>CM076584.1:430152904-430877345 GCA_034641835.2 Pinus albicaulis | reverse complement strand
GTAGGAGCTACAAGACCAGGGAAGGAGCATTGGACAGCAGTGAAGCGGGTTTTCAGATATTTACGTGGCACTAGTGATTATGGCTTGTGATACCAAGGAAGACCAAGATTAGAAAGAATGTTGGACATTCGTGGTTTTGTTGATGCAGACTGGGCTGGAGATCTGGACCAAAGAAGATCTACAAGTGGGTATGTGTTTAGCCTATTTGGAGGTGCAGTTAGTTGGATGAGTAAAAGACAGTCTGTAGTGGCACTTTCAACTACAGAGGCAGAATACATAGCAGCCACTCATGCAAGCAAGGAAGCAGTTTGGTTGCAGAGATTGTGTTCAAGTATGGGGTTGGTATAGCAAGCTATAAGGATAGACTGTGATAGCCAAAGTGCAATTTTCTTGGCTAAGAACCCTGCTTATCATTCAAAGACAAAGCATATTGATGTTCAATATCACTTTGTTAAAGATATGGTTGAGGCTAAAAGGGTGTTACTAGTAAAGGTGGACACTTTGAAGAATGTTGCAGATGCATTGACGAAGTCTGTGAGCACTCAGAAGTTCTCTTGGTGTAGAGAAACAATGGGTGTTGAAGAATTGGCCAAATGACTAAGCTCTCCTGTGCCCCCCCGTGAAAATAAAACAACAAGTGTGAGAATGTTGGGTATGTGTTATATTCTTTCCACGACTAGCCCCACGCGTCGTTGCATTTCATGCGACGGGGGTCACGGGAGGGGCGGCCCTGTCGAAATCGAGCGGCGCCGGTGAAATGTTTTTGGTATGCGGTCCCACTCATATGCGGACCCACCCATGTTTTGTGCATGAGTTTGCACATGGTTTTGGGGTACGATGGTTTTCGGCCCCTGGTATTTTGTAGATCCGGTCAAGGGAACTACGGTTATGTTCTAATCCAGGGTTAATGGATTGGGGTTTATGTATGCTTCGACATGTATATATATGTGTTGTAACACTAAAATGATTATAATGAAAAATCAAGTTGGTCGTCCCAATTTGGGATCCAGGGGAAAATCTCTGTGTTAGTCTGTTTTATGTTTTATGCTCTCGTTATTGTTTATTTTTTGTTATAAGATTCGTGTGTAGATAATTTCTGTTCAGGGTTAAAACCTACAACATCACAATAGCACCATGAAACTAAATGAAGGGACTCTTAAAAAAGGGGTTTATATTTTTAAGCCATCTCTTAAGTTTATTTATAATTGATTAAGAATTAAGATATGTTATAAATTCTCCAACCAACACTTGTCTAGGCAAACAAGATGTCATGTTATATCAATCAAGATAATGGATGCAAAGGGCATCACTTCTACAGAAGCCTCACAAATGTTAGTGGTTTGATAAATTGGAAGCTCACATCAGTTTTTCATGAAAAATTAAGGTGGGATAATGGCTCAGTATGTAGGCGGTTTATTCAATGATAGCTTATGGTGGTGGTCTACTCTAGTCCTGCTTGTATTTTGGGTAAGAATTCCTAAATAATTCTCACTAGTGCTTTGGATTTTTTGTTTAATGCGGTAGGCTTCAATGATTATCTATTTACTCTACTGCTTTGATCAGGGAATCTTGTTTTGGCGCTTTGTCCCAATGCTAGGTGTTTGGGTCTTAGATTCATTTTTTATTGTCTTTGGTTGGAGGCTTTGTTTTTTGTATGGGATCTGTGTGATTTTGAATTACCACCTTTCTTGGTATTTGATTGTGTAGTTTTCTTCTTAGGTTGGTATTACACTTTGATCCAATAATAGTTTTTAGGAAAATTTTAGGTTGGTTCCCTAGATTAGCTCATTTCGGTTGTTTCTTAATCTTCTTTTGACTAGGCTTAATAAGTGATTGAATTGTCTAACCCATTTTTTTGAGTGGCCTAGCCTAACCCATTAAGGAGTGGCTAGGCAACAAAGGGAGTTTTTGAATATGGACTAGAAATTCAAGAGTTACATAGAGTTATTTAAAGGCACAAGAAGTTCATAAAAAATAACAAAACATCAATTTTATTGGTGATCACCAAGGTTCATGAAAATGAACATCATTGTATATCATAGAAAAGAGACAAGACTAGTTCAATTTTACAAGCAGAATGTCCAATGCCAGGAAACATGGTTTGTAATCTCAACAAAGGCTATCACTTAAAGTCACTTCCACTTACACCATTAAACTTGCAAAATATTTTTTTTTACTAAAACATAACACAACATACAATATACATTGTAATTCTATCATTCAAGACGCTATAATGGCGATACCATCATAATTGCATTGTAATAATCCACACATATTATGACATATATCATCACATGGTTCATCATATATATATGCACAATGGTTTATTACATTGGAGGTCCTGACATTACAAATCTCCATCACATTTAAGGTACTTAAGGTCCTTATGCAAAATCAGATTTTTTTTTGTATTTCGGCGAAGGTTTGAGTTGGCTTTGTTTATTGCTTTACCTGTCATTTTGGTTGGAAATTCAAACCCTTCAGTGCTTTTCCAAAACCCTAAACTGGCAGCTACAAGCGGTAAGGGTTTACAAGTGGCTCCTCCACAACGCTTGATCTACGGCTCCATATCGGATGACTCAGATGTGTTATGGGTTATTTAGGGTAACCCCGACCCTACCCCTTCAATGAAGCCTCATTCGGTTGTGGCGCCACTGGTAGATTTGCAACTCCTCAATGTCGTGCCTTGCATTTTTTACTTACCATATTCATCTAGGAGGTAATAGCATTGATTAATTTGATTTTCATATGAAATAAATGATTGTGAGGCCTAGTACTAGTTACGGTTTTCATTTGCAGGTGAAGGTATTTTACTATTTCTCTGTCTAATTTTGTTTGCCGTGTAGGGAACCCATTTTCATCGGGTTATGAGAAAATAATTGGGACCTTTATAACATGCATTTTATGGCCTTAGCCCCTCACGTAAAATTCTATTTCATCTACCCTTACTATCAAATAATCCAACTGCCATATTTTTCACAACTCACTAGGTTTTTGTTGATTTGTTTGGGTAAGGTGTGTGGGGTTATGGCACCCATCCAAGCACCAACATGCCTAGCCAGCTTCGAAAGTGGTTGCAGAGACTACCCATAAAATCGTGGTAAGTTAAACTTTGTGTTCCAGTTGTCACTCTTTCGAAGGGATGGTGTTTTGTATTGCCTTTGAGGGACGACGTCAACATCTGTGTGGAAGGTAATAGTCCTGTTGTGGATGATTTTGTCACCCCCCTAGAGACAGCCTAGATTTGCCATAGACCAGTGCCTAGGACATCTTAATATAGCAAGGAACTCTTTATATTTTGGTTTGTCAGTTCAAGGAGCTCACTTACTATCTCTTGTTTGAAACAAGGAAACCGAAATTTGAATGGGACCAATCTCTTTCGTAAGTGACACATAGATAAGAATAATGTAAGAGCATTATGTAACACTTGACATGAAAGTATCGGGACGGTTAAGAGACCGCTTACTCGTAAAGAGGGCCGATTCAACTAATATATCACGTAAATCAAATATCGGGGAGTGAGTGCGGTGAGGAAGCATAGGAAGATATTACGGCGTGAAGGGCGCACCGATTTACGAATCCTTAAGCCACTAATATAGTAGAAAATATGAAAGAGTGAACATGGAACATCATATCACTTCTAAGCCTATTTAAAGCGCTTAACTAATTCCGGAAAAGGGCACCACTTAAGATGAATCCTTACGCAAACTAGTGAGCCACTCGCATTCTAGAACATGATACAAGAAGACAAATTGCATGAAAAGAGGCAATGTATTAACACATAAGACAAGTTACATACGTGAGATATCAAAGACCCGGAATCCTCAATACGCTTATAACCCCTCCTCACCGAGACCCTACGGGCTCCGAAACTTCATCTGAAATATTACAAGATGAATACGATAGTCTTCTCGTTGCATGCGTTCTTGACAAAATTCGGAACCTCTGCAATGTCTTATTTTTGAGTATTTATAGAGAAGACGAAACTTCCCGAGGAGGAGGAAAAACGAGGCACAATTAATGACTCAGTTTGAAACCCAATGGCGGAAAAACATTCGCGCCTCCTCTTATGAATGAGTGGCTATACATGATGGTACTTGAACAACCCTGTTCAAGAAATAAATCGTTTGGGAGATAAAATCTCCTTATATACAAGATGGGAGTAATAAAATATATACAATTTGTTGCCCGCTAGCTGAAAAGAAAATCTACTTTGTCGTAAGAGATTTGGAACAATCTGGGTTTTAGATCTCTGTACTCTCGGCTTTCGGCCATGGATTTGAATCCTAGATCTTTAATGCGGGGCGGACGCATCCGGAGAGTTCCGAGAGTTCATATCCGTGTCTTATTTAATAGTGGTCATCTCTCCCACCTACCCTCGGCTCCTCCCTTTAATTGTTTGCCCAGTATGCTCGTCCTTTATTATGCTCTAGATCTTTCAATGGAGGCGGAAAGTTAAGGCGCCAACAAAGCCAAATTAAAACCCTGCAAAACCCGTAAATCATTAGAGAAAAATGACTCGAGCGATATGGAGTGTGGTTACAACAGCGGCCATGGAGTCGGTAATACATATTAGGCGAGACATTGAGAGGATGCGGGGTGACGAGAAACGCATGAACACAATGAAGAAATGGAGAGTGACGAGGCGAGAAAACAATGGGTCGACAATGAATGAACGGGCTAAGGGTTCATAAACCATGACACGTCATCGGAACACATGAATGGTGGAGGAAGAACGCAGCGTACACTTGTGACACATGATGGCACGACCACGGGGAGGTGGGACCCGAATCGACAATCGGAATCGGAAAGCGGTGTGAGTAGTGCGGGAGTGGCACATATTTTTATGTTCCGATTACGATTGAAAGCGGGGCTGCGATCAACCCAGGGACCGTTCGATCTTGAAACAAGATCAACTGGTGCGTGCTTGCATCGGAGGAAATAAAGTGGTGGAGCTATGAAAATCGCCGATCGACTGCGCGCGGACCCACCATAGAAGTTGATTGCCGCACCGCCGATTTGAGTTAGATCGGATGGCCGTATTGCGTCCGATTGTTAAAACGGTAGGCCCCTTCTTGCCTTGAATTGTGGTTCTCGACTCGGGTCACATGGAGGCCGAAACGGGAGGGAGCCAAAATCTTAAAGGATCGGCCCGATTGTTTAAATTCGAGTTTTGAACTCATCGCGATGCGTGTTTTTGGGCGGAGATAGTAACGTCGAAGCGGGGATCATGGGGTTTTAGGGCTACGACATGGGGTGAATATGTACAACATCGGCTCCATGCGGGGACGGCATGTTCGTCTCGGACATGTCGAGAACATGCGAGACCATCCATTATTCCATCTTATTTTGAATTCTCCCTGCACTTTTACTTCAAGTAATTCTCAACGTTCTTTTCCTTTATAAAAGTAAAAAACTAAAACAAACTATATACAATATATACAACTAAGCATTCCTAGCCCTGGATCGGGAATTGAAAATAAGGCTTGAGGAACTGGCCATTCACGAGCGCATCCAACAAATCACCTTGTAGATTTTCTAAAGTGAAGGTGTTGTTTCTCCCCAGCTCGATTATTTTGAATGGCCCGAACCATAATGGATCAAATTTAGCATGTTTGCCCTTTTACGCTCTGCGAACATCCCATCTAAGAACCAGGTCTCCAACTCGAAAATTTCTATCCTTCGCGTGTCGATCGAAGACATTCTTCATTTTTTTCTTGGTATTTTATTAGTCTTTGATCTACCCGGTTCCTTGTTTCCTCCAATTCTACCGGTCGATTAATTCTTCGGATCATGTTATCCGGTTCTTCCTCGGTTCTCTTGCATGAAACGTGCTACCGGCAATGCTAATTGCAAAGGACACATCTTGACCCGCCCATACACCAGCTCATAAGGTGACTTTCCCAGTGGCTCTTTTGTTGGTTACCCTATTTGCCCATAGGGCAAACTTTAATTTAGAATCAGTTCTTCGATTTTCAGCTATTGTCTTCTTTAGGGCTCTCACGGGGTTTTATTGGATGACTTCGCTGGACTCGTTTCCCCTGTGGATAATATGCTTTAGAATGAGTAAGGATGATGTTGTATCTTTGTGCAGAACTTTACGAACCCTCGGCAGACTTGAAGGCTTCGTGCATTGTCGGTTACAATTCTCATGGGAGACGGCCAAACCTAGATATGATATTATCTTCTATAAAATTCATTATTACTGACATCACGTAGCATTTCTCAGTAGGTATGGCTTCCACCCATTTTCGTAAAATAGTCAGTGGGCTGTCAATATCCATTTATCGTCGGCCACTTGATGGGGGATGTATCTCTCCTATAAAATCTAATCCCCATTTCTGAAAATGGTTCATTTACATGAATAGGGATCGAGGGCACCTTGCGCTAATTTTCCCGTATTTCCGTAAACCTTTGGCATTTGTCACACGATCCGACCCCAAGCAAAGGTATCCGAATACAATTTCGGCCGCAAAAACCAGCCTTCAAGATTTTATGGGTTGTTGCCCTCCAGTCGTAATGTCCTCCACATATCCCTTCATGAAATTCTGTCATTACATTTTGCACTTCGTTTTTCAAAGTGAGGCATAAAAGTAATATGCCTAGAGGGTCTCTCCAATAGAGTCTGTCCATTGTAACTGCGTATTTCCGAGATTTCATCCTTACAACTCGTATTTCACCTTGTCACATCCCTGGAGGACAACTAAATGTTAGCGTATATTCAACTATTTGCTTATACCAAGGAGCTGGGTCGAGATATTTCACATGAATCTTTTGTGTAGCCGTCTCCGGTCCATGTTGCTCTTCTTCTTTTTCTGATTTCTTCATTTGCTATCACGTGACTAGTTAATCCCCAAAGCTTGATGATTTGATTCGGACAACATCTTGGCAAGTCCCCCTGTCCTTTGATCAGTTTGGTAGGCCTTATATCCCAGATCATACTCTTGAATTTTTTGCAATCCATCTTCCCCTCCTACCTTCGTTGTCTCCCTCGAACCGAGAATGTCTTTGACCATGGTACGTGGGGGACATGAGGTCATGACGTGAGATTGCGTAATATAGACTCTAAAAAGCTTTAAGAGATTTTACCGGGGCATATGCCTGTTTCTCCAATGATATTATACTTCAATTCGGCATCGTAAAGCACTTGATCGAAGAAGGCTATGGGGATCGTTCATATCCGTATTCATTTTTCCCCGCAATAATACTCCAGCGATTGTGTGGGGGTGAGGCAAATGAGAAAATCATAAATGGATTTTTGTAGTCCGGCCCTCGCTAACACAGGGAGCTTCGGCGAATGCCCATTTTATCCTTGTGAATGCATCTCTTGACTCCTGGGACCACTTTACCTCATTTTCCTTTTTTCAACATATTGGTTATGTGCCTAACTATCTCTGCATAGTTAGGGATAAATCTTCTCAAAAAAATTTATTCGGCCCAAAAACACACATGACTTATTTCTTATTTCTTGGCAAAGGAATGATGTTTATCACTTCAACTCTCTTAGGATCAATTTTTACACCATCTTTAGTCACGATATGTCCTAAGAGTTTTCCTTCATCTAATGCAAACAAAGATTTTTGGGGATTAAGAGAAAGGCCATACCTTACGCATTTTTCGAAAGTTCTTCTCAAATGCACAATATGCTCATCATCATTCTTAGAGAACACTCGTGATATCATCAAGATACACCACCAAGAACTTGTCTCGTTCTCCGACAAAAGCTATGTCCATTGCCCTCCGAAAAGTATCTCCTGCATTAATTAATCCGAATGGCATCCTCGCATACATAAAGGTTCCCCATGGAGTAGTAAATGCAGTCTTCTTCTGGTCTTACGGGAACACGGCTACTCGATTGTAGCTCGAAAATCCATCCATCATTGACATTCTGGATGCTCCCACTACTTTCTCTGCAGGATGTGGTCCATTTTAGGCGAGTGGATAATTATCTTTGAGAGACACTCTATTCAAATTCCCTGAAGTCTACACACATCCTTATTTCTCCATTCCTCTTTCGGACGAGAACAAGATTACGCTATCCATTACGAGTATCTTAATGGTACGATTATCTTAGCTTTCAACAACTTCTTGATTTCTTTTTTCAATAGAAGGAAGAAGCAAAGGATTTATTTGCTCGAGCTTCGTTTGTATGGCTTTGCGTCCTCCCCTCAACGGAATCTTATGTTGTATAATATTTACATCGAAAGTTTTTAGGTCCTCATAGGACCAAGCAAAAAACATCTTTGTAAGATTGAAACAACTTCAAATACTTTTCTTTGTATTCTTTCCGGGACTTTTTTTGGACAATTTAACAATTTTGGGGTCGGTGAAGTACCCGATTCAAATCTCCTACTTGATTATCTTCTACTACTTTATTTGGGTCGCACGAGTACGTCATCTTTATTGAACAATTTCTCTAGTGGTACCAACCCTCTAGGTATGACATTACCCTTTAAGTCGTGACACTTTACTACCTGCTATTCTTTCTTCCCATTTATTTTCAGCAATATTTTCAACCTCTTCTTCTCCATCATCAATCTCCATATTGGAGAATTCTCCCCACGATCTCCATAAATCTTTTCATCTCTGTTCATCATCTTCGAACACCGCCAATGCTTTATATTGTCCGGAATGGATGGTTCATAACGTACCTCCACCTCATACCTTAGGAGTGGGTTATGAGGAGGACGGAAAAGTACTGCGACTACCATAAGAGAGTCCGCTATTCTGTTTTTGCTCCGGGGCATGAACTTGTATGTTAAATGCTTTGAAAAGAAATTTTCTATCATGTCCCATACTTCATTTATATATGCTCCGAGCCGAGGATGCTTAGTTTGACATTCATTTTTAATCGCCTTACGACCGATCTCGGAGTCTCCAAACACTTTTAGACACGTGGATGCCCATGTTTCTAGCTATCCGCAACCCGCATAATAATGCCTCATACTCGGCTACATTTTTTGTAGCCTCATATTCCAATTTAAAAGACACTTTGCACCCATTTTCCTGTAGGGGAAATCAATAACACTCTGCTCCATTGCCCTCCCTTGAATTAGCTCCATCAAAATGCAAAGTCCATATTCCCGATTCTCGCTCTTCTTTAGGTCGCTCGGCTCGAACTTGACCAAAAAGGGTCTCATGTGCATAATCCCGATTTTCTTCCAAAATTAAACATGAGAAGTCCCCTTCTTTGTTATAAATTGAGGGAATTATCCGAGTCATCGCCCACGGTTACCGTCTTGACAAATCTGGTCTCCCCGTATAACCTCCTTTCTTGACCCCCGAAGACCGGGACAAGTAGCATATGTTAGATCCAATTTGATTGACCCCCCCAATCTTGGTACCCCAGGGACCTTGACAACGAGCATGCCAAAGCGAGTCGGGATATCGAGCAACCACGATGTCCATGACCACACTTTTTTGTCGGGATTTGAGCCAAATTAACCACCAAATCTTTAATCATTCCCCAGTGCATTTTACTCTTTTGGAATCAAACGAATATAAATCTTTATACGGTCTCGTAATTTGCAGCCCTAGTTGTTCCATGATGAGAGAGCATGAGATTATGGGAGGCCCCTGAATCTAACATGCGAGCTAGTGTAATGACAGGGTCATGAATGACTAGGGATACATAAAAAGGGGGAGTAGAAGGATCTATCTCCTCGACATGTGGGCCAAAGACTACCATGGGTCTTTCTTCTTGAAGATTTAAACTATCAGAGTGCAATTGGTAGTTCGGGGAGGAAGAATGAAAGAGGTAACTTGAGACTAATATGCGAGTTGTTTTAATAATTCACGTCAGGGAACAGGGAATCTTAATCTTCTCAAGTTCTTTTTGCAAATTGAAAGAAGATGTGGGCTTTTCTAGCGCTACTTCTTTGGACTCCCTATTTTCAACCGAAGATTTGACTTCTTTTGACACCGGCTCAGACATTAGGGGGGGGCCAACTAGTTTAGAAGAGGGGAGAACTTGATCATTGGACCTGCAAGGGGGTATCCCGGAAGATTCTTACCTTTTTCTATACACCTCTTTCTGCCGATTCCTTCGAGCGAGATGTTTCCTCTCGAGGCCGCTCTTCTTCTTGCTCCCGAGTTCGGGTCCTCTTCCTTGAGGATCTAAGATCGTATTTGACGTTGAATTGTGCTTCCATGAAATCAGCAAATTGCTTGCGGTAATGGTCAATCTCTGCTTCTTCCTCTTCTTCTTGCGGGGGCACTCCATATCATCGTTATTTGAAAAGGCCGGATTTGAATCTTCTAGTTTATAAGCTGCATCTCTAGCGGAGTCATCTCATTGGTCCTTCCAAGTACAAGGGATGAGGTACCCGGTCTTGTCGTTCTCTTGGCATTATCCGTAATGGGGGCTTTTCTCGTACCGAGGATTATATCCTCTGTTTGGAGCATTATAATAGTTCACCCGGGAGCTTCATTCTTAGCTTCCGGCTCTAGCTTGACCATTTTCTTTATCATCTTGCTTATCTCATCCATTTTGTCGAGTCTTTGTCTTGATTGGAGGTAGAAACCTCTTCTTTACCTCTCCTTCTAGTATCTTGCTCAACTTTTCCCTTTGACTTACCAAAGGTGGCGGCAAAATTTGCCTCCAATTCTAGAGCATCTGTTTGAGCATCATCCAGGGGTGACAGGGCATTCTTTCCCATGATGAGAAGCCAAAATCGGAGTCGAAAGCGGCTATGAAAACAACTTTGGTCTGCAGCTTCATGTGGCTTCATTTCGGGAGGTAGGCTCGGATATAACTTGTTAAATCTCTTGATGAACTCGATACCCCCTTCATTCTCGTTTCTTCTTCATGGTATTAAATTCGATAAGGCACATTCCATAATCTTTCTTTTTCCCCCCCACTTCCCCGAGAAAAGCAGTTTCCATTTGGTCCCGTGTGGTCATGGAATTATTCCCCAATGTCTTAAACCATTTTCTGGCTTCACCTTCTAAAGACCGCACAAACAACCTCAAAACCACATCCGGATGTTCGACATTTAAGTTCTCTGCGAAAGAGCAAAAGGTCTCGAGATGCTTCGAGCATCAATGTCACTCTCACCATTAAACCCTCTGCGGGATCTTCGTGTAATCTTGTGGCATATCATGCAAACGATCGGGGGGTAGAGG
The DNA here is from genome assembly GCA_034641835.2 of Pinus albicaulis. Taxonomy (NCBI): domain Eukaryota; kingdom Viridiplantae; phylum Streptophyta; class Pinopsida; order Pinales; family Pinaceae; genus Pinus; species Pinus albicaulis. The sequence goes on along the minus strand of CM076584.1, from coordinate 430,866,221 downwards.
CACGGAGGAGCATATTTATTTAACAGAAAGCGAGGGAACATTGGCCATTGGGGGGAGGTGGGGGTTGCACAACAATTTGAGATACAGGATGAAGGGAGAGAAGTAGGAGGAAGTGAAGTATGAATAACAATGGGAATATATTGCACGAAGCCCTGAAGTGTAGATGGGAATAACTCACGATTAATAGTAGCTACTTCGTGACCTCTTTAATTTCTTCAGCCTCGAAAGTAGGGTGAGATCCTCCTTCAATCCGTGCGTTTCCTCTACGTGGAGCTTCCGAGTGAAACTCGGGTTTTTCTCGTTCTAACTTCTTGAGAAGAAGAGGGCGGATGGTCTTCAACGGGAATATTCGAAATTTTCTGAACGAACCGAATTCTTCTCTTTCCAACCCCTTTTATGAATGATCTTCTCTCGGATCGGACACGGGTGTTTTCGGTGGTGAGGTATCCGACCTCAAATGGGGCCTCCGGCAGCTGTAACTTCCAATAAAATTTATCAAATAAAGACCCGATGGAGTCGCCAAGGTGAGAAATCTCGAAACTCTTCACCTCTCATGTGCTCACCCTGATTAGAGAGTGAATATAGGATGTCGAACCCCGGGGAAACAGAGATATTCTTGAATTCGTTCCACCCGACAACGGCGCTGAGAAAGATGTTGTGGATGATTTTGTCACCCCCCTAGAGACAGACTCTAGAGTTGCCATAGACCGGTGCCTAGGACATCTTAATATAGCAAGGAACTCTTTATATTTTGGGTTGTCGATCCCAAGGAGCTCACTTACTATCTCTTGTTTGAAACAAGGAAACCGAAATTTGAATGGGACCAATCTCTTTCGTAGTCTGACACATAGATAAGAATAATGTAAGAGCATTATGTAACACTTGACATGAAAGTATCGGACGCTTAAGAGACCGCTTCATCGTAAAGAGGGCCGATTCAACTAATATATCACGAAATCAAATATCGGGGAGTGAGTGCAGTGAGGAAGCATAGGAAGATATTATTGCGTAAGGGCGCACCAATTTATGAATCCTTAAGCCACCGATATAGCGAGAAAATATGAAAGAGTGAACATGGAACATCATATCACTTCTAGGCCTATTTAAAGCGCTTAACTAATTCCCGAGAAAGGGCACCACTTAAGATGAATCCTTACCGCAAACTAGTGAGCCACTCGCATTCTAGAACATGATACAAGAAGACAAATTGCATGAAAAGAGGCAATGTATTAACACATAAGACAAAGTTACATACTGTGAGATATCAAAGACCAGAATCCTCAATACGATTTATAACCCCTCCTCACCGAGACCCTACGGGCTCGAAACTTCATACCGAAATATTACAAGATGAATACAGTAGTCTTCTCGCCCTGCACAGTTCTTGACCGAAATCCGGAACCTCTACAATGTCTTATTTTTTGAGTATTTATAGAGAAGACGAAACTTCCCGAGGAGGAGGAAAACGAGGCACAATTAATGACTCGGCTTTGAAACCCAATGGCGGAAAACATTCGCGCCTCCTCTTATGAATGACTGGCTATACATGATGGTACCGAACAACTCGTTCAAGAAATAAATGATGGGAGATAAAATCTCCTTATATACAAGATGGGAGTAATAAAATATATACAATTTTGTTGCCCGCTACCGAAAGAAAATCTGTCGTCGTAAGATATTTGGAACAATGCAGTTTTAGTACTCGTACTCTCGGCTTTCGGCCATGGATTTGAATCCTAGATCTTTAATGCGGGGCGGACGCATCCGGAGAGTTCTCGAGAGTTCATATCCGTGTCTTCTTTAATAGTGGTCATCTCTCCCACCTACCCTCGGCTCCTCCCTTTAATTGTTTCCGTATGCTCGTCCTTTATTATGCTCTAGATCTTTCAATGGAGGCGGAAAGTTAAGGCACCAACAAAGCCAAATTAAAACCTGCAAAACCCGCAAATCATTAGAGAAAAATGACTCGGCGATATGGAGTGTGGTTACAACAGCGGCCATGGAGTCGGTAATACATATTAGGCGAGACATTGAGAGGATGCGGGGGTGACGGAAAACGCATGAACACAATGAAGAAATGGAGAGTGACGAGGCAGTAAAACAATGGGTCGACAATGAATGAACGGGCTAAGGGTTCATAAACCATGACACGTCATCGGAACACATGAATGGTGGAGGAAGAACGCAACGTACACTTGTGACACATGATGACACGACCACGAGGGAGGTGGGACCCGAATCGGCAATCGGAATCGGAAGGCAGAGTAGGTAGAGTGGGAGTGGCACATCTTTTATGTTCCGATTGCGATTGAAAACAGGGCGGCGATCAACCTAGGACCGTTCGATCTTGAAACAAGATCGATGGCTGTGCTTGCATCGGAGGGAGATAAAGTGGTGGAGACATGAAAACCGCCGATCGATTGCGCGCGGACCCACCATAGATGTTAATTTCCGCACCGTCGATTTGGGCTAGATCGGATGGCCAATATTGCGTCCGATTGTTAAAACAGTAGGCCCCTTCTTGCTTTGGATTGTGGTTCTCGGACCTGGGTCATATGGAGGCCGAAGCGGGAGGGAGCCAAAATCTTAAAGGATCGGCCCGATTACTTAAATTTGAATTTGAACTACGTACGGAGTTTTGGGCGGAGATAGTAACGTCGAGCAGGATCATGGGGTTTTAGGCTACGGCAGGGGTGAATATGTACAACAAGTCCAACCATGGAATTTGTTAAGGTTTAATGTTATCCTTCATGGGGATTCGTCCTTCCAAGGGTTTCCCCTTAGTTAATTATTTACCACTCTTCTGTCGAGGACAAGAAGAGGGTTTTTCAGTTATTGTTTTTGTCTTTATGAATTGTTGAGAACCGCATTATAACACTAAATGTAATTGTATATTTAAGGAACTCATTTTCGAAAAGGGATGTTTTTATCACCGTGGACCTACAGATTTACTTCCTCTATTTATAATGTGATCTTTTCTTTTTATTCAATGATAATCTTGTGTGTTTATGGATTGCGGTTTTCCTCTTACTTTTGGGGTTGCATGTTGTTGAGAGAAGATGGAGTACTCACCCGTTAAGGGTTTTTCCTCTTTACAGCAGTATATATATATATATATATATATATATATATATATATATATATATATATATATATGTCTTGAAAAGCTTGTGTTTCACTGTTTGTTTCTCCTGTGTTTTGCGGAATATGCATATTCGCTAATTTATACCTGATACATTCTATTTTCTCGTGGTACTAATGTGATAGACAGACCAATGATTGTCTTATGCATCTATATTGTATATTTTTAGTATTACATTGCACAGATAATTGTTGTACAACAATTTATATATGCGTTTTCAGTTAACTGTATTTCCTTCGAGTTGAATGAATTCGTTAAGATGAATATTATTTGTCTTGGGTCTCTGTATGTATGTTTATCATGTATTAACTTATATTAGGGCCGTGGGACAGAGATTTTGTCTCAATTCTCTGCTGGGCTAGAGTCCAAACCCTTGACCCTGTTTCCATTAAGCTATTCTGGAACAATTTATACAAAGGAGAAAAATTAATCGAACTACTATGTCACATGGTTGAACCATAATATTTATTTTCTTAATTTAAACTTGACTTCTGTTATAAGTCTTTTCATATAAGGGTATAAAGAAAGAAAATGTAGAAATTATACATGTTATTTGACATATATCACGTGATAAATTACACAACGTTAAGCTATATTACACAGCTTTGTCCACAAAGTACTATAAGGAAAATCACACTTAGATATGGTTGTAATAAAACTTATTTCAGTGTAACTCTTTATCTGTTTTCCTAGAAATAAATTTTAACTGAGTTCTTTCCTATCACTTGTAATCAAACATGTATCTATTTAAAAAAAAATGGGTATAGATTTACCCAATTCATTAGTTTTCTTTTGAGTATACAATGCCTAGGTACTTATCTCAAAAACTACTCAACTGATAATGCCGCCCAACAGTGAGAGAGGCTATGACGTCCTCTACTCCCACCGTGCTCCTCACCAGAGTGTCTAGGTAGCATTTGTGTCAATAGATTTATACTTCATGACTCCTATCGAGTCTACAACTCTCTAAATTTCAGAGTTCCACTCATCTCGACCAGCTCTTGACCATTCTATACAGCAGTCTCCTGCTTCCACAATTCACATAAACCCCTATCCTCACTGAGATCCTTGATTTATATCTAGAGGATAAGGTAACTGTCATCTTTCAACTGCCCCTCTAACCACTTTGGAATCTTGGTGTTTATTTACCAATCAGTTGTAATAATTTTGGACGCATAAATATTTATTCAAAAAAATGAAAATAAAATATAAAAACACATTCATTAAACATTGTTAATCATGTTGGTCTTATCCTTTAACAAAAATACATAATGTTGTGAGAGATAAAAGTAAATTAGATCAAAATACGGGGATGTTACATCTCGCCCCCCCCCCTCGAGGTGAACACCATCCTAGGTGTTCAATTCTCATCATATTATAGGTCTGGGTATGCCTTCCGCATAAAATCCTCATCTTCCCAGTTAGCCTCTTTGGGCTAAAGTGCTTCCAATGCACTTTAACATGGAAGATGACTCGTTTCTGCAACATTTTTTCTCTCTGCTTGACAATACGCTGGGGTTCTACTAGAAATTTTTCGTTTGGTTCGACCTGTGATACCCAACATTTAATCCATTAGTTGCATATATATATCTCGTTATTTAAGGCATTTTAACACTCACAATTTACCTGAACATTTTTCCAATGAATTATATTCTTGGGATCATGCACATATTGTTTCAGTAGGGACACATGAAACACATTTTGCACCCTGATGTGACTGGGTAAAGCCAACCGATAAGTTATTGGTCCTATCCTTTCCAAAACTTGGAAAGGTCCATAGAACCGAGGAGATAATTTGTCGAAAGTAGTCCACCTTAGAGTACTTTTCCTTGGTTTAACTGTAACATAAACATGATCTCCCACTTTGAACTCTCGATAAGTTCTCTTCTAGTCAACATATACTTTCTTCCTATCCTAGGCAGGTTTTAAATTCTGTCGAATCCTCTTTACTTCCCATTCCATGTCCTCCAACATCTCAGTTCCAAGCATTAACTTGGTTTCAGAACTACTCCAACTGATGGGTGTAATACATTTCCTTCCATATAATGCCTCAAAGGGACTCATTTTTAGAGACTCTTGGTACTCGTTGTTGTATGAAAACTCAACTAAATGTATGTAATCCCCACTTCGTGGGCTACTGCATCACGTACATTCTTAACTTGTCTTCCAGTACTTGATTCACCCGCTCGGTTTGCCCATCCATTTGCGGATGATAGGCGGTACTGAACTGGATTTGCATACCTAGACTAGTGAAGATCGCCTTCCAGAAGGCTGAGGTAAACTTCACATCCCGTTCTTAGATAACAGATTTTGGAAAACTGTGTAATCTAAACACGTTTTTCGTAAAAATGTCAGCAATATGCATTGTCTTGTAGTTGGACTAGACTGGTATAAAGTGGGATGCCTTACTTAGTCTGTCCACCAATACCATTATCGAGTCATTATGCTTCCTTGTTCTTGTTAGACTAGTAATAGAGTCAATTGAAATGGCTTCCCATTTCCACTCTAGTACAAGAATGAGTTGTAACAAACCAGTACGGTGTTGGTGTTCCACCTTAACTTGATGACACTCTAAACACTTAGTTAAGTATTTACCGATGAATTTACACATTCCAGGCTAAAAGTAGACTTTCCTTATCATTGTCAGCATCTTCTAATAGCCGCGATGGGCAGCATAATTTCTTTGATGGTATTCATCTAGAATCATTCCTCTCAATGTTATTTGATTCAGGATATAAATCCTACCTCGAAAGGTTAATAAATTCTCACTATTCACCCCATAACCTGACTATTTCTCTTGGTTGTTTTCCTGTTGTGGTTGCTTCCATCTAAACTGGTATTCCAGATCTCTCTGTGCTGCATCTTTAACTTGTTCTTGAAACTTTAATTCCACCTGGTTAAAGTAAAGCTCATAAATACAATGTACCCTTCTACTTAAGGCATCATCAACTCGGTTTTATTTACCTTTTACATGCTGAATTTCAAATTCGAATTCACTCAGGAATGCATTACACATTGCCTAGCGAGTATTCAGATCAGATTTCTTAAAGTAGCTGGTCATATTGCTATGATTTGTTTTTAGTACAAACCTTTTCCCCAATAGGTAGTGCCTCCATACCTTAAGTGCATGAACCACATATGTCAACTCTAAATCATAAGTGGAGTATCAATGTTCATGTTCTTTTAGCTTCCTTGATTTGTATACTATTACTTTTCCATCTTGAGTCTATACTGCACCTAGTCCCTCTTGACACACGTTAGTACAGAGCTCAAATTATTCATTTGGGTTAGCTGCCTTCAATACAGGGGCAGTAGTTAATAATTGCTTCAGTCATTCAAATATGTTTTGGCAATCACTGGTCCACTTGAAAGTTCATCCCTTCTGTTATAAAGAAGTTATAGGAAATGCGATTCGGGAGAAGCCTTTTATAAAACGACGGTAATATCTGGCCAAGCCGATGAAATAACACATATCTGCTACATTCCTAGGTACTGGCCACTCCATGATAGTCTTTATCTTTTTTGGATCCACCGATATTCCTTCAGCTGAAATCACATGGCCTAGGTATTGTATCTGTTCCTTATAGAAATCACATTTGTTGAATTTCGCATAGAGTTAATGGTTCCACAACATCTTCAGCACAATGCGCAAATGTTCCTTTTGTTCTTCTAGAGTATTAGAATAGATTAATATATCATTAATAAAAATCAAAACAAACTTATCTAGGAATGGATGAAAAATTCCATGCATTAGACTCGTGAAATTTGCAGGTGCATTAGTTAATCCGAAAGGTAAGACCACAAACTCGTAATGCCCATAGCGAGTTCGAAAGGTTTTCTTGTATATGTCCTCATCCTTTATTCTTATCTGATGATATCCAGACCTAAAATCTAGTTTGGAGAATAAAGTTTCACCCTTCACTTGATCAAAGAGATCGTCTATCCGTGGTAATAGGTACTTGTTCTTAATGGTCAGTTTGTTAAGATGCATACAATCTATACACATACATAATGTACTGTATTTTTCTTCACAAAGAGTATTGGTGCCCCCCAAGGGTACACACCAGGACAGATGCATTCCTTTTCTAATTGTTCCTGCAATTTCATCTTTAATTTAGTCAACTCTGGTACACTCATTTAATATGGGGCCCGCGACACGTTTCCCGCCCCCGGTACTAATTCTATCATAAAATCGATATCCCTTCTTGGAGGCAATCCTGGTATGTTTTCAGGAAATACAGCAATAAATTCCTGAATCACCAGAATTTCCTCCAATACAGGGTTTTATCTTTAGAGGTGGAAAATCCCACCTGAATAGCATAAATATGACTTCTTTTTGGATACATTTACCCAATTGGGATGCAGTGGTTGGCCGCAGCTGAAGGGGTTTATTAATTCCTTGAATTTCCTGGCGCATCCCATAATCCGCCAAATAGCTGATAGTTTTCAGCTTACAGTCCACCAGGGACCAGTGCCCTTCTAACCAATCCATCCCCAGTAATAAGTCATAAGAACCTAAATGTAGGATATTCAGATCTGTATTTATATGTTGATTACCTATTTCTAAGGAACAATTTTTCAATTTGGCATCTACCCTCCTTTTTTCCCCGGTGGCTAGTTGTACTCGCCACGTGTTCTTAAATTTTTGAGTTTGTAAATTACATTTTTCAACTATCTTTGGGATGATATAACTTAAAATTGCACCAAGGTCAACCAAAACAGATATAGGTTGGGAAAATAACTTACCTTCGAGTTCTGTCATGGTCGGCTGGTAGTCTGATTTCCGATCTTCTAACGTTGCATTGATCCTTGGTATGTTTCTAGCCACATCCCCAACAATGGATGCCTCTTGTAGATTAGCTACAATCTCACCTTTTCCCCGATGGGGACAATTTTTATAGTAATGAGTTTAACCATAGCCCCAACACTGCAATGGAGGTTTCTGAGCTTGACCATGGTCTGGTTTGCAAGAGGCTTCATTGGGTTTGTGTTATGTCTTCCACTTGGGTCTTAGCTGACTCCTTCTAGGCTGCCTATTTGATAGAGTTTTTGCAGAATTCTTGAAATTAATTGGTTGATTATTCTTAAAACTTTCAGTACCCTTATGACCCTTCCTTGGCATCTAACCTTTACTGGAGTCTCCCTTTTGTTTCAACTATTGATAGAAAATTTATGCTTTTCTTATCGTCTCATCCATGGTTTTTGGATTCACAAACTTGATTCTTTCTTTCATGTGAGCCGGTAAGCTACTGAAGAATTGTTGTACCTTTGCTTTCTCATCCCACAGATATGGTAAGTATCTTAATAAGGAAGTGAATTTCTTTATAAAATCGTCCATGGTCATTTGTCCTAATATGAGATTATGAATTTCTCTCGATTTTTCATCGTAAATATGTTCTATTAAATACTTATATTTAAAGTACTGTTGGAATTCATCCCAGGTCACATTCTAATATTCTATTCATGGAATGTTCTTAACTTCTTCCCACCATAATGTGGCTTTTTCTCATAGTTGGTAGATGGCTAACCAGGCTTTAAGTTTACTGGTGTACTCATAGACCTGGAAGTATTTATACATGTTAATCAGCTAGGCTTCTACCACCTCCTTAGGTACTCCGTCAAAGGCGGGATGTTTGATTTTTCTAAACTCTCCTTGTAACTCCATTTTCTGTTTCTTCATCTCCCATTGATCATAAATATTTCTTGATTCTGCCTCAGTATATGCCCTTTTTTTGTTACTTCGTTAAGTCTGACTTCCCTTAGAATTATCGTCAGCATGTTGTTGTCGCTCACTCTCATTTTGAGTGCCCCGTTTAGGACTGGGTTGAGCAGTGCGATGGTTTTTTCTATCAGAGAGAATCTTTAAAATTCTCTCATGCTCACTCATTAATCTTTCATTAACACCTCTAACTCGTTCCTTCTCAATCTGCAATTGTTGGACAATGTCCAACAGTTGGTTGGTTTGGCATTGTTGTTCCTCCAACAACCTACTAGTCTGTTGATGTTGGTCCACACTTAATTGTATTCACATTTCTGGATTATTTTCTAGATTTGGCAGGGGGTTGCCTCCTCCTGTAGCTCTGGGTATTTGGTTTCCAGGTCCCCTCCTCATCACAACTGCTCCTCAGTCTTCTTCCCTATTTAGCTATAATTGTGCAAAATTTTTAACACACTTTTTATTAATATTACCATGGTATTTTTCCCTTTCAGTACCAGCGTTCTAACACAGCTCTGATACCACTTGTCCCTTCCACTTACACCATTCAACTTGAAAAATAGTTTGTTTTTACTAAGACATAACACAACATACAATATAAATTCTAATTATGTCATTCAAAACGTTATAATGGTGATACCATCAGAATTGCATGGTAACAATTTGCATGTATTATGACATATATCATCACATGGTTCATCATATATATATGCACGATTGTTTATTACATTGGAGATTGAAATTTACACCTGACATTTCAAATTTCCATCACATTTAAGGTACTTAAGGTCCTTATGGAAAATCATATTTTTTGGGGATTTCGACGAAGGTTTGGAGTTGGTTCTATTTATTGCTTTACATGTCCTTCCGGTTGGAAATCAAACCCTTCAGTGCTTTTCTAAAACCCTAAAATGATAGCTGCCAACGGTAAGGGTTTATAGGTGGCTTCTCCACATCACTTGATCTTCGGCTCCATATCAGACGACTTAAATGTGTTATGGGTTAGTTAGGGTAACCCCGAACTTACCCCTTCGATGAACCATCATTCGGTTGTGGCACTGTTGTTAGCTCTACAACTCCTCACTATCATGTCTTGCAGTGTTTACTTACCACATTCATACAAGAGTTAATAGCACTGAATAATTTTTTTTCATATGAAATAAAGGATTGTGAGGCCGAGTACTGGTTACGATTTTCATTTGTAGGTGAAGGTATTTTACTATTTCTCTGTCTAATTCTGTTTTTCTTGCAGGGAGCCCCTTTCCACCAAGTTATGGGCAAACAACTAGGAGATTTACAACATGCCTTTTCTGGCCTTAGCCTCTCAGGTAAACTTCTATTCTGTCTACCTTTACTATCAGATAATCCAACTACCATATTTTTCAAAGCTCGAACTAGGTTTCTGTTGATTCGTTTGGCAAGGTGCGTGGGGTTATGTCACCCATCCGAGCACTAGCATGCCTAGCCAGCTTCGAAAGTGGTTGCAGAGACTACCCATAAAACCTTGGTAAGTTAAACTCTGCATTTCACTTGTCACTCTTTCAAAGGGGTGGTGTTTTGCATTGCCTCTAAGGGACGCCGCCAACATCTTTGTGGCAGGTAATAGTTCGACCATGGAATTTGTTAAGGTTTATTGTCATCTTTCATGGGGATTCATCCTTCCAAGGTTTTCTCCCGTAGTTAATTATTTACTACTCTTATGTTGAGGACGAGAAGAGGGTTTTTCAATTATTGGTTTTGTCTTTGTGAACTGTTGAGAACTGCATTATAATATTGAATGTAATTATATATTTACGGAACTTGTTTTCGAACAGCATTGTTTGTATCACGGGGAACTGCAGATATAATTCCTTTGTTTATAATGTGATCATTGTTGGGCCGCTAAATTGGCATTCTTATTACCATTTCTTAACATATATTTCATCCATTCCTACCATTATTTTATCACATTATTTATAATAATTTATCATTTAATACCATTTTATAATTATTTATGCTCTTATGGATAAGTAATATTTCTTCTCCTTTATTTTTAATAAATTGAATATTATTATGAATTGTTTTGTAAATGATGGTTTATTTAACGAATTTTTTATAACTCAGGATTTTAGCATCCAATATCTCTTTCAGATTGCAAATCCGATCTTCATTTCATAATTAAATATTCCAACTTAGAAATTCACTGGAATAACAAGTGACAGTTTTGTGTTGGACATTTCAAGCAAACGAAGAAGAATATTAAAAATCTGAGACATGGGTTTTGTGCAGAACGGACCAAATTAGTTTTTCTATGAGTAGGTAGTTTTCCAAAATTTGGTCTTCATTGGGCGAAACACAAGGTTATTCGAAGGACTTATTCGTAGATTTTATGTTGTGGCCGTTTTCCAAATTTCCTCAATTGCAATAATTAGATTCGACTTGTTACAGCTGAATCATGGTGGAAAGATCTCTAAGATTTTGTATTCAGTTGGTTGGAAATTTTCCTTTTGTATCTTGTATATTTAAAGGACACAAATCAGAGAGAGGGGGGAAGGGGATATCATCATCTTGACTCTGTAACTTTCAATCATCATAATACATAAATATTGTGTTGTTGTTACATGCGTTATCTTATTTAGTTTCTGATAAGTTCTTTCTCTTCCTATGCCCTGCTAGGGAGGAAGGGCCCTCCTCTTTAGCAGGGATTGCAGTGGTTAAGGTGTATATATATATATATATATATATATATATTTCTTATTTTCGTTATGTATCAGTGGAAGTGTTGTTACTATTGTTTTAGTTGTGAATAGATCTGCTTCAATTCCAATGTTTTATATGTTGTTACACATATGAGATCAGAGATACCAACTGGGTAATTGATGTGTGGCGCGCTAGGACAGATTAATTAAGGTGTGATTACAGTCTTGTAGATCATTTTATTTCTGCATGAGTGATTTCCTTCCAACATTTACTTCAGCAACGATTTCCTTTATTTTGATTTTCTTCTGGTTGGGTGTATCGACATAGACAATGCAACTGTCATTGAAATAAAAGACGTCCCTGGATTGATCATTTATGTGTACTGTTTTAGTCATTTAATAGTGATTAATACAACCCAACATTTTGGCGCCATTGCTGGGGAATGGAAATGACGATTCAATCAACCAGAGTTGTTTCTTAGAAGATAAAGTGTACCCAGTCTGCAATTGCCAGGCAGTAAGGCGAGAGGTAAGAACCTGCACAGTGCTCTAACGAACTTGAGCGGGCTCACCAATACTACACTAAGGCACTTAGAGGTGAAATTTCCGTGTGTTTTTTTAGTGTGTCTCCAGCGACACAATTGTCGGGCAGTAAGATAAGAGGTAAGAACCTGCACAATGCTCTAACGAACTTGAGTGGACTCACCAATGTCTTGCTGGGACACTTAGAAGTGTGAATTTTTGGGTGTTTTTTTTAGTGTGTCTCCAGCGACACAATTACCAGGAAGTAAGACGAGAGGTAAGAACCTGCACAGTGCTCTAACGAACTTCAGCGGGCTCACCAATGTCTTGCTGGGAGACTTAGAAGTGTGAATTTTTGGTCATTTTTTTAGTGTGTCTCTAGCGACACAATTGTCGGGCGGTAAGACGAGAGGTAAGAACCTGCGCATCGCTCTAATGAACTTGAGCGGGATCACCAATGTCTTTCTAGGACACTTAGAAGTGTGAATTTTTGGGTGTTTCTTTAGGGTGTCTTCAATTATACAGTTGCTGGGCGGTAAGACGAGAGGTAAGAAACTTTGCATCGCTCTAACAAACTTGAGCGGGCTCACTGCTGTAGAAACTGAAGCACTTGTAGGATGAATTGATACACATAGGGTCCATGTGTGCTAGTAGGACGATAGAACAATCCACAAATACCCCCCCACTCTAAAGCCCCCAAAATTCATGGGATGAGGTCAAGGAACAAAGTATCAACACAATCTGGAATCCAGTCGAAGAACTTCACGATATAAAAACTATAGGAAATAAAGACTATATTGAAGACTGGTTTCACTCTGTTGTTTTCTCGCAACATCACTCCATACTTCAGCAATTCGTGGCACCATCCTTAACAAGGAAGTTGGTCTCGCATACCCTAGTAATTATTAGTATACATCTTTCAATTAGGAGTATGTGCATAATTGAAGCCTTATTTCGAAAATGGCTTCGTTGGAGGTACTCCTACATGTAAGTATATTTTATTTTTCAAGGTAGAGTAGTGTAGTGTAGAAAATAGAATAAATGAAGAAATAAATAAATAAATTTCTTTATATGTAAAAATAGTTGCTTTTGTTGCAACATGCTGTGAAATTTGACATCGGTGATTAATATTCGAATTTATTTATGTATGTAGATGTGTTATATTGGAAAATAAAATTTCTACGAACACTCATTCATTTTGATCACCTTCTTGGAAAAATTCCTTGATTATCATATCTTATGGCTTGTGGGCTTGATGAAAATTCTGGAAAAACAATTGGGACAGTCATGTTTTGAGGGACCAAATGGCATATTTTCAAAAAAAAATTCTATCCTACATAGCCCTTTATTTCTACTTTCTAACCCAATTTGAATCACTCTATTTAGATTTGAAACGAAAAATTTATGACCAAAACAATGATAGGATGTCTAGTAGGCAGCTCATGAACATAGTTGGAACAACCCGTTTTTGGAAGCCTAAATGACTAGATTATGGAAATCCGTTTCTATGGGATATTCCCCTATGAATCTAGTTTACAATGCAACTTGTATCACTTTATTTATATATTTTATGAGAAATTTATGACCACAATATTGATTGTTTATCGTAAATCAGCACTCTTGAAACTCTATTTTCCTGGCTGTTCACTAGCGTATTTGACCCATCAATTCTTATTTCCTTAAAAACTTGTTACTATTGGGGATAGATACATGAATATAATTAAATCTCCAATTTGAATCAGTTCAATCCGTCATCAAATGGAAAAGTTATGCTTAAATTATCAACTGTTGGTCTGAGATAGAAAATAAAAAATGACTATGTTATGCAAGTTGTTCTAAGAAAATTTAACATAACATTACATGGAATTTTTTAAAAATGTTTCTATTGGAGACATATCGCTGAATTCACTTTCATTTGGCTTTGGAATCACTCAAATCGGACGAAAAACAAATAACTTGTGATTGAAGCATTGCTGGTTAGTATGGTTGGCCACCATTCTACTGCGGGTAATAAATTAATTTTTCTTTGTTTTTATTTTTGTGGATTTGTTTTACAGAGTAACTAATTGTTATTTTATTTGCATATGTCTTGAATGAGGAGAGCCCGCACATCTGTCTTCTTCCATGATTTTATGTTTTATTGTAGGTAGATGCTCTTTTTTGCAAGTCCCAAGAGAATAAATGAGGTTAATTTATGAACAAGTGATTTTTGAAGACAATGATAATGAAATGAGAACATTTTCAAAGACATTTCCTCACACAGAGAAAACAACATGAATATTTTTCATCACTTAAAGGATTTATAACATGAGAAATGAGCAATTGATTTCCATTTGAAGATCGAATTCATTTCCGAAAAAAATAAATAAATAAATAAATAAATTTCATTCATTCACCATTCACGAACAACATTGTTGCAACAAAAATCATAACCATTGTAACTTAAGTTACTTATTTATTTATTGGTTTTCAATAAAGAATTGTTTATTTTTTGATTTATCTTATGTTTTTAAGCTTCAGGTATTGTTTACTTCAAGGTCACATTTTTGTTTTGTTCTCAAAATAAAATAAGTGAGTTCTTAATTTTCATGATGTTGTTACTCTAGAAATTTTTTCTAAGTGTTGGATATTGTTACACCATCAATGTTGTTACTCCATTACTGCTATGACTCTGTCACTGCTGTTACACCATCAGTTTTGTTACTCCGTCACTGCTAGTACATTGTCAGTGTTGTTACTCCATTGTTGATGTGACTCTGTCAGTGTTGTTACACCGTCAATGTTGTTACTCCATTGTTGTTGTGACTCTGTCACCGCTGTTACACCATCATTGTTGTTACACCGTCAGTTTTGTTACTTCGTCACTGTTGTTACAGCGTCAATGCTATTACTCCATTACTGATGTGACTTTTTCATGTTGTTATACCATCAGTATTGTTACACCGTCAGTGACGTTACTGCCATTAATAAGTATAATTCATCATCATGTTATACCATCACCGTTGTTACTCACACAGTTGTTAGGGTCCTACTCATCAACGTTGTTACTGTGTTACTCCTCCAATGTCGTTACTCCTAAAATTTTTCTAGTATCTAGTGTTACATTTAGGAAATTTTCTAAGTGTATGATGTTGTTACTCCTCCGTGGATGTTACTCCATGGTGATATTTTCTAAGTATTTAAAAGTGTTAGCCTTCAGTGTTGTTACTCCACAAGGTAAGTTGTCGCACGCCTGATCACCTGCGGATCTCTAATGGCGCGGTGTAGGCTTTAAGAGAGTTGTTAAAACTTGGTTAATGTTCTCTAGTTCAGGAGGAATCTATTCCTGATCTCCTATTTCACTCTCATTCATCAAATTCTATGAAATCTGATTTATAAAATTAATAAAATGCACATTCGGAAGCTAAAAGTCCCTTATACATTCATAACATAATGATGCACTTTAAAAAGTGTTAAACCTTTGTATACAATGTTTACAACTCTCCGGAATGTATTATAACCCGCTTTAACCAATGTTTTAATATCCTTCGGGAATATAATAATTGACCTTTAAAACAGTGCTTTAAACCTTTCGGAAATGATGTTATAAACCTTCAGCAATATAATATTGTAATGCATTTTAAACAATGTTTAAAAACCTTTTGGAAATGGTTTCGGATTTCAACATTTAATAAAACTCCACTTCATAAATTTTCGGGTCCATACCTTGGTTTAAACCTCCACGCAACTTCCCACGCGATTACCGTCGAATCTCTGACGATCACAATTGGACGGTTATCGCGTTCAATCGACCCCCGATCTTTATCATTCAAAAGAAATGCGAAATAGGTGGTTTTGACAATGTGACGTGTCAACACTTGACACAATCGCGTTCAAAAAGGTAAAACCACTCTCAACCCCAAACACGGCGTGAAGACAGTGGTTTGGTTTCTGAAAACCACTTAACCTGCAAACTCTGTTTAAATTGCATTTAAAGCCGAATTTCTACCAGATTTCCTTGTTAACTTCATTTTTTTCTCGGAAACTTCTTTCCAACTCTATGACTTAACAAATATAAATCAATCTATGATCACTGCCCGATCTTAAAACAAAGAAACCAAATTCCTTCGATTTCTATCTCAAGCCAAACCAAATTTCACTCAATTTCTTCCGAAAGCTTTACACAGAGGCTAATACATATTCAAATTCTCATCCACTCCTTGATACGTAAATTAATTATGCTCCATTTCCCTACTACGTAAAAACCATAATTTCAATGAATTCAAGGGATGAACCTCCGGGAAATTGCCAAGTATACAACAGATGATTTAACTCTGCAATTTTATTAAACAGAGCCAAAACCTCTCAATCAATTCTTCTACGGCCAAATTCCCCTTTCCTCCTTTGCAGAGGTTACAATTTATATGTTTTACATAACAATCGACCTCCTTTGGAGGATCGAATTCTCCTATTTTAGACAAAATCCTAATTACATAATATCTTCCCTAAATCTATCAACTGAAACTAAATACGCTGAAACAAATCTAAAACTGTTCAATCCCCCTAAATACTAGTTCAACCCTATTTATTACAATTGTAAATTGACAGCTAAAGGTACCAACACCTTTGCTTGTAACTTTTTTTTGGATTTTTGGAATAATTAATGAAGCCTTTTGTCTCTAATCCTTATGCCCCTACATCAATTTCATTGGTATTTTACTTATGAAATGACCAACTATGACTGATGACAGACATACTTTAGTTTGGGGGAGGTCTCATATTTAGTAATGAGGATGATTATTATGGTAAGTCTTGTCAGGAATGATTCACTCTTAATTCCTTATTATTTTTTAAAGTGACTAATCCTCCTTCATGTCACCTTCCTAACATCGTTCTTTTTTTCCCTTCCCCTGTTATTACCTAAGCCATGGTTGTTGTTACCACAACAAAACTATTGTTGTTGGCCAATTTTCACGTTGAATTCAACATATGAAGGTCTTTCTGAATTGTTTTTCTCTTTGGTGAATGGGAAATACTTTTAATGTTCTATGCCCTCTTTGACATAAAGATTGGGTAGTCAATTTATCTTTGTTTATCTATTAACATAATATTATTTTTAAGGAACAATTATGCAAAGATGATTTCATCATGCCAGCTTTCAACTTTCCTAATGGGTCAAGTCCCTGATCTTGTAAAATTTATGATGATGACCACAAAATTATATTTAAATATTTCTTCCATTATCTAATGAATTTTTCTTTTTCCCCAATCTCAGCAATGAAAAATATATTTATCGGCAGTCATTTGAAGGTTATTAGTTTTTGAGAAGAAAAAATATCAAAGTTGAAAATAGTTACTATACAAGTTTTTACGACATTCCTAGCTCTTAAGCAGCTGACCTGCCACCCCATCTATTAAGTAATATTTTATTGATTAACAATAACCATAGTTGAATTCTAAACATAAATAGTCAACTAGAGGATAGGAGGTCTCATCACGAGCCGACCAACCATGATCATAGGTCCTAATAAAGTGACATTACCACTACTGGTCACCAAGCCAAGGTAATGCCTTTGGTCATAAAACTGAAGGACAGGAGGTCTCATCATGAGTTGAATTTTTCACTTTTGTTAGCTCTCGTGAATGGCATTGTTATTAACTGGTTACCATGCCCGAACAATGATCTCTAGTTGACATCTAATTAAATTGAAAGGATTTTTGTAACTATGTACTTATTTCTAATAGATGGGACGCTGCCATCTCAATGGGTTAAAAAGGCATCCCTGTCGAGGCTATGGACGCTTGCTTGCAGCAGTGACTATGTGTATGGTATAGAAGTTAATTTAATACTATAATATACTTGGTTACTTTGTTTTCTCAAAGCCAATTTCTTATAAAGCTGACTGTTGCATATACAAGGTTTTCCAGAACTCATGGTTCATGGGGTAATATTTAATCGGTTCTTAGATGATGGTGGTTATGGTTTATATCTATTATTGAGTTATAAATATTTACTTTACATGCCAGGGATTAAACTTTTAGGATATTTGATAGTTGACATTTTGTATCATCTAATCCATCATTCATTTATTCTACAAGTATCATATCTTTAACCAAAGATAGTTGCTTTGCCCAATCAATCACCATTTATTCATAGCTTAACAAAACCACTACTGTTTTGACATGGAATAAAGAGGCCTTATTCAGATTTTGAATCCCAGGTTATTGGACAGACATTGAGAAGCATAATGTTTGTGCTCATAACAACCAAAGCTTATGGGTATAATGAATGCATCTTTTCTCTTCTTATCCATTATTATCCCATGCCATTCACAATATGATTATGTCACTTTTATAGGTAATGAGGTAATTGAGGTGATGAATTACCGATTAAGGATACTCATGAGATGTTTTATAGATGATGGGGAAACTAATAAGTTTGGTGGCAGGAAACACTACTACAATTTATGATTACTTTTTTTTTCAGCTTGCATGGCTTCCACCTTCCACATCACTTTCAGCATCATCTCAGCCTACATCAGCTTCAAAAAATGTCAATCCATAAATGTCATTCCCCATTTTTATAGAGGTAAAACAACATAAGTTTTTGATTTATTAAAAGTTTAGGAGAATGTCATGAAAAACCATTGAGCATTATTCACCCATATTTTTGAACCATTAATTCCCCTTCTTTACTACTTCCCATTTTTTAGAAACACAAAATATTTTAGTTTGGGGGAGGGTTACTTTCATTATCATGAACATGCCATTAATATTCTTTATCATCTATCGATCTCCTTATTCATTCACGAAATCTCTCTTATTTTATGTTCTTATACACCAAGCAAAAATCTCAACAATGATCATAGCAACCACCTCAACTTGTTTTCTAGTATAGCATGAGGACATGCTAATTTTCCAGTTTGGGGGAGAAAGAGTTTCTATGTTTCAAGAAAAACCAATTTTACCTACAACAATTTTGCTGATATATCGATTTTTTTTTTCATTGCATCTTCTGGATTCAATTTTCGGATTCAAGAATCATTGATATAGTAAAAATTTGCTTGCAATATTTCAGCAAAATATGGTTTGTAATTTTTTGAGAAAATGGTTAATGAAGTTTGTTCTTACTTGTATCATATTTTGTTGCAACTTCATATACATTTGATTGAAAATTAAAATTGTTATAGCTCCATTAATTAAACATCTATTATTTTAAGGAATCATTTAGGGAATAACCATTTTCTTCCATCAATATCATAAGTTGAGGTGTGCATCTTGATTATTTGAATTATAGCTTGGCTAATACAGAGGCATTAGGTTGCATGAGGACATGCAACATGTTCAGTTTGGGGGAGATGTTGGGCCGCTAAATTGTCATTCTTATTACCATTTCTTAACATATATTTCATCCATTCCTACCATTCTTTTATCACATTATTTATCATAATTTATCATTTAATCCCATTTTATAATTATTTATGCTCGTATGGATAAGTAATATCTATTCTCCTTTATTTTTAATAAATTGAATATTATTATGAATTATTTTGTAAATGATGGTTTATTTAATGAATTTGTTATAAATCATGATTTTAGCCTCCAAGATCTCTTTGAGATTGGAAATCCGATCTTCAAGTTCATAATTAAATATTTCAGCTTAGAAATTCGGTGGAATAATAAGTGACAATTTTGTGTTGGATATTTCGGGCAAACAAAGAAGAATATTGAAAATTAGAGACATGGGTTTTGTGCAGAACGAACCAAAATAGGTGTTCCATGAACAATTTTCTAAAATTTAGTCTTCATTGGGAGAAACACAAGGTTCTTCGAAGGACATATTCATAGATTTTATATTCTGGCCGTCTTCCAAATTTCCTCAATTGCAATAATTAGATTCGACTTGTTATAGCTAAATCATGGTGGAAAGATCTCTTAGATTTTGTAATCAGTTGGTTGGAAAATTCCCTTTTGTATCTTGTATATTTAAAGAACACAAATCAGAGAAGAGGAGATGATCATCTTGACTCTGTAACTTTCAATCATCATAATACAGAAATATTGTGTTGCTATTACATGCGATATCTGATTTAGTTTTCGTTAAATTCTTTCTATACATGCGCCCTGCTAGGGAGGAAGGGCCCTCCTCTTTAGCAAGGATTACAAAAGTTAAGGTAGATGTGTATATATCTATTTCTTATTGTGTTTATGTTTCAGTAGAAGTGTTGGTGCTGCTATTTTAGCTGTGAATAGATCTGCTTCAATTCCAATGTTTTATATGTTGTTACACATATGAGATCAAAGATACTAGATGGGTAATTTTTGTGTGGCACGTTAGGACATATTAATTGATGTGTGATTATAGTCTTGTAGATCATTTTATTTCTGCATGAGTGATTTCCTTCCTGAATTTACTTCAACAACAATTTCTTTTCTTTGGAATTGCTTCTGGTTGGGTGTATTGGCATAGACAGTGCAACTGTCATTGAAATAAAAGATGTCCCTGGATTGATAATTTATGTGTATTGTTTTAGTCATTTAATAGTGATTAATACAGCCCAACAGATCTTTGCTTGTTATTAAATGATAACTCGTGTTTATATGTTATGGATTGTGGTTCTCCTTACTTTTTGGGATTGCATGTTGTTGAGAGAAGATGTAGTAGTGCTTGCTCGTGGTTTCTATTCGTGCAAGAGTGTACAGCATATATATATATATATATATATATATATATATATATATATATATATATATATTGGAAATCTTGTGTTTCACTATTTTTTTCTCTTGCATTTTGCGGAATATGCATAATTGCTAATTTATACTAGATACATTCTATTTTCTCATGGTACTAACGCGATAGGGAGACCAACGGTTGTCCTGTAGTTAGATGGGACACTCTTGTCCCCATTTTTAAATATAGGTACAATAAGTCTTTGCGTCTGAAGTCGAAAGAAGCCATGCGTTACAACCAAATTGAGAAGCTTGTGGAGATAAGGGATGAGGATATATCTTCCCATTTTAAGGATCTCAACATGGTATCCTTCAATATCTTTAGCTTTCCCATCAGCGAGCTTATCAATACTAGACTCACTCTCGTCAAGAGAGAATACATCCTCCTTAATTAGAGTGATTAAGGTGGTACCCATAGTGTCCGGAGAGTCATACAACTTCTTAAGGTACTTGTCCCAGTTTTCTAAGGGGATAGAATGGTTATCTTTGGTTTTACGGACAAGAACATTCCGCCAAAATTTTTTGGGCGCGACTTTAGAAAGGTGGTGAAGATCATCCTATCTTTTATTAATATATGATATTTTCTTCCTCTTGATGATATTTTTGTATATATTTATATTCTGCAGCTTAATGATTTCATTAGGAGTGTCTATGATCGCTTTTCTGGAAATTTTGCAATAATTTTCATACCATGGATTGGAAGTTATATTAGACTTCTTAAACGAAATATCATAAGAAAACTTGATAATGGTGTTGGAAAGGATAGTAGTCAAATGGTAATAAATTTGATCAATGTTATTATTATAATTCATGGGGCCTAAATCCCTTAAGAAGAGGTCGGTTTTACTTCTATCAAAGCGAATGTGTCTTTTTCTTTCATTGGTCTCCTGCATGTGGGTGGTATGCATAGAAATATTGAGGGATAGAGACAGAGGTATGTGGTTAGAGTCAGGCTCGAATCCATTAAGAAGCTCAAATTTTGTAATATGGTTGAGGACGAGGATGTCAGAAATTGCATAATCAATGACACTGCTACCCAACACATGGAAACATGTCATCCGACTGGAGAGGGGCCACTTGTTAATACCATTACAAATAATTAGGTCCTAGGAACTGAAAATTTTGAGGACCTTAGTGCCGAATAAGTTCTCGGTAATGTCTTCAGGTTTTCTCTTGAATTTTTTAGCTAAGTTACTATCTTCATCAAGCCACAAGGGGTCGGGGTTAGAGTTGTTGCTTAATGTAATGACTTGGTTAGTAGCAGTTCTAGCATTAAAGTCTCCAGGTAAAAGGATATTACCATAATTTCAAAGGTTGAAGATGTATTTTTCTAAAGAATTGAAAGGACAACTTCTTATAGGATGTAGAGTTGATAGGAGTGAAATATCAGATTGCAAGAAAGATCCTATTGGTGGTAGAATTAGAGATTTCGATCCAAATGTATTGATTGAAGGGGTCGATTTTATGAAGTCAGTTGTGAGAGGGAAATGTGTTCCTTATATAGCAGGCTATACCACCAAAACCCCTCCAAGAGGATTTCTTATTCCATCCAAACCAAAGAGTGAAACCATTGAGGTGAGGGACCCTAGATTCATCATGCTTCCATGTTTCAACTAACAGAATAAGGTCAATATCACTCGGGATCCAACTTAACTTAGGACCTTTACACCGTGGAAAGCGACGGCAGTTCCAGAAGAGGATCCGAAGTGATGAAAATCCCTATTTATCACTCATGCTTGAGACTCCATCTCTAATAATAGCTTTCATATTCCTAATGATTGCCCATTTCCCGATGTTTCTTGCATCCTTGACCTTTTGACTTCTTTCTTAAGTTCAGCTTGGTCTTTTGGAATGAGATCTTAATTTATAAAGATTCTTGTTCCTTTCAGGCTTGGGGATTTCTTGAGTATATCCCGTTTATGTTCATGACAACTGACCTTGACACGGATGAGTATGTTTTTATGCTCAAGTATCTTTCCGACCCTTATTGCTTTCATGCGATAGGTTGTTTCAATTTTAGATTTTGTTTTTAATTTTTCTTTAACCATTTCTAATTTTTTTTCATTTTTGTGTTCTTCTATACCCGCAACTATAAGATTTAAGGCTCGTTTGTCACGCTCATGGTCGAGAACAATTAATTTATTAATTTCTTCTTTGATGGGTTTAATATCTAAGTTATTTTCTGCGTTGGTTAGAGCTAAGTTATTATGTAGTTGTTCTTTTAGATTTTTAATCTCACTTTTCAAGGTGTCATTTTCTTCGACCAATGTTTGTTTAATATGTTCTATTTATTGAATTTTACCTTTCATTTCTTGGAGTTCAATTTCGAGTGTGGTTATTTTATTTTCTAATGATTTGTGGTTGTTATCAAGCATTGCGGTTAGTTCTAGTTTAAAATGATTTTATCTTTCTTCTCTTCGCCTTTCTAAAGATTCAATGTACTCATTGAGACTATCTAATGTAATTTTACTTGGTCTGCCTTTGCTAGAGGGGGGCTTAGAAATATGAGGGGAAGTATTCATAGTGTAATAAAACAAAACTTAACATGAGGAGGGTAAATGAGAATGTGTGCACCTGTAAAGCAGAACCAATGTGAGGTTGTCACTGTGCCTTGGAGACTGAGTCTTTGGCAGATATAGATCTTACTCAATGCAGATATGAACTACCACCGAGAGACAAATCACCTCAGAGATCAATGTGATAAATAACTATAGCCAATGTTATATCCCTTGCCTAGAAGTTGTATCCTTGGCTCTTGCTTCTTTTATGAATTGCGCTGCTACCGGATAGCCGATCCCTGTATATTTCACACCGAAATCGCAGAGATCAAAATAGATAGGTGAAGGGTTCACTTCTGTCTGGCTTAAAGAACACAGAAAGACTGAAATCAACTGCCTTCAAAGTTGAATTTGTGACACGTCTAGACACTTCAACATTAGGGGAATTTTGAGGTCTAAAATGGGCCTCCTAAGAAAAATGTACAACCAAAATAAACTTTATAGGAACCAATAGGGTTGAAGATGATGGTGTCAACCATAGGGGATGCTTCACCATTTTGTAAGTCAAAGGGTAAAAATATTAAAAAATAATAAAATAATAAAACTACTTTTTCAACTCTTATTTTCAACTTATCTCCCAAATTTTTTACTCAAATTTCGAGCAAGAGTACTCATTGGATGTAAAATAATTCCTCATCCAAGAAGCACCCATGTTGCATACTTGTAATGGACCCTACTACACGAAAAATGAGAAATACATGAAAAACGTGATTGCAATCACATTTTTCATGTATTTCTCATTTTTCATGTACAAGGATCCATCAAAAGTATGCAACATGGGTACTCCTTGGATGAGGAATTAAATTTTACATCCAACGAGTACTCCCGCTCGAAATTTGAGTAAACACATTGGAAGATAAGTTGAAAATACAAGTTGAAAAAGTAGTTTTTTCTTTTTTCCCTCTAAAATTTGATGATGTAATCAAATATTATTTTATTATTTCCACTATTATTTTATAATTTCGTTAGGAGGCCCATTTTAGACCTCAAAATTCCCCTACTGAATAGTGTGTGTAACAACAGCCACAACACGCTCTTTGTAATTCGGTCCTCTAGCAACGATCCTGTCAAAGAGCGGTCCTGTGAAACTCGTGGTGCTTTGGTGGGGTTAAGGTCATGCCAGATATTTAGAAGTTGCTTCAAGTTTGACCACGTTCATAACCTCTACACAGAGTTCAAATAATAGAAGACCTCCATAACTATAACATGACTAACTCAACTTAAAAATGAAAATAGAAGATAAACAGATTGACGAGGTTGTTGCGGAGTCTGCAAACTGATACTGCAGAGACTTGCCCTACGATTGGCACCTAGACCGCAGAGACTTTCCCTTTGCAATTTGAAGCCACTGACATCAGGTTGAAGAAATGTGATATGTATATTCATTGTGGAATCTGCAAACCGAGACCATGGAGACTTGCCCTATGAATGGCACCCAGACCGCAGAGACTTACCCTTTGCAATTTGAAGCGACTTCATAAATCAGATTGAAGAAATGTGATATGTATATTTGTTGCAGAGTCTGCAAACCGAGACCTCAGAGACTTACCCTACGCTCGACACCCAGACCACAAAGACTCTTATCAAATTATTATTCGGAGGTTCACGATGCAACAAGTTCACGATAGCTTTTGCATGAATGGATGAATGGTAAACTAGATAAAATTTAAACTTTTATTATAAATTATATTCCCGAGAGGATGGGTAAAATGTCGAGTTTTATTATAAATCCTATCTCCAAAGGGCTGTAACTTCCCCAAATTTGAGAAAGAGAACTTAAATTTGACTCATAACCACTTGAACTCACCCTCAAACCTTAAAACTAATACAAATATCTATTTTTATATATAAAAGAGACCTCAAAACTAATAAAAATATCTATCTAATAGAGAAAAATCAATATTTATATTCAATTTAAAAAAAATATTATATAAAAAAATACATAATCATTTACTTGAATTTTCCAAATTACATATTACAAGAAAAATAAAACTATTTCAAACGATCTAAAAATTTATATTCCGAAAAAAATGATTAGTTATTTGATGATTAATTTTAAAATTTTGATTAGTTAAAATATTTAATAAATTTAATTTTATTATTTTTATAGATGTGTTTATTTTGGAATATAATTTTCAAAATTTCAATTTAATTATCAATAGTTATTAGATGAATGGTTTTATTAATTAGTGCACACAACCACTGCACTGTGAAAACTATATGCTAGCATCCACTAGATGAAAGCTAAGCAATTGAAAGAGTTGAACAAAATGGATAAATTGGACATAAAATGAGTTATCCAACATTGGTTGTCCCACTAGGCTTGAACCTGCTTCAAAACAAGGATGAGTTGTTGTGTGTAGCCACCTTCCCTTGCTTGAGCTTCCACCGTAGTTGCCACCATTGTCCCAAAGGTCACCTCCTCAGATGTTGTTGTGCTACTCCTCACATAAATGTTTGTCACTCGATGCATGCATTGGAGCTTAACGTCCCCAGGGTCAATACCTCTTTATACTACCATTCACACAGAGCCATTGTCATGGGAATACAACATCTTTTGAACCAGAGCCGAACCACAAGACTTGTCGCACAACATTGGGTCATGACAATCAGGGTCGAGCTCCACAAAGCATGCATTGCGGGGGTATTTGCCCACATGCGACAAAGGAATGTCACAAGCGCACTAGATAAATGCAGAGTTGAGATTACTGAGCCAAGAGTGCTTATACAGAGAATATGCTACCATATTATTTTGAAGGAAATGAATATTTGTTAACATGTGTGAATGCATGGGGTGAGATGGCCTCCCACCCTCATTAAATTCGATAGAGATAATAGAGTGGCAAGATTCCTCTTCACTCCAATAACATGAATTACAACACCTTGATTGACGAATTTTTTTAATAATAATAAGAATGATAATGATTTTAAATAAAATTATAATTTTGTTAGTTTTTATAATTTTTGGTTACACTTATTTATATGATTTTTAAAATTTTAATAATATAAAATATATCATAAAATATAATAAATATGTTGATACTTATTTTAATTTGATATTTATCCATATTTATCTATTACACTATTTCAATAATATAATAAAAAATAAAAAAATCAAATTTAAATATAAATATAAATCTCAATATCGAGATACAAATTTCTGTATTGGTAGATGATGCGTGGATTGAGCTGGGAGCTGACACCATTCTAAGTTCCCATGTATAAAAATTCATACATAGATAATCTATTATGCACAATAACTTAAGCCTTTGATGATTCCACTCTACAATTATAATTTAATAATTTTTCATTTATAAAATTGGATTTTTAATTAATATTTATATTTTAGAACAATTAAATTTATAAAATAATATTTATGTATTATTTATATTGTAGCATAAATTATAAAAATATATAAATATTTATAAAAATATATATTGTTTTTATAAATTTTATTATAAAAATAATTACAAAATTTATTATTATTATTATTATATAAATATAATGCAATACATATGTTTATATATAAAAAAAAAAATCAAAAGTGAAATGACAAGTGTTTCTTTTTACTCATAATAAAAATAGGTTTATATTAGTTTATATTAAATTTATTATGATAATGATGATGATGGTTACCGTCCGTTAAGACCAATGCAGAGTATCAGACTTTAAGAAGGGAGAAAGAATCTAAGTTTAATTCTTCATAATCTTGTTTCTATGGTCAAAGAGAAGGGAAATAAGTTCTCTAAGATCACTATATGTGGGTTGGCTTAAAAGGTCAAAAAGATTGGAAGTGTGGCAGATGGTAGGGAATTGAGAGCGAATGTGAGTAAGAGTAGGGCAGTCTAAAAGAAAGTGCTTTTCATCTTCTACATGCTTAGAATCATAAATTTGACAGATTCTATCGTTCCAAGGGGTTTTGGAAATAGACCACTGCTCGGTCTCACTCTGAAGCTCATGGGAATTAGTTCTTATCTTAGCGATGTTCATTTTTTTCTTATTGTTGGACAATGCATAGAGATAATTCTAATTATCAAGGGTGGGGTTGATCGCTTCCTTGTAGTATCTTAGCTTCCTTTTACCCTCTAGCACCTGATCTTCCCACAGCTTGTCCTTAAACTTGGAGGTAATAGTATTTTTTATATTATCTTTGCTTCCCATACTGAGCTCCTCCTTAATTCCCCAATGGTTGAGTCAGGACTGGGCATCCTTATGCCACCCGCACTTGAGGCAAAGGCGAGGGTTTTGACTACATTTAGAATCAATTTTAGGGAGCCTTTTTGGTTCCATGTTATCAAGCTTCTTCTTATACATCAGATATCTAAACATAGTTGTACTTTCAATGGGGCACAAACCAAATTCAATCAAGAGGATAGGATAGGGAGTATTTCTCTTGATCTTAAAGTTGCAGGTTTTGAATTGCTTTTAAATCATCTCAATCTTCCTCCATAACTCTCTAGATATACTGCAACCCCAAACTTCAAATATATATAAAACAACAAGAGTGACAAAAGTCTCAAAAAAACCTCTTAATAATTAATTAATAATATAAAATATAAAATATTTATTAATTTATAATTAATTGTTTAATTTAAAATGAAATAAACTATTAAAAATTTAATAACTTGAATTATTTAAAATAAATATTAATTCAATATTTATAATTATATTCATCATATCAATTAAAAGTAAAAAATACCAGTAATTATAATTACACTTTTAGTCCTATCTAGTATTTCAATATTTAATAATATACTTATAATTAAGGCAAAAATTCCAATCATTGCAATTACATATTTAATTATATCTATCTTATCAAATAAAAATGCTCAATGATATAATTTTAATAATATGTATCATATCAATTAAAAAATATTTTTATTATTATTTTTATTATTTTTTTCTAAAAAATAATCACAATTTACTTATTACTAATAATTTATGAATATCCATAACTTATCACTATTATCAAAAATTAAAAGAAAAAGAAAAAATCATATCTTATGAATTGATTTGTTGGGGTCCGTAAAAAAATGATTTGTTGGTTGTCCATGAAGAATGAAAAAAGAAGACTTGGGATATGTTTGTTTACTTTTTGAAAATAAAAGTATCATTCTTCAAGGTTCAGCAATAAAGTAATTGGTCCAAATATTAAAAAGTTGATACCTTGACCTTTGTTAAGATTAACACCATAAACTTAATCTAAATGATTTAAATATATTATTAACTTTTATAATTTGAAAAAAAATAATTAATTTACAACTATGTTATAAAATTTAAAACTTTATCTCAACTTCAAACTTAAATTATTATTAAATGTGACGTATAATAAAATAATATCTTTTAATCACATTTAATTTTAAATTACTATCTTAAATAATAATTTAATTTACACTTTTATTTTCTATCTGAATAGTCTTTTCCCACCAACATGGCTTTCCAAAGTGATTGATAAAGTACTAGATGTACGTGTGGCCTTCAAGTTTACACGATTATAGTTTACTTTGTGAATTATAGTGATGTGATGGAGGATTGAAATTAAAAAAATTATTACATATTCAAAATGTGGAATCATGAGCGAAGAGGTGGACCAAAATAAATTGCGTTGTTCCTGCATCCTTTTCGACGTGGCCTCCTTTTCCACGGGAATTATGTAACTCAATTTAAAGCAAAACTAAACCAGGAAACCAGAGTTCGATTCAGGCGGCGAGAGGGTTGATCCTATAGAGTGGAACAGACGCCAGATCATCATCACAGGCTATCCTATAGAGTGGAACACTGTACTGGTGTTGGGTTGTGCATGGCTGATGTTTGGGGGTGATTGCGTGCCCAAGTGAAACGTTTTATTAGGCCGTAGAGGAGCGATCATTCTCATTATGAAGGGGTGCTGGATCAAATCTCCAGTTGGACATCATCTTTAATTCTCCTGTCAATCATCAATTTGGGGGGTGGCGGACTACTACGAGGATAGGGCTATAGTTAATAGTCTACGTACAGCAGATGGCGGGATCAACGGAGCCAAGGGCGGTGCCTTTGATTCATCGAAATACGCTTCATAATTCCGCTGCTTTTTCACAGGGGAGTCTGCAGGGAAAGGTGAAGATTGCGGATGATCAGATTATCAAACAGGGCTTGCTCTATTCAGGTGGTAATAATATTCGGGCTGGTCGATATCACAGACACAGAAGAAGTGGGGCTCGTAGGAAGAAACAATCCTTCATTAAACAGGATATGGAGATCAAGGAAGTTGCACTGGATTATGAGGACATCTGTGTGAGAATTGCGAGTCTGCAGAAGAGGGAAGTCATCGGTAGGTGGCTATTTCCGGATCAGGAGAACTTCGATACTTCAAGCTGGATCAAAAAACACTGGAATTTGCTCATAGGATACAATCCGGTCGTCAGCAATCTTATCAATGGCTGGTTCAGCATACATTTCCTGGATGAAAAAGACGTTCAAAAGGTTATGTCTAGGACATGGGTTCGAGGCAGGAGCTTCATGCAATTAATCCCTTGGTATCTAGGATTTAACCCGGTTCTGGAAGCCCCACGTAACCGGGTCATATGGGTCAAATTGCCGGGCTTGCCACTTGAATATTGGACTGTAAAGGCGTTACAGTCGATTGGCAATTCGATTGGAACTACAAAGTACATTGATCCGGCTATTACAGGTTCAAGTGACAAGAAAATTGCATGGATTTTAGTGGAACTTGACTACTCGGGTGGATTACCGGGGGATATTGACCTGCTCTGGGGTGATAGGAAGCATCGACAGAGGATTGATTACTGGGGAATCCCCTTCCGTTGTCTTCTATGTCACCGGACAGGCCATCTAAGGGAGCACTGCCCTTTTCGTCTTCGAATTCACCGTGCGGATGGAATGAAGTCACAGAGGATGGCTGCTGTTCGGGCGGTTGCTGAGGTGGACACTACTGCGCCCTCCCCACCAGGTAAATTCAATACTCAAAACTCTGAGGAAGATGCATTTTTATCGGCTATTGAACAATCGGATGGGGTTGTCACTTGTAAGGGTGCGGAAATAATTGCTAATGATTACAATAGACCCCCATTTGTGGACTGTCGCGTTTTGAACCCGGAGTCGAGTAAGGAACCATCTTCTGATTTTCATGTTCTGCCGGGTCGGGATAATGCATCTGAGAACTCGGACGTCATTATTGGTGGGGATGGGGCTGCCAATAAACTATCAACAGATCATCAGGATGTTTTCAGTCATGACAAGCCTTGTCTGGATGATGGACGATTATCTGATAGTAATATTATCATGACAAATCGTTCTCCAAATTACTTTCCTGGCGAGTCATCAGGCCGACTTAATGTGGATTTGGTTGACAGATCAGACACAGATGATAACACAAATGACCAGTACATTGGTGCACCATACTTGGAATCCCCCAGAAACACTATTGGGTGCGATATTGAGTCTTTAATGGCTGATTCAAATATTGACATTGCCGCTCTTACAGTTTTTGATAGGCCTCCCCTGTCTACAACTCCGGACTCAACTCGCCGCACAGCACCTGTTCCACCGTCTGGGGGCATGGTGAATACAAAAGGGGTTAATAAATTTGCCAAGGGGAAATTTAAAGCAATATCCCTTTTTACCGAAGACGATGGGAATTTGACTGACATCCCCATTTTAATTAGTGATGGCACTATGGACAAATCTTGGGCGCTTAGAGCAAATGGCCCGGACACTGGCTCCTCATGAATCATATCCTATCAATGAACATCCGGGGGCTGGGCAGTGCCTCCAAAACTAACTGCCTGAGGGAATTGCTGACGGATAAAATGCCTATTATCTTCATGGCTCAGGAAACAATGTGCGTGAGGGAGAAGGCTATTAAGGTGTTCCTTAACATGAGACGGGGATGGCATGGGGCGGCTGTTGATGTTGTTGGTCAATCTGGGGGGCTTATATCAATATGGAACCCAGATTTTGCCAATTTTTGTGCTTATAAATTCTTTGGCGGTATCATACTATCAGGACATATCAGAGGATATGCGGAGCAAGTAAACATCATCAATATATATGCTCCATATGCCAATAGACTTGCATTTTGGCACCGCATATTTTCTTCTGGTATAATCAGCCTACAAAACTTGATAATCATGGGTGACTGCAACTTTACCATGCAAGATGATGAAATTTGGGGGAGCACTGCTCGCAGGGACCCTTTGGCAGGGTTTCTCAGTTCTGTTTTTCATGATCGCCACATGGTGGATATTCGTCCATCTCCATTACTGCCGACGTGGACAAATAGGCGGGCAGATGTGGAGTTCATAGGTAAGAGATTGGACAGGGCAATCATTCATAGTGATCTTATTGATTGTTGGGGTATGCGGCGATCAGATATTATTGTCTCTGAGATATCTGATCACATGCCGATCAGATTATCATGGCGTAGAAACGATATTGTTTCTGGAAACCCTTTTAAATTTAACAGGGTATGGCTCGAAGATGATGATTACACAGGGATGGTATCTGATCTTTGGCTGAAATCGGCGGATGATCCGGCTCTAATGGGATGGGATCTATTTCATCATAAATTACAAAGGATCAAGAATGCCATGAAGGCATGGGAGATTCAGAAGAAGGCGGCGCTCAAGGTTGAATTGAATGGAATTAATAAACAGATGGATGATTTATATTCTTCCATTTCGACCACAATTCCGGATGTTATGGTCACAAACTTATTGAAGGAGTTGGGTGAAAGAAGAAAGGAAATACTGCGGATAGAGGAAGTGTCATGGAAACTTAGAAGCAGGATTCAATGGCTCAGAGAGGGTGATTATAACACCAAGTTTTTTCATAAATCTGCAAGTGCAAGGCGGAACAGAAATGCTATATGGCGCATTAAAAAAGCTGACGGTAGTTTTGCTATTTCCAATGCTGAGATTCAACATGAAGCGTTTTCGCATTTCTCTATGTTCTACAGGGAGAATTCTATGATATCTGCCGATCAGCAGGTTTGGGTATTGGAACATTGCACTCGATTCTTTCATAATGAGGATATAGCAATGATCGATGAAGTTATAAGTCCAAATGAAGTACTGTTGGTACTGAAATCTTTTAAAAGGGACAAATGTCCGGGCCCGGACGGATGGTGTGCAGAATTTTTTATATATTTCTTTGATATGCTGGGCAATGAACTGACGGACTTGATGGAATTGTTTCGGGTCCAAGGTACAATGCCTGCAAACTTGAATTCCACGTTCATAGCGTTGATTCCTAAGGTTGCCGACCCTGAATCCTTCACGGAGTTCAGGCCTATTTCGTTATGTAATCTCATCTACAAGATTACATCGAAAATCATTGCTAATAGAATCAAGTCAGTGTTATCTAAACACATCTCTGCTGCTCAATATGGATTTTTGAAAAATCGCTCAATTCATGATGCCATAGCTGTTGCTCAAGAGGTGATGCACTCCATGCATACTGAGAAAAAGGAGGCACTGATCATGAAGGTTGACCTTCATAAGGCATATGACACGATCGACTGGTCATTTATCAGGTTACTCCTCCTTAAGGTTGGTCTACCTGTGCGCATCATCCGATGGGTGATGTCCTGTGTATCCAATATTAGCTATGCAGTGTTGATCAATGGCAGACCCACAAAATTTTTCAAGGCGGGTAGGGGCTTGAGACAGGGCTGCGCTCTGTCACCTCTTCTATTCATCCTGGTCATGGATGGATTCAGTCGGATCATGCAATCATCTGAAGAGAAGGGCTTCATCAAGGGTTACTCTTTCTCAAATTCTGTTTCTACTTCACACTCACTATTCGTAGATGATCTACTTATTTTTGGACAGCTGATTAGGAATCACTGGTTTTTCATCCACATCTGCTTTAATCGTTTTCATTTAGCCACAGGCTTGGCCATTAACTGCAACAAGTCCTTTCTCATATATGAATATGGGAACATACAGGAGATCAGGTTTATTGCCGAATTTCTGGGTGTGGATGTTCGACTGGCTGTTGATGGCTTCAAATACCTGGGATATTTCATAAAGCCATCAGGGTACAGGAATAGTGATTGGAATTGGATTGTGGATAGATTTAGGGACAAGATTCATTCATGGTCACATCGGTGGTTGACTAAGGGCGGTCGTTTAATCATGATACAATCAGTACTGTCACAAATGCTGGTGTACTGGGGTCACCTTCTTCTTATCCCAGCAGGGGTCATTAGCAAGTTAAATAGTATCATCACACATTTTCTATGGGGTGGATCAGAAGACTACAAGAAATTTGCTTTATGCAAATTATTGGACATCTGTAAACCAAAAGATATGGATGGATGGGGCATATTAGACGCCCATGAATTCAACAAGGCGCTCCTTATGAAGTCATTCTGGAGGGCTATTAAAAGACAGGGCATTTGGCACGTCATTATCAGATCTAAATATTATCAAGGGGATATTCTACTTCAGATTTCATGTGGCAACTATCATTCTCCACGTCATTCGTCCTGCATATGGCGCAGTTTCAAAATGGTTATGGCTCAGATGGCTTTTCGTTTGGTATGGCAATTTCGGGTGGGTAGCAGTATTCCAATTGGGGCGACAAACATTCAACTACTGTCGATTCAATGTCGCCCCTCACACAGACTTCTGCACGCGTTGACACGGAGAGGTATCATTTACTATTCTCATACCATTCACCAGTGGCTGAATGATGCTCCGATTTTTAAGAATGCCATTCAACTCGGTCTTGATGGCGATATGGCACAGGAATGGGATGTATACAGGAATCATCTGCGCTGTGCAGGTTTCTGTTATGCGATTGGGGGTGACACAATGATATGGAATGGCCCGTTGTTGGATCAAATGATTGTTGTCAAAGATGCATATAGACACAATGTATCACATGCTCTACAGAACCCTGCTACAAATCTGTTCATATCATATTGGCATCGCAATATCCCTACGAAGATTATTATATTTGGCTGGCTGATATGGAAAGGAAAGGCGCTTACATGGGAGAATTTAATGAAGAGAGGATTTATGGGACCCAGCATTTGTGTGCTATGTCGAATGGAACAGGAGACTTCCATGCACCTCTTCATTCAGTGCCCTATTACTGTTAGATTGTGGCGACTATTTGGGGATCATTACATTGACTCGGCATGGAGGCCATCTGACTTCATGACAGCTGCAATGGAGTGGGATAAGATAAAATGTAAATACCGTGCGCTTCCATTCTATCTCACATGGGAGATATGGCTGGTCAGGAACAGGATTATCTTTGAAGGTCGCCCATTCCATATTCAACAGACATACACAGTGATAAAGGAGTGGATGGATGAGTGCCCCATGACTCTGCCTTGTCTTCCGGATCTATCTGCTCGTATTCGTCCACATCAGATCAGTCTCCCGGCATTATATTTTGACGGGGCATCAGTGGATGGTTTGGCCGGGTGTGGGGCATGGATCAAATTAACTGAATCGGAGCGTTTTCATATGTATTGGTGTGGGGGTCCTGGTTCGAATAATAAAGCAGAGGTCATGGCATTGTGGGGGGGTCTTCATATTGCACAAGATTTGCAAGTTCAGGGGATTAGCATATACGGGGACTCAATGCTCATCATCAATTGGATTACCAGCAAGTATCAAATGATGTCGCCGCATCTTCAGGGGTGGGTTGAGAGGACTCAGGGTTTATGGCAGAGATTGGGTTGCCCGCCCATCAATCATATATATCGTGAAAACAATTCCAGGGCTGATAAATTATCAAAGAGGAGACTGACTGCTGGTTTTGGCAATATGGAGGTGTCACATTTTAAAGAGGGACGGATGGTTGGGGCATTTTCGATCCCCATCCCATAGACTAAATATATTTTGTCTTTTTGCTGTTTATGTTATTACATAGTTTACAAGGTATACGTGGGTATTGGTATCATACAGGCAGATATTATCATCATTGATGCTACAGGCTAGGGGGTCGCATATGATTCACCAGGGGCTGCACAACATCCATGGAATCCATGTGCCGAACACACTTATTGCCGGTATTTTTTGTTTCGTTCATATCATGGACATGGTCTTCGACAAGCGAGCCAGCACACTGCATCAAGCGAGCCGGATATTGCAATATGTGCGTGACGGGGATTTTGGATACTCCTGTCTAATCATCATTTCATATTCTGCTACAGGCGCATGATGATGACCAGAAATGGTTTTTCATCACTTCTGTTGATGAGCGAATCTGATATGTATGTATTGATGTATCAGAGATTGATATAAGTTATAGCGCTGGACAACAGGATTGTATGTTCATCGGCATATATTAATTAGTGTAACGACCGCCTGTTCTTGCTCAAATGACTGGTATGGAACGCTGCCCAGTACGCACAGGGAGCTTATATTATTAGGGGAAGGCTCATTGTCCCTAGATAGGTATTGTTCCACTTATATGACTCATTTTTACCCATAAATGAGTCTGTGTAGTTGGATTTTTTGTATGCCATCTCACTGAGATTACAGTTGAGATTATTATGATCATGTACTACTTTATATTTTAATATAAATTAGCGTTTTTTTTTCCTCTGAAAAAGGGCTACCGAAAGGAAAAGGAATCTCGGTTGTCCAACTCCAGACGTATGTCCGGATGACTCGGAATCCTTGTGTCGAATTACATTAAGGCACAGTAATCACACCAGTTGAAGCATTGATTTCATTATTCTGTATTAAATTGAACTTCTATGTTCTTAAAATAGGACTTTATTTGGCTGGAGAATGGATGTCTGAGGTCCTTAAGGGTTACTGCATTTGCCGTTTATTGCGTCGCTGAAGTCTGCAAAGGATGCCTTCGCCCGTTATTTTCATACACTAGAAGTTCCAACTTTATTCGTTTTCCGGAGCAGGTTTGAAATCTTTAAAATGTCCAGATTTTAACTTCTGTGTTCGTAAAAGCGGATTTTCTTTGCTGGGAGAATGAATGTCTTAGATCTTCAAAGGGCGCATTTCCTGGTTATTGGTATATGAACTCTGCAAAGGATGCCTTCGCCGGTTATTTTCATGCACTCGAAGTTCCAACTTTATTCGTTACAATATCTCGTCCGAAACAGGTTTGCAAAGATTTAAATTCTGTTACATTTAGAGAATATTTTGCGCGTGGAAACAGTGCTTTAAATTTCATTTAGTAGCGTCAATACCGGCGCGATTTCTTTTGTTGAAAGCCTTGATGCTAGGAAAATGCCAATTTCCACTGTGGAGTCTCAACTTTGAAGCCTGTGTCCACTGTGGAGTCTCAACTTTGAAGCCTGTGTATTCTAAGCTTGCGAACTTTGACCGTAGGTTTAAGTGCTAGCTTATTTTTTCGCTGTGTGGAAATCTGTAGCATTTGGAAGCAAGAACCATGGATCTTCAATTTAAACTCTGAGGCCGACATCATTCCTGCCTTAAATTTACTATTTAACGTCTATTGCTTACTTTAAAATAATCTTCTGAAGTTTTAGACATGGATCTTTAATGTTCAATCCAGGTAAAAAGTCATGCTCAGATTGACAATTCTTGTTCATAAGCCTGTTTGTTGGAAGTCCTTTGAAGCTCTAGGTATCGATTCTTGCCTATTCCCCTCTTGAAATTTCTTTCCGTCGGCGTTTCTCCGAAATCTGGGAATTTTGGTTTTCAACGGAAATGGACACTGTTTTAATGGATTTGAAAATTGATGTTTGAATGTCAATAGCCTCCAAATGCAGTAATACAAACTCCTCATCATTTTGATTCTTCTTGCATGGCAGGATATCAGGAAGGTTAAAGTTCTCGCGGCTCATATATATTGCCTTATTCTGTGTGATCTTCGAGATTTATTATTGGCAGTGGCCTCATCCAAGTCAGAGCGTTGAATAGGATACTTCAACATGTGGTGCTAGCTGCATTCTCAGGATTATTTAATCGTTCTAGTCGTGGCAATCTCAGTATCAATTCCGAGTTATTGCACAAACGTGAGCATCATTGGAAACACAAGGCCTCCTGTTGTAAATGTCGGTGCTATTTTTGCATCTAATTCTACTATTGGGAGAGTGGCAAAGACGACTATAGAATTGGCAGTGGAAGATGTGAACAACAATCAGGTTCTGCTTAACGGGAAAAAGGTGTTGCTGACTCGGGTTGATTCTCAATGCAATGTCTTCGTAGGAACTGGAGAAGGTTAGAAAACTAAACTTCACCTTTTCTTTTTTCTGGTTGGCCTTGATTATTTTTACGCTAAAAGCGTTCCCTTTATGGGCTTTCCGAATGCGATTTTTCACTCAGCCAATCAGAACGCGTTCTCATCGTTCTTACCGCCAGTTAAAATTTGACATTTGCCTTATGCGTGTTCGCTACATTTGCCTTATGCGTGTTCATTAGCGAGAGTACGTTGATGATGAGCTGGGTTGGCATGTGGCTTCTCCACATGGCCACCCACGCTCGCATTAAGTTTTTAAACAATTGTGCCCCCGCCAACCATAACTGCTCTTTAATGAAGCTCGCTGGTCGAGACTCCATCGTCTTGCTCCACAAAATGGAATTCTCCGGAGGATTTGTTGATGTTGCGAAGCCTTAGCATTGCATCTGCTCCCCTGTTTCTACGAAGCCAAGCTCTCGCACAAAGACAGGGTGGCGGTGTCAAATTCTCTGCTGCATTGAAACAGTTGAAGGCGCCCACTTCTCACAGAGTGTATGCTGCAGCAGAAAGACTGAGTCGCGCGCCTGCTTTCCTTCCATTAGCTCGGTAAGGAACGCAATTCCCGGTCCTCAGTCTTTTACTGTTGATTATTCGACTCCCAGTGTACACCATTTTGTTGCTTCTGCTCCTTCGAGTCGGCCTTCTGCTGCCAAGATAGCCATGCCCCATTTAAGACAGAGAATGAGATGCAGGAGGGGCAATAGCAGAGGCAAAATTATGCGCCCCCCTACCTCGTCCCTCTCGGATTCATCCTCCCCTTCATCTTCTCAATTCACTGGTAGATATCCTGAAACCCGTCCTGGAAGAGGTCGGACTCGCCCTGAGAGTTCGAGGCCCGTTGAGACAGCTCTTCATTCTCCTGTCACTTTCGCCTCCTCTTCGCCTGCCACCCAGTCAGCTCAATTCCATTTTCGTTGCACCCTCGACCGTCCCTGCATTATAGCAACCATCTCTGTGGAGTTCCGCGAAGAGCCTCCTCTTTCTGATAATTTCGTTCAAAGCGATATGAAGAATAAAGGTCTTGCCCAGGATTCGAAGTTGGCCAGCAAACAGGGTAGTAAGAGCCCTGTCCCAGGAACACCTCAGAAGGCAACAGTGAAACGCAAAGCAACAAGCAGCAGTGGAAGCTGCGGAAGCGGTGATGAGCATGGCTATTTCGCACCCACGGAAGCTGATGCAGATATGGATGATTACAGATGCCGGATTGTTGAAGAGCCTCTTCCTGCTCCCAATGACACCTAGCGGGATAGATTTCTCCAGGTTTCTCGCTCTCGGCGCTCATTCAAATGTGTCTATTGCTGAAGTTTTTGTTTTTATGTTAATTATGCTGCAATTTCAAACTTTTAAAATCTCAGGTTTAATAGGTGGTTTTCTCCTGCGTGGGCCGCATCTTTTTACAGTTTTGGGACTGGTTTCCCCATGT
Organism: Pinus albicaulis; assembly: GCA_034641835.2. Classification (NCBI taxonomy): domain Eukaryota; kingdom Viridiplantae; phylum Streptophyta; class Pinopsida; order Pinales; family Pinaceae; genus Pinus; species Pinus albicaulis. Next base: position 430,827,280 of record CM076584.1, on the reverse strand, counting down.
GGGCAGTCCAACTCTAGACTTTTCTGATAAATATGCCATTTTGATTTTATGTTAATTATGCTGCAATTTCAAACTTTTAAAATCTCAGGTTTAATAGGATTTGCCTGCTCAGCGATGAGATACCGGCAAGGCTTAAGGTTTTGGCAGGGATAACTATGTAATTCCCGCCTAAACAAACACCGTCGATCATCAAACCATTAACGATGAAGATCTTAGGAGTAAGCATCGAAGAATGCAAATGATCGCGGAAAATCTCACACATGTCCGGAAACTTTAATGCCAGTACCGGATGCATTTAAGCGACCTGACATGCCAGTCGTATCTCGGTTTGATCCATATCAAAATATCTTCCATATGCAGAAAGTAAACCTTAATCCACATTAATGTTATTGTTGTCGGTTCATTACCTCACCAGAAAACCAAAACACATATTTTGACAAGGTTTATCCAATATGGGCGAACGTTGATATAATTTATGCTGTTCTAAGGTTAGAGTTGTTACATGTAATGTGATGAGGTTGGTAAGTTTTGCCTTACAAATTGTAAAAGTAAATTTTTTTTAATAGGTGACTTGTGTATGTTACATTAATAAATAATATATTATATTATTTTTCATAATATATTTATTAAAAATAAATAAATATTAAATAGTAACATAATTTGCATATAATAAAAAAAATTAGGTTTTAGCAAGGATATTAAGCTAAGTAGAGAAGAGCACAATCTAGGCTTTCAAACACCCAAACTAAAACCTTAGTTTTCACAGAACCATTTTAAGTGATTGTCCTTATACAAACGTTATATCCAAAAACATAATCTTAAACATTTTGCTATATATACACGAACTTTATATCCAAAAACATAATCTTAAACATTTTGCCATATATACACAATTTGTTTAGCATTGTGAAATTTGTCTACTAATAACTATATTTTAAAAATTTAAATCTTAAATATTTTAATATTAATATAATTTTTCTTTTACACTTAATTTTTTTCATTTTATTTTTTTAGTTCAAATAATTTGGTGAACGATTATGTTCCACAAATATATATGTTTAACCCTTTCAAAACATGTTATAAATAACACATTTGAGATTTATAAAATATGTAATAATAATAGCCCATCTTTCAAATCAAAAGTACCAATTTAAAAAAAAAAAAAAAACAAAAAAAAAGTAATTACGCTGAAAGCGTTCCCTTTGTTGGCTTTCCGAATGTCATTTTTCGCTGAGCCAATGAGAGCGCGTTCTCATCGTTCTTACCGCCAGTTAAAATTTGACATTTTCCTGCTCGCGGTTCGACCTCCCGCTATTTGCCACGGCTGGTGGTTCTTCCACCTCACGCCACTCGCCACACAGTTTCGCTCCCTCTCCATCTTCCGCCATCGCTCGCCGGATCGCGTTCTCCACATCCTCCGCCATCACCAACTCATTCTCATCCGCCTTCGTCCACTTCTTCACTTCCATGCCCACCTTCAATTCCCTCGCCACCAGAATCGAGTTCACAAACTTGTCGGAATGCAGAGGCCAAGCCACCATGGGAACCCCAGCGCCGATGCTCTCCAGCGTCGAATTCCACCCACAGTGTGTTACAAACGCACCCATGCCCCTATGCGCTAAGATGTCGAGCTGGGGCGCCCAGTTTCTCACCAAAAAAACCGCGTCCCTCAATTCGGTGCTCATACCCTTCCGGAAGCAGCTCGCTAATCCAATCCATCTGCGCTTCATCCGACGCCATGAAACGAGCGCTGTCCGCGACTCGAACAACCCAAGGAAACGACCGCTGGCTCGCCTCCAAACCCCTGGCCAATTCTTGAAGTTGTTGCCGCGATAAAGAAGATGATGCCCCGAAAGAAACATAAACAATCGAAGCCGGCTGTTGGGCATCCAACCATTTCAAGCAACTTTCAACTTGTTAATTAGTAGTACTACCCTTCGTCCCAGTACTCCACACGGATTGAGGAAGAAGAGGACCGATGGCCCACAAGCGGCTTCTCACAGTAATCTTCCTGAATGGATTCGGATTCCAGAAAGCGAAAACTGTTGACAGGATACCCTGCCGCGAGGCGAAGATAGTCTGGCTGGCGAGACTTGAAATCAAGAAATCTCTGTGAAAGGCACCTTTTCTGAGACACAACGCAATCCGGAAGTCCGCACCCCTTTTCTTTCATGGCGTAGAAATAGGCGCTGAGCAATTTTAAATGTAGGCCGGGGCGCCATACTTGGCCGCCACGGTCTGAGCCCACCCCAGCAACGGGTCGTGCACAATCGCAACTCTATTCTGATCGAGACTGCGTATCAAATCATCGAAAGGCTCCCTGAGATGATGTTCCAAGGCTTCGAAGAGAGGAATAAAATGCACGGGGAAAGGGTGCTCCTTGTTTTCAAGATCTGGCTGCTCTTCTGAGAAAGAGGGCATCGGCAGTTCGTTACAACGAATGGGAAAGTTGTAAGGATCCCATCCCCAAACGCGATGTCGAGCTTGATTGATATGCACAGAAGTGGTGGCAAATAGTACATTTACACCTCGGCCAGCGAGGGCCCTTGAAAGGTGAAGCAAATGATTAAGGTGTCCCTGTGCTTGCAATGGCAGCATCACCACATGGATTTCATTTCTTCTTGCGAACAAGGTGTCAATAGAATCCATTAATGGCAGACGAAGTCGATTCTGTAATGCAGAACTCGCGTTTGTTCTCGTAGAAAGAACTTTACTTAACTTCGATGTTCCGTGGATGAAATTGATGAAGGGGACAGTATACTACTTATCTGCGTGAAGGGTTGTTTATACCTATCATCCATTAACACGTAGGCATTGAAATACCTAATTTGTTATTTTTTTAAATAGTGGAAAAGCTTATCTTAATTTGTGAAAAGAGCATTGCGATAGTTATTATGAGCTGTTATTTTGGAAATGCACGCTGTATCATTTTTGTTATTTAACGAAAATCCTAGCATCGGAAAATTATTTGTTGATAGTTTATAAAGCTAATATGTTATTTTAAATTTGAAGAAATTTTTAGTAACCAAAAATAGTTTTAAGATATACTCTAACTAAATTTTAAATAATTTATACGGAATTTTTTTAATAATTAATTTTATTATTAAAAAAATACCATAACAAATTTAATACAATTTTTTTAATAATTAATTTTATAAAAAAAAAACTATAACAAATTTAATATTGCAAAATTTTAAGCATAATTATGATCTATGATAACTACTTGAATAATAGTTTTAAAATTATAACAAACTTAATAGTGCAGAATTTTAAGCATAATTATGTTTTTATGATGATGAATTAAATAATAGTTTTAGAATTATTTAAACATATAAATATTTTTTTTTTCTTTTTGGGTAAGTTTAGGTAGTTTCTTCTATATTTTATTAATATGAGATAATATGTGCTTTTTTTTATTTCCTTTTATTTATTTGTTTGCTTATTTATTTATTTATTAATCTTTATTTTATTTTATTTCTTTTCATTTATTTATTTTATTCTCATTTTTGTAATTACAAATTTATTTTTTATTTTATTTTATTTTATTTATTTATTTTTACCTATTTTATTTTTTATTTTAATTATATCTTTATTTTATTTTATTTCTTTTATTTTATTTATTTAATTAATTTTTATTCTTATTTTTCTTATTTTTTTATTGGTTTTGAAATCTTTTCTTACCATAGCATGTAATTATTAAAAATAAAATAAATATATAAATTCAAATTTTAAATATTATTTAATTACTTTTAACATTTAATTTATTCGATAATAATAAAAACAATTGAATATCCTTTGAATAATGCACAGAGGCTATCTCTCTCTTTTATAAAGTGCTTGAATATTAATAGAAATCCTCCCCTTGTAAACTGTATTAAAACGCAATATCCTCTCATTACATTTGATGTTCGAACTTCTTAGACCATAACCCCAAGCAATAACAAGTATACGCCCTCCCGAAAGGCTACATTCCATTGCTATGTTACCAGAGACGGCATGATAGTGAATTCGGTTGATTTCAGTCCCTGCATCCCATTTATTCTTCTTCCTCTGTTCTCCTAGGAGGAGTTGGAGAAGAATTAACTCAACATCTACCTGTTTTCCTTTCAGCGTTCCTTTGCACCTCCCGGTGCAATTGCTAGTTATTATTATTGAAATAAAAACTGTCGATGCTCTCAGGCTTTTTCTCTGTCAATGCATGGTTAAAAGTATCCATCACTGTTTGAATCCTCACAGTCATCAGGAACTCTCTATTGCATTGCATTTAACAATTATTGTTTGAATGCTTACGAACCTACTGTAACAAACATATTAGACCAGATGTAAGATTATCGTGGAAATTTAGATTCAACCAACATATCAGAAGTGATGAGGGACGGTAAATACCTTCACCAAACATATCAGAAGTGTCACTGTGAGTGAGTGAGCAAAAGCCCCTGCAGCTGCTGATTTCGAATACCAATTAAATGCTCTTAAGGTTTTTATAATTTATTTGGAATTGGCTAATTTAGGGTTTATAAAAGAATGGTAAAGAAAACATTTTAGTTAAAAGATGGTAGGATTGAGTTGGATTATGTTTGATATTAATGGAAAATCATAATTGGTAATTGATTTATGTGTAAGGTTTTAGGATGAAAACAAATTAATAAATTAATAGACTAATAATTAAATATAAGTGTTAAGATTATTATTAATGATTTGGAATAAATATTAAATTATGGTAAGAATTTAAACTTTTTAAAAAAATTACTCTTTAAAGTTTTATAATTTTAATTTGAAAAGTCAAAATTTTAATAAATGAAAAGTTATTTTTAAGAGGTGCTTATATTTTCAAATTATTTTCTCACTTGATCCTAATTTAGTATTATGAATTGATATTTAAAGTATTTACCAACCAACATATGTCTAAGGAAAAAAAACATCATGTTAAGTATGTGAAGGGCATCACTTTTATGTTGGGTTTACACATACCATCTCGTATTCACATTCACATTGGAAACATTGGAAATTTGAAGCTCACTTTGGTTTATCTCAAAATTTAAGTGAGATATTGGTTTAGTATGAAGGTGGTTTGTTACATGATAGTTCATATTGATGGTTTGCTCTATTTTAGCTCATTTTTTGAGTAAGAATTATAAACATTTCAGGCTAATGCTTTGGATTTTTTTTAATGCGTTACATTTTGGTGGTCACTTATTGCTCTAGTGCTCTATTCAAGAAGGTGTTCTGCTCTAATGCTTAGTTCCATTGTTAGGTGTGTGGGGTCTTGGGAACCTTTTAGGTTGTCTTAATTGATTGGAAGCTTTGTTTTTTTGTCAGAGTTTTATTTGAGTTTGAGTTTGCAAGGTGACTGCCCTAACCACCCTGTACCTTGTTTTATCTCACTTAGTGCAGTTTTTCTCTTAGGTTGGTATTACAATCTTGTTCACGATGCCAATTTTTAGGAAAAGTTTCAATTGATTTTGTGGATTTGCTCCTTACAGATTCTTCTTAATATTTTTTAACTATTAATAAAGGGAATTTTTGAATATGGACTACAAGGCAGTCCACTAGTTACATAAGGTGCTTCACAAGTATGATAATTTTATAAACAATAACAAAATATCATTTTGTTTAAGTGATCACCAAAGATTCATGAGAATGAGTATTAATTAATATTAGAATGTGTTGGTAATTCACATGTTGTTAAAAAAAAGGCAAATTCAAGTGTAAATCTCATAAAGATTCACACTTAACTACCTCCAATTTTAGAATGATAGTAAATTCAACCTTGAAATATGTCAAGGAAGAAGAAACTCTTCATTAAATGATGAAGAAGATGGGTTTGGCTCTCTAGGAATCTCATCCCACTAACATTAAACAAAATGAAACCATCAATAAATATGTCTTTCATTATTTTTCATATGATATAAGATGATACTTAACTTAATTTTTTTTAAAGGAAAATCATCCTCTCTCTCAACCCAAGAGTTCGAGTGAGAGACAATACAACAATCCTCATAGGCATATAGTCATTATAAAAATATTTCTCATCATCATGTCACTAACACGGGATTGAATTTGGGTGGGGGAGATAACAACGATTCTACCCAATCATGGTGGGGGAGATAACAACGATTCTACCCAATCACCCAAAATAACGACAATTGACAATTTTTTTTAATTATATATTAAAAATTAAAAAAAATCAATATTTTATGTTTTCTATAATATTATCTAATTATTTTTTATATTATATTATTATTTAATTAAATTACAATGCTTTTTAATATATTTTTTAAAAAAAATTCAAAAATTATAAATGTGAAGTGTTATTACTTATGTCTTGGTTTTATCTAACATGTAAATATGTTATGGTATTATTTTTTTCACATAAATTTATTGTCTAAAGTGATCTACTTATTTTTAGTGTTCCACTAGACACTTGCCCAATGTGGAGTGCATGCACCTCACTCTTCCCAAGCACATGGGATAGGGAAGTGCTTGGGGAGACCTTTCCCCACATCCCCTTTTGGGGAGACACAATAAGACATAGGGAAAACATTCCTAGTGTGGGGATATAATTCTCCAAAATGTGTGTTTCTGAGTGTCCAATAAAAAAGGGCTGGAAGTGCTTCCTTAATTTTGCTTAAAAACAATATTTTATTAGTGGGGAAGTTTAATATTCAACCATAGACCCTTAATGATGTTATGCAATTAAGAAATGTTAAATTCTTAAAGTGGCATTCTTCTTTATCTTCTATTTTCATCTTTTTATTTCATTTTTTAACATTACCATTAATTGGCATAGAATGTTTGAGAGTGGCTTTGATCTCATTGGATTTCATATAAAGAAAATATAATTTTAGATGCCAGTTAAATCCATCACACTTTAACACTTTTAAGGATTTTAGGATTGGGGGAGTTGCAATGTTTCTATTAGATTCTATCATGTATGAGGGTTTGGTACTAGCCTTGAAAAAAAAATACTTAACAAATTTTAAAACCTAAACTACTATACAATCTCTAACTCATTCCACTTACCACGTTTGCCTCTACTTGACTTACCTCAAAACATTATGTGACTTACTAGTTAAGCTTCTACTCTATGCTTCTTCTATACTCATGGTCCATTTTTAATATCTAGCTTTAACTTTAAAGTCTTGACTTTGAATAACCACTAAAATGTATACACTTTAGTATTTATTGTAGTCTGTTTTGCTTAATACTAATTAAATTTTAAAATAAAAAAAATAAAATAAAAAAATCAATTTAAAATCTACAATAATAAATTTAAAATTTAAAATTAATATTAATTCTAAAATAATGAATAAGGTCGATGTATTTATACTTTCATTATTTATATAATGACATTCCCCGTAACAATACTTCCTCGCATCTTCCGTGTGCTTCTCCAGCACCCGCGTTCCCGTCCAAGAGTCTCGGTGGAACATGGCCTATTCTTTTTTAGGCTTCTACTTTTGCGGCTCCGTCTTGTTAGTGGAGACATTTACCCCTCCCTTATATGGAAATGAGGTAGAATGATTATGTTTCGAAATGAAATCTGTCTCCAACTATTTTGCGCATATTACCTGACATACATGATTCATTGTCCATGCAAATTTTATCATATTAAAAAACGAGTTGTTTTTAGTGCGACTTTTTGAATGCTTTTATGGTGACTTTTTATGGTGTAATTTCTCTAAATTTCGGCAGAAATTTATTGAAAAGAGAAGTTTGATTGCTAACTTTGCACAATCGAAATGTCCAAGAGGTTTTTGAATGTGCTGAATCCATATATAGAGTCAAAACACCAGTTTGAATAACAAAAACCAAGATTTTACCTCAAAAAATTTCACGGATATCATAAATGATAGATTATTATCAAAGGTTTTGCGAAAATAAAAATGCATTTTTTTAATTTGTTTTTGCCACGTGGTTTCCGTTTATCTCTGCGTTTCCCACGAGAATCAAGCGTCCGATTTCAAGTAAATGGAGAGCATGGTTCGAATCGGACAGGTAGAGGCGTAACTCCGAGTGTGAAAGTTGGAAATCTCCGTAAAATCCGATATATCTGTACACGATTCTTCGGATTCCTGTTAACGAAATTTCACATCACATAAAATGGAGTTGTCTACTTAGGCAACGAAATAGCTCGGATGATAGTTTTTTGCCGGAATTCGGGCAACTAAAATTCAAGAAATCAGGTAGTTAGAGTGTTTGGAATCCATTTTTGATAGTGGAAATGGATTCAACATTACCAAAAACCCTTAGGGCACTCAAAATATTAAAGTTTAACAACTATAAACATGATTCTGATAAAATATTTGCCGGAATTTTTAAAAATCTTTGCCGGATTCTGGGCTAAAACGTTGCCTGAAAAAACTACGGCACATAAAATTCGTGGTCTTTACGGCCAGCGTAATGGGATTCTGACAGGTGCCGACCTGGCCACCGACAGGTTCTTTGTTTGTTCAGACAATATTTTCTGTGAAATATTCTGGGCAAGATTTCCTAGCCGTGCATGCCCATGGGTCATAAATGCATGGGTTGTATATAATTGTTGATGGATAATTAGCCTGTCAAAATTTAATTTAATGGACGGTATATATGGTGAAGTTTATTTTCGAGTATATAGATTCATAAATATTTGGAAAGGAAATGCTTACAATAAAATGATGTCCCTGTAAACATTTCCAATATTTATAGATCTATAAACTCGAAAATGAGCTTATATAATAACCCCTTATATCTATGACAAACTAGTTATTTTCAACCCATATATACACCTAAATCCATGACATTTAAATGCCTTATATATGAAAAATGGAAAACAGTAAAAAGTATTTATTGGATTGTTACAAAGTATATATTGTTTATCTCATCATTAGACCATAATTATCATTAGACCATCTGAAACATGGATTTTTATCACTTTATTAGATGGATTTTATAATGATGGAATTTGACATGACATTATCCTTGCTAGAGTAATTTGTTTGCTTTTTTTTTTTTAACTGATCTGAACTGATTTTTTAAACCACTGATCTGAACTCCACTTCGAATAAGTGGATCAGTCTTTTCAATTCTGCAATCATTCCAGAATATACTCCAAGGAATGTAATAATCTTTATTTCTCAAAACAGGAAGAACATCTCAGTGAAGTGCTTACGAAACATTTTTTAAATAGACCCCTAAATTATATTTTTTTTTGTGTCAATTTTATGACTTTTTGGATATTTATGTTAACACTCTTAAAATATTTTGTTTTAAAATATACCTTTCCCATTTAAAAATTAATAAGATTTATATTTTTTTTAAATATACTTTCTTAAGGTCATCTAAGAAGCAATAAATATTAAAAAAATTAGTCAATTTCATCATCATTCTTTTGTTCAAATTAAATTATTTAAAAAATAAATAAATATCTACCCAATTATCAACATATTTTAAATTTGATTCATATTTTTTTTTTTTTAAATCTCTCTTATCACAAATATTTTAATAATATTTATAAAAAAAAATTATATTTTCACATGACCGATGGAAAAAGTAATAAATATTAAAATTCGGTGAATTCACCATTATCTTTTTTAAATTAAAATATATATATATTAAAAACAATTTTAAACACTTTAAGTCACCATCAATATAATTTAAATTTGAGTGAAGTTGTGAATTATATCAATAAAATTTCTATCGAACATGCTCAAATTATTATTTATCTTGAGTAACAAAACCTATTATAAATCAAATTTGAAATAATAATATTAAATTTTATTTATTTATTTAATATTTGAAATAATAATATTTATTTATTATTTATTATTTATTTTATATAAAACTTTTGAAAGAGGATTAGTTTTTTTTTCACTAAAAAAATCAAATAATTCAACATACCATATAAAAGTTATTTTTAACATTTTATATGTTGAAAGAATTGGAAAATTAAATCAATAGATTGGCACACCACATTTATAATATATGCTTGATGTCCATTCTATATATTATGGAGTTTAGATATGTATTTTATATAGTGAAAATATAGATGAATGCTTTATATATTAAAGCAATAATGTGTATAACAACTTTAGTATTATAAGTTTTTAAAACATAAAAGAACAATTATTTACATCTTATTCTCATTCCATTTAATATAATAGGTATAAAAGTAACTTTACTACTTAACACACTAATCTATCTAAAATAAATATGTTAAAAAATTGTTATAAATATGGACAATTATTTACATAGTAGTAGTATTTTTTTAATCTTAGTTACAATAACTTTCTCTGTCAATTATTTTTTGTATAAGAGACATGTACTAAGCAACAAAGCTGCATATTACACTTGTTTAATCGTTAACATTTTTCAATGGATACCCTAGTTGTTGAAACCATTTTTTGAGAGACTATTTAGATTTAAAATTCCAACCTAAGCGTTATTTTGTAAATTTTAACTTATGTATGGACTTTATTTGGCTGGAGAATGCATTTCTGAGCTATCCAAAGGATATTTTAACGATTAATGTGTGTCTAAAGCTCTGCAACGGATGCCCTTGTCCATTATTTACAATAAACTCAAAGTTCCAACTTTATTTGTTTCGTCACTTTTAGTTTCTCATCCAGAACAGGTTTCCAAAGCTTTAAATTATGATACATCTAGAAAGTTTCGTGAGTGGAAACAACACTTTTTATGATTTATTAAACCTGGTGTAAGGACTCTAAAATAATGTGGGTGTTGGTGCAGCACTAGATTTAAAAGGAAAAGCTTACTTTTTTTTTACTAGGCCTAACCTAGGCCACGGTCAACCTACTCGTAAGATTAAAAGATCTACCCATTAATGGAATGTTATTCATCAGGTTTGTACGAGCCTGAAGAGTGGCTTCCACCTCTCCCGCTCCCCATGAGATTTGAATCTATAACCTGGTGCAGACTAAACCCCACACAAACCAAAAACCGGATTTTGGCGAGAAATTTGTTGGAAACTCTAAAAATTTGCACCTAAATACTCCTCCATTTATCATGGTTATGGCTTAGAATTTATGAAATATTATTTTTTTCCTAGGATTCATGAATTATTTTCATTATTACTATTTAAAATATTTGTTATTTTAGTTATTTTATTTAAAAAATGTTTTGTTCTTGAATCTTTAATTTTTATTTCATATTTTCTTTAAAATAATAATAATAATAAGATAATTAAAATTAATCTTATTAATCTTAAAATCAATCATGGTTAACCATGGTCTATCATGGTCAATATGAAAATCGACCATGGTCAATCATGCTCTGTCATGGTCAACCATCATCCAATGTCACATTGTGACAAATGTCATCTCAATATGAACATCAACCGTATGTGAACCATGGTCAACCATGGTCAACCATCATCAACCTATTTCAACCATGGTCGAACGATGCATTTTGAAAAAGATTGTCTCAATATAAAAATCAACCATGGTCAACCACGATCAATAACCATTATCACATTGTGTCAAATATTATCTCATGGTCCAATGTCACATTGTGACAACCATGGTCAACCTTGCTCCAACATCACATTCTGAAAAAGATTGTATCAATATGAAAATCAACCGTGGTCAACCATCGTCAATCATGGTCAACCAAGGTCCAATGTCACATTGTGAGAAATATTTTCTCAATATGAAAATCGATCATGGTCAACAATGGTCTAACAACGCATTGTGACAAATATTGTCTTAATATGAAAATCGACCATGGTTAACCGTGGTCAGCCATGTTTGTTTTAGGGTTTATAATATTTTTTCTTAGGGTTTATATAGCTTGGATTTACAATATTAATCCCTTGGGTTTATTAGTGCCTTAGGTTTATTAATCTAAGGGTTCATATTCCTGGGGTATAATATTATTGATAGGGTTATAATATTAAAATCAATCATGTTCAACCATGGTCTATCATGGTCAATATGAAAATCATCCATGGTCAGTCATGGTCAACCATGGTCCAACGTCACATTGTGACAAATATTGTCTCAATATGAACATCAACCTTATGTGAACCATCATTAACCATGGTCAACCATGGTCAATGATGGTCATCCATCATCAACAATTGTCAACCATGGTCCAATGTCACATTTTGACAAAGATTGTCTCAATATGAAAATCAACAATGGTCATCCATGGTCACATTGTGTTGGTCAACCATGGTCCTCCATGGTCCAATGTCGCATTCTAACAAATATTGCCTCAATTTTAAAATCACGCATGGTCAACCATGGTCTATCACGGTCAATATGAAAATCAACCATGGTCAATCATGGTCAGTGATGATCAACCATGGGCCAACGTCACAATGTGATAATTGTTGTCTCAATGTGAACATCAACCGTATGTGAACCATGGTCAACCATGGTCAACCATTGTCAACCATTGTTGAACGTCGCATTTTGACAAAGGTTGTCTCAATATGAAAATCAACTATGGTTAACCATGGTCAATAACCATGGTCACATTGTGTCAAACATTGTCTCATGGTCCAATGTCACATTCTGACAACCATGGTCAACCTTGGTCCAATGTCACATTCTGACAAAGATTGTCTCAATTTGAAAATCAACCATGGTCAACAATCGTCAATCATGGTCAACCAGGGTCTAATGTCTCATTGTGAGAAAGATTTTGTCGATATGAAAATCAATCATGGTAAACCATGGTCCAAAAACACATTGTGAAAAATGTTGTCTCAATATGAAAATCAACCATAGTCAACCGTGGTCATCCATGTTTTTTTAGGGTTTATATAACTTGGGTTTACAATATTAATCCCTTGGGTTTATTAGTGTCTTGGGTTTATAATATCAATCCTTTCGATTTATTAATTTAAGGTTTCATATTCCTAAGGTATAATAATATTCATAGGGCTTATTATATTATTCTTAGGGTTTAATATAAATCCCTTTAATTTATAATTCATTGAGTTTATAATATAAATTCACTAGGTTTATTAATCCCTTAGGTTTATAATAATGTCAATATGGGTTTGTGACAAATATTTTCTCAATATGGAAAGCAATCATGGTCAAGCATGGCCAACCAAGGTCAATCATGATTATCCATGGTTAACCATGGTCAATCATGGTCCGTATTGCTCAAGCATGGTCGGCCATGGTCAATTATGGTCTACCATGGTCCTACGCCAAATTGTGACAAAGATTGTCTCAATATGAATATCAACCATGGTCAAACATGGTCAAGCAAGGTCCAACATCATATTGTGAGAGATATTTTCTCAATATGGAAGTCAATCATGGTCAACCACAGTCAACCATGGCTAGTATGCATGGTCACTTTGTGACAAATATTATCTCATGGTCTGACATCACATTTCAACAACCGTGGTCAACTATGGTCAACCATGGTCCAATGTTGCATTGTGACAAAGATTGTCTCAATATGAAAATCAACCGTGGCCAACCATTGTCCAACATTGCATTGTGCCAAAGGTTGTCTCAATATGAAAATCAATCATGGTCAACCATCGTCAAATGTCACATTGCGACAAAGGTTGTCTCAATATGAAAATCAATCATGGTCAACCATCGTCAAATGTCACATTGCGACAAAGATTGCATCAATATGAAAATCAATTATGGTCAACCATGTTTATTTTAGGGTTTATAATATTTAACTTAGGGTTTATATACCTTCAGTTTATAATATTTATCCCTTAATATTATTCCCTTGGGTTTTTAGCATTAATCCATTAGGTTTATTATTCCCTGGGGTTTATAATACCTTGGGCTTTTAGAATTAATTCCTTGGGTTTATAATACCTTGGGGTTTTAGAATTAATCCCTTGGGTTTATAATATCAATCCAATTTGTTTATCAATCATGCTCAACCATGGTCCAATGTCTCATTGTGACAAATATTTTTTCACTATGAAAAGAAACCAATTGTATTGTGATAAGGATTGTCACAATATGAAAATTAACCATGGTCAACCATGTTCCAATGTCGCATTGTGTCAAAGACTGTCTCAATATGAAAATCAACCATGGTCAATCATGGTCAACCGTGGTGAAATTGTGGCAAAGATTATATCTTGGTCCAATGTCACATTGTGACAACCATGGTCATCCATTGTCAACCATCATCCAACGTCGCATTGTGACAAACATTGTCTCAATATGTAAATCAACCATGATCAATAGTGGAAACCATTGTTTAATGTTGCATTATGCCAAAGGTTGTCTCAATATGAAAATCAATCATGGTCAACCATAGTCCAACATCGCATTGTGACAAAGATTGTGTCAATATGAAAATCGACTCTGGTCAACCATGGTCAACTAGGTTTATTTTTGGGTTTATAATATTTATCTTAGGGTTTATATACCTTGGGTTTATAATATTTATTCCTTGGGTTTAATATTATTCCCTTGGGTTTATAATCCCTTGGATTTTTAGTCTTAATCCCTTGGATTTATATTATTTATCTTAGGGTTTATATATCTTGGGTTTATAATATCAATCCCTTGGGATTATCAATCGAAGGGTTCATATCCATTCATTTTATCAATCCCTTGGTCCAACGTCACATTCTGAAAACTAGGGTCGTTCATGGTCAACCATGGTCCAACATCGCATTCTGACAAAGATTGTCTCAATATGAAAGTCAACCATGGCCAACCATTGTCCAACGTTGCATTGTGCCAAAGGTTGTCTCAATATGAAAATCAATCATGGTCAAACATCATCCAACGTCGCATTGTGACAAAGATTATGTCAATATGAAAATCAATCGTGATCAACCATGTTTATTTTAGGGTTTATAATATTTATGTTTGGGTTTATAATATTTATCCCTTGGGTTTAATATTATTCCCTTGGGTTTATAATTCCTTTGGATCTTAGTATTAATCTTTTCGGTTTATTGTTCCCATGGGTTTATAATATTTATTTTATGGTTTATATACCTTGGGTTTATAATGTTAATCCCTTGGGTTTATAATCCCTTGGGGTTTTAGAATTAATCCCTTGGGTTTATAATGTTAATCCCTTGGGTTTATAATCCCTTGGGGTTTTAGAATTAATCCCTTGGGTTTATAATATCTATCCCTTGGGTTTATCAATTTAAGGGTTCATATTCCTAGGGTATAATATTGTCCATAAGGTTTATAATATTAATCATAGGGTTTAGTATAAGTCCCTCAGGTTTATAATCATGGCCAACCATGTGCAACCATGGTCCAATGTCACATTCTGACAAAGATTGTCTCAATATGAAAATCAACCATGGTCAAATGTCGCATTGTGACAAAGATCATCTCTATATGAAAATCAACCATGGTAAAACATGGTGAACCATGTTTATTTTAGGGTTTATATACCTTCGATTTATAATATTTTTCTCTTGGCTTTAATATTATTCCCTTGGAATTTTAGTATTAATCGCTTGTGTTTATTATTCCCTTGGGTTTATAATATGAATCCCTTCATCTTATTGATCTAAGGGCTCATATTCCAAGGGTATAATATTACTCAAAGGGTATATAATATTAATCTTTGGGTTTATAATCATGGTCAGCCATGGTCCAACGTCACATTGTTACAAATATTTTCTCAATATGAAAATCAACCACGGTTCTACGTCACATCGTTACAAAGATTGTTTCCATATAAAATCAATCATGGTCAACCATGATCAACCATGGTCTAACATCGCATTGTGACAAATATTGTCTCGATTCAAAAATCAACCATGGTAAACCATGATCGTTTTAGAGTTTATAATATTTATTTTAGGGTTTATATACCTTACGTTTATAATGTTGATCCCTTGAGTTTAATATTATTTCCTTGGATTTATAATATCAATCCCTTGAGTTTATTAATCTAAGGGTTCATATTTTAAGGATATAATGTAATTCATAGGGTTTTTAATATTACTATTTAATAATATATATATATATATATATATATATATATATATATAAATAAATAAAAACAATAATTATATTGATGATGATGATGATGTTTACCACCCGTTAAGAGCGATGTGGTCTATCAGACCTTAATAAAGGACAAGGAATCTAAGTTTGATTCAATAAAATAATATTAATAAATATTTTTATTATTGTTTATTAATTATTTATTAATAATTAATGAATTAATTATAAATAAATATTTTTTTTTCTAAATTAGGCTACTTCTATTATATCAGACAGGTCCAAAAGTTACATTTCTCGTCCTCTAAATTTGGCACGCCGATTCTGGAGGGAAGTTTTAGAAGCAAAAACTCAAAAAAGAGACTGCTCCAGACGGGGAAACTAGCCCAATAGAAGAGTTGATAATGAGCTACCCATAGCGGGAAACCAGCTTGACAAGTTATAAGTTTAGGACAACCATAACAGTGGACATAACCAGAACATTAGAAATCTAGAAATAGCCAAAAGATAACTGGAAAAAGAGACGAGCACCCAACAGTTAAGTTGATAGAGAGCTATCATTCTTTTCTGGAGGGAGGGTTGGCTCTTCCACAATCCTACATGCATAGTCTGACTTGTTCTCCTCCTTCTTTGATGCGTGGGTTGTTGACGGAGGGAGACACAACACTTGGGCGTCTGGCGAAATGGAGGAGGCCGCATGAGTGTTCGACCGCATCCGTGCCCTCCTCATCCAAGCTTGAACCTGCATCGTTGCTTGAACCTGCTTCGCTGCTTGAAGCGCTCTGTACCGGCAAGGCCTTCATTTTGTGTGGAGAGAAGGCTGGAGCAGATGGAATGGTGGATCTGCGAGGTCTTTTTCTAGGGCGGAGGCCAGAGCCAGAGGGTTCGGAAGGAGAAGGAGAGCTCGGAAGATGGAGGGACAGATGGGCAGTAAGATTGACAGGGTCGAGGACGTCCGGCTCCTCCCAATCCACAGAGAAATTCACCGCCCTGCCCGCAAAGGCCGAGGTGGGAGGCCTGAAGGGGAGGCCCTCCTGCTCTACGGCATCTCATCATGTGTCTTTGTGGCATGGAAAAGGCAAGGGACTGAGAGGAAATCTGAGGAGAAGGAGCATTCTTTGGAGCAACCAGGGTGCCAAATTTCAAGGAGAGGCGACCACGGGGAAGGGGAACAGAACAGAAGAGCCAAGGCGCGGCGAAGACACCAAAAACATCTGCGCAAAGCCGAAGGGAGAGGCGAATGGTGGAAGAAGGAATAGGGGTGGCGGATTTAAGGGCCATGGGAGGCGGCCAAGGCAGGACGGGCTAAGTAAATGTGCAGCAGTCTGAGATAAATGCAGAGGACGTTGATGGGAGGCTGGCGGGGGTGGCGAGTAAATGCCCCATACTGCGACATTTAAAAAACTTTGGGCAGCCATGTGCAGGCGCATGAGGTGGACAGGTGCCCTGCCACCTAGCGTCCAAGTGGCGCCCTATCACATCATCTATCACCCGCATCTGAGAAATTATAAATAAATAATTAATAATAATGAATGAATGAATTATTTAACGATTTAATTAATAATTAAATAAATTATTTAAATAATTAACAATATTTATATTAATAAATCTAATTAACAATATTTAATATATTCATTTAATCTATTAGATTTACAATTAATATTAACAATATTATTATTATTATATTAATAAAATTAATATATTAATTTAACGTATTAAATTTATAATATAAGATGTATTAAATTAATACTATATAAATTACATTTATTAATGTGATTGTGCTAATTATGTTTCTATATAAATATTTATAATAACAAAGAAATTATTTATAATAGTTTCTTAATATAACCCATTAAATTTATGTAAAAAATTATGAAAACAAATGTTAAATGGATTTAAAGATTTTAAAAGTAATGTATACATTAATGTGAAAATGTCTCCGTGACTTTTTGTTGGAATATGTAATTCCTACTTGTCTTCAGTTGTGGTTCTCTCTATGTACAGAGTCTATTCCTATTTGATAGGTTAGTTCCTAGTTTGGTGTGAGGTTGAGATATTCTCTCAACCAAATTATTGTGCGTCTAAGATAGCTTATCTATCTTGAGACTGTACCTCATGTATTTATGTAACTTGATAAAATAAATGAAATGACTCTCCAGGTGAGAACCTGGAGAGTGTACAAACACACTCACACAATCTGATACATTTAATCAAGAGAACAACCTAGTACATATAGGCTTTCTCACAATCGGGTGGTTTGAACCACTCCCTAAATATTAGGATCTGAGATCTAGAATTAGAATCTCAATCCTATCCTAATTGAACTTTCTCCATTAATTCTAACACTCCCCCTTAATGGAGAAATGGTACAGAACAATAACATATGATAACATATGCCTGTTGGTCTAGTCTCAGCTAGGCTTACAATAAAAAAACATAAAAACTTGACAACAGAGGATTTCATTTTCTTCTTTATGCTTCTGAGTCCATATTTGTTCATTCTATGTCGAGGCTTCATCTTCACTTTCCTTGCCATGAGGTAGTGATGTATTTTCACCTCATTTCTTCCCCAGTGATGGAAAGCTTGAACGCTTATCCTCGCCCTTTTGAAATTTATGACAGGAACCGTTTTCTCTCACCATTTCTGGTGTCACGCATGTAAATTTCAGCAATGTTGTCATCTGCACACACATAAATTATATTCATGAGATTATCACATTTTAAATTCTCTCCAGCTCTGTCTTCTTCTGCCACGTCTTCGCCATCAGCTTCATGTAGCTCGTCCAATTGATCTTCAACACTTTGTTCATCTTTACAGTAAAATTAATATATTAATTTAACGTATTAAATTTATAATATAATATGTATTAAATTAATACTGTATAAATTACATTTGTTAATGTAATTGTGCTAATTATGTTTCTATATAAATATTTATAATAATAAAAAAATATTTATAATAATTTCTTAATATAACCCATTAAATTTATATAAAAAATTATGAAAACAAATGTTAAATGGATTTAAAGAAAGTAATGTATACATTAATGTGAAAATGTCTCCGTGACTTTTCAACTAGGTTTCAAATTTGTTTGAATTATTTCTACTTAATACAAAAGGCACAATAAATCTATATTAAATAGACCTTCCGGTTTTAGGGACAGTTTTAGCGATAAATGGATTATAATAAAAAAACAAAACAAGAAAAAGGAAAAGTAAAATCTTTATTAATATTAAATTTCTGGTTTTAGGGATGGTTTTAGTGATAAATGGATCATAATAAAAAAAACAAAACAAGAAAAAGAAAAATAAAATTTTTATTAATATTAAATTTTCAATTTATGAAATTTAGAATATTAAATTTATAAAAAATAATAAATTGAAATATAAATAGTTAATAATAAAATGTACATTAAAGGACATTTATGTTTTCTTATTAATTTATAAAAGGAAATAGTGTGATATTACTTAAAACTAGAACATTTTATTGGAACAATATTATACTATATATGTTTATATTGTGGAATATGTATGGAGGAAAATATGATGTAATATATTGAGCATATAATAGGGGAAAAGTGTTTTTATATTGACATGTATAAAAAATGAAACTCAAAGTTAATGAAAAAATAGAGTTTAAAAAATGTTAATAAAAAAATAGATACCTATATTATCTAAAGTAGGGGTTTTTTTGAAAAGGTGTATTGGTTTGTATTGGCAGAGGATTAAATAATGTTATTTTAGAGGTATTTCCAATATGTAGTCAAATTAAGGGTATTATTTAGTATGCCACGAATGGACGTGATATGTAAGAGGTTCATTGAGTGAAGCCCTTGTATGGATGACTCATATTTGTGTTGTTTTTTGTGTTTTCTTATTAATCTATAAAATGAAATAATGTAACACTTTACTTAAAATTGAAATTTACGGATGACTCATATTTGTGTTGTTTTTTTTTTTTTTTTTTAAATAAAGAAGGTTAATAGAAAATAACATGTCTATATGGGTACTCAATTTGGAAGAGAAAAATCCTAATTTAATTAATGAAAAACAAATTGCTAAATGTGAAAAGTCAAATTTTCCCAAAATAACAAAACAAAGTCTAAATCTAGATTTTAAAATTTGGAATAATAGTTAACTAGCTAAAATGGAGCATAATTTGCTGGATTTAGGCTTCAAAATCCATTACTTCTAATTTTATATGAACAACAAAAACTAGCTCTATTGTAAGTTTGGTACATGCATGCCTATAACATGCATGCACCCTATTGTCACAAAATCTTGCAAGCCTTGTGGAGGGGTACCCTACAAGGAAATCACTAGACCAAGTAACAACAATAAGGTAGTAGCCTAATATCACCACAGCTACTACCCCTTGTTCTTTATGAATTTTCACCAATGGGAGGAGTCCTTGTATATAGGCCACCTTAGATATATTCTAGGTTTGTAGTTATAAGGTGACATAAAATGCTTCTAAGGGATGACACAGCTTAGGAACAAGACTAACTTCTTATTGATCAAAGTCCCCAACGAGGGATCCTTTGTGAAAAATACCTTCTTTTTGGTCCCCTAAGCCTTAAAAATACCCTATCGGAGAAGCCTTCCCCTTTCTTATACCCTTTTGTAGCATAGGTTGGAAATTAGAAACTTTTGTATCCGTTGAAAAACTCACCCTCCCCTTTTCCCAATGCCAACAATGCATTGGAAGTTTTCTCCCTTTTTTCTTGCAATATTTTGTATCATAATTTTATGGTTGAAAATAAAAAGATCATGGTAATGTCCAATTTGATATTTTTTCGAATTCCCGGATGTCGATGCCATATCAAGGAAATCTTCCCACCTCCACAAACCTCCCTAGATAGGAGATTGAAAGTTGTAAGAGATTGTTGTGAAATATTTTTTATACACATTTAATCCTTTCAATTTCCTAGTGCCAACTTTGGCAGTATATTTCGTTAGATATCCCTTTCCTCCTATAAGAGTGGGTCATGCCCTTCAAAATTGTTTTTTCTTTAAACCCTTCTGCAAAGGGTATATATTGTCTTTTTCCGTGAGATCCGTCTGCTCCCTTTGATCTGAAAAATCACCATTGGTCGTAAAAACTATTGGCCCATCCTTGCAGCATTAATGATGGGATCCTCTGATTTCTCCTCATCGATCCCCACACACATCTAACACTAAGATGTGTTTTTGTTCGATGGCTTGCCTAGGTGGAATTGTTGGCTAACCCGTAGTTTGTTAGCAACTTACCTCAATCAACCAAATGCCTTCCTATTTGCATTAACACCCTTCAGGGCAACATCTATAGTCTCTACTTAGTTCACACATCCTTCATTCACCTTCATCCACATTATTCCACCTTCAATACACCATCCTTTCCCTCAGAAATCTCTCAAACCCACTCTTGTAGCAAAACAAGCCACTCCTATAGCAAAAAAGGGATTCATGTAGCACCCTGTAGCAGCCCTGTAACACTGCCTAAATTCAACCATATTTTCCCTAGGAACTTGAATCTTGGATTTTGAAGTTAAATGATGGTCCCCAACCTTTAATTTCATGATCAAGGAAACTCCAAGACCACTCCAACCCTATCCTTCCTCCACTGCAAACACAAAACAACAAGTAGATTAGAATCATTTATTTTATTTTATTTTTTATTTTTTTTAATTTCATAGTTATGTATTATGGACTGAATTCCATTTTCTCAAGCACTTTTCAATTAGATTTATGGTTCATGCAAGTTGTAACAACCCCGGGTTAAAAATTAATGTAATAAAATTAATAAAGGAAATATAAGACCATGGTCATGGGACACGTATGCCAAGCTAAATGTTCGGCAAAAACTTAGTGACGGAGATCACTTGTGATTAATTAATGGCTATGGAAATTAGCAAATGCAATGGCAAAGGATTTTAAAGGAAAAATGGCATTTATTGGCATTTTTTTATGAAAATAATGGAAAATGGGAGAAAAGGAAGGTGAAAGGTCACATGATGCATGTGAGGAGGAAACAGAAGGAAAATAATGGAAAATGAAGAAAATAGAGGCATCAATGATAAAAAGGCTTCTCAGGATTAGTTGAAGCTTTTGTCAATTCAACCTTTGGAACTCTCATTATATTCTACTCTCTCTCTCATACTCTTGGACACTTAGAGTTTTCTCGGAGCACTCTTGGAGGAGTGTGTCATACTTGGGATTTGGAGCAAGAAAGAAAAGGAAAGGTATCAAATCACAAGAGGACAATGGGATCAACAACTACAACAAGTTTTGCTGGAAGGTACCAAGTTGCATGTATGATTTCCTTTCCATTTTTGGCATGCATGGAACATATATGTGGTTTCTTGGTTTTGATTTGTCATTGGCCTGGAGGATTGTCTCGATTGACAGCGGTTTTACCTAGCCTTTCCATTTCGTGGATAGCCATGGTGTTGTGGGTTAACCTTGTTTTTCTGAGTGATGCTCATGTTCCTTATGGATGTGGGCTGAGTTACTAGTTCCTAGAAGCCTTGGTTGGACAAATGCTTTGAAAGCCCGTATAACAACTTGGGTTGAGTTTCTAGTCCTTGAAGCCTTAGTTGGAAAAATGTTGTGGAAGCCCTTAGTAGGGTTGAGTTACTAGTCCTGGAAGCCCTGGTTGGAAAAATGCTTCGGAAGCCCAACAGTAGCTATGGGTTGAACTACTAGTCCTGGAAGCCTTGGTTGAAACAAATGCTCTAGAGACCTGGACAACTTGGGTAGAGACTGATCTGGTGATGGTTAATGATGTCAAGTCGTGAGGTTAAATCACTAGTTGAGGGTTGAGGTGGTTTGGCCTCTGGAAGCCTTAGTTTGGTTTTTTTTTGTTTATTCCGTGATATTCCACATTCATTCTTAGAATATGGCATGAGGTGATTGGTTGAAGGAAATATTTGGTTCAACCCAATCTATGGTCAGGTGGTACGTGGAAGTCCCAGACCTAGTTTCATTTTGCATATGTCAATAGAGCTCTTTTCCTCTTGCATTTTATGGGTAAATACACTTGTTATTATGTGATCTTAATGGTTGTTCTATCATTGTTTTTCTACTGATTATATGTTGGTTATAAGGATGTTTTATGAAAGACTTGAGTTATGGATCTCGTTCTGTTTTGATTAGTAAATGAATTTTTTAATGAATGCATGACCTAATAGATGATCTTGTGTCTATTATGAGGAGGCATCAATCCTTCTTGATAAATCTTAGATAAGTATGAAGTACCTATGTTCAAATGTGTTTATATGACTTGTAGATTTCATGTTCATGATGTGTTTGACAGAATTTCTGTCATGGCTAGGCCTTGTCAGATCAGGTACTTGTTCAAGTTTTGCATTGGAGGCCTTTCCATATTGTTATTTATCCTTTCTAAGCGTTTCATCAAGTTCTGGGTAGAGGCCTAAGTCCTAGCCCTAAAAAATTGGCTCGTAATCTGGGATCGTTGGCACATAATTTCCTGAAAAATTTTGCAGCCACATGGATGCCTTGTTGTGTACGCGACTGGAGGGTTTCAGTCACATGGAGGGCTTGTCATCAATGTGAATGGGGATCTAGTTCAAAAAATCGACAAGTTGTCTCAGGGGTTGGACACATCGAAGGCTTGGTTGGCTCCTGAAGGTTTTGTAGCATCTGAGGAAGGTCAAATTGGTCTGAGGAAGGTCATATTGGTCCGTGAAGAGGAGTTGACTTGGAGTGAGTTCAAGAGACTTTTCAGGAAGAAGTATCTCTCTGAGAGATACTATGATGAAGGGAAAAGGAAATCTATGAGTTGAATATGGGATCCATGACCGATGAGGAGTATACTAGCAAATTCTTGGAGTTATTAAGGTATGTGCCTTATCTGAAAGAGGATAAAGAAAATATTCTGAGATTCATCAGTGGGTTTTCAATAGCATTTAAGGACAAGATCGAGTTTGATGAGCCTAGATCATTTGAGGAAGCCATAAAAAAGCTAAATCATTGCTATGAGCAATCAAAGTGCAGATATGAGACTAAGCAAGATTAGAAAGGTAATGCAAAGAATAAAGGAAAATGATATAAGAAGCAAGAAAGACCTCGGGACATGGGTAACAAAGAGAATGAAACACTGCATAAGAAGTTCAATGCATCTGACAGAGGACGGGAATTTTAGTATGAGGAGTAGAACAATGGTGCAGGCTGGAAGCCTTTATAGTGTTGGACTTGTGGAAAATATCATCACAATCGATATTGTCCACAAGATCGGGATGGTAGACCGTAGATCTACAGTAGCCAGAAGGCACAGACAGTGGGGGATGTTGGACAGAGTATTCCTCATATTTATGCAGCGCTAGATAATATGCAGGCTAATCATCAAGCATATATTATCAATATGGACGATAAGCTTTGTGATCAAGTTGTTTTTATTTTGATTGACCCTAGATATAATTATAGTTATGTTAATCCTGTATTGGAGGATAAGTGTTCTTTGATTAAGGAAGTGCATGCAAAGTATTGGTTAGTGCAGTTGGCTACAGGTACAAAGAAAAGAGTTCATCAATGGGTAAGAGCTTGTGCATTTTAGTTGAATGGTATGCCTACATCAGTGCATTTGAATGTACTTACATTGGGATCATATAGTATGTTTTTGGGTATTGATTGGATATATCTTCACATGACCAACGTGGATTGTTATGATAATGCTATTGAGTGCTTGGATGAAAATGATGAACACATAATCTTACAGGGTAAGAAGAAGGAAATGTCAATCATAATGGTTACATCTATGCAGGCAAGGGTGTGTGCTATTTGTAGTGCATATTTCCAGTGATAAAGGTAAGGAATTTGAGGATGTGGATGTCTTGAAGAAGTGTCTGGTATTGCAGCAGTTCCAGGATGTGTTTCCAATAGAGACTCTAAAGTTACCACCTCACAGGGAAGTGGACTTTTCTATTGAATTGGTACCAGGGGTAGCGCCAGCATCGAAGGAACCATACATGATGAGCACACTAGAGTTAGTGGAATTGAAGTTGTAGTTGAAGGAAATGCTTCACAAGGGGTACATTCGGACAAGTGTGTCGCCTTAGGGTGCACAAGTATTTCTTGTGAAGAAAAAGGATGGTACTCTCAGGCTAAGCATTGATTATAGGCAGTTGAACAAGATAACCATCGAGAAAATATATTTGTTGCCACGGATTGATTATTTATTTGATCAGTTGAAGGGAGAAACAATGTTCTTGAATATTTATTTGATATCATAATACCATCAGGTACACATTAAAGAGAGAGGAAATTTACAAAACTACTTTCCAGACCAGGTATGGGAATTATGAATTTGTTGTAGTTCCTTTTGATTTAACTAATGCTCTAGCTACTTTTATGTGCTTGATGAATAGTGTATTGCGTCCTTATCTGGATAATTTTTTTATTGTATTAATTGATGATATATTGATATGTTCTAAGAATGAGGAAGAGCATGTCAAAAACTTAGCAACAGTATTGAGATTTCTAAGAGAGAATCAATTGTATTCTAAGCTTAGCAAATGAATTATCTTTCAGACAAAAGTACATTATTTGGGGCATGTGGTTTCCAAGGAAGGAATAACAGTGGACCCAAAAAAGATAAAATTTATCATGGAAAGGGAAGCTTCTACGAATGTGGATGAGGTAAGGTCATTCATGGGAATGGCAAGTTATTATAGGAGGTTTATCAGGAACTTATCGCAAATTGCTTATCCTATTACATTGTTACAAAGGAAATGTAAGAAATTTGAATTGATAGAGGAAATTGTAGTTTGTTTTGAGCAGTTGAATCAATTGTTGACAAATGCTCCATCTCTAAATATTGCAGATCCAAACAAAGAGTTTGTGGTATGTAAAGATGCTTTCAAGAGAGGAATTAGTGGATTCTTGATGTAGGAAGGACATGTAGTGTTCTATGAATCAAGGAAACTAAATGAACACGAGCATAACTATGTGACACGTGATCTTGAGTTGGCAGTGATCGTTCATGCATTGAAGATGTTTAGGAACTATCTTCTTGGTAGGAGGTTTGTATTGATGAGTCATCACAGTGGATTGAGGTACTTATTTGACCAACCGAATCTTAATGTCAGACAAGCTAGATGGTTGGCCACGATCAATGAATTTGAATTTGAGATCAGGTACATTAAAGGGAAAGATAATAGGGTTGTGGATTCTCTTAGCGGAAGAGTACAGGTAAATCACATTGAAACTATAAGTTCATATGGGACAAATCTATAGGATCGTATCTTACAAGCAGATCAACATGATGATAGGTATAGGGAGCTTATGCATAGGTTACAACAGGGTAAATTTGGTCAAGATGTGGACTATGGCCTCACAGTTGATGGTTTGGCAAGATTTAGGGACATGATCTATGTGTAGGACGACAACAAGCTGAAGAATCTTATCTTGAGGGAGTTTCATTCTCAGTCATATTTAGGTCACCCAGGATATCAGAAAACATTAGCAACGGTGAAGAAGTTCTACTATTGGACGAATATGAAGAAGGAAGTGGCATAGTTTATGGCTAGATGTTTGGATTGTCAACAACTAAAGATAGAGTGTAAGCATCCAAGTGGTTTACTACAACCGATTCTGATTCCAGAGTGGAAATGGAAAGTCATTTCTATGGATTTTATCATAGGTTTGTGGAAGACATATATACAACATGATTCCATCATGGTTGTGGTGGAAAGGTTGACAAAGGTAGCACACTTCATCCTAGTGAAGTCTACGTATTCATCTAGTGATGTGGCACAAGTAATCATCAAAGATGTGGTGAGGTTGCATGGTGTGCCAAAGAATATTGTGTCGAACAGGGATGTGAAGTTCACTTCTACTTTATGGAAAGAGTTATTTTCAGGTTTGGGTACAGATTTGGCCTTCAACATAGCTTATCATACGCAGATAGATGGGCAGAAAGAGAGGGTCAATAGTATTTTGGAGGAGTTTTTGAGGATGTATGTGATACATCAACAACAAAAGTGGGAAGAGTATCTACTACTGTTTGAGTTCGCTTACAACAATGGGTATCAATATTCTCTAAGGATGAGTCTATTTGAGGCATTCTATGGGCGGATTTGTAATACTCCTATCAGTTGGAGTGATCCAATTAACAAGGTGTTGATTGGACTAGACATGTTGGCAGAGATGGAACAAGAAATGTAGGTTATCAAGCAAAATTTAAAAGCAACACATGATATATAGAAGAGCTATACAGATCAACACATGGTGTTTAAGTATTTTCAGGTTGGGGAACATGTGTACTTGTGCATCAAGCCCAAGAAGAGCTCGTTCGGTATTGGGACATGTGTAAAGCTGGCACCTCGGTATTGCGGGATTTTGAGATCCTTGAGAGGATTGGACTAGTGGTCTAAAAACTTGCACTACCTCCAACAGTAAAATTCCATGATGTTTTCCATGTTTCATTTCTTAAGAAGTATGTTAAATATGTTAATCATATGATTGACTGGTCTATATTGCAGGTGGAGCTAGAAGGAGGATTCCTGCTGAAACCTCGGTGCATTTTGCATAAAAATATGATCATGCTTCAAAACTGAGCAATCGAGCACGTCAAGGTGCAGTGGAAGCACTTTGCGCTTGATGAAGCTACATGGGAGATGGATAATCAGATGTGGGCTATGTATCCTTCCTTTTTTGTCAGTTGAGGCAAAGCAGTTTTGGTATATGTGTATATGTATGATGTAAATACCGCGTCATGCTATGTCATAAACCTCCAATAAGCGGTATGGTTGTCATGTTTTTATGTTTATCATGTTGGTTATGTTTTTAGTAGGTTGGTCACTTTATATATTACATTGAGCTAAGTTATAAATCTCCATAATCAATATTTTGTTTTTCAATAGTTTTTCTAGTTGTAGGTGTCATTGAACACCGATGACGGTGTTCCCCTAAGGGGGAGGGGTCTGTAACAACCCCAGGTTAAAACTTCATGTGATAAAAGTAATAAAGGAAAAATAAGACCGTGATCATGGGACATGTATTCCAAGTTGAATGTTGGGTGAAAAAATAGCGATATGGATCACTTGCGATTAATTCATGGCTATGGAAATTTCCAAAGGAAATAAAAAAGACTTTGGAAAGATAAAGTGGCATTTATTGGCATTTATTTATGAAAATAATGGAAAATAGGAGAAAAGGAAGGTGAAAGGTCATAGGTTGCATGTGAGGAGGAAATTGAAGGAAAATAATGGAAAGTGAAGAAATTAGAGGCCACAATGATAAAAAGGATTTTAGGATCAGTTGAAGCTTTTGTCAGTTCAGTCTTTGGCACTCTCATTCTATTCTATTCTCTCTCCTTCATACTCTTGGAAACTTAGAGTTTTCTTGGAGCACTCTTGGAAACTTAGAACTTTCTTGGAGCACTCTTGGAAACTTAGAGTTTTATTGGAGCACTCTTGGAGGAGTGTGGCATACTTGGTATTTGGAGCAAGAAGGCAAGAAAAGTAGCAAAGCGCAAGAGGACAGCGGGATTAGAAACTATGGCGGGTTTCGCTAGCAGGTATTGAGTTGCATGTATGATTTACTTGCTAGTTTTGGCATGCAAGGCACATGCATGTGGTTTCTTGGTTGTGATTTGTCATTGGCATGGAGGATTGCCTCGATTGACAATGTTTTTTCCTAGCCTTTACATTTCCTAGATAGCCATGGTGTTGTGGGTTTACCTTTTTTTTCTGATTGGTGCTCATGTTCCTTATGGTTGTGGGTTGAGTTACTAGTTCCTGTAAGCCTTGGTTGGAAAAACACTTTGGAAGCCCTGTAAAAACTTGGGTTGAGTTACTAGTCCTCGAAGCCTTGGTTGGACAAATGCTCTGTAAGCCCTTGGTGGGTTGAGTTACTAGTCCTAGAAGGACAAATTCTTTGGAATCCCGACAATAAATGTGGGTTGAATTACTAGTCCCAGAAGCCCTGGCTTGAACAAATGCTCTGGAGCCCTGGACAACTTGGGTAGACACTGATCTGGTGATGGTAAGTGATGTCTGACCATGAGGTGGAATCGTTGGTTGAGGTTTGAGGTGGTTTGGCCTTTGGAAGCCCTAGTTTGGTGTTGTTTGGTTTATTCCATGATATCCCACATTCATGCTTGGAATATGGCATGGGGGTGATTGGCTGAAAGAAATATTTGGTTCATCCCAATATATGGTCGAGTGGTACGTGGAAGTCCCAAACATGGTTGCATTTTTAGTATGTCAATAGTTCTCTTTTCCTATTTTATTTTATGGGTACATGTACTTTTTATTATTTGATCTTGATGGTTGTTCTATAATTTTTATTTTGCTAGTCATAAGCATGGTTTATGACAGACTTTAGTTATGGCTCTCATCCTTTTTTGATTAGTAAATGAAATGTTAATTAATGGATGACCTAATCTATGATATTGTCGCTATTATGAGGAGGCATCGATCCTTCATGATAAATCTCATATAAGTATGAAGTCACTATGTTCATATGTGTTTATATGACCTGTAGATTTTATGTTCATGATGTGTTTGACAGAATGCCTGTCATGGCTAGGCCTTGTTCAAGTTTTGCATTAGAGAGCTTTCCATCCTATTATTTATCCTTTATAGAGTTTCATCAAGTTCTAGGAAGAGGTTTGAGTCCTGTCCTTGAAAATTGGCTCAGAATCTGGGGTCACTGGCACAGAACTACCTGAAAAAGGTTGCAGTCAGATGGATGCCTTGTTGTGCATGTGACTAGAGGTTTTCAGTCACATGGAGGACTTTTCATCAGTGCGATTGGGGCTCTAGTTCAACAAATCAACAAGTTGTCTCAGGTGTTGGACACTTAGAAGGCTTGGTTGGCTCCTGAAGGTTTTGTAGCATCTGAGGAAGGTCAAATTGGTCCTGTCTTGTTGGTTCTACTTCCTTAATTGTACTTAGGGAGTTGAATCATATCATAGTAACTCTTCATCAGATTTTTACCCTGGTGGACCGGTTATCTTGGGTAAATGTAGAAGGAGGCGGTTACACAAGTTGAACATTGAATTGATTAGTGTGCAAATAGAGTAGCATAATTTATTTATGCAACTAGTGCAGTTTTTTAATTTCATGCAATTGAGACTAGTATTTACATTTAATGAATGATATTTTCATTTTTGCAGTTAGAATCATGTTCATTCCCTTGAAACCATGATATTATTTCATAGAAGTTCTCTTTGTAGTTAGTTGGAGGAGTGCTCTTTGTATGCCTTGATCTGATCTAATGACTAAGGATGACATGAGTAGAACTTAATCTACTCTGCATATAATACTGCCAGCTCTAAGTTTGTATGAACCATGGGTTGATGATTTAAGTTGAGAAGCCTTGGGAGTATCACTTAGTATGGAAAAAATCACTTAGTGTGGAAAAAATGCAACAAGGAGTCATTCCCTCACACCACCATCCAAACGGTGCTCCTTCAAGAGTTAGAAATTCGATAAGAACTAAGGCTTCAACTAATAGTTGTCACCCATCCTCATTCTCCATGACACTCTCTATGGTACTTTGTGCATACACTCTTTCCTGTAAATAATCAAGATAGTGTACTAGATCTTGATAATATCGAACAATACCATTAAATAAAAGGAAGAACCTCTCCAAAATAAATTAATTTTTTTCTCAAAATTCATGATCGAGAGCAACCAAATCAGAGTTCACTTCAATTAGCTCCTCCAAAACCTATAGAGGTTTGTAATATTGAGATCAAAGAGAACAAGAGCGTAGCAAGAGTCTGTGAAAGCAATGGGAAAATGCTCGAATAATATAAGCAACTCTACAATTAGCGCTTACACTCTTCTCACTAGCTTTAATGATTGTAAAATTGATCACGATCTGCATCTCCTTCTAAGCTGCAGTCAAAATCAAAATTGCCTAGACACCCCATCTCCAGAAATTTTTCTACTACAGGCTTGCGACTCTCGACCCTTGATCCTATGGCCCTGCGACCCTCAGTCTTTGGGCTTCTGACCCTCGACCCTTGATCTTATGGCCCTGTGAACCTCATTCTTTGGGCTTGCGACCCTTGACCCTTGATCCTGTGGCCCTCCGAACCTTATTCCTTGGGCTTACAACCCTCTATTCCTGTAACCTAAGAAATAATTTTCTATAGGCTCCTTGCGTGCAACCTTTTCTCTATTATACTTTGACTTCCTTCCTGAGGTCTCAAACCTCTCCTAGTAGACAAAATCCTTTCTAGAATTTGGTTAGCACAAAAATTTTCATAGAGCTAATTCGACCTTGCTTGGATACTATTCAAATTCTTCAAGACAGATAGATTTTCCCAAACTTAGATCTTTTTCCATCTTGAATTTTCTATAAGATATATAGTAGAAACCAATTCTTTGATTTGATGATTACTACCTAATGATCTTTAAACAATCTATCTTTATGCCATTGATATCATTGAGAAATTATACACAAAAAATATCAAAAGTAATGCAATGATAACAATATGGTCATAAAGAGACAACCATGCACAATAGAGATAACAAATTCCCCCTAGGAAACCCAAACTTGGGAGAAAACCCAACAACTCTTCTTCTAGGAGAAATTTTCTTCAACAAAGTTTACGATTCCAAAATTACCTAGAAATATGTACCAAAAATCCAACTCCAAATTTAAGTCAATTCGTCCTCTATATGCTCCCACATGTGGCTATTATATAAGAGATTTGTGTATAGTTCAATTGAAGATGTTATATATATATATATATATATATATATATATAGAGAGAGAGAGAGAGAGAGAGAGAGAGGTAAAAAATGGACCTCAAAACAAAAATGTACAACAAAAATCAACTTTATAAGAACCAATAGGATTCAATATGACAATATCAACCATGGGAGATGATTCACCATTTTTGAAGAAACAATGTTAAAAAAAAAAAAAAAAATTTCAAGCGGGAGCACTCATTGGATGCATAATTTAATTTTTCATCCAAGGAGCACCCACGTTGCAAAATTTCGATGCACCCTACTACAGGGAAAATGTGAAATACATGAAATCAAATTATTGCAATAATATTTTTTCATGTATTTCACGTTTTTTTGTGTAGTAGGGTCCATCGAGTATGCAACATGGGTGCTCATTGGATGAAAAATTAAATTACTCAAAATTTGAATAAAATCATAGGGAGATAAGTTGAAAATGCGAGTTGAAAAAATAGGTTTTTCATTTTTCCCTTCAAAACTTGATGAGGTAATCTAATCTTATTAATCTTATTTTATTATTTCCACTATTATTTTATAATATTCCTTGGGAGGGCCATTTTAGAATTCAAAAATTCTCTAATGTACACACACACACACACAAAATGGGTGTTTTTACCCCAAGGGACATGTCCCTGCATGCACTGGGCTGACTTGTCCATTTTGAGCCTACACAAAGCCCAATGGAAAATTTATTTTTAAATTTTATTTTCATAAATATTTTAGGTCAACTTAGGAGGCCTCTTGGCATGCGAAAATATCTCCTGATGCTACACAAAAATAAATAAAAATACCTCATCAATATCTCTATTTGGTCCCAAAAATCTAGTAAGGGCACCACAAAGGGGTCTCTTGGGTCTCCAATTATGAAAAAGTATCCATCTCTACAGCAACATTGAGGGATTTCCATGTGCTACTAACCATTCCAATTCTTTGAGGGCCAGGTCATCCTCATTTGGGCCATGAATCAACTGCCATCCCTCATATGGTGCTAAGGTTATCTTGAGGACATGTTGGGTTGACCCAGGTGGATATCACTAGCCACCCACCTATTCCATCTGGACCCCTAGTCCATTTCATTAGTTTCCTTGTTTATAGCACAAATTACTATTTTTAGCAGTTTTTTAGGTCATGAACTTCTAGAGTTGTTTTGACCCCTTAAACAACGTTTTTTTGAGGTTCGCAACAAATATTGTATTACTCAGAGATAGATTTCTAACAAGGTACTGTACACACCAAACGTAAATCATATGACGAAGTTATGACCCTCGGAAATTGGCTGCCCAACTAACCCCAACGGGGCCGACAAAATCTTAGCATTCCATCTCCTAGGATTAGGTTTTTGGTTGTTTTGGAATTCCATTTTATTTTTAATAATAAAAAGGCCCTTGAGCCTCATTGTAACACATTTTATAGGCATGTAGCTGCCATGTATCTTCTAAAAAATAAGCTACAATCACCCAAGGTAGTTTATTTCCATTATGTAGGTAAGCATATTATCATTCTTTAATATTGATGAAATGAGAATTTATTTATGATGCATCTCTCTGCATAAGTTTGGATCAGTGGTATCACAATGGTCTTCTCTTTCTCTGTTTTTCTTTGCATGTCCCCAACGAGGTCAGGGTATAAGGATTTAGAGCTCGAACTAGTTGAACTATTGCAAGACAAACCTGGCAAACCCCGAAGACTTCTCATGGTAGAAGAAAAGAAAGATGAGACAACATGAGATCATTTTAAAATATTGCTTGAAAAAACCCTCGAGCAACAAATGAACACGGCGATGGACAACTTTTCCTAGATCCTTCGATGGCTACCCATAGGTGACACATCTTCATCTAGCAGCCACTTTGGAGGCGCCACTCCCTTTAAGTTATAATTCAACTTTGACATCCCCATATTTGAAGGACAGATAGATGCAAATGTCGTAGATAAATGGTTAAATCTATTAGGACATTTTTCGGGTTTAGGATTTTTCCAGTAGGGAAAATATTACTTTTGCACTCCTCAAAGATGCCCCCCACATCAAGAACTGGTGGGAAACCTACCGTGAGAAGAAGGACAAGGGGGAACCCTCACTATTTTCAGCCACACCCACTTGGAATTATTTCTGAGACTCCATCAAGGAGTAGTATTATCCGGTCAAGAGTTATGAAGATAAATACATAAAGTGGACCACACTGTGACAGGGAAGGAACCCAGACATGTCAAAGTTCACAAATATTTTTCATATCGTTCACACGAAGTTGGGTATCAAGGATTTTAAGCAGCATCTGGTACTCAAGTACTGTGGTTGTCTACACAAGTACATCCAGGACGAGATGGAGTTCCTGTACATCTCCTCACATGGCGCCACCTATCGATACACTATTAAGATTGAGCATAAATTTAAATAGAAGAAGCGAGATTTTGGATTTGAGAATCCAAAGCAAGGGAAAGGCGCCCCCAAACTGCAGAATAAAGAACAAGGCCAAGGTGGGGTGACCTAGGACAACTTGTTGAAGTTGCAAGCAAATAAAAATACCACGAAGACAAATAAGGACACGGAAAAATGGTGTGAGTTCCATAAGAGCCCACTCACAACACAAGTGAGTGTCGGGCCAAGCTATCACTAGTGGATGAGTTGAAGGCTTCAGAGTTAGATGCATGTTCCGAATTTGAGTCAAAACCCAACAAGGGGAATGGAAAAGGGAAGTATATTATTAATGCAGAGCCCAGTTGTTAAATTTGGACAACTAGGTCCAAATTCCATCTTGTGATGCTCAGATGAAGATTCCAATATTTGTATTGGATTCCTCTTTCATAGAGGTGTAAAATTGATATAAAATTGATTTTAATCTGATGAGAAGAACATTTATTTTGAATTTATTATTTGTAATAAATTTTATGTGCAGGTCGGCCTTAAGGTTTTTACCCCCAGCAGATGTGTCACACACCTCTCATGATTGGTATTTATAGGGTCAACGTTGGAGAATTTTCAACTCATCTCATCACACATCTTCTCCTGCGATTATATATGAGCATTTGACAGTTTCATCTCCCATGTGAAAGAAGAATATGAATAGAAATCTCTTTGTAACAAAAAGGACGAAATTCTTGCAATGAGAATTTTAAGAGTTAGAGGTTTGCAGACAGTTTGACCGAACGTCGGCTTTAATTCGACGCATGGTCCGAATTGGCTGAAATTTTGTGGAGAGTTCGATTTTTGAAGGTCGTACTCATTGGCACAAAAATCAAGGTCAAAATGTTGACCGAAGTTGGAGCTGCGTTGACTTTATTGTTGCTGCCCTGTGTTGACTTTTATGGGGTTGACTTTGAGTTGACTGGGTGACAGATTTGAGGATTGTTGTGACACATTCTGGGTTGGCTGACAAAGAAGACTTCTCTGGTTGAAGCATCCCGCTGACCGCCGTAACACACCAACACACTCTCCTGTTTCTGGTTTGTCTTCTATAGATCCACTAGTATGTTCTATCAACATTTTACTTAATTGTTTATGTGATTGCTGTTATAAAAGTAAAGTTTCATCAAGCATAGAACATCTACATAAATTTACATGGTTTCAGAGCTGAGGTGAAGACAAGCCCTAATTTATAGCAATCATCGAAGAAGAAAATGGGTTCCACAAACGATGGCTTCAAGGAGGATGACAAATTGACTGGAAAGGATGACTTCCATGCTTGGAAGATGATATTGGATTTCAAATTGGAAGACCAAAATGTCATGGACTATGTGCAGGGTAAAATTTAAGAACCTCCATCCACTGCTACTGTTGCTGCCAAAACAAAGTACAAGAAGGGGGAGATCAAAGCAAAGCTGATGATCAAGGAATCCATTCATAAAATTTTGGTGGCCTACATCTCTAAGTTGGGCACATCCAAAGAGATGTATGATAAATTGATTATCATGTTCAAGGCCAAAAATGCAAATCAAGTACTATTCTTCAAGAATCAATTGAAGAATATGAAGAAAGGCAGGGATACGTCTGTCCAATCATACTTTCTGAAGCTGACCGAGATCAGGAACAATTTGCTGGCTATTGGGGAGACAATAGCTGATCGAGAGATGGTACTCACCGCACTTGGAGGGCTCCCATCCGAATGGCATGTGTTCAACACTACCATTCTCAATAATAATGTGATACCTGACTTTGACGAGGTATTATCGAGATGCGTTCAAGAAGAGAGAAGAATGGAGTATTAAAATGAAGGGAATGTTGCTTGCACTGCTCATTCTAGAAAGAAGAACTTTGGTGGTCTAAAGATCAAAGGAAGAGCAGGGGCACAAGGAAATAAGGGCAAGTGTTACACTTGTCATAGGCCAGGTTACTATGCTAGAGAATTTCCTTTCAAGAAGGATTCTCCCGATGGTGATGAAAATCAAAGGAACAATAGGTTCAAGGGAAAGATGAAGGCTCCCTTCGATGGAAATAATCAACCTTTAAAAAGGTCTAGAAACTCCAGGTATGAGGAGTCAAATGTTGTTGATAAAAGAAATGATTACATTCTTGTATCTTCCCTCTCCGCTGCATCCCCACTCGACACTATGGATGTCTGGCTGATAGATAGTGGTGCCTCAAGACACATCACTGGGTTCAAGGAAGCACTTTCTGACATGGTTGAGAAGGATACTAATCTGGAAATTATCCTTGGAGATAATGCCACATATCCTGTGAAAGGGACAGAAACTGTGACCCTCCAATTGTCTCAAGGACAACTACTACATTTGCAGGATGTACTCTATGTACCAGCGAAGAAAAAGGAAAGAACCTTGTGTCTATCCCGGCCATGGAAGACAAAGTTTCCGTGCGACGTGCGTGCTGATGGAAGGTCCACGGTGGAAGAAAGAATCTCAAGAAGCTATCGAGGATTCGGACATGAAGAGTTGGAACACTCTACGGTTGCAGAAGAAAGTTTGGCAGGAGCTATGACATGATACTATCGACAAGGCGAACTATGGCACCGAAGGTTTGGACACATTCATTACAAGGCCCTTCCTGAAGCAAGGAAGGTGGTGACAGGGATGCCTGACTTTGGAAATAATCATGAAGGTGTATGTAAGGGCTGTGCCGAAGGAAAACATACAAGGGGACCTTTCCCCTCAAGTGTCACAAAGACATCCGATATTTTCCTACCCTCCATTCGATCGATGCGGTATGCTACCGTGACATCCCACCGGAGGATGTTTCTACTATATGACATTCAGTGACTTCTCCCGCAGCTTTGGTCATAACTAACCGAAGAAGAAGGATGATGAAAGTGAATCTTCCGTGCCTTCAAAGTCTTTTTGGAAAAATATGATGAGGAAGATCAGATTTTGGGGACCAAACACAGTATGTGAATATGAGTCAAATGAGTTTCGAGGACTTTTCAAGGAAGGGCGGCATTAAGAGGAGACTACTACGCCTATATACGAACGGGAATGGCGTTTATTTGAATGAAAGAACATGACCATTGTGGAAGGCGCCGTGCCATGCTATGTGACCGAGTCTAACGAGGGTTTACGCTGGGAGAAAGTGCTGAATACCTACGTATACATTCCAAAATCGATGGGATTTCATCTGGACTCATATTTGAAGTATAAAAGGTATCTTTTTAACACCTATTTATCTCACATTAATTATCAATCCGGGAGCGACTTTTTATTTCAAGAGTGTACTCAGTCTGACGTGGAAATTTATCCAAGAGCAATGCTGTGTGAGATGTAGTACAGTGTGCTAAATACAAAAGTAAATGGATACTTGGAAATGAAATCTAACTACAACAACATAAACTCAAATGCTCTGAAATCTTAATTAAACCAATCTGCAAAACATCGATCAGGGATACAGTAGCAATAACTCCTTCCCTTAGAAATTGATGTAAGATAACCAATCTGGGAACTTGGAAGCAATAACTAGTATCCTCTACAGTTGGTGATCTTAAAGCAATCAAAATGAAAGCAAACTCAATCTTCGTGCTCATGAAAATAACTGAAAGGAACAAAATCTGGAAATGAACAACAACTTGTAATTCCTATGCATACCAATTATAACTCATCTATTTGTTAATCTGAAGCTATAAATCAGAAATAAACAATAAATAGAAATGGAACAGCAATATGAACAACAATTCCAATTCTAACGCAATTAGGCAACTAATCTCAATACTCCAATCCCGTCGACAGCGAAGACTATGAAACATTTCATTGGAATGAATCATAAATCAATGGAACAACATTGCTTTATAAAAGATATCAAGATGAATAAAATAGTAAATACGATCCTTGCTAAAGTAAAATAACAGTGCAATTCATCAATGCATACATCAAATCCGAATTCAATCCAACAACAATCAAATAACTCTATAATCGTAATAAATCTAAATGCAATTATCACACAACAGAAATAAAAGAATAGAAATACAAGCAGCGGATCGCTCCACCAGGGCTGGCCCTCAACCGTCGGTGAAAGCGCCGCTGGACTACTGCAGAACTTGAGAAATGGAATGAGAACACCTCTTTGTATTAATCAAACATGAATAGTTTTTACATCAGTTGCTCTTTGCTCACAAGAGTCGAGGAATTACAATGTTACAAAGAGAATTCAATAATCATCCATTGTTTTTTTAATACATAATACATGTTCTCCTTTTATAATCAGAATAAGCAGAAATTAAATAGCAAATATGATCTCTCATAACAATATTGGATTGTTTCCAACAACTTTATCAACCAGAAAATATATTTCCAACGATCTTTCAACAAGAGCAAGGTGAATTTGGCTTTGCAGTTGAGATTTAGAGGACGGCCGCAACAACAAATCTGAGAAAATCGTGCTCAAAGAACCCTGTGTTTCTTTCAATACAGGCCGAATTTGGGCAAACCACTTTTTAGAAAAGTTAATTGAGCCCGTTTTGGACAAAACCCATGTTCCGAATTTTCCAGATTCTTCTTCATTTGCTCAGAATCTCAACCGCAAAACTGTCACTTATTATTCCAGCGAATTTCTGAGTTGGAATATTTCATGATAATTTGGAAATCAAATCTGCAGTCTGACAAATATTTTGGAGGCTAAAATGGTGAGTGATATTACAAAATATATTAATAAACTATCATTGATAAAATTATGCATAATAATCATCAATTTATTAAAAATAAAGAAGAAGAAATAATATTTATCCATAAGAGCATAAATCACTATAAAATGGACTTATATGATAAATTATAATAAATGATATGATAAAGAAGAGTAAAAATGGATGAAATAAGAGTTAAAAAATGGTTGTATTCACGGCCCAACATACCCGCAAACTGAATATATTGCATGTTCTCATGCAACCCATAACTGAATATATTGCATGTTCTCATTCAACCCAAAGACAAAACTCATGTGTTAACCAAGCAAAGAAAATTGTTCATCCCAACTCATGAAATGAATTGAACAAATGAATTTTTCCTCAAATAATGAAAATTCATTTTTAGCAATCTTGATAAAGGCATAACAATTTTTACAATTGACATTCAACTATATGTATATGAAGTTGCAAAAAAATGTGACATAAGTAACAACAAACTTCATTAACCATTTTCTCAAAAATCAGATCGTTTGGATGCACGAATCATAAGATATAAAAAAATGGTTGCAGGTGATAGTGCATAATTTTCGAAATTTTATGAACTAATTTAGTGTGAAATTATCTGGGTTTGTGTATTTTAATGATACCTCTTTGTTATCCAGAAATCATAAGAATTCAGTGCATAATTTTAAAGATATATGCAAAACAATTTCTGCACTATATACAAATGAAATTGTATGCTTTAAATGAGAAAGAAAGTGGAAAACATCAATCATGTGTAGCAATTCCCCCCCAAACTGAAGAATTAGCATGTCCTCATGCGATGCTAGAAAACAAAGAGAGGTGGTTGCTACAATCTGTTGAAATCGATGTTTGGTGTAAAACAATATGGAATAAGGGAGGTGTTGAGAATGAATAAGAATATCCATGGATGATAAAGAATATTACGGACATGGTCACAAGAAAGAAACGAAATAAATCAACACTCCCCCAAACTGAAAGATGAAACGTGTCTAAAAAAAATGGGAAGTGGTAAAGATGTGAAATGAATAATGATAATTAATGCTTAATGGATTTTCATGAAATTCTCCTAAATTCATAATAAATCAAAAAATTATGTTATTTTACCTCAAGTGTTACCTCTAAAAAAAAATGTGGAATGACATGTAGGGACTGACCTTTGTTGAAGCTGATGTAGGCTGACCGAATACTGAAAGTGATGCAAAAGGTGGAAGCCATGCAAGCACATCATGTATAAAGAATTGTGCGCGTTCAGGAACCTTTGCTGTTAATTGCAATAGTGTGGTTGTGCTGCGAAATGAATTTTCCCCATACTTGTTGTTCTCTTATAAACAAATCACAATTCTGTATGCAATTTTCTTAGATCCACAGTTTCAGTTTGGAATGGAAATAGATAAGATGCATGCAAAAAAGTTTAAGTAGAAAATATTATGTAAAAATGCAGTATCAATATTGTGGCAAATCAGCAAAATAGAAGAGCAGCATACTGTAGAGCAATTGTACATCATGGAAAGACATACATACTTATAATACAATCAATGAAATTATAGCATTTACTAAAATCCATGCATGTGATAAATTGTAAAAAGATATTGAAACGTTTTGTAATGATTCAAGGATAAAGAGAAGGGACAACTTAAGATAAACATAAGTACAAATGCGTTTATTACCCACTTAAAATCATGTGATTGATTTATGATGATTTTCATGTATAATAGGTTCAAAATCAAAGGTTAAGGATTCATACTTTCATCTGATATTTAAATAGAGATATAGGAAAAATGGTTTAATATTACTATTGATGTGTATAAATGTGACTCCAATACCATCAGCAGAACTCTGTTGCCCACAGGTGTTGATAACCTTGACAGAGTTTCTCTCTCACCCTTGGAACCATTGTCTTTTATTTATGCTGAGGAAGTGCTTGTGAATTGTCATGACAGAGGCCATTGTGTTGGCTTGGTGACCAGATAAATCACAATGCCATTCACTGGAAAGAAGTGAAAAGTGGGCAGGTCGGCTCGTGATGAGACCTCCTGTTCCAAGGACTTCTTAATTTTTCAATTGTCCATTGGACCATATCCCTGGTTTGGTGGCCATGATGGGAATGCCACTTCACTTGCTTCTTTATGAACATGGTAGACCGGCTTTTGATGAGACCCCCTATCCTCCATCTGTCAAATTATAAAATTATTAATGAAATATGTAAATATTTTTCTTTTCATATAGCACTTTCCTATTTATTCATAAAGTATGGCTCAAAACTCCTTAAGAGTAGAGATGGTGGAAGAAGTCTGAACAGCTCAATAGAAAAGAATATGCCCTTGTTCATACTCCATAAGTAAAAATCAAATAAAGTTATAAAATATGGGAAAGAACCAACATGATAAATATAATCGATCATATGAATTTAGTGGTAGTAAGAGAACAAAATTATGTTATTGATTATGTCATTTTTTCCTTTTTCTTATCATTACTAAATTTTTTTTATGAAAAATAACGATTTATTTTGATTTGCTGATTACAGTAAGCTCTAATTTGTATATCCTTCCATAAATTGTATGTTTGCCTTTAAAAAAATCATGAAAAATTTAAAAAAATTTCTAAAAATGTTGTTTAAAAAATAAGAAAAATGCACTAAAAAAGTGCTGCTCCTTTGGAAAGGAACAACAAAAACAATCTACGAAAATGCTGTTCTTTTGGAAAGGAACAACAAGAATAATCTGCGAAAATGTTGTTCCTTTGGAAAAGAACAGCAAGAACAGTCAGCGAAAATGTTGTTCCTTTGGAAAGGAACAACAAAAACAGTTGGCGGTGTTGTTCCCTTTAAAAAGAACAACAAAAATGCTGTTCATTTTGAAAGGAACAACAAAAACATGCAGCAAAAATGTTGTTATTTTTGAAAAGAACAACAAAATTAATCAGCAAAAATGTTGTTCCTTTTGGAAGGATCAACAAAAATAAACACATAAACGCACTGCTTCTTAAGAGGAATGACTACTGTTCCTTAAGAGGAACAGCA
The DNA here is from genome assembly GCA_034641835.2 of Pinus albicaulis. NCBI lineage: Eukaryota > Viridiplantae > Streptophyta > Pinopsida > Pinales > Pinaceae > Pinus > Pinus albicaulis. Next base: position 430,785,561 of record CM076584.1, on the reverse strand, counting down.
AACAGCTATAAACACGCAAAAAAGAAAAAATTAAATAAAAATAAGGGAAAGAACAAAGCTAATGTGCAATCCATTTCCAAACAAATCCAATCAAATAGAAATAAAAGTTTATGTAAAGGTTTCAAGAAAAAATATTTTTTTACAGAATTGGTGCTACTGAAGAATTGCCTTCTGCAATTGAAACTTGCATGGTGGGGTCCTTATTGTTCAATTGCCACTGGAGCGGAAATTATAATTTGAAGAGATTGACCCCTGAAACACAAAACATAAAAGAAATCATAAAAGAAACAACACTTTATTAAGTTACAACAGCTATGATGTTATTTCTAAGAGAATATCAAATCTATTAATGAAAAAAAATGATCTTTTGAAAAATGTTTGGCAGCAGTGATATGAATCTTCAAATGGAAACCAATTCTTCATTTTTTTTTGTTATGAATCTGTTAGGTAATAAACTGGATGAAATGCCCTTGTTTTACTAAAAGTTCTTTCAAGAATCACTCGTCCATAAATTGACATTCTTTATTCTTCTAAGACCTGTAAAAAAACGAGTGTCTACCTGCAATAAAACATTAAATCATGGAGGAAGAGAGGTGTACGGGCTCCCTTAATCCAATAATTATGCAAAAAATAGCAAGTAGTTACTCTGTAGAACAAATCCATGGAAAAATAAAACAAATTTTATTTCTCACCTGCGGGAGAACAGTGGTCGACTATACTAACCAGCAGTGTTTTAATTATACATTCTTTGTCTGATTTGAGTGATTCTAAAGCCAAATGAGAGCTAATTCAAAGGTTTATCTCCAATAAAAACATGTTTTACAAATTCCATGTAATGGTATGTTAAATTTTCTTAGAAAAACCTGCCTAATAGAGTCATTTTCGATTTTTCAGCTCAGACCAACAGTTGATATTTCAAGCATAAATTTTCCGTTTGATAGCGGATTGAACCGATTCAAATTGGAGATTGAAGTAGATTAATTTATTGATCTCCAATAAAAACAGGTTTTGAAGACAAGAAGAATTGATGGGTCAAATTTGCTAGGGAACAGCCGAGAAAACAGAGTTTCAAAAGTGCTGATTTATAATAGGCAGTCAATATTCTGGTAATAAATTCCTCATATGATATTGAAATTGAGTGATTCAAATTGCGTTGTAAACTAGATTCATAGAGGAATCTACCATAGAAACAGGTTTAAAAAATATAGTCATTTAGACCTCCAAAAACTAACTGTCCCAATTCTGTTGTTGAGCTGCTTACTAGACACCTTGTCAATGTTTTGGTTCTAACTTTTCCGTTTCAAATCCAAATGAAGTGATTCAAATTGGGTTGGAAAGTATACATCAAGGGATACTTAAGATAGAAACATGTTTTAAAAATATTCAATTTTTTTCTCCCAAAACATGACTGTCCCAACTTTGTTTTCAGGAATTTTATCAAGTCGGCAAGCCAAAAAAATAATATTCAAACAATTTTTCCATATTGATGATACACAAATAAGTTAATAATATTTATCATCAATGTTGATTTCCATAGCGTGTTGCAACAAAAACAACTATTTTTACAAAAATAAAAAAATGTGTTTATTTCCTTATTTATTTGATTTTCTCCACTACCCTACTCTTCTTTGAGAATCGAATATGCTTATGTATAAGAGTATTCCGAGTGGAGCTACTTCCAAAATAAGGCCTCCATACATACCTAAATTTGAAAAATGTATGTTGATAAATAGTAGGGTATGAGAAGCCAGCTTCCCTTATTGTAAAAAAATTGGGCAAAAATTCTCAATTTCTTGAGAATCTTGCTCAGTCTCTTCTGTTTGGCTATGTACCTTAGCAAAGGCTACAGATGGTGACTATGTGGCCTGAAGGGAACTAGTAGGTTGTCTAGAAATAACTTTCCTAGGTCCTACTGATGGTTGAGATTCAATTTTCTTAAGAATTTCATCAATAAAGATCATTCTCCCAAGGGTCACTGGTCCCTTGGGTTTTTCAGGTTTAGGAGGAATTTTGTCTTATTTAGCTTTTCCATTCATTCACAAAAAAACAAGCCTTCATTCCTACCTAAAGAAAGAAATTTACCCAATTCTGCTGTGAAGCGGGCAGTGAGAAAGTATGTTCCTTGCTCGGTGCGTAGGTTCTTACCTTTCGTCTTTAAAACCCAATTCTTCCCAAGCAGAAAAAGGTCAAATGTGCATCAATCCTTTTAAATGGCATACACTTTCCCCGGCAACGGCGCAAAAATGTTGAGGTATAAAAGGTATCTTTTTAATACCTATTTATCTCACATTAATTATCAATTCGAGAGCGACTTTTTATTTCAAGAGTGTACTCAGTCTGAGGCATCAATTTATCCAAGAGCAATGTTGTGTGAGATGTAGTACAGTGTGCTAAATAAAAAAGTAAATGGATACTTGGAAATGAAATCTAACTACAACAACATAAACTCAAATGCTCTGAAATCTTAATTAAACCAATCTGCAAAACATCGATCAGGGATACAGTAGCAATAACTCATTCCCTTAGAAATCGATGCAAGATAACCAATCTGGGAACTTGGAAGCAATAACCAGTTTCCTCTACAGTTGGTGATCTTAAAGCAATCGAAATGAAAGCAAAATCAATCTTCGTGCTGATGAAAATAACTAAAAGGAACAAAATCTGGAAAGGAACAACAACTTGTAATTCCTATGCATACCAATTGTAACTCATCTATTTGCTAATCTGAAGCTATGAATCAGAAATAAACAATAAATAGAAATGGAACAACAATATGAACAAAAATTCTAATTCTAATGCAATCAGGCAACTAATTTCAATACTCCAATCCTGTCGACAGCCAAGACTATGAAACAGTTCATTGGAATGAATCATAAATCAATGGAACAACACCGCTTTATAAAAGATAGCAAGATGAATAAGATAGTAAATACGATCCTTGCTAAAGTAAAATAGCAGTGCAATTCATCAACGTATACATCAAATTTGAATTCAATTCAACAGCAATCAAATAACTCTGTAATCGTAATAAATTTAAATGCAATTATCACTCAACAGAAATAAAAGAATAGAAATACAAATAACGGATCGCTCCACCAGGGTCGGGCCCTCAACCGCTGGTGAAAGCGCCGCTGGGCTACTGCAGAACTTGAGAAATGGAACGAGAACACCTCTTTGTATTAATCAAACATGAATAGCTTTTACATCAGTTGCTCTTTGCTCACAAGTGTCGAGGAATTACAATGTTACAAAGGGAATTCAAAAATCATCCATTGTTTTTTAATACACAATACATGTTCTCCTTTTATAATCAGAAGGAGCAGAAATTAAATAGCAAATATGATCTCTCATAACAATATTGGATTGTTCCCAACAACTTGATCAACCAGAAAATATATTTCCAATGATCTTTCAACAAGAGCAAGGTGAATTTGGCTTTGCAGCTAAGATTTGGAGGACGACCGCAACAACAAATTTGAGAAAATCGTGCTCAAATAACCCTACATTTCTCTCAATACAGACCAAATTTGGGCAAACCGTTCAACAGAAAGGTTAATTGGGCCCGTTCTGGACAAAACCCATGTTCCGAATTTTCCAAATTCTTCTTCATTTGCTCAGAATCTCAACCTCAAAACTGTCACTTCTTATTCCAGCGAATTTCTGAGTTGGAATATTTCATGATGATTTGGAAATTAAATTTGCAGTCTGGCAAATATCTTGGGGCTAAAATGGTGAGTGATATTACAAAATATATTAATAAACCATCATTGATAAAATTATGCATAATAATCATCAATTTATTAAAAATAAAGGAGAAGAAATAATATTCATCCATAAGAGCATAAATCATTATAAAATGAATTTATATGATAAATTATAATAAATGACATGATAAAGAAGAGTAAAAATTGATTCATATGTTGTTAAAGAGCCAAGTAATTCACTTCTTCCTCTCAAAAAGCGAATATTGCATGTCCTCATGCAACCCATAACTGAATATATTGCATATTCTCATGGAACCCAAAGACAAAACTCATGTGTTAACCAAGCAAAGAAAATTGTTCATCCCAACTCATGAAATGTATGGAACAAATGAATTTTTCTTCAAATAATGAAAATTCAATTTTAGCAATCTTGATAAATGCATAACAATTTTTACAGTTGACATTCAATTATATGTATATGAAGTTGCAGAAAAATGTGACATAAGTAATAGTAAACTTCATTACCATTTTCTCAAAAATCAGATCGTTTGGATGCACGGATCATGAGATATAAAAAAATGATTGTATGTGATAGTGCATAATTTTCGAAATTTTGTGAACTAATTTAGTGTGAAATTATCTGGGTTTGTGTATTTTAATGATGTCTCTTTGTTATCCAGAAATCACAAGAATTTAATTCATAATTTTAAAGAGATATGCAAAACAATTTCTGCACTATATACAAATGAAATTGTATGCCTTGAATGAGAAAGAAAGTGGAAAACATCCATTATCTGTAGCAATTCCCCCCCCAAACTGAAGAATTATCATGTCCTCATGCGATTTTAGAAAACAAAGAGAGGTGGTTGCTACAATCTGTTGAAATCGATGCTTGGTTTAAAACAACATGGAATAAGGAAGGTGTTGAGAATGAATAAGAATATCCATGGATGATAAAGAATATTACGGACATGGTCACAAGAAAGAAATGAAATAAATCAACACTCCCCCAAATTGAAATATGTGACATGTCTAAAAAAAATGGGAAGTGGTAAAGATGTGGAATGAATGATGATAAATAACGCTCAATGGATTTTCATGAAATTCTCCTAAATTCATAATAAATCAGAAAATTATGCTAGTGTACCTCAAGTGTTATCTCCGAAAAAAAAATGTGGAATGACATGTAGGAACTGGCCTTTGTTGAAGCTGATGTAGGCCGACCGAATACTGAAAGTGATGCAAAAGCTGGAAGCCATGCAAGCACATCATGTCTAAAGAATTGTGCGCGTTCAGGAACCTTTGCTATTAATTGCAATAGTGTGGTTGTGCTGCGAATAGAATTCCCCCCCATACTTGTTGTTCTCTTGTAAACAAATCACAATTCTGTATGCAATTTTCTTGGATCCACAGTTTTAGTTTGGAATGACAATAGACAAGATGCATGCAAAAAAGTTTAAGCAGAAAAAATTATGTAAAAATGCAGTATCAATATTGTGGCAAATCAACAAAATAGAAGAGCAACATATTGTACAGCGATTGTACATCATGGAAATGCATACATACTTATGATACAATCAATGAAATTATAGCATTTACAGAAATCCATGCATGTGATAAATCGTAAACAGATATAGAAGCGTTTTGTAATGATTCAAAGATAATGAGAAGGGACAGCTTAAGATAAACATAAGTACAAATGCGTTTATTACCCACGTAAACTAATGTGATCGATTTATGATAATTTTCATGTATAATAGGTTCAAAATCAAAGGTTAAGGATTCATACTTTTATCTGATATTTAAATAGAGATATAGGAAAAAGGGTTTAATATTATTGCTGATGTGTATAAATGTGACTCCAATACCATCAGCAGAGCTCTGTTGCCCATAGGTGTCGATAACATTGACAAAGTTGCTCTCTCACCCTTGGAACCATTGTCCTTTATTTATGCTGAGGAAGTGCTTGTGAATTGTCATAACGGAGGCCATTGTGCTAGCTTGGTGACCAGATAAATCACAATGCCATTCATTGGGAAGAAGTGAAAAGTGGGCAGGTCGGCTCGTGATGAGACCTCATGTTCCAAGGACTTCTTAATTTTTCAATTGTCCATTGGACCATATCCCTGGTTTGGTGGTCATGATGGAAATGCCACTTCACTTGCTTCCTTATGAACATAGTAGGCTGACTCTTGATGAGACCCCCTATCCTCCATCTGTCAAATTATAAAATTATTAATGAAATATGTAAATATTTTTCTTTTCATATAACACTTTCTTATTTATTCATAAATGATGGCTCAGCACTCCTTAAGAGTAGGAATGGTGGAAGAAGTCTGAACAACTCAATAGAAAAGAATATGCCCTTGTTCCTACTCCATAAGTAAAAATCAAAGAAAGTTATAAAATATGGGAAATAACCAACATGATAAATATAATCGATCATATGAATTTAGTGGTAGTAAGACAACAAAATTATGTTATTGATTATGTCCCTTTTCCCTTTTTCTTATCATTACTAAACAACTTTTTGAAAAATGACGATTTCTTTTGGTTTGCTGATTATAGTAAGCTTTAATTTGTATATCCTTCCATAAATTGTATGTTTGCCTTTCAAAAAGTCATGAAAAATTCAAAAAAAATTCTAAAAATGTTGTTTAAAAAAAAGAAATATGCACTAAAAAAATGCTGCTTCTTTGGAAAGGAACAACAAAAACAATCTGCGAAAATGTTGTTCTTTTGGAAAGGAACAACAAGAAAAGTCAGCGAAAATGTTGTTCCTTTGGAAAGGAACAACAAGAATAGTCGATGCTGTTTTTTTTTAAGGGAACAACAAAACTGTTGTTCTTTTTGAAAGGAACAGCAAAAACATGCAGCAAAAATGTTCTTTTTGTAAAGAACAACAAAACTAATCAGCAAAAATGTTGTTCCTTTTGGAATGATCAACAAAAATAAATACATAAATGCACTGCTTCTTAAGAGGAACGACTGTTGTTCCTTAAGAGGAACAACAAACAGCTATACACACGCAAAAAGGAAAATAAAATAAAATAAGGGAAATAACAAAGCTAATGTGCAATCCATTGCCAAGCAAATCCAATAAAATAGAAATGAAAGTTTATGTAAAAGTTTGAAGAAAAAATATTTTTTTACAGAATTGGTGCTACTGAAGAATTGTTTTCTACAATTGAAACTTGCATGGTGGGGTCCTTATTGTTCAATTGCCACTAGAGCGGAAATTATAATTTAAAGAGATTGACCCTTGAAACACAAAAACATAAAAGAAATCAGAAAAAAACAACAACACTTTATTAAGTTACAACAACTATGATGTTATTTCTAAGAGAATATCAAATCTATTAATGGAAAAAAAATGATCTTTTGAAAAATGTTTGGCAGCAGTGATATGAATCTTCAAATAGAAACCAATTCTTCATTTCTTCTTGTTAGGAATTTGTTAGGTAATGAACTAGATGAAATGCCCTTGTTTTACTAAAATTTATTTCAAGAATCACTTGTCCATAAATTGACTTTCTTTATTCTTCTAAGACTTGCAAAAAAACGAGTGTCTACCTTCAATAAAACATTAAATCATGGAGGAAGAGAGGTTTACGAGCTCCCTTAATCCAAGAATTATGCAAAAAACTAGCAAGTAGTTACTCTGTAGAACAAATCCATGGAAAAATAAAACAAATTTTATTTCTCTCCTGCGGGAGAACAGTGGTCGACTATACTAACCAGCAGTGTTTAAATCATACATTATTTATCTGATTAAGTGATTCCAAAGCCAAATGAGAGCTAATTCAAAGGTTTATCTCCAATAGAAACATGTTTTAAAAATTCTATGTAATAGTATGTTAAATTTTCTTAAAAAACCTGCCTAATAGAGTCATTTTCGATTTTCCAGCTCAGACCAACAATTTATATTTCAAGCATAAATTTTTCGTTTGATAGCGGATTGAACCGATTCAAATTGGAGATTGAAGTAAATTCATTTATTGATCTTCAATAGAAACAGGTTTTTAATACAAGAAGAATTGATGGGTCAAATATGCTAGGGAACAACCGAGAAAACATAGTTTCACGAGTGCTGATTTATAATAGGCAGTCAGTATTTTGGTCATAAATTCCGCATATGATATCGAAATTGAGTGATTCAAATTGTGTTGTAAACTAGTTTCATAGAGGAATATACCATAGAAATGGGTTTTAAAAATATAGTCATTTAGGCCTCCAAAAACTGACTGTCCCAACTCTGTTGTTGAGCTGCCTACTAGACACCCTGTCAATGTTTTGGTTCTAACTTTTCCGTTTGAAATCCAAATGGAGTGATTCAAATTGGGTTGGAAAGTAGACATCAAGGGATACTTAGGATAGAAACAAGTTTTAAAAATGTTCAATTTTGGTCCCCCAAAACATGATTGTCTCAACTTTGTTTTCAGGAATTTCATCAACCTGCAAGCAAAAAAAATGATATTCAAACAATTTTTCCATATTGATGATAAAAATGAATATAAGTGTTTGTAGAATTTTTATTTGTAATATAATTCATCTACATACACAAATAAGTTAGTAATATTTATCATCAATATTGATTTCCACAGCGTGTTGCAACAAAAACAACTATTTTTACAAAAATTAAAAAAAAAATGTATTTATTTCCTTATTTATTTATTTTTTCCACTATCCTACTCTTCTTTGAGAATCGAATATGATTATGTATAAGAGTATTCCGAGTGGAGCCATTTCCAAAATAAGGCCTTTATACATACCCAAATTTGAAAAATGCATGTTGATAAATAGTAGGGTATGAGAAGCCAACTTTCCTTCTTGTAAAAAAATTGGGCAAAAATTCTCTATTTCTTGAGAATCTTGCTCAATCTCTTCTGTTTGGCTATGTACCTCAGCAAAGGCTATAGATGGTGACTCTGTGGCCTGAAGGGAACTAGTAGGTTGTCTAGAAATAACTTTCCTAGGTCCTACTGATGGCTGAGATTTAGTTTTCTTAAGAATTTCATCAATAAAGGTCGTTCTCCCAAGGGTCACCGGTCCCTTAGGTTTTTCAGGTTTAGGAGGAATTTTGTCTTGTTTAACTTTTCCATTCATTCACAAAAAAACAAGCCTTCATTCCTACCTAAAGAAATAAATTTACCCAATTCTGCAGTGAAGCGGGCAGTAAGCAAGTATGTTCCTTACTCGGTGCGCAAGTTCTTACCTTCCGTCTTTAAAACCCAATTCTTTCGAAGTAGAAAAAGGTCAAATGTGCATCACTCCTTTTAAATGGCATACACTCTTCCCGGCAATGACGCCAAAATGTTAAGGTATAAAAGGTATCTTTTTAACACCTATTTATCTCACATTAATTATCAATCTGGGGGCAACTTTTTATTTCAAGAGTGTACTCAGTCTGAGGCGACAATTTATCCAAGAGAAATGTTGTGTGAGATGTAGTACAGTGTGCTAAATAAAAAAGTAAATGGATACTTGGAAATGAAATCTAACTACAACAACATAAACTCAAATGCTCTGAAATCTTAATTAAACCAATCTGCAAAACATCGATCAGGGATACAGTAGCAATAACTCATTCCCTTAGAAATCGATGCAAGATAACCAATCTGGGAACTTGGAAGCAATAACCAGTTTCCTCTACAGTTGGTGATCTTAAAGCAATCGAAATGAAAGCAAAATCAATCTTCGTGCTGATGAAAATAACTAAAAGGAACAAAATCTGGAAAGGAACAACAACTTGTAATTCCTATGCATACCAATTGTAACTCATCTATTTGCTAATCTGAAGCTATGAATCAGAAATAAACAATAAATAGAAATGGAACAACAATATGAACAAAAATTCTAATTCTAATGCAATCAGGCAACTAATTTCAATACTCCAATCCTGTCGACAGCCAAGACTATGAAACAGTTCATTGGAATGAATCATAAATCAATGGAACAACACCGCTTTATAAAAGATAGCAAGATGAATAAGATAGTAAATACGATCCTTGCTAAAGTAAAATAGCAGTGCAATTCATCAACGTATACATCAAATTTGAATTCAATTCAACAGCAATCAAATAACTCTGTAATCGTAATAAATTTAAATGCAATTATCACTCAACAGAAATAAAAGAATAGAAATACAAATAACGGATCGCTCCACCAGGGTCGGGCCCTCAACCGCTGGTGAAAGCGCCGCTGGGCTACTGCAGAACTTGAGAAATGGAACGAGAACACCTCTTTGTATTAATCAAACATGAATAGCTTTTACATCAGTTGCTCTTTGCTCACAAGTGTCGAGGAATTACAATGTTACAAAGGGAATTCAAAAATCATCCATTGTTTTTTAATACACAATACATGTTCTCCTTTTATAATCAGAAGGAGCAGAAATTAAATAGCAAATATGATCTCTCATAACAATATTGGATTGTTCCCAACAACTTGATCAACCAGAAAATATATTTCCAATGATCTTTCAACAAGAGCAAGGTGAATTTGGCTTTGCAGCTAAGATTTGGAGGACGACCGCAACAACAAATTTGAGAAAATCGTGCTCAAATAACCCTACATTTCTCTCAATACAGACCAAATTTGGGCAAACCGTTCAACAGAAAGGTTAATTGGGCCCGTTCTGGACAAAACCCATGTTCCGAATTTTCCAAATTCTTCTTCATTTGCTCAGAATCTCAACCTCAAAACTGTCACTTCTTATTCCAGCGAATTTCTGAGTTGGAATATTTCATGATGATTTGGAAATTAAATTTGCAGTCTGGCAAATATCTTGGGGCTAAAATGGTGAGTGATATTACAAAATATATTAATAAACCATCATTGATAAAATTATGCATAATAATCATCAATTTATTAAAAATAAAGGAGAAGAAATAATATTCATCCATAAGAGCATAAATCATTATAAAATGAATTTATATGATAAATTATAATAAATGATATGATAAAGAAGAGTAAAAATGGATGAAATAAGTATTAAAAAGTGGTCGTATTCACGGCCCAACAGACTCCAAAACTCCCGAAGAGGTTTTCACTGGTAATAAACCTGATGTCTCACATTTTAGAATTTTTGGATGTCCTGTTTATTTTCATGTGCCAAAAGAAAAGAGAAGCTGGATGCTTCTGGGAAGAAAGGAATGTTTTTGGGCTACAACGAAACTTCTAAGGCCTATAGAGTCTATGTACCTGGTCAAAGGGAAGTAGAGATATTCCATGATGTCACTTTTGACGAAGATGCTTCCCTGAAGAAAGTAGTAGATCTTTCGAGATCTGAGGAAAATCATGAAGCAAGGCCTGTAAATCAAGAAGAACTGCAGGATGAGACAATGCCTGATGTTGAAGGACCAATGGACCCAATCGATCCATCTCCTTCACTGAGAAAGAGACCATCATGGCTCAGGGACACTCTCGAAGATGCTGAGGGACATGCTGCCCCAAGGGGGACATTCCGAGAAAGCAAGAAGCCGTGTAGATACCAAGGGTATCTGGTTGCCATGAGTACTGTTGTACAATATGAACCTGGATCTTGCTATTGAGTTCGAGATGAAGGACCTAGGACTGATGCACTACTTCCTAGGCCTGGAGGTCTGGAAGAGACCTGGAGGGATTTTCCTTTCTCAAGGAAAATACATTGTGAAGCTTCTGGAAATATTTGGGATGGTGGACTGCAAGTCCATGTCAATACCAATGGAGCTCAACTTCAAGAAGTTGAGTGGCAGCGCTGCTGGGCTCGTATTGTCAAATCCTATTGAGTATCGTCAACTCGTAGGGGCCTTGATGTTCTTAGTGAACACCCGTCCATATATATGTTTTGCAGTGAACACTTTGAGTCAACAGATGGTTGAGCCTCATCACTTTCACTGGGTTGGTGCCAGGAATCTTCTGAAATACCTTCGGGGCATGATAAACCATGGGCTGAGATACATTGCTGGAAGCGTGACGCTCCTTGGATATAATGATGTCGATTGGGCTGGCAATGTGGTGGATCGTAAGAGCACATCGGGATGCTGCTTCAATCTTGGTTCTGCTTCGATCTCATGGATGAGCAGGAAGCATAAGTCGGTGGCTTTGAGTACCATAGAGGCCGAATACATTGCAGCGAGTATGGCCTGTTGTGAAGCAGTTTGGTTGCGAAAGATCTTCATTGAGCTGTTCAGACATGTGCTAGATACCACTGTGATACTCTGTGATAATCAGAGTGGGATTCGTATGACTGAGAATCCTGTGTTCCACGACCGATCCAAGCATATTGATATCCGGTACCACTTTATCCGGGATATGGTACAGCGAGGCGCCGTAAGGCTCGATCATATAGGAACTGATGAGCAGGTCGCGGATATTCTCACTAAGCCCCTGGGGAAGGTCAAGTTCCTAACCTTCTGTGAGAGACTTGGTATCATGGAACGACCCTATGATGTGGGTCCTGTTGGACGATGAGCTCGAGGATCTCTAGGGGGCTTTGGGGACAGCTTCTCGGAGCTATGAGCAACCACAAGGCTAGGCTTGCCAAACCTTGTTGGTATGCTTGGACCCCACCGTTGTGATTATTGAGTTGGTTCACCTCTCATTATCTGTGCCCCGTATGCATCCTACCCATTGAGTTCAGGGCTCATGAGAAGTACCTCTCATTTGGCCAATGAGGTGGGAAAAGCTAGAGACCAGTAGCAAAGACTGATGGACACATCAGAGATTTTCGTACTCTCTATCTAGGATGGCATGGTCCAACCAATTGATCTGGGATCAAGTCTAGTGAGGTCCCAGACCTCCACCTGACTTCGGGTCAGATGAACCAACTTCGGGTTGGTTGGAAACTCTTTGTGAGTCCGATAGAGGTTTTGACCTCTAGGCTGAATCTGTCAGCCGGGAATGATGTCTTTGTGACTGACCCACTTCTGTTCTAAAATAAAGAGGCCAACAAAGCAAGTTTCGGTGGGATGACACACGATGTTTGATTGCACTGGTGGATGGAGTTCTCCCTAGTTGAGAGGGAGTGTTAAATTTGGACAACTAGGTCCAAACTCCATCTTGTGATGCTCAGATGAAGATTCCAATATTTCTATTGGATTCCTTTTTCAGAGGTGTAAAATCGATATAAAATTTATTTTAATATGATGAGCAGAACATTTATTTTGAATTTATTATTTGTAATAAATTTTATGTGCAGGTCGGCCTTAAGGTTTTTACCCCCAACAGATGTGTCACACACCTCTCATGATTGGTATTTATAGGGTCAACGTTGGAGCATTTTCAAATCATCTCATCACACATCTTCTCCTTTGATTATATATTACCATCTGAGAAGCAGTTTCATCTCCCACGTGAGAAGAAGGACGAAATCTACTGCAGCAAAAAGGACGAAATTTACTGCAACAAATTTTCTGCAGTTAGGGTTTCTGGGCAAGTTTGACTAGCATTGACTTTGGTCAACGCATGGTCCGAATTGGCTGAAATTTTGTGGAGAGTTCAATTTTTGAAGGTCGTACTCATTGGCACAAAAATCAAGGTCAAAAGGTTGACCGAAGTTGGAGCTGCATTGACTTTATTGTTGCTGCCCTGCATTGACTCTTATGGGATGCGTTGACTTTTCTGGGGTTGAATTTGAGTTGAATGGGTGACAGATTTGAGGATTGTTGTGACACATTTTGGGTTGGCCGACCAAGAAGACTTTTCTGGTTGAAGCATCCTGCTGACTGCCGTAATGCACCAACACACTCTCCTATTTCTGGTTTGTCTTCTATAGATCCACTGGTATGTTCTATCAACATTTTACTTAACTGTTTATGTGATTGTTGTTATAAAATTAAAGTTGCATCAAGCATAGAAAATTTACATAAATTTACACCAGTTCCATCGTTGCCACCACTAAGGTCCAATAGATTGAGCCCGAAAATCCAGAGGAGGGGGAGCATCTCTTCCACTCACAGATGTGAGTGAAGGGTTCTCCGCTACAGTTCATTTTCAATTGCGGGAGCCAAAAGAAACTCATTTCAGCAGAGGTCGTGAAGCGGTTGGGTCTTCTGACCACACCACACTCGTAGTCGTGCATCATTGGGTGGCTTCACCAAGGAAGGGATCTCCATGTCAACCAATATTGAGGCCTTCCCTACAACATAAAGCCATCCACATATGAGGTACTGTGTGATGTTTCTGCTCTTGAAGTTTGTGATGTATTATTGGGTGAACCATACTTGTGGAAGTGTCATGGGGTGTATGATTCTAGGCCTCACACTGTGATTATTACTTTGGGAAATACATTGTATAGGATACTAGAGGTAGCACTGCCTACCGCCATCTCTTTGATCTTTGCAAAGCAATGTAGTAAGATTATTTACCAAACCAGGAAATTTATCTTCCTTATGATTCACCCGAGTCAGGGAAAGAAGAATATTTTGGCCACATCCACAGCCTCCAAACAAGGCTCCTCTGCACAGTAGCAACAGATGGACAAGGTCATGCAGGAGTACAGGGACATCTTCACCTCACCCACATGGGTACCCCTACACTGTCAGGTCAAGCACTCCGTTGATTTGACCCTAGGAACGCTGCTACCTAATTGACCAATCTACTAGCGCTTTGTTCTAGAGAACGATGAAATAAAAGGGAAAATTTAGGAGTTGTTGCATAAATGGCATATCGGACCAATTTCATCACCCTGTGGGAGCCTGATTGTGTTGGTACAGAATAAGGATAGAACTTGGAGGCTCTGTATTGACTATCAAGCATTGAATAAGATCATTATCTATAATAAGTATCCAATCTCATGGATTGATGACCTTTTGGACCAACTCAAGGGGGCCAAATATTTCAACAAGATTGCCTTGAAGTCTGATTATCACTAGGTCCCAATCGAACCCTATAATGTGTGGAAGATTTCCTTTAAATCCAAGGAGGGCCTTTTCGAATGGATGGTCATGCCTTTCAGGTTAATGAATGACCCTGCAAACTTCATGACGCTGATGGACGAAATATTGTGGCCCTTCACCAACACATTCGTGGTAGTGTATATGGATGAAATCCTGATCTTAAGCTAGAGTTTTGAAGAGAACCTACACCATATTTGACAGGTCCTCCAAACCCTGCGACAACACAAGTTGTGTGCCAATTTGGAGAAATCCATTGTTGGCATGACCTAGGTTCAATATCTGGGGTACATAATTGATGAATAGGGTGTGCATGTCAACCCAACTAAGATACAATTTATTTGGGATTAGATAACCCCAACCACTCTAACAGAGCTCCACAACTTTCTGGGTCTTTCCAATTTATACTGCAGGTTTTTGTTGGGTTTCTCTCATATTAATTGAACTTTGAGTCAAGTCACAAAGGGTAAAGTGGAATCAAAGTTCTTTTGGTCTGAATCCCAACATAAGACATTTTTTGCATTGAAGCATTGCCTTTTCTCTGCACTGGTGCTCACATTACCAGACCTGCAACAACCATTTCAGATTGAGATAGATGCCTATGACTATGATATTGGCGCAGTTCTTACTCAGCAGAGGAATCCAGTGGCATATCACAGTGAGACACTTTCAGACATAGTAAAAAAGAATCCCACCTATGACAAAGAGATGTATTAAATTATACAGGTATGCGGACAATGGAAGCATTACATTCTGGGGAAGGAAACAATCATCCACACAGACCACCAACCTCTTCAGTTCATACAAACACAAGGAAATTTGCAGATGATTTCCATCAGAAATGGTCCACATATCTGCAACAATTCCATTTGAACATTAAGCACAACAAGGGAAATACCAATAATGTTGGATACTACCTCAACCAATTTTCAGTCATGGCATTGACCACTGTGCTTAACTCTTGTGGACACGAGACTTCAGAATGTCCACAAATTTACAAGAGTGATCCAGAATTCGACAACACATATCAAATTCTCCCAGAAGGTAAGCAAGTTCTATACTTTCACCTCCAGGATGCGTTATTACTCCACTTGGGACACCTCTGTGTTCCTTCAAGTGAACGTGCCAAGATGATTTGGGAGGCACACTATAGTTGATTTGCTGGACATTTTGTGGTATAAATGATAGTGGCAGTGTTGCAGAAGTATTTTTATTGGCCAAACGTTCGACAAGATGTTGGGAAGTACATCAAATCCTGCACTTCCTGAGCTATTTTCAAACCTAAAATCAAGAATAAAGTCTTGTATACTCCTTTTCCTACTCCTAGCCGGCCCTAGGAATCCATATCCATGGATTACATGTTGGACCTTCCTTCGACCATGCATGGAAACGACTATGTTTTCATGGTTTTCAACAAATTCTCCAAGATGGCCATTCTAGCGGCCTGGAAGAAGAGTAACATAGAAGAAGCCACTACGAAACTATTATTTGAATGAGTGTGGGTACACTTTGGAATCTGAAAATCAATTATCTCATATCGGGACAACAGGTTCCTAGGTGAATTATTCTCAAGCCTCAGGTCATTGTTAGATACCAAGCTGACTAAGACCACGACCTTACACCCCAAACTGATGGTTAGACAGAGGTCGTCGACAGGATGATCGTGCACATCCTACGCATGTACAACTCGAAGCATCCACATACATGGAATGGAATCCTCCCTTATGTCTAACACATCTAAAATAAAGATCTCCACAGCTCAACTGGCCACATCCCCTTTCAGGTGGAAAAGGATTCTAGCCACTATGTCCCATTGATGTTGCCATATCACTTGCAAATACTCAAGCAGATTCGGCTCATGTCCATTACAAAGGAGCTAAAAAATTAATTGAGAAAATTGAACACATACTCCAGCAGGTCCACGACATATTTGAAAAAGAAAATGATAAGTATAGAAAGTGTCATGACCAACATCAGGTGCCACACAAGTTTCAAGTGGGTGGAAAATTTTGGTTACATTTGAAGAAGTAGCACCTTATTGGGGCCTACCGCAAGCATATCCCACTATGATATTGGCATTACACCATTAATAAGGCTATAGGGGACAATGCCTTCGAGTTCAACATTCTACCATTCATAGGCCTACCCCCAATATTCAATATGGACGGGTTGCGACCATACTTTCCCCCCTTTTTTTGACACATCAGACATTGTTGAGTAGTTAACACCAACAAAGCTCAACCTAAGCTGCATCAAACATGACAAAACTGATTGGATCATGGACACACATATCAAGAACACTCGACAGCGGAGGATCCAATAATATCTATTTGTTAAAGCTAACCAACTCCTTCACCAGGGCAAGTGGCTCACGAGGGACGAGGTTCAACATAAATTTCCTCACCTCATGGAGGCTTTGCACACAATGGGAACCATTTCTTCCTAAGTGGGGAGGAATGATTAAGGTGGATATCGGTGGCCACCCACCTATTCCACCTGGACCTCCAGTCATTTTCATAAGTTTCCTTGTTCATAGCACAATTTACTATTTTTAGGATTTTTTTTAGTTATGAACTTCCAACGTTGTTTTGACCCCCTAAACGACGTTTTTTTAGGTCCGTAGTAGGCTTGCATGTGGGTCTACCACAAATATTTTAGTAACCAGAGATACCTTTCTAAAAAGGTGTCATACACACCAAATAGAGATCATATGACCAAGTTACAACCTCAGGAAGTTGGATGCCCAACTAACCCCGACAGGGCCCACAAACTCTTGGCGTTCCATCTCCTAGGGTTAGGTTTTTTATTTTTTAGGGTTTCAATTTGATGTTCAATAATAAAAAGGCCCTTGATCCTCATTGTAACATAGTTTAGAGGCATGTATCCAGCACATATCTTTTCAGAGATAAACTACCATCGCCCGAGCTAGTTTATTTCCATTTTGTATGTAAGCATATTACTGTTTTTTAATATTAATGAAATGGGAATTTATTTCTACTACATATGTATGTTTATGTTTATATTTGTGTTCTATTTTGTTCCTGCATAAGTCTGGATCATGGGTCTAGGTGTATCATCCTAAATAATTATCAAATGTAGTACAAAGTGGTAGAACGTCCTCAGTGCAGGAGGTGCCTAACTAGGGTCATATGTGATGTGCTATTGCTACTCGGAAAGCCAAGGTTATCAACAATTCACCTACGGGTGAAAATATGCTTCTCTAATTGCCTAGGTACCTATGGGTAAGGTTCCTAGGTCATGGAATACTAAATCCGCTGACAATCACAACATAAAGTCTAGTGAAATCAACCAGTCATCATGGAAATAATCATTATTGCATCTAAGTGAACCAAGCTTGAATGTAATGGGCTATTTAACACTTAAAATAAGGATTCCTTTAAAATTTAGGGCCTTGATCTTGATATGGTGTCTTCTCCCTAGGTAAGAGTGGTTGAAGGACAACCCTATTAGGTGTTTCCAACCCCTAAAGGGAAGTAACATTTCCTCAATTCACCATTCAATTGATATGTGTTAGTGAATAATAATGATGGTATGGAGGAGCAAAGACTTCATGACCAAGTGCCATGGTCAAAGGGAATAGAATTATGGGGATCCACATATTGAGTGTATATATGTGAGGAGGGAGAAATCCTAAATGCATGAGTTACCAACTTGGCCTTTGTTTTTCCAGCCCTCTTGTGCACCTTTTACTTTTGCTTGATTTTTCTTTGTATCACTATTCATAGCTTAAAGGGTTAGAGCTTGCCCTGATTGATATTTCATTTGTATTTCCCCTTAAGGATGAGTCATTTCATTTCTCATCAGGGTTGAAACATTCAAGTGTTCCTTTTATGATGTAATGGAGCGACAAGTGCTCAAGAACTAGGTGATGACCATAATGAGTGAAGTAGATCTCATGCTAAGCTTTTGCTCATGTGCTTATTTGTATGTCCTGGCCATATTTTGCATTTTGATATTCATTTCTTTTGTTTTGTTTTGTTTTATGGACATGATATTCTCTTTATTTCTTTTAACTGCATCAACCTCCCAAGGCGAATTTCCAAGCCCTACCCAGGTATGAGGATGTATGGGTGCCAAATTCTAAAGAACCAATGGTTAGTTAAACCCAAAGAATAATTGTGAGATAAGGGCTTGTAATATATGATGGAAAGTGGTAAGTATGGAATAGAGAAGATGGAATTGCATTATCTTAATCAAGGCTTCCTGAGTAGTTCCCCTCCCATACCAAGCCAAGATACAGGTTATTCAGGATTGGCTAGCCCCAACCACTCTAACAGAGCTTTGCAACTTTTTGGGTCTTGCCAATTTCTACCGCATGCTCATTTTGGGTTTCTCTCGTATCAATTGAAATTTGAGTCAAGTCACCAAGGGCAGAGAGAAATCAAAGTTCTTTTGGTCTGAATCCCAACAAAAGTCATTTTCCGAGTTGAAGCATCACCTCTGCTCTGCACCAGTGCTCACATTACCAAACCTGCAACAACCATTTGAGATTGAAATAGATGCCTCCAACTATGATATTGGCATATTTCTTACTCAGCAGGGGCATTCAATGGCATATCACAGTGAGACACTTTCAGACATATTCAAAAAGTATCCCACCTATGACAAACATATGTATTCCAGTATACAGGTCTGCCGACAATGGAAGAATTACATTATGGGGAAGGAAACAATAATCCACATAGACCACTGACCCCGACAGTTCATACAGACACAAGGAAATTTGTAGACAATTTCCATCAGAAATGGTCCACATACCTGCAACAGTTCCATTTTAACATTAAGTAAAAGAAGGGCAACACCAATAATGTTGCAGACTACCTCATCCAACCGTCTGTTGTGGCATTGACCACTGTGCTCGACTCTTGTGGACATGATATTTCAGAATGTCCACAGATTTACAACAGTGCTCCAGAATTCGGCACCACATATCAGATTCTCCCGAAATGTAAGCAAGTTCCAGACTTTCACCTCTA
The DNA here is from genome assembly GCA_034641835.2 of Pinus albicaulis. Taxonomy (NCBI): domain Eukaryota; kingdom Viridiplantae; phylum Streptophyta; class Pinopsida; order Pinales; family Pinaceae; genus Pinus; species Pinus albicaulis. The sequence continues at coordinate 430,765,983 of CM076584.1, read as the reverse complement.
GGATGCGCTATTATGCCACGTGGGACACCTCTATATTCCTTCAAGCGAGCATGCCAAGATGATTTGGGAGGCACACTACAGTCGATTTGTTGGACATTTTTGGGTATAAAATTCAATGGCAGTGTTGCAGAAGTATTTTTATTGCCCAAACCTTCAACGATATGTTGGGAAGTACATCAGATCCTGCACTACCTCTGTTATTGACAAACCTAAAATCAAGAAGAAAGGCTTGTATACTCCTCTGCCTACTCCTAGTCAGCCCTGGGAATCCATAGCCATGGATTACATGTTGGACCTTCCTTCTACCAAGCATATCAATGACTTTGTTTCCGTGGTCGTCAACAGATTCTCCAATATGGCCATTCTAGCGGCCTGGAAGAAGAGTATCACAACAGAAGCCACTTCTAAACTATTATTTGAATGAGTGTGGGTACACTTTGGAATCCCACAATCCATTATCTCATATCATGACAAAAAGTTCCTAAGTGAATTATGGTCAACCCTCTGGTCATTGTTAGATACCAAGCTGACTAAGTCCATGACCTTACAACCCCAAATTGATGGTCAGACAAAGGTCATCAACATGATGATCGCGCACATCTTGTGGATGTACAACTTGAAGCATCCATGCACATGGGATGAAATCCTCCCGTTTTGTTGGCTTGATGGGGCCTAGACCCAGGTTCAAAGTGACTGCGCATACCAATAAAACCCACTATTACCAGCCCTTTCAGCAACGATCTGCTTGCGTAGACCGAATCTCACCCGAGGCAATACAAGGGGATGCTAGAACCAAGTTCCTTCATCCAAAGGGATAGATGATTGTGGCTTTACGACTTTTCCTTCTTATTAGCTGTTCGCATATTAGATCTATCAATACTATAGGCATTGTTCAATACATTTGTTGAATTACAGACTACACGATCTTACTTAGTTATGCTTTAAATAAAGTAAATAACCATAAAAAATACTGCGCTATTCAACTACAGATCAAAACGCTTATTCAAAATAAATATTCATAAACAGTAAGCAAAAAAAAAACACATCAATATAACTCATATATTCTCAACAGTTCTTTCATTAATAGCCAGATATTTCTCATACATTCAGTTTCACCCTGTGCACACAACTACGGGGGCCTACGCACACAGTTGCAGACTTCCTAAGGTCTCAGTGCACATAGCTGTAGGAGCCTTTTCTCTAACCCAAAACATAAACTTTGACTCAAAATAGTATTACATCCAAATGCATTTTATCAACTTCTACTTTTTCTGCCTATGACTTCTATCTAGACTCATATAGATTTGGCATGTATAATACCATGGTCCAAAATCATGGGCGGAGTCCATAGTTCACAAAATATCCCATCCCATTACATAATAAGGGGCTTTGACCCACCCCAAAGCCCCTATGACTCAAAATAGACTCCACGCTATGCTCCTCGATCTGTGGAGTCTTTCCTTGCTACTTTCTTCGAGGGGATCCCATCGCCAACAGGCCACCAACACAAAATTGTGACTCATCCCGAGTCACAAAGCTGGTGCGCCATCTATCTTCACTTTGATGCCAGTCAAGACATCCTTAAACTAGGGCACTACTTCGATGCATTGCTTTTCAAACTCCTTAATCTCTCCGAGCAGTGTCTCTGAAACCTTGTTAGTTTCCTTATCCTCTAATCCTCATTGTGTTGTGCGCAGTGCCTTAAATTTATTTTCCGTCATTTGGGAGAGTTGGTTGGCTTCAGATTCCCATGGTTTCAGTCTATCTGTAAGTAGTTGCTCCTTCCTGTGTAGCTCATCAACCCGTTCTTGTAATAATTTACCCTCTTGGAGATGAGTAAGTCGTCGCATTAGTGCTAAGGTCTTATCAGTGACCTTAATCTAATCGAGTTGTTCTAGCTTCTCGCGCACTTCGGCCTATAAATTTTTCACCTGAGGGTCCTCTTGCATTAAGACCCATACATGAAAAAATTCTCCAAATATATGTGCACACTCCTATATACGAGACTCAACCTATTCTGATACAGCTTTTAGCTCAACTGCGCACTGCTCCTGAACTTCTAGCGAAGTGGCTGGCTACAATTGCATTTGCAGCTCACCTATCTTCATCTACATTTCCAAGCGCACTTCGTAACCTTGGCTTTGGAGTCCTTCACTGTGGTGGTCTGCTTGGAAACTTTCTCTTCTGGCGCCGCTACAGCCTAAATCTGGAGCTTTGGTAGCTCGTTGCACGCTTTAGAGATATCCTCCTCCAGCTTTTGTCGTTGCGTTGCTTCAGCCTCACTCTCTTGGACAACAAGCTTATTTTCCTCAGCCATTCTTTGTCATTCCTTTGTAACATCCTGTATGATCAAGAGGGCCCGTTTTTCTTTGATCTTTAGTTCCTCATCAATGCCCTGGTGGATTTCATGAAATGCTTGTAGCAACATCGCACAAGATTCAACTTTGTATTATGCCAGAAGGCCACCTACCTTAGATTCTCTGCCGTGTCAAAAATTAGCATGCTTATAGGGATAGGCACTGCACGAGTATCAGATGTCAGCGCCAACTCATGCGCAGTTGTGCTTGTACCAGCCTATGCTCCGCTTGGTTGAACCACACTCACCTAAAATCTACTCATGCTTGCTTGAACAACGCTCGTTTACACCTGCAAGTCTTGCAAGCCCTTGTGAACATCTGCAAAAAATTTCTTATATTTTTCTTTGATACTCTCGCATAAGTGCTCAGTGGCTTACTTCACGGTATCCCCAATTTCATCAAGGTCCCCTTTGTAAGTACCATGGCTTGTGGGCCAGCAGATTTATCGGACTTCAAAATTTTTCACATGCCTTCATTTTGTGGTTATATTCACTTGGTGGTAAAGGGGGAAGATGGATCTATACCGAGATCACCGCCAATAATATCATCCCCTCCTGTGTCCAGAATCTATGTATTAGGTTCTCTCTCAGTCACAAATGTTTGTTAAGTCTGGTCCAATCAAGTTGTACGAACATCCTTAGCTCCTTGGTAATGTTAAATACTCTTGTTTGCACTTATTGAAGAGCCTCATTAATGCACTCCCAGTCATCAGGGAAGATATAAGTTAACAAGAACCCATCTATCATCTCATCCAAATCGACAATGCCATGGTGCGACTCTGTTTCAATATACCATTGTTGAGATATCGTATCCAAAGAATGAAAGAACATGTGCGACCATTATGTCTGAGGTTCGGTGCCCCAAGATTTAGTCCAGCGAGGCAAGTGCTCACGAGGATCCTTTTGACCATCATACTTCTCCGCGATTTTCATATTAACTTGTCCAAATCTCAACCTTATCATATTGCAAAACTCCTTCCATCCTCTAAAACTTACCCTGTGCGCGCCCCACCATCGTGCTGGGGTAGACCTCAATGCGAAGTCCAAAGCTTCGTATCTCTGGTCCTTAGGTATCTTTTTCTCAAATTCCTCCAAAAATAAGACAACATTCCTTGTTCCATCATAAAATGTCAAGTCGCGCACTTTCGATCTGACATAGCACAGAGATATGGAAACCTTGTTACATCACTTAGTGGTTACTTCATGCAAACGATTCTGCCAATGCTCCAACTCTTCATAATAATATGAAACGCATGAACTATCACGCTCCCAAAAAATTATACCATTCACAGTGGTATTGATACAATCTTCATCCTACGCAGTAAGCTTATATAGCTGATCAATCTCAACATCCCCATACTCATGCTGGACAGGCTCTGTATAGCGCACACCTTCAGAAGGATCTAATGGCACAACAAATCAGGTACCATTATTTTCAAAGATCATCTGCCTCTTCTTCAAGTTGATTATAGCATCCATGTCATAAGCCCAACCAAATCCTAATAGTGCATGCATGATATGGATTACTACCACCTTGAAGTTAACCAACACGCTAGCTCCATCAATATCTACGCTAATCCCTTACAATCGCCCCATAGGAATGATCTTCTGCTAATTTTCCATCCTCATCTGAATTGGGGACCATTGCATCTTAGGCCTTCCCATCCGCTCCCATGTGTTCTTTGGCAGAACGTTGGCATTTGATCCTAGATCCATAATGACTTGACCATCTCATAAGCTCTGATCTATGTAGTCAACCACATCTCCTGGTTGGTTCTCTTCTTGTTCTTGTATACTTTGTTTACTACGTGTTTTTCTAGCTACAAAATTTCCTTTCCAGCGCAGTTATCTATCAGCTCCTACAACCCCTCTACAACCCTCTGGTCCCTTCGCTATTTCATACACATCTACAAGAAGGACATCAAGATAGACTAACCATCTTCCTTTACTTCGGTATTGTCCTTAAGATTGTCCTCTAATGGAAACGACTGTCTCTGTGCGGTAGGTGGTGAAGCTTTAGGATTCATAAATGTCTTCCTTGCTTCTATGAATGCTTCTTTCTCACTTTGCACATTAAATCCCATATTCTTATCTTTGGCTTTCCTTACCCAGGTCTCTATCACACTATTTTTTCCTTTTGCGCAGTCTCCTCTGGTATTCACACCACTGCACATTACTATGTTATCACCTGGATCCTCGTGGAGCAGTTTAGCCCTCATCATTTGAATATTTGGAGCCGACCGCTGGTTGCGCTTATCCTACATTTTAGCTAAAAAAATGGGACAATCCTCGATTTCATGACCAAATTATTGACAATACTTATAGGAAGCTGCAGTAGGATTCTGACAATCCCTGGCGAAATGTCCAGCTTGTCCGCAGTTGTAACATATCATTTGGCCTTGTCCACAACCTGCACCTCCTCCTCGATAATGCCCTCAGCCTAGGAAACATCATTGCGCAATCAGCGAACCCGAAGCTTCGCGGCCTTCTACCTGCATTCTATATGCACCAGGATTGTTCTGCATCATCATATAATAGCTCTTACAATGTTTCTCATCATGTCCCACTGAACTGCATAAATTGCAGAACAATTGCTTCGACGATCTAATAATTTTTTGCAACAGGTGACAATAGCCAGTGGAATATTTGCATGCAACTTCATAGAAGCTACACCATACATGGGGTCCTACACTTGGCCCTGCGCTTGATCCAAGCTTCAATGGACTCGACATCCCTGCAACATTCAAATATTCTATATAAAGAGGGCACTGCTCTTTATAGTGACACTTCGCTTTGCATTTGATACACCAGACCTTTGTTCTCATGTATGGGCGAACCTCCTTTCCCTTCTTTATATCTTGGAGCTCCATATGCAGGCTCGCCAAGTGAGTTTGTATATTTTGCACCCCTATTCTTGTATCGACTACCAGTGAAGTTTCCAGTTTCATTACTATCTCTTGAGTAGAAACCTTTCGTTGTGACAATGGAAAATTGAGATGAGGCAACATCGCAGCAATGAACCATTATCTATGATGTTTATCTAGGATATTGAAACTAATTTGGCTCAACAACGTCTTAAATCGTTGATACACCTTGCATACAGTCTCAATAGCCAACTGCTTAATCTTCTTGATCTTCGTGATACACTGAGACTGCAACTTTAGTTTTTTTAATTCAGCGTTTAGCATGGTCTTTGTCTTAGCCAAATAAGCATTTGCTTTTTTTGTAACATATTTCATGTACCAAGATAGTTCTCTATCTTGCAGCGTAGTAACCAGCCGTGCTTTCTTCATGTTTTCATCAGTAACATTTTGCGAACTCCATATCACTTCTACCACAAATCAGCACTGTTCATCTATTCCCTTGGACACATGCATCTTCGGGGGTTGGGCCATGGTGAATGGGGGAGGTGGAGGTGGAGGAACAAGATGGAATGGAGTGATGACGGGGGTGGAAGGTTGGGGGATCTCTGCAGTGCTCTGCTGACTCTCAGATCTCAAACTTCTTGGGGTAGCGGGGTTGCTTTCTCTTTCTCCAGACCCAAACAATGGACTATATTCCCTTTCAACGTACACTCCCCAACTAGTCTTAAACCTTTTACTGCTTCGCGTAGCACCAAGTTCTCTTTATTCACACATCAAACTGAGTGCATTTGTAGTACACCCTTTTCACACAATAGCATTCTAATCTAGAACTTAAGTGAATTCAGGGACTTACCTCTGAGGCCTTTGAAGAAATTATGCTTTACTTTGCAATAAGATACAAAAGTCTTGATCGCGAACTCAGTGATAAACCCTCCAAGGATACTTTCTATCCAATAATAAAAAACTCTCGCAATCTCATTATCAATATTTTTCAGCTTCTTAATTAGATCTGGGGTCCACGCAATTAGATTATTATTGAACTAAATCATATGTGCAACTAGTATTGAGATCCACTCATACAACTCACTAGCAAACAATGCGAAAAAGATCTCGTATTGATATGTATAGATATACCTTTGTAACCAATTTTCATTAGAGATGTGCAGGTTACTGATTTCTTGCACAAAAAACTCACATTCTTTTAGACTTACCCAGTCTTCGATCTTTTGCTTAGACAAATTCCACATCTAGCTATCCCTCAACCAGATCCCAGTCCTGACAATGGAACCATTTTTTGGCTTGATGGGGCCTAGACCCAAGTTCAAAGCGACAACGTAGTCTAACAATACCCACGATTTCCAGCCCTTTCGACAACAATATGCTTGCGCAAACCGAAGTCTCACCAGAGGCAATATAAGGGGAGGATAGAACCAGGTTTCTGCATCTAGAGGGATAGATGATTGTGGATTTAGGGCTTTTCCTTCTTATTAGCTCTTCGCAAATCATGTTTATCAATACTATAGGCATTGTTCAACACATATGTTGAACTTATTACAAAATGTGAAATATTACTTAGTTATGCATTAAATAAAGTAAATAACCATAAACAAGACTGCGTTATTCAATTACAAATCAAAACCCTTGTTCAACATAGATAGTCATAAATAGTAAGCAAAAAGCAAACACATCATTATAAATCAAATCTTCTCAACAGTTCTTTCATTAATAGCCAGATATTTCTCATACATTCAGTTTCACCCTACACACATAGCTGCAGAGGTCTGTGCACACAATTGCAAACTTGCTAATCTCTCTGTGCACACAGCTACAGGAGCATTTTCTCTAACCCAAAACGCAGACTCTGACTCAAAACAGTCTTACATCCAAATTCATTTTATCAACTTGTACTTTTTCTGCCTATGACTTCTATCTAGAATCCTTATATATATTTTTCATTTACAATAGCATGGTCCAAAACTGTGGGCGGAGTCCAACATTCACAAAATATCCCATCCCATTAAATAATAAGGGGCTTTGACCCACCCTAAAGCCCCTATGACTAAAAATAGACTTTGCGTTGCACGTTGCACTCCTCAATCTGCGAAGTCTTTCCTTGTTGATTTCTTCAATGGTATCCCATGTCCAACACTTATATCCATCACAACTACAACAGAGATCTCCACATCTCAACTAGCCACATCCCTTTTCAGGTGGGACTGGGATTCCAACCACAATGTCCCATTGATGTTGCCATACCACTTGCAGCTACTTAGGAAGATTCGGCTCATGCCCAATCCAAAGATGACAGAGCTAAAAAATTCATCGAGCACATTGAACACTTCTTCCAACATTTCCATGACACATTAGACAGAGAAAATGCCAAGTATAGAAAATTCCATGACCAACATCGGGTGCCACACAAGTTTCAGGTGGGCGATAAAGTTTGGTTACATTTGCAGAAGGAGTGCCTCATTGGGGCCTACCGCAAGCTTCACCCACTTTGACATGGGCATACAATTATAAATAAGGCTATATGGGACAATTCCTTTGAGCTCATCATTCCACCATTCCTTGGCCTGCACCCAATATTCAATGTGGACGGGTTGCGGCCATACTTTCTCACATTGCTGGACACATCATACATCATTGAGTAGTTGACACCAACAAAGAAAAACCTAAGTTGCAGCAAATAGACCACAACTGATTGGATCATGGATAGGCATATCAAGAACACTCTCTAGCAGAGGATCCAACTATATCGATTTGTTAAATCCAACCAACTCCTTCACCAGGGCAAGTGGCTCACTAGGGACGAGGTTCAACATAAATTTCCTCACCTCATGGAGGCTCTGCACGCAATGGGGACCATTGCTTCCTAAGGGGGGAGGATTGATTTAGGTGGATATTGGTGGCCACCCACCTTTTCCACCTAGACCTCTAGTCAGTTTCATCATTTCCCTTGTTTATAGAAAAATTTACTATTTTTAGTAGTTTTTCGATCATGAACTTCCAAATTTGTTTTAACCCCCTAAACAAAGTTTTTTTAAGGTCCGCAGTAGGCTCGTGTGTGGACCTTTCACAAATATTTTATTACTCAAAGAGAGCTTTTGAAAAATGTATCGTACATGCCAAACGAAGGTCATATCACCAAGTTACGACCTCAGGAAGTTGGATTCCCAACTAACCCCAACGGGGCCCACATATTCTTAGTTTTCCATCTCCTAGGGTTAGGTTTTTGGTTGTTTAATAATAAAAAGGCCCTTGAACCTCATTGTAACATAGTTTAGATGCATGTATTTTCCACATATCTAGTTTATTTCCATTTTGTATGTAAGCATATTACAGTTCTTTGATATTAATGAAATGGGCATTTATTTCTGTTGCATCTCTATGTTTATGTTTACATCTTTTTTTTTTTGTGTTCTTGCATAATTCTGGATCATGGGTCTAGGTGTACCATCCTAAAGAATTATCAAATGTTGTGCAAAGTGGCAGGAAAAATGTAAGAGGTGCCTAACTAGGGTCACATGTGATGTGTTATTGCTACTCGGAAAGCCAAGGTTATCAACGCTTCACCTATGGGTGAAAATATACTTCTCTAATGGCCTAAGTACCTATGGGTAAGGTTCCCAGGTCAGGGACTACTGAACCCCCTGACAATCACAACATAAAGTCTAGTGAAATCAACCAGTCATCCGGGACAATAACCATTATTGCATCTAAGTGAAAAAAACTTGAATGTAATTGGATATTTAACACTTCAAATAAGGATTCACTTTAAAATTTATGGCCTTGAGCTTGCAATGGTGTCTCCTCCCTAGGTAAGAGTGGCTAAAGGACAACCCTATTAGGTGTTTCGAACTCCTAAGGGGAAGTAACATTTCCTCAATTCACCATTCAATTGATATGTGTTAGTGAATAATAATGATGGTATGGAGGGGCGAAGTCTTCATGGCCAAGTTATATGGTCAAAGGGACCAAGATGATGGGGATCCACTTACTGAGTGTATATATGTGAGGAGGGAGAAATCCTAGATACATGATTTACCAACTTGGCCTTTGTTTTTCCACCCCTCTTGTGCACCTTTTTCTTTTGCTTGATTTTTATTTCTATCACTATTTGTAGCTCAAAGGGTTAGAGCTTTCTATGATTGATATTACAGTTGTATTTCCCCTGAGGATGAGTGATTTCATTACTCATCGCGGTTTAAACATGTAAGTGTTCCTTTTATGATGTAATGGAGCAACATGTGCTCAAGAATTAGGTGATGACCATAATGAGTGAATTAGAGTTCATGCTAAGCTTATTCTCATGTGCTTATTTGTATATCCTGGCCATCTTTTGCATTTTGATATTCATTTGTTTTGTTTTGTGGACATGATATGCTCTTTCTTTCTTTTATTTGCATCAACCTCCCAAGGCGAAGTTCCAAGCCCTACCCAGGTATGAGGGTGTATGGGTGCCAAATCCTAGAGAACCAATGGTTAGTTAAATCCAAAGAATGATTGTGAGATAAGGGCTTGTAACATATGATGGAAAGTGGTAAGTATGGAATAGGGGAGATGGAACTACGCTATCTCAATCAGGGCTTCTTGAGTAGTGTATGTCCCATACCCATTGGGCCATTAGGGGAGGTCCCAATAGACTAGGATCGAATATTAAACTCCCATTTAAGGTGAGTTAACAAGGCCACTATCAAAACTCCTCTTTCTTCTAGGTCACCCCATAATCCATACCAAATTCCCAAATACAAACAAGGAGAAACCCGTGATAGCAAAATTAATAAAAGTTCCTTTTGATCAGAGGCCTACCTTCGTCCATGTGCTCTTGGCATTTGGCTGATGTAAGTGGCATAGATATAATGGCACATCATTGGCTAGTGGTGGTTGTCCATGCCTACATGGCTGGCGGGTTGGATGTGAAGAACGAGAGAAATTTTTTCTCCTATAGGGTTACCCATTTTTGTTGGAAACAAGATCAAAGGCAACAATTCGAAGATGAGAAAGATGAAGGGTTGGAGACACAACATATAGCGTTATCATAGTCTTGTATGACTTAATTAGAATAACAAACAACATAAATCAAGGAATATCACATCAATGAGTTTAAGGTCTTGGAAGAGAGCCATAGAAAGGATGTCAGCATGAAGATTGAGAAAGCCCAAAAGAATGAAATAAAACTCCAGGTACTGAAGGCTCAAACAATTAGATTAAATAATGATGTTAAAAAATACAAATGTATTTTATGGAAAAATTGCAACATCTTCATGACTACTTCATACAATTGAACAAGTAACCCATGAGATTGATGACTCAATCACAGGCCTATGTTAGATCCAACAAAGATTTCAATTAGATTCTTGAATGGAAAAAGAAGCACGTGAATGATCTGTATTAATTTCCATGGTTAAGAAAAGAGAAAAAAAAGGAAGGACCAATATTTGAATAATGTGTGGAAATCAGAACACAAAGAAAGAAAAATAATGATGACTGAATCCATCAAAATAACTAGAAGAATGTGGGATGCAACCACCAAAATGATCGAAGAATGGGAACTCAAAACATTGGAAGTCCTATCCTGATCCACCTCTACCATACCAATACTTAATGAAATGTCTAAAGTTTGAGTTGTGTCAGTCTCTGAGATCAAACAAATCCAAAGGGTGAATGAAGAATCCATTAAAAAGTTCATCATTCCAATTAGAGAGGAAACACAAATTTGTTTCTATACTGTGAGGATGAATAAAAACATGAAAATACTAAAATATCAAGCTTTGAAGGGAAGAAAATAGTTACAAAAGATGGAAGATCTGACCCTAGGATTTCTGAAATCCTAGAAATTCACACTACCTAGAAGATGCACCTACAACAGGGGTTTTCATAGAAGTTTTAATGTTTCTACTACGTTTATGCATTATTGGCTGAAGGCCCTTTTTATAACTATACAAAAACTATATAAATAGAAAGATCCTCCATAGAAAAGAGGAAGGGATAGGGGAGAATATTATAAGACTAAATGCCTCTATTGAAGGCCCCATTTTCAATATTATGTAATGAAGGAATTATTTTGTTGATTAATATAATTCACTTGTCTAGGAGATATATGTGTTATTAATGTATGGTAAATTGTTGATGTTGTATTGTATAAAGTCTTTCATATTAGCATAAATGTATGAAAATATCAAGGCTCATTTAAAAAGTTAATTTATCTACAATGATGTTATTTTTGTTTTCCGTGGTTGTAGATTAGATCAATATTTTGGAAAATCAACAATTATCTTATGCTCTACTTATATTCAAGAAATAATTTAGTTAATACTTGTCTATTATATTTAGTCTAATAATAAATCTCCCCAATCCTCAATGAATCCTTATTAACATTTAATTGAAATGTTAGGTCCCTATATTACTAGTGTAGTCCCTTATTGTTGTTAGTGTAGCCCCCTTATTTTTATTTTTGTACCCTTGTAGTCCCCATATTTTTATTATTGTGCCCCATAAAAGCTCACTATTGTTATTATTGTGCCCTTACATTATTATTGTTAGGTCGGCTAGGATTATATTGTGACCCCATGGACTCCTATATATGGAAAAGAGGTTTTGTCATTTGTATCATCCAATAATTGCTAATTTATGTAATGTAAAGGAGGTTTCCCCCTCGAATTAGCTGATTTCTAAGGCGTTGATTTCTCTTTTTTTTTCTATTTTAGGAGCTCGTTTCATAACATTTGGTATCAGAGCTTTGGATTCTAGGGTTTCGCTGCTTCAAACAAGTCATCGTGGCATTTTTGCTATAACTTGTTTTCTACAAAGGTTCATAAGCTAAAAAAACCTATTTGCAAAGAAATCCCGAGGAACTTCGTGTAAAAATTTCAGATCTTGGTTCGCAAATTTTTTGGAGATATGATCTATGGAAGTTAAGGTTTTTTTAGGCTCTCAAATTTCATCTCAAAGAGGTGACCTTGGGAAAATCACCATAACTTTCTCTCTGAGCATCGGATTGGAATTCTGTAAATAGTGGCCGAAATTACACGGACTGTAGTTTCCTGTATATGAATTTCAAAGCCTAAGGAGGAAACAGAGACACGTGGCACATTGTAAAAGTTCACTCTACTGAACTAAACCATAATTAGGTCATTGCGGGAGATTGGGCATAACTTTTCCTTTAAGAATCCAAATCAGGTCAGACCTGTGGCATTGGAAAGAAGATTCATAGGGCTAATAAAGTACCAAATATAAAATCTCAGGGTTCTGAAATTACAGAGATACATCAGTTTCAGTATCGATCTCCTCATAAGCAAGAAAAATATGTGTATTTTGTTTTAAAATTGCATAAGTCTTGTTTCAAAAATCAATTTGAAGTGATTCTAATGGCATATTGAAGCATAGATATCAATATTGGGTTCTAAAATGGCCCCTAAAAATAATTCAACACCCATTAAGCCCTCATAAGGCTCTACTATGACTCATGAAGAGGAAGAAGTGCAACATGATATATCAAAATTACAAGACCAAGTGCACCAAATTTCGCTCTCGCAAAGAGTAAAAAAATGAAATGGAAGTTTTGAAGAAAGACATCAAAGCTAAGATGGATGGTTTGAACAAAGGTGTGGAAGCAAAGATGGATGGTTTGAAGAATGGCATGGAAGCTAAGATGGATGGCATGGAAGCTAAAATGGATGACATGGAAGCTAAGATCGATGAAAAAATGAAAGACAACATGGAAGACATGAAGAATGATCTAAAAGCAAACATGGAAGGTTTGAAGGAAGGTTTGAAAAAGTTGACACAAGAAATGATTCCTAATGGAGAAAAGGTAGTAGAGGAAACTCATGATGAGAAAAAAATAAATGTTAAGCATGTGTTAGCTCCCTTTAATCAGCAAGATTGGAAAATTCCGACAGCAGGGAGAACAACGTTTCAACCACTTTGGGATTCTAGGATCTAGCCCTCCTGAATCCGGAGAGGGATCTCTCCAATAAGTGCAACGATGGATTTATCTTTAAGGTTTTGGGTAATGATAGTAGGCTAGTTATGAAGTCCAAGGGTTTTTGTTTGTTTTGGATGGTTGAGCATGTCAATTATTATTTGAGTGGAAAGTCCTAAATGGAAATAGTTTCAAAGGTGAGAAGTTGCAAGCAAATAGAACGAGCTTCGGCCAAAAAGATGGATGCAATGCTGGTTTTAGTCCATTGGGCTATGGAGTCATAATAGGGTTTTAATTGAAACAATCAGATTCAAGAGTGGTCTATGGGGCAAGTCATCTATGTCTAAGAATATCTTTAAAGTTGATTTATGGAATGAAATGATACAACAAGAAGGGGAAATTAAACAGATGAAGAACAAAGAGCAGCCCAAGATCTGGTAAGTACTTTGAAACTAGCCAGCTTTTAACATACACTTAAGAAAAACATAAAAGTAAACTAGGATTTTGTAAGTACTTTGAAACTAGCCAGCCTTTGATATACTTTCAATAGAAAAAAATTAAACACAAAGGGAAGCTTAAAGGTAACTGTTGGAGAAGAAACTAGCGGGCAGGGCTCACCACAAACCTCTCCTAGCTCTGCTTTACTTGGTAAAATTTCAAGACAAACACATAAGATAACAAAGAATGGTCTAATATCTGGTAAGTGCTTTGAAACTAGCCAGCTTTCAACACACTCTTAGGGAAACTTTCAGACAGTCTTTGGGGATAAAACTAGGACCAGGGCTCACCATATCTTCCTTAGTTCATCTCTACTTAACATAAACTGAAAATAACATTTAAGAATAACAATTAGCTAAGATAGTAGGATGAGGGAACACCAACATTCCTAACTGCTCAAATTGAATTAAATCATTCCTAAATAACACAATTGGAAGAAAACATTTAGATAAAGCTTATCAGTCAGAGAAGGGTACTGATATACAGTAAATCCTAACTCTATGCTTGCTATTATTTATCAGAGAAGATGGAAAAAGTGAAAACAAAAATAAAATAACGATTTACAATAAGAAAAACATCACCGTCGACATAGACCAAGATCCCATAAATAAGCTTGTATTGATGCTTCAAACCACTTACAGCTTTAAGTCCAGTGTTTCAGGTTAGCAATCATCTTCACTTCTCAGCCTAACTATTCTATCACAAGCAGAGCTTCAAGAGCCTTTGAACACTATTTACAATCAGAAGTTTCGAGCTCAAGTATATTTCAAAGTTCTGCAACTTTTCTCATCTTCTACAGAAGTATTTATAGAAGGAATGAGGAGGTGGGATTTGATAAAAGATCTCCTGGGTCAATTAATAAATATTTAAGGCTTCTCGGCCTTTGAGGGGCTCGACGGAGAAGTTTACATATGTGTCCTCTGTATTAAATGTTTTACATTAAGAATTAGGCTTGGTGGGAGCTTTTGTTTACTTTTAAGGCTCTTTTTTAATCTCTGCAGTAACTCAACAGATATTTTTGCAATTAGTTCTTCGGCTGAATTAACTCTTTGGTGGTTGTGAGGCATATATCCTCTGTTGGTCATTACTCGGCCTCTTTTTTAATGCTTTGAGGCAACACGTGGCACTGGGGTAGCTAAGAGGAATCAATTGGCCTATATTGTGGCGGTGGAGGCCTTTCTGTATGATGATCTTGTGATTTCCCTTTCACTCTGTTTTAATTTAACGGATTAGGATTTTGATAATCAATCTTAGCCGTAATCAATTAAACTATGGAACTCATCTTCAATCTTCATTTCTGCTGTGGGAGGTCTTCAACACTGATACTCTTTTAATTTGATTCTGTGTGTCTTGTTGATGTGCAGGGCCGCACAAGGCTCATATGGCTTCAATGCCCATGAAGCATTGATGAAACATGGAGGTGAACCCTATGAGTGATCTTTCTGTATGTATAAAGGCATAAGGGATCGTCATCCCCAGCCTTTAGTTTTCCTTTAATTTAATGGAAAAACCATTAAATCCTAAAAAATACAAACAATATTATAAAATCCTGCGTTATTAGGGAAAAACTGCTTCAGAGGGTGTGGGGAGGAGCGAGGCCGTTTGATCGCATCATCCAACGGTGGAGATTTGTTTGCGGGAGGTTAAAAAGGAAAGTGGGGGAAGAATTAAGTAAGAGTCGTTGATTGCGCAGAGATCAACGGTTGGGATTGGCTATGATTTAACAGTGTGAAGGAGTCACATTGTTTGAAAAATAGAAGAAATGTGAAGAAATGAGGTAAAAACCTTTGTTTCAGACGAAAAATGGTAAAAATAGAGTTGCGGGTTCGGGGTGATCGTGGGCCATTGGATTAGATCCGTTCAACGAGATCAACGGTGGAGATATACATTAAAAACCCTTTGGTAGAGGCGGAGGGCAATATGCAAATGGAATTTTAGATCCAAGCCGTTGATTTGCAGAGAACAACGGTGGAGGGCGCGCGCGATAACACACAAGGGAAAAAGGGAAAGTGGTTTTCAGGGAGAAAAACATTTGTTTCGCACGGTGAAAGGGCGGGGAGGCGTTTTTGCCTTTTTGAACGCGATATGCGTTCTCGCTCGACACGTGCCTTTTCAAAACCACCTATATCGTGCGGGCCTCAGGAAATTATCCTTCGTGCTGAAGTCATGCGATATGGAATGTGGACCGTCAGATCTGGGACCTCAGATCCAACGGAGGAGAATGAGCGCGATATGGATATGATGCGCAGAGGATAGGAGACAGGGCGGTTTCAATTTGAGCCATAGGATAAAAAATTTGGACTACGGAGATCAAATCTTAAGAAAGGCAGGACCTGCAGGAGGTAGGCTTGTCGGGTTAAATATGAGCCGTTGGATATAGAAGATCGACGGCCAGGATTAAATCTGGGGTTTAAAACAAAAAATATATAGGCGGAGAAAGGATGAATAAGGAATGTTGATCTGTAGAGATCAACGACTATGATTGGACGAAAAACATTATGATCGGGGCTGCATGTTTTTAACCAAAGTCGGGAAATGTGATCTAGATCGTCCGATCTGGACACGTGGATGGCCCAGATACAATTGGGGCTCAGTGATTGGCGGGGCAAAGAGCTTGCACAGTGCCGATGCGATTGAGCGCTGACCGTCAATCTATAGATCAGATCGATGGTGGGAAATAAATCGGAGGGGTTCAAAGGCGGGGTAAAGGTTAATAATCGGAGAAAATATGGGCTGTTAGATCTGGTATATGGAGGATAGATCCAACGACGGAAGATCCATCGGGGAATGCCAATCGGGGAGAGGAATGGAATGCGCCTGATAAAAAACTTGCGATGCAATGTTGTGCGGGCCGTTCGATCTGCTCAAGATCAACGACGAAGATTATCTCAGGTATGGTACTGGCGGAAACCCTTTAAAACATATGAAAAACCCAAAATTTAATATAAAGACAAAGGTTTAATGGTTGGGGTAGGATATATAATGGTCTGCCGCCCGACTGCAGGGCCTTTGGTCTATATGGAATGCGATAGGCCAAGGGCTTATATATATAAGGGCCAATCGCATCGGAAGGTCGGGCTCGGTCTTTCAATCTACCCATTTTGGAATTTTGCGATGCGATTGGCGCTTCGAGACTTAAACTCTTGGTCTCGGGCGTAATTTATATGGAGTGAAGTGGAAGGTGGGGGTTTATACAGCGGGGGCTTAATTGCATCAGAGCTTTTGATGCGGGGCTTTTCAATCTACCCATTTATATTAAAAACATTGCCCGGGCGGGTTTAGATTAAACTTAGAAAAATGTGGGTTTTTTTATATACAAAGGAAAATGAGCATCGGGAATGGTTTATTCACAAGGTTTAAGCACCGAAGGTGGGCACAAGGGTTATATGGAGCGATAATAAGATCGGGGGCTGTGTACAAAGGGCCTAATCGCATCGGAGCTTTTCACATAAGAAAATGATTTGTGCACTCTGATTTTTCCGATGCGATAAGTTCTTAAATGGTTTAGAGCTTGGTTCCAGCACTCGGGCACATGGGGGGAAGTGGTTTAGGACTTAGCACAAGGGGCTTAAACCTGCAATACAAAAAAAGTGTATTTTTTTATGAAATTTTCAGAGTTTTTTTGATGGATTTGGGGGTTTCGACAGAGTTTAAAAGTGAGTTTTAAACTCTGTAAAGAGGATCTTATGAAGGGGAAATGGAGAAAAATAGAAAATAGAGGAACTTCGTGGGGAAACAGAGGGGTAAAAATGACGGTTAGTTTTGAAGTGGAAGGAGGGGAGAAATAGATTTTGCAGCAGTCTTTCCTCTATGAAATCAGCAGAATTTTAGAGTTTAAAATGGAAATATCAGTGAAGATTTGAACAAAAGGAAATATGTCTTCACGAGTCTTCAAGAGATAACATTTTTAGCAATAAAACTTGTTTCTTGAAGGCTCCAAAAATGTTTTAGCCACCTTTTGATATAACAAATTTTATAGGTGGCTAACAGCGTGATTTCATAAACTCTAATGTTGGATTGAAGAACCACCATATTCCAAAGATTGATATGAGCAAGTTTGATGGAAAGGATCCCGTAACATGGATACTATCGATGGAGCAATATTTTGATCTCCATAATGTGAAAAACACACAAAAGTAACGCATTGCAACTTTATATTTAGAACAAAATACATTTGTATGGTACCGATGGATTTGCTCTGGTAAAAAAATTGTCACTTGGTCAATTTTAATGGAGGAAATGATAGCACATTATGAAGATACAAAGAGCAACATCTTCTTTACCCAATTGATAAATCTCAAACAAAAGGGTTCAATGGTGGAGCACATTGAAGACTTCCAAAAATTGAATATAAGGGTAACTGATATTCTAGAGGAACACAGGATTGATATCTTCATAGGGACTTTAAAGGATAACATACAACATGAGGTTCGCCTTTGGGAACCTGATTCATTGGAGAAGGCATTCAGGTTGGAAAGAAAAATTGAAAGTAAAATTATGGTGACAAGGAAGCCTACCACTCACATCTATAAATATGGAAGTGTTGCTACTTCTATACTTCCACAACCTACAAGGTTGACACCACAACAATTGGAAGAAAAAAGAGAAAAAGGGCTTTGCTACAGTTGTGATAGAAAATATACTAAAGGTCATAAGTGTGCTGAGAAGAAATTATTTTACATAGATTGTGAAGAGGAGGAAGAAAATGAACAAGAAAATTCAAAAGAAGAGGATATACACCAGAAACCAACCCTAGAGAAAGAAGAAATGAGTCTGGCCATATCCTGTAATGCATTGGCAGGAATTACCACTCCTCAAACTCTCAAGATAGAAGAACATATAAAGAAGAAAAATGTAATAGTGTTGATTGATTCAGATAGTACCCATAATTTTGTTCATTGTAAAGTAGCCAAGGAATTGAATGGCTTCCTATACCCTGCACCAGAGTGTCAAGTAATGGTTGCAAATGGAGGAACTATAAATTGCTCTGGAAAATGCCATAATGTCAAGCTAACCATGGGGAAATATGTATTGAATATTCCAATGATTTCCATTCCAATGGGAGGTGTTGATGTTGTACTAGAAGTATAATGGTTACAATCTTTGGGGATGCTAGCTTTTAATTTTCAAGAACTTTTCTTGAAATTTTTTCGGAAGGAAATGAAGTTGAATTATGGGGTATCGCAGGGAAGCAAGGAAATATAATAAGCTCTAATGTCATGATAAAGCTTCTGAATAAAGAACAACGAGGCATAATTGCACAATTATGCTCCCTAGAAGTTCCAACATCAAAATCATCTATTTATCCATATCTCCAAAAATTCTTGGACAATCATTCCAAGGTGTTTGAAACTCCCAAAGGACTCCCACCTATTCGTGATCATGATCATGTAATTCATTTGATTCCAGGAAGTGTTCCTCCAAACATCAGGCCTTGCATATATCCTTATGTCCAAAAGAGCGAAATTGAATGTATGATTGCAAAAATGTTAGAGGCTGGTATAATTCAACCTAGTCAAAGTTCTTTCTTTGCTCTAGTAATATTGGTGCACAAGAAGGATGTATCATGGCGCATGTGTCCGGATTATAGGGAGCTCAATAAGCTCACTATTAAAGATAAATTTTCCATTCTTGTGATAAATGAATTTTTTTTTTTATCAGCAAGTATAGGCCTCCTTCTATTAACTATTTTAATGTTTACATACAATGATCTGTCGGCACTCTGAAAACCAGACCATGTGTCCAAAATTACCAAAACTTCTCCGCCCATACTGGGAAACCAGAGGAAAGTTTATTCTAATGTCCCCTAACAAAGGTAGAAGAGCCAAAACTCCCGCTGGTGACCAGCTAAACCTACTAAGACTTCGAACTATAGACATTACAAGGCTGAAATCACATAAAGAACTTAACATAACAAAAAGGGGTCAGAGGCACCTGATCAGTCCCAGTCCTGGTCCTCCCCTCCAAGCCTTTCCGACTCTTTCTTGGTCTCGTCTTCCTCTTCTTCTCCATCCCCGTCAGCTTCCAGTGGGAGCGCATTGTCGGGCCGCAGAATTTCGAGATATCCAGCCATGACCCAGGTGTCATGCAGTTTTCTGAGTTTTTTGTCCAACGCTTCCCTAATGCTGCTAAGGTTTTCCCTAGCCGCTTGCCCAATTCTCCTCCTCTTGCGAATCAGACATCCCAGGAGGATCCTTGACACCCAGATTGGGTGCACCTCGACTCCCCTCCCATACTCTCGACACAGAGACTTAACCAGGTTAGGCTCCATTTTTGAAATGGTGTAGGCATTCTCTTCGTCGTTCTCAGCGAAGAACAAAGCCTCCCAATCTAGTTTTTCGCCCCAATTCTCCAGCTAAGAAGAATGCATAGTTGTTCTGCCCCTGGATGCCTCTCCTCTAACACTCTCTGCTCCACGACACACGCAACGATGACCCAGAAATAGGTGGCCTGCCATCCTCTCTTCTAGATGTGAGCACTGACGAACCTCAACCACAACCAGCAGTGCAGCTCCAGAAACCCTTCCATCTTTCTGTCCAACCAAGGCGTTGCACTAGGCAACAAAAATGTCGCCCCTACCCCTTCACGTCCATATAGACCCATCCCGACCTCCACAATATCCTGTGCCTCCTTCCCTCCACCTTCCGACAATAATACCTACGCACACGCACAAACTAGGACAGAGGCGGTGCCTCCCCCCCTTGGGATCCTACATACCCATCACCTCCGCCTCCATTTTTCCATCTTGTCTATTGCTAATCACTATCACCATCCATCCCCCACTTAAATTGTCACCCCCAGGCATGCTTGCATCCACGTCGCCACTTGCATGCATCCTCCGCATGCTCATCCCCGTGGTGAGCATGTGACACCCCTCCTGCTACACATGGGACTTGGTCACCTGCATCCGGGGCTGTGATTGATGAATTTCATGGAGCAATTTATTTTACCAAGTTGGATCTCTGTTCAGGATATCATCAAATTAGAATGAAGACTGGAGATATTCTGAAAATAGCATTTTGAACTCACGAGGGTCATTATGAATTTTTGGTCATGCCTTTTGGCCTTACCAATGCACCTTCTACATTTCAAGGGTTGATGAATTCCATTTTCAAACCCTTCCTTAGAAAATTTTTGTTAGTATTTTTTGATGATATACTAATCTACAGCAGGTCTTGGAAGGATCATGTTCAACATGTTGACAGGGTTCTCAAACTATTGGAGGAGAAACAATTACATGCAAAAACCTCCAAATGTTTCTTTGGAGTACAAGAGGTGGAATATTTGGGTCATATTGTATCTCAGGAGGGTGTTAAGGCAGTCCCTAACAGAATTAAAGCCATTAAGGAATGGAAAGTCACTACAACCATAAAGCAGTTGCAAGGATTTCTCAGGTTAAGAGGGTATTATCGCAAGTTTGTTAAAAATTATGGGAGAATAGAAACACTTTTAACAACATTATTGAAGAAATATGATTTTTCATGGACTCTTGAAGCAACTAAGGCCTTTGAACATCTTAAAGAGGCAATGTGCCTAGCACCCGTCTTAGCTACACCATACTTCACAAAAACCTTTATTGTGGAATGTGATGCCTCAGGAAATGAAATTGGTGTTGTTTTAATGCAAGAAGGAAGACCCATTTCTTTTTAAAGTCATCCAATCAAAAAAAATTATTTACAGAAAACTATTTATGAAAATGAAATGTTGGCAATACTACATGCACTAAAGAAATGGTGACCTTACTTAATGGGAAGCCACTTCAAGGTAAAAATTGATCATGATAGCCTTAAATAATTTTTGGAACAAAGACTATCTTCGAAAAAGTGGCAAAAATGGGTCACAATAATATTGGGTTATGACTTTGAAATCATCTACAAAAAAGGGAAGCTAAATGTTGTTGCAGATGCACTCTCAAGAAAGGATGAGGAGGTGGAAGCATTGCTTTGTGCCATTTATATTATCCAACCATATTGGATAATCAAAGCAAGAGAGGAATGAAAGAATGACGAAGAAGTGTGGACACTCAATCAAAAGTTGCAGCAAGATCCCAATACATCTTATACATTTAGTTGGAAAAATGATTCTTTATGGTACAAAGATCGCTTATATCTTTGTAAGAATTCCCATCTAAAAAAAAATATTCTTTTGGAATTGCACACCTCTCCCTTATGGGGACACACTGGATTTTTAAAAATTTACCACAGGGTGAAGAAATAATTTTTTTGGGATTGTTAAGAATTTACCGTAGGAATAATAAACAATTTACTGAGAGAAATAAACATAAAGAACCTAGCAACAAATCATAAACATAAACACAGATGTTTATCCGGGAAAACCCCAAATCCGGGGAAAAACCCAACCAATGAAATTTCATTAACCGTTGGCCAAAACCCTGACCAATCCGTCCAAGTGAGCTTTCATCGCTCACCTCCAAGCCTCACCTTACAATGAAGTCTTTCCATCCTTTTTATAGGCTCCATTACATGCAATACCATGGGCCAAAACCATGGGTGCACAAAACCACGTGCCCCAAAACCACTACTATTTTCCTTGGTCAACTTTGACTCTATCCTGAGTCAAGTTTACCTAAAAATTCCCCCCTTAAACTTGACTTGGGGATTATTGACTAACTTCCAGCCAAACCTTCTAAGTGAGACAACCCCGCTCACTCTAGCTCTTCCCCCCTCAAATTTTTACCCAGGGTAATTGTAAACTTGACATCCCCCCTATCACCTAGGTCTAACCCAGACTTTACCAGTGATTACCCAGGGGTACGCATGCCATACCAGGTCTTACAGGCGTATGCCCATTTACATGTAAAAAATTAACTCCATTATAATAATATTTTTTTTGTTTCATTGTTGCTATTCTTTGTATGACCATTCTCTACATTCATTCATGATGTCATCTCCAAAGAGGACATCATAGTTGTACATCAATGTCCATATAAAAAGAATCCATCTACTGAATTACATGGGTCACCAGCCTCTGTAACCGCCAGTCCTCAGGGAATTCTTTTCAGATACATGGTTCATCAATTTTTAATTAATTCACATGAAAATATCCTCTCTCATTTTGACAAGGCCTCAATTGCATTTCACTTTTCCATGCGCTTCTTTGCCCTTTCGCAGCACAAGCACATCCAGCTTTAGCTTGAACGCTGACCTTACTACCACCCATATAGCATGTAGTGCCAAAAACTCATCTGACCAATCCTGTATGACCACGTCATCTTGAATATGAATTCTGTCAAACATTTGTGAGCGTATTTGACACCCATCCCCTTGCATCATTGCGGCTCTCCATGCTTCAAGACCATTTAATTGAACCACACATTTAATTTGCAGTTGCTTCACACAACCGATAACGACCATCAAGTCATCCCTCCCTGGATCCCTGCAACGTTGTGACGCTCCACGGTCTGCCAGTGCCACCATCATTGTATAGGCTCGACGTTGTTCCCAATGGCCGATATCCATATCTCTACCGCATTCTTCATTACCTACTCGCATTTCCACGGTTTCACGCTACCGCACTTGAATTGGAACTCGTCCGCCTGTATAAGACTACATGCCTTTGAATCCATTATTGGATCGAGAATATTTAGCCTAAAATCAATAGTGACAGAGCACCTTTCTTATTGAAACAACTGCCACCATTGGGCCATTGCACTTGTGAGTTCTTTGTTGCCAATGTAGAAGACTAGCTTCCAATGTTATGAATCAACAAAGCGACATTCGCCAATTTCATGAAATTTGGCCTTGAGTTATCGCCAGAACACGAGCCGAATATCCTCTTTCCATAGCGCCGAAGGCACCGAGCACAATGCCATCTTTGCAAGGCATCGTGACTTTACCCAAAACATGGACATCGTCTTGCACAACCAGATCTAAAACAGTATGAAGCATATAAATACTTCATTTCCATTCCACCACAAATGTGATAATTCTGCTATGCCTCCAGTATGTGTGCCTACCAACTCATCCACTGGAACCGCCATGCCAACCGGTCTCAAACAAAGATCGTATATTTTTCACAATCATGTTCTCTGTGAATATTCACATCGACAACCTGAAAATGCCACAGCCACGGCCTCGGCGCCGGACGAGCGGGGCGTAACCGAGCTCTCAAAATACCGGGGTTTCAAGTTCGAATCCTGCCCCTTTCATGTGCTGAGCCTGCAACTTGCCAAGGATGCCAGGGGACGCCCGCAGGAGATCGAAACCGCATCGTTCCGCGGGGCCCAACTGCTCTTTTTCTTCTTCTGCTCCATTCTCCGAATGGACTTCAGCTGTCGACACAGAAGCGATCCGATGGTACCCGTGCTGCCAACATGAACAAGACCTTCATATTCCATAATTTCAATGCTATAAATCATCTCTCCAATCATTGAGCTACCTTGTGCCCATAACTGGGAATAGATTCTGCAGTCAAATAAACCCTTGACAACAGAGGTGTCCCTCTGAAGCCAACCTGGCTCTGATACCAGTTGTTAAGAACTTACCATAGGAATAATAAACAATTTACTGAGAGAAATAAACATAAAGAACCCAGCAACAAATCATAAACATAAACATAGATGTTTATCCAGGAAAACCCCAAATTCGGGGAAAAACCCAACCAATGAAATTTCATTAACCATTGGCAAAAACCCTGACCAATTCGGCCAAGTGAGCTTTCACCGCTCACCTCCAGGCCTCACCTTACAATGAAGTCTTTCTAGCCTTTTTATAGGCTCCATTACATGCAATACCATGGGCCAAAACCATGGGTGCACAAAACCATGTGCCCCAAAATCACTACTATTTACTTTAGTCAACTTTGACTCTATCCCGAGTCAAGTTTACCTAACAGGGATGGCCTTAAATCTGATATTCAAAAGTTTGTGGCAGAATGTTTAGTTTGCCACCAAAATAAAGTTGAGACAATTAAGACCCTGGGTCTGATACAACCTTTATCCATTCCAAGTTAACATTGGGAGGAGGTTTCAATGGATTTCATCACAAGTTTACCTAAGTTTGAAGGAAAGAGTGTCATCATGGTGGTAGTTGATAGACTTACCAAGTATGCACACTTTTGTGCATTATCTCATCCATTTAAAGAAAGAACAATTTCTACTGCATTTATGGAAACAATTCAAAAGCTACATGGAAACCCAAATATAATTGTAAGCGACAGAGATCCCATTTTCACTGGAAATTTTTGGACAGAATTATTTTCTTGTTTAGGTACTCAACTAGCTCATAGCTCATCTTATCATCCTCAAACTGATGGGAAAACTGAGATAGTGAGCAAATGTTTGGAAGGATATATTCGTTGTTTTGTATCTGATAAACAAACACAATGGGTCAAGTGGTTACCTCTGGTTGAATGGTGGTATACACTTCCTTCCATACTGCAGCAAAAATGACCCCATTTATGGCACTTTATGGATATCATCCACCATCCATCATGTTGTACCTTAAGAGACAATCCCTTGGCTATATTAAGGAATTAGTGCTTAAGACATTTATTCATGTATGTCACAGATTTTTAATATCAAAGGGTCTTTGCTTAATCACCTTCAGATATGTTTTTATTAAATCCTCAAGAATCAAATGCAATAAATGCTTCACAATGCCATTATTTGATGATATTAAATGGAATGATGAGAAGAATATGAAGGAAGGAATCCCAAATTGATATGTTGATAAACAATGTCAATCACTATAAACTTTAGAAGAATTTTATGACAGAGGATTAGTTAAAATGAAGGAGCGCCCATTAAGGATTTTAACTCTTGTTTACAAATGTAAAAAGAGACCTGCAGCTTCATTACTTCATTTTATTCAAGGACTAAAAAATACACAATGTAAACTGGAAAACATATCTATATCAAAAAATGCCATAATATTGCTTTTCATTCATTAATCATTTGAAAAATGAGTACAAAATTTGCAGTTGAAGGTCCAAAACTCGGAACCCTTTTCTTTCTTGTCTATCTCTTTAAATATAATGAAAAATAGTTTGTAACTGCTGAAACTACTCCTAACTGCTTCAACTACTTAGGACTTCGTAAACTGACTATTACATGTCATCAAAATGTCTTATTACAATTACATTCTCATAAAATAGAAAAATAAAATAAAACTTAAATCCTAATCTATTTTCTTAATATGAACTGATGATGTTGCTACTGTATTCTTTTGATTTGTTGTCTTGTTCTTCTTTGAAGATGAAGGATCTTTAGGGAGATCAGTCATCCAGGATCTACATTTCTTCCACACCTCAACGTTTGTTTTGGGTGAATTGATCAACTTGTGATATTCCAATCTAAAAGCAGTAATATTGTTGAATGATGGTCTTTCTGTAAACAAGGTCTTCACCAACCATAAAAGCTGAAAGTGCCTCTGAAGAAAATTAATCACTGTTGCTCCTTTTAAAATATGATTCTTTTCATGGGTATTGTCCACTTTACTCTTTGCCAATATCAATAGTGGTTCATAAGAGTACCATGATAAAATACTGCCTCCAAGGCCCCAACATGATGGCAAACCTGCCCTGGCTCTTTCGTCTTATAAATTGTCAAACTTGTTGACTGATTCCTTAATGTCTGTCAACTTTTTCTCAGTAGTCTTCCTACAATTATTCTTGACAATCAGTTTGATAATCTCTACAGCACAAGAAATCATGTCTTTAATCTCATTCTCTTCCAACTCTTGGTCAGTCTTGGAATCAATAAAATCAATGAATTTCGTTGTCGAGATGGCTCTGTGAATTGTCTTCTGTTTATCTGCCATAACCTACTCCTCAAAATCTCTGATAATATTTCTTTCATTTGATATGATAGTCAAAGATCCCCATGCCGCTCTCATCTCTTCAATGATATCATTCCAAATGATGTCCTTAGCTTGTATCAGAGATATATTTATTTTCAACTTCTCCTTTAGATTCTTAATCTCAGCATAAGAAGTTTGGCAGTCTATTCTATATTCACTGATTTCTCCATCCTTAGCTTGCATTATTTTCATTGTTGTCTCCAAATTAGTTTGTGCCTTTTTGCGATCTATCTCTACCATTTTTAGTTCAGTGGTCAATTGAGATATTTGTGCTGCTAGATCTTCATTGTCAGATGGTAAAATGAAAGTACAAGTATGAGATTCAATGTGATTCTATAATGACATTGTAGTTTGCTTCAATTTGGTGATTTCTTCCTCCTTCTGCAAGAGCTGCTAAAGAATTTTATCTTTCTCATTTTCTACTTCTACAACGTCTGCTGCCATTAGGCAACTTCAACTTTTTCTTCAGCACAGAGATTTATGATTCTGCACTTTGCAGCAGCTTCTGTACAATAGACCTGTCTTTTGGATCTACCCCAATCTTCACAATAATTTTCTTGAGTTCTGCATTCTGTGTTGTTAAAGCCCTGGAATTGGCTTTCTCTAACTTTAGTTGCTTGATGACCTTTCTTAGCATATTCTCAGTTTTAAGAGCCATTGCATTAGTTTTGGTCAAATCATTCACAATCAATTGACCAGTTTGCATATGTAAATTCACTTTATCAAGCAGAGAAATCTTTCTTACATCAACAGTCAAATTTACAGTGTTGAAACTATTAGATGAGCCTATAGTCATGTCAGAGGGATGAGAAAGAGCAATCTTAAAATGATATTTATCAAGATCCATGGTAGTCAGTAATGTTCTCTGATTTGGAGTTATCTGATACTCATCCTGTGCCTCCATGCTAGCCTTCATCTTCTGATTTCTTTCAGCAATATGAGCAAATAATTTTTTAATCAAGGGTACTTGCTCCTGAGCATCTTCTTGTCTTCTAGGCAAGGATGGTACATTTTTCTCATCTCCCAATTATAATGAGAAACCAGATTGAGCACCTACTAAGTCTTCATTTAGCTTTGCTCTCTTTTTAGATCTCTTCTCTTCATCTTCTAAATCAATCACTGCTTCCTTACTCCTCTTTTTAGACTTCTCTAATATGACAAGAGTTTGTACCACAAAAACTGCAAAACCCTTATTTTCTAGTTTCTCTATATCAGGTCTGCTTTTTTGAATAAATGTTGAATATCCATTTTCAAATCTCATGTTTGAAATCACTTTATGGGGGTCATAAGCCCACTTATCTCCTAACATTAAATGCATTCTATCTAACATCATAGTGACTTCATTAGCTGCCTGTCTCATATTAACTATAAAGGGACCCACAGACATAAGTAGCTTAAACATATGACCCTTTTTCATAGGCACAAAATGTACTTGATCAACATTCAAACTCTGCCTAATGAACTCCAAAGAAAATAGCCTCATAGGCACAAATACAGGAAGTCTGTATGGTTCTACCCCTGCCCCATAAAGTCTAATTTCTGAATGGTATTTAAAGACATACCAATCACCAAACTTAAAATTTGCTCCCAGTTGTAAGAATTCTTGAGCTTTTGGCAGGAAGCATGGGGGAGAAACCCCATTCAAGATTTTGTATGCAGTAGACATAAAATGGTTTACAAAATCAAATAAAACCTCCTCATTTTGTTCTCTTCTTACTAGGTTAGTCCAAAACACTATTGACTGCCTCTTTTTATTTGAGTCCATGATATTTAACCCCAGATGCAAGAATTCTTCTACATTTTGATATAAAAAAGAGATAAATAATGAGAGAAGGGAACCTGAATGACCCAGTTAGTGATAAGCTCATGAGTTGAGTATTAACAACTTCTTGCCAGTATGAAGAGATATCTAGCACTAGCTCTGGTTTCATCATCAACGCAAACATTGCCAGAACTGATTTATCTATGGTGTTGTCATCTTCCTTCCCTAATATCTTTGAAATGCACCTCAGCACCAGTCGAACGTCTTCATCAAAAACATCCATGGGGAGTTATTTACTGCTAGGAACAAAATGCTTCGTATCCGACTTCAGAAAAAAGATGAACTGGTTGAAATCTTGACCTGCAAGGTTATCATAATGTGCTATCAACGAATCATCAGTGAATTGCACATAGGACTCTGACTTAGGGTAACACAGAGCTTGACGAATTAATAGAGCTGAGACCTGCAAGACATTTTCTCCTTGACAATTCATCATGAAACACTTGCCTTGGTACATGACAGACACTAGCCAATATCTAAACTCAGGAAAAATGTGCATTCTTGGAACGCATGCAGACAATACACATGTTTTGACCATGGCGGTGAAAATTGGTGAAGATTTTTCATTTAGACAGACCTGTTGATAGAACTGGAGGTGGTATAAAGAACAGATTGTCATGAATATCCCTCTCAGTGTCCATGAGAGGAATGTGACTGGAAGAACCTGAAAGAGACGAATGCTTGGCCATAATTCAGATGGGGTGGCAAACAATCGACAAGGTGGCAGAAAACAAGAAAATATATAGGGCAGACAAATCTTCAAATACAAACCAACAACAATGACCTTATAAAAATGAGAATAAATATTAAATAGGTGGCACGGGCGTATGACTTAAATGCTAAGTTGACGCGCCAAAAGACCGTTAAAAGTACCCTGATGTGGCTAATAATTGTCACCAACTAGTTGCTCACGTCACTGCGGGAGGTCCCGAGGTATGGAGAGCTCGTCGGGTTCATGCCCCCGCAGTGAATCTCAACCGCAGATCTGGATCGACCTCGCAGTCAACCGAGTCAACTACGGAGGCACCCTCCTCGTTAACCCGTGTGTTGAATGTGCCCGTGGGTTGACACTTTTATTCCTTGCCTTATGAATCATCAAATTCCGCTTCATAAATTTCTCGCTATTTAGATGTGTACTGGGACCCGCTTTCACAAAAGTTTAAAGTATTAAACCTTAGACTTAATGTAAAAATATTACATCTTTTATGCTAAAGTATATGGAACTTTATACTGTAACATATATTTTCATAATTTTCTATCTTTTTTTGTATTTTTGAAAATTAAAAATAAAGGATATTGCAAATGAGCCACAACACATCACATAATCTTTTAGAGAAAACTCTAAGGTTTAAGCAGTGGAAGATCACTTCGAGCATCAACAACAATTTCTCCAACTCTTAATGTATAGCCCAAATTTGGCACAAAATTGAATGAAACAACATGCAGATCAACATCGCAATGAGATAAGTTTTGATGTAGGAGACTGTGTATTTTTGCGGTTACAACCATACAAACAAATGTCCCTCAAGCAAGCTAAGAAGGATAATAAATTATTTCCAAATTACTATGGTCCTTACAAGGTGTTGCAAAATATTGGTACTATGGCATACGAATTGGAGCTTCCTGGTTCTTCTTGAGTGCACATAGTTTTCCACGTTTCATGCTTAAAGAAGGTTTTAGGTGACAAAATTCTAGTTCAAATAATATTTACAGAACTTGATGAGGAAGGAAAAATCATATTGGAACCTGAAGCAGCCACAGAAACAAGAACTCGACAACTATGAAATCGATCAATTTCAGAGTATCTCATCCAGTGGAAGAACTTACCCACTGAAGATTCCACATGGGAGGATGATAACTTTATACAGAAGCATCCAGAGCTACTCAATCATTGAGGACAACACTTTTTTGAAGGAGAGAGGCATGTTAGGTCCCTATATTACTAGTGTATTCCATTATTGTTGTTAGTGTATCCCCCTTATTTTTAATTTTGTACCCCTGTAGTCCCCATATTGTTATTATTGTGCCCCACCCACTATTATTATTGTTGTGCCCTTACATTATTATTGTTAGGTCGGCTAGGATTATATTGCAACCCCATGGACTCCTATATATAGAAAGGAGGTTTTGTCACTTGTATCATCCAAGAATTGTTCATTTATGTAATGTAAAGGAGGTTTCCCCCTCGAAGTGGATGATTTCTAAAGTGTTTATTTATATTTTCTTCTATTTTGGGAGCTGGTTTCATAAAACGAAATAAATAAAACACCGCTAACAATAGATAGAGTATACAGCTCAAAAATTATTCCCTATCCTCGAAGTGGCAACCATGACCACATATCGGTTGAAGGTTACTATCTCAAATGAAAGCGAGTCTAGTCGGGATTTGCGATTAGGTTCCTCCCTTCATTAATAATGATACAAATATAGTCACATTTTAGTCATCAACATAATGTAAGGTGGATTTCCAAATTAGGAAATAAAAGATGAAATTGTGTGTGATGTGATGCTCATGGATGTCTGCAATGTTTTGTTGGGAAGACCATGCAAACATGACAAGAAAGCCATCCATGATGGTAGGAAAAATACATACACTATTGGGAAAGATGGCCAAAAACATACCTTGTTTCCTTTCCAAATGAAGTCCAAAATGAAGCTAGTCCAAGTGTATTGTTGATGAGTGGGAAATAATTGTTGCAAGAAGTACAAAAAAGGAGGTACATTTTGCTCTAACTGGGAAGCCTCAAGTAATCTTTACAAGAACTAATTTAAATGGTTTTCCTGAAGAATTAGAAGCATGATGGATGAGTTCGCTGGCATAATTTATGATGAGTTACCAAAATTTTTTCCTCAAAGTTAAAAGCATCAACCATCACATAGACTTGATCCCAAGATCTAGTCTTCCAAACAAGGTAGCCTATATGATGAATCCACAAGAAAATGAGGAGGTAAAGAGAAAGACTCAGGAGCTATTAGATAAATTCCGTATCAAATAAAGTTTGAGTCCTTGTACTGTACCAACAGTGCTTAGTCCGAAGAAGGATGGCGAATGGAGGATGTGCATCGATTCCAAAGCCATAAAAAAGATTACAATTAGGTATAGATTTACACTTTCACATATTGATGATTTGATTGATTGTTTGAGTGGTGCTATATATTTCTATCACTATCACCATCCATCCCCCACTTAAATTTTCACCCCTAGGCATGCATGCATCCACGTCACCACTTGCATGCATCCTCTGCATGCTCATCCCCATGGTGAGCACGTGACACCCCTCCTGCTGCACATGGGACTTGGTTGCCCACATCCGGGGCTGTGATTGATGAATTATTGGATGAATTATATGGAGCAATTTATTTTACCAAGTTGGATCTCCATTTAGGATATCATCAAATTAGAATGAAGACTGCAGATATTCTGAAAATAGCATTTCGAACTCATGAGGGTCATTATGAATTTTTGGGCATGCCTTTTGGCCTTACTAATGCACCTTCTACATTTAAAGGGTTGATGAATTCCATTTTCAGACCCTTCCTTAGAAAATTTGTGTTATTATTTTTTTATGATATACTAATCTACAACAGGTCTTGGAAGGATCATGTTCAACATGTTGACAGGGTTCTCAAACTATTGGAGGAGAAACAATTATATGCAAAAACCTCCAAATGTTTCTTTGGAGTACAAGAGGTGGAATATTTGGGTCATATTGTATCCCAGGAGGGTGTTAAGGTAGTCCCTAACAAAATTAAAGCCATTAAGGAATGGAAAGTCACCACAACCATAAAGCAGTTGCGAGGATTTCTCGGGTTAAGAGGGTATTATCGCAAGTTTGTTAAAAATTATGGGAGAATAGAAACACTTCTAACAAAATTATTGAATAAAGATGTTTTTTCATGGACTCTTGAAGCAACTAAAGCCTTTGAACACCTTAAAGAGGAAATGTGCCTAGCACCCATCTTAGCTACACCATACTTTACAAAAACCTTTATTGTGGAATGTGATTCCTTAGGAAATGGAATTGGTGTTGTTTTAATGCAAGAAGGAAGACCCATTGTTTTTTAAAGTCCTCCAATTAAAGGAAAGTATTTACAGAAATATATTTATGAAAAGGAAATGTTGGCAATACTACATGCACTAAAGAAATGGCGACCTTACTTAATGGGAAAACACTTCAAGGTAAAAATTGATCATGATAGCCTTAAATACTTTTTGGAACAAAGACTATCTTCAGAAAAGTGGAAAAAATGGGTCACAATAATATTGGGTTATGACTTTGAAATCATCTACAAAAAAGGGAAGCTAAATGTTGTTGTAGATGCACTCTTAAGAAAGGATGAGGAGGTGGAAGCATTGCTTTGTGCCATTTATATTATCCAACCAGATTGGATAATCGAAGCAAGGGAGGAATGAAATAATGACGAAGAAGTGTGGACACTCAATAAAAAATTGCAGCAAGATCCCAATACATATTATATACATTTAGTTGGAAAAATGATTCCTTATGGTACAAAGATCACTTATATCTTTGTAATAATTCCCAACTAAAACAAAAGATTCTTTTGGAATTGCACACCTCTCCCTTATGGGGACACTCTAGATTTTTAAAAGCTTACCACAGGGTGAAGAAAGTATTTTTTTTGGATGGCCTTAAATCTGATATTCAAAATTTTGTGACAGAATGTTTAGTTTACCAGGAAAATAAAGTTGAGACAATTAAGACCTTGGGGCTGCTACAACCTTTATCCATTCCAAGTCAACATTGGGAGGAGGTTTCAATGGATTTCATCACAGGTTTACCTAAGTTTGAAGGAAAGAGTGTCATCATGGTGGTAGTTGATAGACTTACCAAGTATGCACACTTTTGTGCATTATCTCATCTATTTAAAGAAAGTAAAATTTCTACTGCATTTATGAAAACAATTCAAAAGCTACATGGAAACCCAAATATTATTGTAAGAAACAGAGATCCCATTTTCACTCGAAATTTTTGAATGGAATTATTTTCTTGTTTAGGTACTCAACTAGCTCATAGTGCATCTTATCATCCTCAAACTTATGGGAAAACTGAGATAGTGAACAAATATTTGGAAGGATATCTTCGTTGTTTTGTATCTGATAAAGAAACACAATGGGTCAAGTGGTTACCTCTCGTTGAATGGTGGTATACACTTCCTTCCATAGTACAGCAAAAATGACCCCATTTATGACACTTTATGGATATGATCCACCATCCATCATGTTGTACCTTAAGAGACAATCCCTTGGTTGTATTAAGGAATCAGTGCTTAAGACATTTATACATGTATGTCACAGAATTTTAATATCAAAGGGTCTTTGCTTAATCGCCTTCAGATATGTTTTTATTAAACCCTCAAGAACCAAATGCAATAAATGCTTCACAATGCCATTACCTACTGATATTAAATGGAATGATGAGAAGAATATGAAGGAAGGAAGCCCAAATTGATATGTTGATAAACAGTATCAATCACTTTAAACTTCAAAAGAATTTTATGACAGAGGATTAGTTAAAATGAAGGAGCGCCCATTAAGGATTTTAAATCTTGTTTACAAATGTAAAAAGAGACATGGAGCTTCATTACTTCATTTTATTCAAGGACTGAAAAATACACAATGTAAACTAGAAAACATATCAATATCAAAAAATGCCAGAATCTTGCTTTTCATTCATTAATCATTTGAAAAATGAGTACAAAATTTGTAATCTGAAGGTCCAAAACTCGGAACCCTTTTCTTTCTTGTCTATCTCTTTAAATATTATGAAAAACAGTTTGTAACTGCTGAAACTACTCCTAATTGCTTCAACTACTTAGGACTTTGTAAATTGCCTATTACATGTCATAAAAATGTCTTATTACAACTACATTCTCTTAAAAGAGAAAAATAAAATAAAACTTAAATCCTAATCTATTTGCTAAATATGAACTGATGATGTTGCTGTTGTATTCTCTTGATTTGTCGTCTTGTTCTTCTTTGAAGATGAAGGATCTTTAGGGAGATTAGTCATCCAGGCTCTATATTTCTTCCACACCTCAATGTTTGTTTTGGGTGAATTGATCAACCTGTGATATTCCAATCTAAAAGCAGTAATCTTGTTGAATGATGGTCTTTCTGTAAACAAGGTGTTCACCAACCATAAAAGCTGAAAGTGCCTCTGAAGAAAACTAATCACTGTTTCTCCTTTTAAAATCTGAGTCTTCTCATGGGTATTGTCCACTTTGCTGTTTGCCAATATCAGTAGTGGTTCATAAGACTCCCATGATAAAAGACTGCCTCCAAGGCCCAAACATGATGGCAAAGCTGCCCTGGCTATTTCATCTTATAAATTGTCAAACTTGTTGATTGATTCCTTAATGTCTGTCAAATTTTTCTCAGTATTCTTCCTACAATTATTCTTGACAATCAGTTTGTTAATCTCTACAACACATGGAATAATGTCTTTAATCTCATTCTCTTCCAAATCTTGGTCAGTCTTGGAATCAATAAAATCAATAAATTTCTTTGCCCAGATGGCTCTGTGAATTGTCTTCTGTTTATCTGCCATAACCCGCTCCTCAAAATCTCTGATAATATTTCTTTCATCTGATATGATAGTCATAGATCCCCAAGTTGCTCTCATCTCTTCAATGATCATTCCAAATGATGTCCTTAGCTTGTATCAGAGATATATTTATTTTCAAATTATCCTTTAGATTCTTAATCTCAGCATAAGCAGTTTGGAAATCTGTTCTAAATTTATTGATTTATCCATCCTTAGCTTGCATTATTTTCATTGTTGTCTCCAAATTAGTTTGTGCTTTTTTGCGATCTATCTCTGCCATTTTCAATTTAGTGGTCAATTGAGATATTTGTGCTGCTAGATCTTCATTTCCAGATGGTAAAATGAAAGTACAAGTATGAGATTCAATGTGATTCTGTAATGACAATGCAGTTTGCTTCAATTTAGTGATTTCTTCTTCCTTCTGCAAGAGTTGTTGAAGAAGTTTCTCTTTCTCATTTTCTACTTCTGCAACCTCTGCTGCCATAGAGTTCTCTCCTGTAGGCAACTTCAAATTTTTCACTTTGCAGCAGCTTCTGTACAACAGACCTGTCATTTGGATCTACCCCAATCTTCACAATAATCTTCTTGAGTTCTTCATTCTGTGTTGTTAAAAACCTAGAATTGGCTTTCTCTAATTTCAGTTGCTTGATGACCTTTCCTAGAACATTATCAGTTTTAAGAGCCATTGCATTAGTTTTGGTCAAATTATTCACAATCAATTGACCAGTTTGCATATGTAAATTCACTTTATCAAGCAAAGGAATATTTTTTATATCAACAGTCAACTTTACAGTGTTGAAACTATTAGATGAGCCTATAGTCATGTCAGAGGGATGAGAAAGAGCAATCTTAAATTCATATTTATCAATATCCATGGCAGTCAGTAATATTATATGATGTGGAGTTATCTGATACTCAGCCTGTGCCTCCATGCTAGCCTTCATCTTCTGATTTCTTTTAGCAATCTGAGCAAATACTTTTTTAGTCAAGGGTACTTGCTCCTGAGCATCTTCTTATCTTCTTGGTGAGGATGGTACATTTTGCTCATCTCCCAATTATAATGAGAAACCAGGTTGAGCACCTACTAAGTCTTCATTTAGCTTTGCTCTCTTTTTAGATCTTTGCTCTTTATCTTCTGAATCAATCACTGCTTCCTTACTCCTCTTGTTAGAATTCTCTGATATGATAGGAGTTTGTATATTTGAGCCCACAGAACCTGCAAAACCCTTATTTTATAGTTTTTCTATAATAGGTTTTCTTTCATGAATAAATGTTGAATATCCATTTTCAAATTTCATGTTTGAAATCACTTTATGGGGGTCATAAGCCCACTTATCTCATAACATTAAATGCATTCTATCTAAAATCGTAGTGACTTCATCCGCTACCTGTCTCATATTAACTATAAAGGGACCCACAGACATAGGTAGCTTAAACATATGACCCTTTTTCATAGGCACAAAATTTACTTGATCAACATTCGAACTCTGCCTAATGAACTCAAAGCAAATAGCCTCATAGACACAAATACAGGAAGTATGTATGGTTCTACCCCTGCGCCATAAATTCTAATTTCTGAATGGTCTTCAAAGACATACCAATCACCAAACTTACAATTTTCTCCCAGCTGTAAGAATTCTTGAGATTTTGGCAGGAAGCATGGGGGAGAAAACCCATTCAGGATTTTGTATGCAGTAGACATAAAATGGTTTACAAAATCAAATAAACCCTCCTCATTTTGTTCTCTTCTTACTAGGTCAGTCCAAAATACTATTGACTGCCACTTTTTATTTGAGTCCATGATATTTAACCCCAGATGCAAGAATTATTCTACATTTTGATATAAAAAGAGATAAATAATGAGAGAAGGGAACCTGAATGACCCAGTCAGTGATAAGCTCATGAGTTGAGTATTAACAACTTCTTGCCAGTATGAAGTGATATCCAACACTACCTCTGGCTTCATCATCAGTGCAAACATTTCCAGCACTGATTTATCTATGGTGTTGTCATCTTCATTCCCCAATATCTTCGAAATGCACCGTAGCACCAGTCGAACGTCTTCATCAAAAACCTCCATGGGGAATTATTTACTGTCAGGCACAAACTGCTTCGTATCCGGCTTCAGAAAAAAGATGAATTGGTTGAACTCTTGACTTGCAAGGCTATCATAATGTGCTATCAACGAACCATCAGTGAATTGGACATAGGACTCTGACTTAGGGTAACACAGAGCTTGACGAATTAACAGAGTTGAGACTTGCAAGACATTTTCTCCTTGACAATTCATCACGAAACACTTACCTGAGTACATGACAGACACTAGCCAATATATAAACTCAGGAAAAATGTGTGTTCTTGGAACGCATGCAGACAATACGCATGTTTTGACTATGGCAGTGAAAATTGGAGAAGCTTTTTCATTTAGACAGACTTGTTGATAGAACTGGAGGTGGTCTAAAGAACAGAGAGTGTCATGAATATCCCTCTTAGTGTCCATGAGAGGAATGTGACTAGAAGAACCTAAAAGAGACAGACGCTTGGCCATAATTCAGATCGCGTGGAAAACAATCGACAAGGTGGCAGACAACAAGAAAATACACAGGGCAGACAAATATTCAAATACAAACTAAAAAAAATGACCTTATAAAAATGAGAATCATTATTAAATAGGTGGCGTGGGAACATGACTTAAACACTGAGTTGATGTGCCAAAAGACTGTTAAAAGTACCCTGATGTGCCTGATAGTTATCACCAAATAGCTGCTCACGTCACTGCAGGAGGTCTCGAGGTACGGAGAGCTCGTCAGGTGCCCCCGCAGTGTTCTCAACCGCAGATCTGGATCAACCTCGTAGTCAACCGGGTCAATTGCGGAGGCACCCTCCTCTTTAACCCACGTGCTGAATGTGCCTGCGGGTTGACACTTTTATTCCTTGCCTGATGAATCATCGGATTCTGCTTCATAAACTGCTCATTATTTAGCTGTGTACTGGGACTCTCTTTCACAAAAGCTTAAAGTATTAAACCTTAGACTTAATGTAACAAATATTACATCTTTTATGCTAAAGTATATGGAACTTTATACTTTAACATATATTTTCATAATTTTCTATCTTTTTTTGTATTTTTGAAAATTAAAAATAAAGGATATTGCAAATGAGCCACAACACATCACATGATATTTAAGAGAAAACTCTAAGGTTCAAGTAGTGGAAGATCACATCGAGCATCAACAACAAGTTCTCTAACTCTTAAAGTATAACCCAAATTTGGCACAAAATTGAATGAAACAACAGGCAGATCAACATTGCAACGAGATAAGTTTTGGTGTAGGAGACTGTGTATTTTTGCAGTTACAAACATACAAACAAATGTCCCTCAAGCAAGCTAAGAAGGATAATAAATTATCGCCAAATTACTGTGGTTCTTACAAGGTGTTGCAAAAGATTGGTACTATGGCATACAAATTGGAGCTTCCTGGTTCTTCTTGAGTGCACCCAGTTTTCCATGTTTCATGCTTAAAGAAGGTTATAGGTGACAAACTTCTAGTTCAAAAAATATTGCCAGAACTTGATGAGGAAGGAAAAATCATATTGGAACCTGAAGCAACCACATAAACAAGAAATCGACAACTACGAAATCGATCAATTTTAGAGTATCTCATCAAGTGGAAGAACTTACCCATTGAAGATTCCACATTGGAGGATGAAAAATTTATACAGAAGCATCCATAGCTACTCAATCATTGAGGACAACACTTTTTTGAAGGAGAGAGGCATGTTAGGTCCCTATATTACTAGTGTATTCCCTTATTGTTGTTAGTGTAGCCCCATTATTTTTAATGTTGTACCCC
The DNA here is from genome assembly GCA_034641835.2 of Pinus albicaulis. Lineage (NCBI taxonomy): Eukaryota > Viridiplantae > Streptophyta > Pinopsida > Pinales > Pinaceae > Pinus > Pinus albicaulis. The sequence continues at coordinate 430,727,278 of CM076584.1, read as the reverse complement.
TGTAGTCCCCATATTGTTATTATTGTGCCTCGCCTACTATTGTTATTGTTGTGCCCTTACATTATTATTGTTAGGTTGGCTAGTGTTATATTGCGACCCCATGGACTCCTATATATAGAAACTTGGAGGTTTTGTCATTTGTATTATCCAAGAATTGTTCATTTATGTAATGTAAAGGAGGTCGCCCCCTCGAAGTGGATGATTTCTAAAGTGTTTATTTATCTTTTCTTCTATTTTGGGAGCTGGTTTAATAAAACGAAATAACTAAAACACCGCTAACAATAGATAGAGTATACAGCTCGAAAATTATTCCCTATCCTCGAAGTGGCAACCATGACCACATATCGGTTGAAGGTTACTATCTCAAATGAAAGCGAGTCTAGTCGGGACTTGCGATCAGGTTCCTCCCTTCATTAATAATGTTACAACTATAGTCACATTTTAGTTGTCAACATAATGTAAGGTGGATTTCCAAATTAGGAAATAAAAGATGAAATTGTGTGTGATGTGATGCTCATGGATGTCTGCAATGTTTTGTTGGGAGGACCATGCAAACATGACAAGAAAGCCATCTATGATGGTAGGAAAAATACATACATTATTGGGAAAGATGGCCAAAAACATACCTTGTTTCCTTTCCAAATGAAGTCCAAAATGAAGCTAGTCCAAGTGTATTGTTGATGAGTGGGAAAGAATTGTTGCAAGAAGTACAAAAAAGGAGGTACATTTTGCTCTAATTGGGAAGCCTCAAGTAATCAGTACAAGAACTAATTTAAATGGTTTTCCTGAAGAATTAGAAGCATGATGGATGAGTTTGCCGACATAATTGTTGATGAGTTACCAAAATTTTTTCCTCAAAGTTAAAAGCATCAACCATCACATAGACTTGATCCCAAGATCTATTCTTCCAAACAAGGTAGCCTATATGATGAATCCACAAGAAAATGAGGAGGTAAAGAGAAAGACTCAGGAGCTGTCAGATAAATTCCTTATCAAAGAAATTTCGAGTCATTGTACTGTACCAACAATGCTTAGTCCGAAGAAGGATGGCGAATGGAGGATGTGCATCGATTCCAAAGCCATAAACAAGATTACAATTAGGTATAGATTTCTACTTTCACATATTGATGATTTGATTGATTGTTTGAGTGGTGCTATATATTTCTCTAAAATTTAAAAGAGTGGGTACCACCAAATCCAAATTATATAAGGGGACAAGTGGAAAACTGCGATTAAGACAAATCATCAATTGTATGAGTGCCTTTTGATGACTTTCGGTCTTACAAAAGCACCCAATACCTTTATGATATTGATGAATGAAGTCTTAAAGGAGTCTCCAAGAAAATTTGTGATTATGTATCTAGATGAAATTTTAGTGTACAACAAAACATACGAGGAGCATCTAAGACATCTCAAGTTAGTTTTGAGCACTCTGCAGTAAGAGAAATTGTTGATAAATTTAAAGAAATGAAGCTCTATGAAGAATGAGTTGGTGTACGTAGGATTTGTAATTTCAGAGGATGGATTGAAATGGACCAAGATAAAGTGAAGGTGATAATTAATTGGTTGGTTCCAAGAAACATGTTTAAGGTAAGAAGATTTCACGGTCTTGCCAATTTTTATAGAAAATTTATAAAGAATCTCAATAGTTTGTGTGCACCCATTGTAGAAACTATTAAGGAGAATAATAAACCATTCAAGTGGACAGTAGTAATAGACTATAATTTTAAATTGTTGAAGCAAAGAATTACAAAGCTTCCTGCTTTAGCATTTCCATACTTTGGAAAGTCGTTTTAGGTTGAAACTAATGCCAACAAAATTGTTATTGGAGTTGGGTTGAGCTAAGAGGGGTGACTAATCACATATGTTAGCGAAAAATTAAATGAGGAAAAGCAAAAGTACTCTTCGTATGATATGATTTCTACACTATTGTGAAGGCCTCGAAGAAGTGGTGACATTATCTAACGCATAAGGAATTCATTTTTCTTACGAATAGTCATGGGCTGCAATTTATAAGCAGTTGGACAAAGTTGAACCAGAGACATGCCAAATGGGTGGAATTTTTGCAAAAAATCACTTTGTAATATAACATACTAGTGGGTCATCAAACAAAGTAGCATATGCTTTAAGTAGGATTAATTTAATTCTACAAGAATTTCAATTCTGTGTTTCAAGATTTGATGAATTCAATGAAATGTAAAAATGATGTGGATTTCAAAAAATCTTATGCAGCATGTGAAAACTTCGTGAACTCTTAGTGATCAAAGAAGGCTTGTTCTTCAAGGAAAATAAAATTTTAATTCTTAGATGTTCCTTGAGGGACAACATGATCAAAGAGAAGCATAGTGGAGGATTGACAAGACATGTTGGAGCTAATAAAACTTTTGTTGTACTAAATCCTTTTTATTATTGGTAAGGTATGCAAGCTATTGTGAAAAAATTGTGGAAATATGAAAAGTATGTCAGTGGGAAAAGAGGGAGATTCAGAATGTAGGATTTTACCATCCATTTCCAATCCTTAGCAGGCCTTGGGATTCTATCAATATGGATTTTGTTTTGGGTTTACCTTGAAAACAAAGAGGTAATGATTCCATTTTTGTTGTTGTGGATAGGTTTCAAAAAATGACACATTTGATTGATTATACAAGAACTATTGGTGTAACAATTTTATTCTTTAAAAAAATTGTAAGATTGCACAGATTTCCCAAAATCATTGTATGAGATAGGGATATGAGATTTGTGGGCCACTTTTGGAGAATTTTATGGAGGAAACTAGGCACTATTTTAAACTTTATTTTAGCTTATCACTCCCAAACAAATGGATAGACAATGGTGATAAATAGAAGTCTTGGGAACTTTCTCAAGTTGAGTTTTCCGACAATGAATCACCTAATAGGAGTATGGGGATGAGCCCATTTCCAATACTGTATGGAATGCACGTCAAGGGAGTGTATGAATTAAGGTCTTTGGAAAAGAAAGAGCTCAAAATTGCAAAAGGTGAATATTTTGAAGTAAGTATGCAAGAGTTACATGAAAGAGTGAAGCAACAATTGCACGAAAACAACAAGAAGTACAAACAATGAGCAGATATGAAAAGGAGTCAATTGTACTTTGAATTTGGTGACATAATAATGACATATTTGAGAAGTAAATATTTCTTATGGGAAAAAACAACAAACTTAAGCTCTAGAAAATTAGCCCATGTAAAATTTTGGGAAAATTTTCTTCCAATGCCTATGACTCAGAACTTTCTCAGGACATTGGAATGTCACCAATTTTTAATGTAGCATACCTATACCCCTTTAAGGAACCATATGGTGTTTCAGCAGATGCACCTGTAGGTGATGAAGTTTAGACCAACAAGTGGAAGAAGCAACTACTAAAAGCAACTCAGAAGGAAATTATGCAATCTTGAGTTAGAAGGTAGTCAGGAAAATGAGAGGTAAGCAGTATCTTTAGTATTTAATCAAATGGAAGAAGAAACCAGTTGAAGATGTTACATCGATGATCGAAGCCGATATCATCAAGTATGGCACCAATATTAAGGAGTAAATGAAAAGTTCTTTTCTTCCCCAGAAATCTAATGCAGGAACACCTACAAGTCAAATTCACCTTTGACCTCCTTAGGTCAAAAACCAATTTACAAAGGGAGTTGGTTCCTAATTTATTTTCAAGGGAAGTTGAGTTCCCTAAATGATTTGAATTGTAATAATTAAATTAAATATAGTCTAAAAGAAATCAAAATTGTTACAGAGTTAGTCGAGTGTCATTTAATTTCGATGTAAAAGGGATTATTTAGTTATATTTGGGATTATGTCAAATAATATATGAGAGACAGATTTGGTTTATGGTTGGAATTGTACAAGAAGTAATAGGTTTCTCTTTTGTAATAATCAGATTCTAGAGAGGGAATGAGATTTGGAGATATCTAGAGATTTGTTGTGTAAAGGGATTGTACACGATTGTATTATTTTATCTTTCCCTTCCAGAATCAATACATTGTGATTTTGTTAAATTCTCGTGTTTTTGAGGTGTGAAATCATTGGCTCATACAACAGGTTTGTTTCATTGCAGGTTTATCTGGCAGGCACAGAGCCAAGGGGGAGTTCAGTTTCCAAGGAAAAGGCCCCATAGAGCCCTACTTAGTTGATTTCGAGTTCTTTAGTCTTGGTGTATTAACAGGGATGGGAACCTTTTCTCGTCAAACCATTCCCATTTACGTCCCAACAATCAGCCATCGACTGTTGGAATCATCTAAACATTGACAATCAAATAGTTGGATGCGATCTGATAATATCACATTAACTAACATAGTGAGGAGACAACAAAAATTTATGTTGTTTGTTGTCCTCTCTGTTGCCACCACCGAACGGGAAGCAAAAGGAGTTGTGAAACATAGTGACGAGCAGCGAGCGAATCCTATTAATTGTTGGAGCAGAAAGATGTAAAATAAATCCATCAACTATTCCCATCTATCACCGAGAGCCCACCACTGAGCACTCCATCAGCTAGAATTTGAGATTTGTTCAATGTAAGACTACAGGGATCATGGGCCCAATGTGAACTTTCCACATATCTCATACGGGGCATCTTTAAATATGTTGGATGAATTAATTATTTATGAGGTAAAGTGGGATAATACATTTTTAGTGAGAGTGAATCTATTGAAGTGTCTCCATGAGAACCATTTATGAGGTTCTGTATCTCACAAATCTTTCCATTTCTAATCTGTACTTTCGAAAATAAGCCTACTATCAAGCCCAGAAGGGAAACCCAAGTGTGAAGCACCAAATGCTATTGCGACCGATATTGCCGCTGTCTAAAAACTTATAAAATTCCACCTTAGATGAATGCCTTGCCATGCTTTTCAAATCCTCTTCAAGAAAAAAGAACCCTGCATGGTAATGGCATTCCAAATTTGAAATTTTATATTAAACAAAACGGATATAGGAACTTGCAAAAGTTTAGTTTGAGCACACAGTTATGAAGCTGATGCATCTTGATAAATTACATGGCTGTTGACATTGGCATTTTGACTGTTTGTCCTCGACACTGGATCTCAAAACAGTGTGCTTGTTACATTCCGTTAACTTTCATAACCACGTATCTATTATGATGTTAAATTTCTTCAGGATGCAGATGGCATACTATTTTCCTAGAGAGGAAATAAGATATGCTAAGCATCCTGTCTTATGGAATTTTATGAGCCATAATCCAGTCTGTAGAATCTCTGTAGTAAAGTTATATTATTTCTTGATTCGTTTGTAAATATCAATTTTGACATGGGTGAAACCAGTATAATAAATCCTAGTACTAGCAAAGCAAATGATTATTGATAGTATAGTTACGCTTGAACACTCATTATACTTGAAAAAATGAAAAGTTTTGAAGTATTCAGTATAGTTGCTGCTGCTGAGTATAACAATTTATCATATGAATTTAGTAGAGAACTGTTCTAGCTGTTATTTTTTTTTTATATCAACTGCTACATGTTCCCCAACAAGCTATGCAACTACTGAAACTGGCTTTTGTTCTTTTTGTGAATCCAACTTGGGAATCTCTCGAAGTGTACGCCAATTTAGAGCTTTGAAATAGAATTTAATATATTGTTAATCAGTGAATTTTATAATTTCTGATGTTTTTCATGCAAAAACTGGTCTTGATGCAGCTTTGGAGTTAATGAAAAAAGATGTGGTGGCAATAATAGGGCCACAATACTCCGACCTTGCACATGTTGTATCTCATATAGAAAATGGACTTCAAATACCACTTTTGTCCTTTGCAGCTACTGATCCAACTCTGACATCATATGAATACCCTTATTTTAATCGTATGACATATAGTGATATTTCTCAGATGGAAGCAATTGCAGATTTTGTGGACTCCTTTGGCTGGAAAGAAGTTGTTGCCGTGTATATAGATGATGACCATGGGAGAAATGGAATTTATACATTAGGGGATGCTCTGGCAAATGTGGGAGCTAAGATTTCCAACAAGGCAGCTATGATTCTTGGAACTGGCCCAAGCCAGATTGGTAATGTGTTGACAAACTTGGCTTCGATGGATACTCAAGTTTTTGTAGTCCATATGTATTCAGATGCTGGCCTTAAAATTTTTTCAGAAAGTCAAGGACATTGGTATGTTGAGCACCGGCTATATCTGGATAGACACATATTGGCTATCTGCTGTTTTAGATTCTGGGCTACTTGAAGATGGTAGGATGAACTCACTTCAAGGTTTAATCAGCCTGCATCCACATACTCCAAATTCAAGACAGCAGCGTGTATTTGCAAAAAAGTGGAAAAAATTACAAACAGACAATATGGTCAATGCCTCCTTGAATGCATTTGGACTATATGCTTATGACAGTATACTGATGATTGCTCACTCTCTCAACTCCTACTTCAATCAAGGAGGAAATATCTCTTTTGCAGAACTATCTTCTCTATCAAGTGGGAGTGGAGGCAAATCAGAACTAGCAGAACTGAAGGTCTTTGAAGGAGGAGCACAGTTACAAAAGATAATATTACAAACTAATTTCAATGGCATTTCAGGTCCTGTACTCTTGGACAAAAATGGGAACTTGATTAGCTCTGCATTTGAGTTTATCAATATAGCTGGTAAAGACTTCTGCAGCATTATTTTCTGGTCAAAATGAAGTGGTTTATCAGTTACCCCTCCAGAAAATACAACTGCCATCAGTAATAATGAATCTCATAGAAATCTCAGAGTCTCTGATATTATATGGCCTGGTCAAAGCAAAAAAGTGCCACGGGATTGGGTTCGTGGAAGCCAACTTGTGATTGTGGTGCCAAGAAAGACAGGGTTCAAGGAATTTGTGACAACAATGAAAGGTAGCAACGCGGTAAAAGGATATTGTATTGATGTGTTTGTGGCTGCAATGAAATTTCTTCCTTATATTGTTTGTTACACATTTAGACCTTATGGAATAGGGATTTCTAGTCCCATTTACAACAATCTCATGGAGCAGGTCGCTTTACAGGTAAGTATGTGTTAAACTTTCATGACTCCAGCTAAATTGATTTTTTCGAATTTCTGAGAATTCCAGAACAAAACAGAGAATAATGCTTTCCTCTAAACACAGAGAAATTAAAATAAAAATTTTCTCCTGAGAGAGACAGAGTTTCACACTTGAACACTTTTATTCCATTAAAAAAAACTGTTACAAAATCTTCCTCTAACAGAGGAGTTACACAGTGCACACAAAAAAAAAACTCTCTGTCTCTTACACAATTTGTTGTTGCATACAACACTCTGTCTATCTTTCAAAATAGCCTTCAAGCTCTTTTTCTCACTGCTCTGTCTTTTTACACTGCTATGTATTTGAAAACATTACACTGCCTCTCGGGCTTTTTGTATGGCGCAGCATACATTTCAAAATGTAAAACAAACCTTTTACATAAAATAAAACTATAACTAAAAATTAAAACAACATATCATAACCTTCCGCTGCGAGGTCGACATTCCAAATAGTGCATATGTTAAAACATAACAAAAGGTTTAACATAACGTTTGTTGCGTGGAATATAACAAAACATTTAAAACAAAAACCTTAACAAATATAAAATGAACTCTTTCGCATGTGGAGCCCGCCGGACTCCAAAGGAATTAAACCAAACTGCATTGGAGAATTTGCGTTACAAATGGGGAGCCGTGGCGTCACCATTTGGACGTGCGATGAATTATCCAATCGCATTCATAAAACGATATCGGGCCCACAAAATGGTTTTGGGTACGGGCCCAAAGTGTAACCCGAAAAACTATTCAAACCAGTTCATAAAATGTTCGGGTCCGGAACTACGCCTGCGACTCGGCTCCGAAAAACTTTGCGATCCAATGACATTCTTCCACGTGGTCCTCTGACTTGGCTACTGTCGTGGCCACAGGGACCACCTGTATTTAAACATTTAAACACTTCCCATTGATGTGGTCTATGGGACCACCAAAATCCAATGCATAAAACAAAATCAAAATGCTTTGTTTTCTTTGTAAAGTCATGTTTTCAAATACAGACTTTGTTTTCTGTATAAACCTCTGTTTTTCAAAATAAAGGACTGTAAGGTTTTCACAGTCCGAACTTGACTGTTCATTGCATTTTTAGCAAGCGGCTAGAGTACAGAAAGCCTAGAGATAAAAATGGAAAGAGGCTACTGTACAAAGCTGCAGTTGAAATTAACATTTAAACACTCCACCTTAGGTTCAACTACTGGGTTATCAATCATACCCAAACATTTCCTTAAAAATTAAAAACTTTTCTGTCCTAATGGTTTGGTCAGAATGTCTGCAAACTGCTCCTGAGTTCTGCAATGTTCTAAAACAATTTCTCCATTTTTCACCAATTCCCTGATGTAGTGAAACTTTGTATCTATGTGTTTCGTTCTCTTGTGAAACACAAAATTCCTTGATAATGCAATAGCTGAGCTATTGTCACAATAAATCACTGTGCCTTTTACCTCCTCTTGGCATAAACTTCTCAACATCCTCCTCATCCAAACTGCTTGACACGCTGCTGTTGTAGCTGCCACATACTCTGCCTCTGCTGTAGACAATGCTACAATAGGTTGTTTCTTAGAAGCCCATGAAATGGCTCCTGAACCCATGTGAAACACATAACCAGAAGTAATTTTCCGGTCATCTACACTTCCAACCCAATTACTGTCAGTGTATCCAATTAACTCTAAATTTTCTGAAGCAGTATATAAAATACCAAACCTTTTAGTTCCTTTAACATACCTCAGAATCCTTTTTGCTGCCTGCTAATGTGCTTCGTTTGACCTCTCCATGAATCTAGAAATCAAACTAACAGCATGCATTATATCAGACCTAGTTGCAGTCAAATACATGAGGCTGCCAACTATGCTCTTGTACAAACTAGGATCAAAATCCTTGCTGTTGTCCTCTTTGCTGAGTTTTAATCCCATCATTGTGGGAGTAATTGCTGCCTTGCAATCCTGCATGTTAAATCTCTCCAACACTTCATTAACATACTTTTCTTGAGAAATAAAAATTTTATCTTCATTTTGCTTTACTTCTATTCCTAAGAAGTATTTCAGCAAACCCAAATCAGTCATTTCAAATTCTTCTTTCATGACTGTTTTAAAATTTTCAACAAGGTAATCATCATTACCTGTAAAGATCACATCATCAACATATAAGACAACAATCAACATCTTACCATCCTTTTCTTTGATGTATAGGGTGGGTTCTCCCTCACATTTTTCAAAACCATTTTCCAGTAGATAGGAATCTATCCTACTGTACCATGATCTTGATGCTTGCTTTAGCCCATAAAGAGCTTTCTTCAATCTGCACACTTTGTGCTCTTGGCCTTTCTTCTCATAGCCTAAATTTTGTTCAATGTACACCTCTTCCATTAACACTCCGTTTAGGAATGCTGACTTCACATCCATTTGGTAAACTTTCCACTTGTTTTGTGCTGCTATGGACAACACTGCTCTCACGGTTTCCATTCTTGCAACAGGTGCGAAAGTTTCCTCATAGTCTCTCCCATGTTGCTGCTTATACCCTTTGACAACAAGTCTGGCTTTGTGTCTCTCAATTTTGCCTTCAACATTACTTTTGGTCTTGTAGACCCATTTAACTCCAATAACTTCCTTACCTTTTGGGAGTTCAACCAAATCCCATGTCTTGTTTCTTTCTATGGCATTAATTTCCTCATCCATAGCTTCTATCCATTTCCTATCTTTAATAGCTTCCTCAAAATGAATAGGATCATCAACATGACAATATAAAGAAAATAAAGAGTTCATACCTTCATTTGTTGCCTCTTGCTCATAAATCTCATTTAAATTTCTGAACTTTGTTCCTCTTTCATTTGGTGTATAAGTGCTTGAAGTAGCACTTGAATCTCCTCCTTGTGGTGTGCTTGGAGAAGAACTTTCATTTCTCCTTAAGGGTGTCCCTTGCTGTCCTTGTGTTGGTGCTGCTATTGAGGGATTCATTTCAGCCATCTCTTCATCATCTTCATCATGAGACAAACAATTTTCCACATTCACTGTTTTCTCAATACTTCCATCCCAAGCTTCCTCTTCAATGAACTGAACATCTCTGCTCACAATAAAATTTTTGGTGGATGGGTTGTACAACCTGTAAGCTTTGGATTCCTCACTGTATCCAATAAAAATAAATTTCTCCCCCTTGCTGTCCAACTTCTTCCTTAGCTGATCTGGAATGTGTGCATAAGCAACACAACCAAAAACTTTCATGTGGGTGACTCCTTTCTTTGTCCCACTCCATGCTTCTTCCGGAACTTTTTTCATGACTACTTTTGTAGGGCATCTATTCAAAATGTACGCTGCACAATGTATAGCTTCAGCCCAATAATCATTTGGCAAATTTTTTGCCTTTAGCATACTCCTTACCCTATCCATGATTGTCCAATTTTTCCTTTTGGCAACTCCATTTTGCTGCGGAGTGTACCTTGCTGTACCTTGCTGTAAATTGCTTGTGTATGCCATTTTCTCTACAAAAATGCAGAAATTATTTAGAGATGTACTCACCTCCTCTATCAGTTCTGAAGACTTTGATGTGCAGCCCACTTTGGTTCTCTACAAGTGCTTTGAAATTGCAGAATCTTTCAAACACTTCACTTTTGTTTTTCAAAAATTAAACCCAAGTTTTTCTAGTAAAATCATCTATAAAAGTTAACATATAATGGCTGCTTGCAAGTGATAGAGTTTGCATTGGTCTACATAAATCTAAGTGGACAATTTCTAAGGGTGCCTTTGCCCTTATGCTTTTACCAGATGGAAAAATTTCTTTGTGTTGTTTACCGAAGATACAACCTTCACAAAGGCTGTCCAGTTTCTCAATCAATGGCAATCCTCTTACCATTCCTTTTATGTGCAACAAGTTAAGACCTCCAAAGTTGAGATGTCCAAATCTCAAGTGCCATAACCAATTCTCATATTTCGTTTCTCTTTGGAAAGCCTCTTGTGTCACTGCTTCTATTTATTCTCCATTTTTCAAATCTGCCCTCATCCTAAGAGGGAACATTCTGTTCCTTGTCATCTTCACTTCAGCAATACATTGTTTGCTTGGTGGTTTATCCATGATGGTGCATACATCATCTTCAAAAAAAACATTTTACCCCTTTTGAACAAGTTGTCCAATACTTAAGAGGTTACATTTCATTCCAGGAACATAATAAACATCTGCTATGGATTTCTCTTTCCTTGTTAATACATTTACATCTCCTTTTCCCATAACAGAAACTTTACTATCTGTCCCTAATGTGACTTGTGACTTCACATTATCATCTAACATAGAAAACATGGCTATGTTTCCTGTCATATGGTTACTGCAACCTCAGTCTAGAAACCATAAATCTTCACTCTTTTCCTCAGCCATATTACAAGCTAAAAACAATTTATCTTGACTGATATTTCTCTAGTGAAATTTTTACTGGGTCTATTACCCCTATCATGCTGCTTCTTTCTACATTCATTTGCATAATGCCCATATTTTTTACAATAATGACATTGGACATTGGATTTATCATGCCTTTTTCCATGAGCATGTTGTTGTCCACTTTTCTGGCTGTTGCTTTGGCCTTGGTTCTGATTTGGATTGCTGCCCCTTCCTTGAGCATTTGCTGGACTATTTCTTCCACCTCTGATTTGGCTCCAGCCTTTTCCTCTCTTGTTTCCTCTGCCTTGAACTCTTCCTCTTCCAAAGGACATCTGGGTCTTAAAGGCATGCTCCAAAGATGAGTTTTTATTTCTACCCAATCTCTGTTCATGTGTCATCAGTGATGCATGAAGCTCATCAACTGAAAAGTTTGAGAGATCCTTTGTCTCTTATATGGTGGTGACTATTACATCAAACCTTGAGGGTAGGCTCCTCAAAATTTTCTCCACAATCCTTCTTTCCTCAAGTGTCTCTCCATGAGACCTTATCTGTGTGACCATTCCAATCACATGTGTGAAGAATGAGTCTATATTATCAGACTCCTTCATGCAGAGAGTCTCAAAATCTCTCCTCAGCAATTGTAGTTTTTCTATCTTCACTTTATCCATGCCTTGATAGGTTGTATTGAGAGTTTCCCATGCTTCTTTGGATCTCCTAGCTACTGCTATCCTTGGAAACACACTCTCATGTACTACTTGATACAAATAGAAGAGGGATTTAGAGTCATTCTTCTTATTGCTCTTCAACAGTTCCTTCTATGCCTGTGTTAAGGCATTAAACTCATTTTCATCTACTGGCTCTTCAAAACCAACCTCAACAAGGTCCCATAAGTCTTGAGAGGCAAATAGGGCTCTCATGGTGATTGCCCAGTAATCATAGTTTTTCCCATTAAATTTTGGGAGATGAGAATTACCAATACTCATGCTAGTGCTGGCTCCTACCATACTTGCACTCTGAACTATGCTTCAAATACTTGACTGTGTATTTTTAAATAAACTGACTGTCTTCAAACAGTAGCACAAAAAACTGTCTTGAGAAATACCTTGGATTCTTTTGACTGAGTGTTCACTCTGCTGGAGAAGCTGCTGCAACAAGAAATCCTTCCTTTAGATTCTTTGACACCTTCAAAGAGCCTGGACTAGCTTTGATACCATGTTGGAATTTCTGAGAATTCTAGAACAAAACAGAGAGAATAATGCTCTCCTCTAAACACAGAGAAATTAAAATAAAAATTTTTCTTTGAGAGAGACAAAGTTTCACACTTGAACACTTCTATTCCATTAAAAAAAACTGTTACAAAATCTTCCTCTAATAGAGGAGTTACACAGTGACTGCTGCTAATACAGTGCACAAAAAAAAAACACTCTCTATCTTTTACACAATCTGTTGTTGCATACAATACTTTGTCTATCTTTCAAAATAGCCTTCGGGCTCTTGTTCTCACTGCTCTGTCTTTTTACACTGCTGTGTATTTGAAAACATTACACTGCCTCTCGGGCTTTTTGTATGGCGCAGCATACATTTCAAAATGTAAAGCAAACCTTTTACATAAAATAAAACTATAACTAAAAATTAAAACAACATATCATAACCTTCCACTGCAGGGTCCACATTCCAAATAGTGCATATGTTAAAACATAACAAAAGGTTTAACGTAAAGTTTGTTACGCGACATATAACAAAACATTTAAAACAAAAACCTTAACAAATATAAAACGAACTCTTTCACATGTGGAGCCCGCCGGACTCCGAAGGAATTAAACCAATCTGCATTTGAGAATTCACGTTACAAATGGGGACCTGTGACGTCACCATTTGGACGTGTGATGAATTATCCAATCGCATTCATAAAACGATATCGGGTCCGCAAACTGGTTTTGGGTATGGGCCCAAAGTGTAACCCGAAAAACTATTCAAACCGGTTCATAAAATGTTCAGGTCCAGAACTACACTTGCGACCCAGGTCCGAAAAAATTTGCGATCCAATGACATTCTTCCACGTGGTCCTCTGACTTGGCTGCTGTCGTGGCCGCGGGGACCACCGGTATTTAAACATTTAAACACTTCCTGTTGACATGGTTTGTGGGACCACCAAACTCCCGCACATAAAACAAAAGTAAAATGCTCTATATTCTTTGTAAAGTCTTGTTTTCAAATATAGACTCTGTTTTCTGTATAAACCTCTGTTTTTAAAAATAAAAGGACTGTAAGGTTTTCACAGTCTGAACTTGACTGTTCATTTCATTTTTAGCAAGTGGCCAGAGTACAGAAAGCCTAGAGATAAAAATGGAAAGTGGCTACTGTACAAGGCTGTAGTTGAAATTAATATTTCAACATGATTGGTGACCTAATTCTTAATGTGAAAATGTGTTTCCCCTTCTGATAATTAATACGTATTCTTTGAAAATAAGTACATATGCGTACTACTTAAGTGAAATTTTTCATGGCTAAACTCCTGTAGAAATATGATGCAGTCGTTGGAGACGTTCTTATTGTGAAAAATCGGTCGAAATTTGTGGAATTCACACAACCTTATATAGAAACAGGCCTGGTTGTTGTGGTTCTTGCAAAGGAGATAAATTCGAATGCGTGGGCTTTCTTGCATCCATTTTCAACAGGGATGTGGTGTACGACTGGTGTTTTTTTTTCTGATCATGGGAGTTGTTGTATGGATTGTGGAGCATAGAATAAACCCTGAGTTTCGAGGGCCTCCACAGTGACAAGTTAGTAATGTTCTCTGGTATGTACATTACCATGTATATTTGTGCAACTGTAATTTAATTTCTTATATGTGAAGTGCCTCTTTATTGATCACTCGATATAATTAATATTGAGCAACCCATATTTACTAGTGCCAGGTCACCCTAACCTTTTGGCATTAACCTGTAATAATTTATGCTATTTGGGACCAGCCTTTCAAGACTTCTTCTGCTCGTTGCAGTATGTTTAATGATCCCCAGAATTAAATCCATAATAATTTATGTGAAACCAGAAAGAGAGTTGGAACCAGGATTTTAAGATTTTTTCTTCTTCTCCTTCTGAAATTATAAAAAAAAAAATGTTTTTTAAAATAACACTATTCAAAAGGAAAATTACAGCTTCATATACCATGGATCTCTCTTTCACAGTATCCCTTCATCCTTAGTGCAAAATAGGAAAATCAACCATGTCTATCAATCAACAATCTGAAAGAGGAGATAGTTGATCTCCCACCTTGAGTCGAGAACCTTCAGCAAATTGTTTTGTTTTCTTCTTCGAGAGCATATATCACTGAAGGTAATGGTTTTGAAGAAATTGCGCACCACTTTCAATGCATTTCCAACATTTATATTAGACACCTGGTAAGTAATTAGACATGGCAATGTTTAACTCTTGGAGCATCATGTTGGATGTGTTATATTGTTTATGCCGTTAGCTATGTGTTTGTATCTGAAGTGTGTTGTGTTGAGTATGTGTTATTTTTTTACAGTGTTAGTTTTGCATGACATGTGTAGATGAGATGCAATGGGAAGATGTAACAGGTTGTAATTGCAATTTTTTCTCTTTATTTTTGGTGGTTTTTCAGGGTAAGTTTTTTAAGTATTATGTGCGATTGCTATTATTTACCTTTCCATTTATAAAGGATTTATGTGGATTGTAAGAATTTAAAACTTACATTTGGAATCTAATGATTATTGGCTTTAGCGGGATGCTTTTTCTGGTGAGGATTCAATTATCTTGGTTTTATGATAAACCTCATTTTAGCGTGAGCTTTGTACTTTTTATCATGCTGGAAGAGAATGAAGAGTAGTTTGAAAATTGAAATTGAGAAATTTAATGGGCAAAGCTTTGAGATATGGAAGCTCTGTTACCCACCAAAAGTGGGTGACCCCATAGGAGAAATTTTCTCCTAGATTTGTCTTTAGCCAATAGCTGGAAACTCCTGACAGCCACCAATATAGCCAATATTGTGCCATTTGATCTTCACTCCCTAAGCCAGTTGTATGTCCCCTCGCCCATCTATTGAGAGAATATATTTGAAGGTGGGTCATCCAACCCTAAAAGTATGTTTTTCATTGCGCAATCGAGTGCTTATGCTTGTTTCACTTTGGGTACATTGGGTATGGTAGTATTGGGTGACTTGGAAGAAGGAAAGGCTTCAATTGTAGTCTTGTTCCCCTATTGGCTTATAGCTTCGGGATGGACACTACTTGGGAAATCTCGATTTTGGTGCCGCAGTCTTGTTTTCCGTTTCACATTTTTCAATCCCTTCTGCACGTTACATGCCCTATTTCATCATTTTCTCTCTCTGGGTCCGCAAGGTTCTTGTATTCCCCCTCCCCTAGTCCACATGCCTGGGTTGGGCCTGGAAACGTTTCCCTAGAGGTTGATTCAGCTAAAAGAAAGATAAAAGCATATAATGGCCACAAGCAAGAAACAAAAGGAATATTATAAAATGAAAAATATGGTTAGGAAATTAAAATTAGCACGTGGGAAAAAACCAAACATGAGCTCTACCCATTCGTATGGCAATCACCCTAGTTCCTAGGTCCCCATGAGTGACCCCACATCATTGAGTAACCCATGCATGTCCTAAATCCTAGTGGGTGATGAACTGCCCCACCTTTAGGGGGTAATAATTGCTTATATCAAACATAGCATGCTCTCATCCCTAGAGTCCCGAGCATTAATACAAAGAAAATCACAAAAAGGCAAAAGGAAAATTAAGAAGGGTGGAAAACAAAGGTCAGGTAACTCATGTATCCACGATCTCTCCCTCCTACATTTAGACACCCAAATATGTGGATGTCCCTCATCATTATTGCCCTTGAACCCATGGCATTCGGCCTTGAGACCCATGTGTCCTAATCTACCTCATCATTGTCCACATGGCCCCTATCACCTGAAGGATGTACCTTGGACATGTCTTTCCCTTTAGGGGCTGGGAACACCTAATATGGTTGTTTATTAGCCACTCCTACCTAGGGAGGTAACACCATTACATGATCAAAGCCCCAAATTTGAAAGGGAAACCCATTATGAAGTCTCATTTGTGCCCTTGATTAACAAGCTTGGTTCACATAGATGCACTAATAAATTACTATACCTGATGGTGAGGAGACACATTGGATATTTTATGTAATTTTCAGGTGGTTTCATCATGGGTTGGGCAACTTAACTCAGACCTAATCCTACTAGAGGATCATATCGACACTTGTAGGGGATGCGTTGAGAGTCATGGGACTCCATCATGTGATAGATCATTATTTCATCTCATGGGCACCCTCAGCGCCTTCAATAGCTTATTCGTTTCCCCACATTATTCATGAGATGATACACTTGCACTAACATTTCCCCCAGTCGTCTTAGCAGTGTACACATGGTTTGAAAGCTAATCCAAGGCCTAGAAGAGGTTTATCTCACCCTTGAGACATGGGAAGACAAGCACGATCATCAATACCCTCATTTGGAGCAGTCCACGGGCTTATCTTTCATCGGGAGACCCATGAGACAAATATTTGTGCCCCCAAGCCACTTTGGAGCACCACATGATGACCTACCTGGAGGTTAAGGGGCCATCCCCTTATGCATCATTTATGGAACCATCTCTCTCATCCTCCACATGGCCTTCCAATGGCCTCACTTCATCATGACATCGTCATCTCAATCTAATATTGGATGGTTTATTCATAATTTTAAAGCTACTGGGTGGGCTTGTCACCAAAGCATTGTTATTTTTCACATTAAAACAATGTTGGGGCCTTCAGAATAGGAATTCGACCTCTAAAGGTCTCATATAAATAGAACTCACTCTCATTGTGAGAGAGCATCATCATCACTTCGATCTTTCTCTTGTAAAAAAAACTTCACACTTTTCTTGGATGCTAGTGGAGGTCCTTTTGATACGTTTCGATATCTTTGAAAGCTATAATCTCGTTCTTCTTGGAGCTACATCGTGGTTTATGGTTGGATATATCTCATTGTCATTTTGTAAGTGCTATTTTGTTGAATATTTTTCTTGGAATACTGTTTAGAATGTGCGGAATTATTGCAACTAGCTAAATCTCTTATGCCCTAATTTATTGAATATCATTTTATAAGGTTATTTGTTTTTAAATTGTACATGTTACTCATTACATGACAATTAGATGGATGTTCCTAGTGGAGGGGAATTTGTTTTTCTTCCATGAAAATCCATAAATCTTGAGTAGATAAATGTTGAAGATGGATTGCTAGGGCATCATTATTTAGCCTCCTTGAAGACAGTTTTGGAAAATCTTGAATCATCTTAGACTCCATAGCCCAAGAGGCAAGGCACTGATCTAAAAAATTTGGTGATCATCCCTCCTTTTCCCACTCTTTTCTCTCCTCAAAAACTTTGACCCCTCTCTCCTTGGACATTTATCTAGGGAACCCTGCAAAATTCTTTAGAGGAGGAATTTTCAAAATACGTTTGGGTAGAACTCTTCGTTAGTGTCTCCTCCAGAGAATCTCAAATTTTGGTCAAATTCCCATGGTTGTTTTGTTGAGATTTTGTGTATTTGGGGTAGCATCATTTGTGCTCTAGCTCCCAAATTTTGTGGAGGTACTAGAGTACACTTGATTTGTAAGATACATAAATTGATTTGGGAAATTTCATCTGGTTTAGGAGATATTAAATTAACTAATTATTTTAATGTATTTCCCAAGTTAAAACTTAGGGAACTTAAATAATTAAAGTGAATTTAATTAAACATGTGATGAAATTGTCTTAAGTCACACAGATCAAGCTTTCTTTTAATCTTAGCCATTGATTAAAGATCTAATCTTGGCCGTTGGTTTCCCAACGAGAAAAGTATAAAGGAAAGGCTTGGGGTCATTTGTAAAGACACACAGAGGCAGAGCACTGAAGCTAAGCTGATATTCTAGGGCGGGTTTGCTAAGATTCTCAGAAGTGTTTCAGCTGCAGAGAGGGGAATTTAGACCAAGGGGATGTTCTGATCGCAGGGTGTAGAATCAACAAGAGGCAATGCAGAGAAGCAACAGGAGGGCATTAACTTTTTCTATGCAAGTGTTGCGCAGTCCCTCAAGGACAACGTGATTTGTTGCAGGAAACCCACAGGGGTTATGCAGAGACCCTAAGGGGCAGCGTAAGGTCTCTGTCACCCAGTTTGGGATAACAAAAACCTTTCCAGAGCAACGCCGAGGGTCAGAGGGGCTTCAGGGGTAGTGTTGGGGTTTCTAGGCCCTGATTTTGGCTGAGTTCTATAAATCTCATTTGAGGGTGTGGATTAGTCATTATTTTGGCCCTAGATTAGCTAGTGAGTTGTAGATCAATTTTATCTCTGTCGGGTTTTCTAGATCTAGAACCCAGGCTTTTTGTATTCAAAAAAATATTAATAATAAAACCCTCCAGCAGCCAGAGACCGGTTTTCCCGCATTGGGTTTTTTCCGAGGACTATTTGTCCAAAAATAATTGTGTCACTTTGTCTATGTGTGCATGTACTTGTTCTAGATCTGAATTGGTGGAGATCTCTTATGTGTTTTGCTTCGATTTTAACTTGAATTTATTCAGTTAATAACTTATCTAAGTAGGAGGAGCATAACCAGATTAATAGTAAATAATTTCTGCATAAAGTGTAAAGATTTAGAAATTTCCACATGGAATCAGAGCAATTGCAGATCTAGGAGGGTCACCAGCAAGAGACTGAAGGTTCTAGCTGCAGGAAGCAGCTGGAAAAGCAGCAAAAAATTAGATCTGAAGGGGCATCGCTGTTTTCAGAGGCAGATTCATGTAGAGGGAAGAGTGACGCAGTCTAACGCTGTCTCCTAGCAAGCCCACGCAATTACTGCACAGAGGCAGCTCAGAAACAACGTTGGATTGGTCTGAAGCTAGCCAGTGTGATGCAGATCTAAATCTGTCAGATCCAGAAAAGACTGAAGATTAGATGTGGAAATTTAAAAGGTGCTGGTGGGGTTAAATTTTTGAAGTTTTCAGATTTTTTGCCTAAGCACAAGTGACAAAGAGTGGGAGGAGATCAGCTTCTCAGATAGTTTCTAGCCAAAAGAAACTTGCAGTTTGATCAGAGGATCAAAGAGGGCTGAATCAGTGTTGATCTGGCATATTTCCAAGGAGGGAAATCAGTTGTCAGAGGGATTAGAAGGTGTCTATTTCACCAAGGAACTTAGATCCATTTCTATAGCAAAGAGAAAAGGAAGTTCCATCACATTATGAGCAGATGGCTCCTCATGGACTACGTGATCAGGACAGGCTGGATGGCCTCTTAAAATTTTCAGTTTGGAAGGCAAGGATCTTGATAGTCCTTGAGGCATACAATCAAACTCTGGCCACATCGACAGATCCAGATCTCCTCTGGAAGCATATGGAGGCTGGTGGGCATGCCAAGCGATTGATTATAGATGGAATCAAGAACCATATTGTACCACACATAGCTGAGAAGAAGACAACTAATGAGATGTGGAAGGCCTTGGTCTCCCTATATGAGGGAAAATGTGTCCAAAGGAAGATGTTGTTGGAGACATAGATGAGGTCATTCATGATGGACAAGGGAGAAGACATGGAGCATTTCATCTTCAGAGTGCAATCGATTAGATATCAGTTGATTGCAACTAGTGCTAAGGTGGAAGACAATGTGATAGTTAGGGCTGCCCTCAATGCAATCACTAATGAGTGGGAAACCTTTGTCCAAAGTATCTTGGGCAGAGTGGACCTCCCAGATTGGGACGGCTTGTGGTCAGTTCTGCGTCAAGAAGAACTCTGCAGATTCACCAAGAAGCATTATAGCTTTGGATCGAGAAAAGTGAAGAAGGAAGATGAGGAAGATGCAACCTTGGCATTGAAGAAATTGCCAAAGAAGAAAAAGGATCTTTGAAATATCAAGTGCTTCCAATGTGGTGAAATGGGACATTTTTCCAGCAATTGTCCTCAAAAGAAAAAGGACAAGGAAGCATCTTCTTCAAAAGTTGCTGTGGCAAATGATGGGTCAGAAGATGGGACAACCATGTGTTCTCATGAACCACGGAGGTGGGTGACATGGATATCTAGAGGAGCTACATAGAAGTAAGGCCAGATCCTTGAGCAGCTCATCTCTTGGATCACATGCGAGCTATGGCAGCCTTAAGACAATAGCAGGACGAGTAGAGTAGTGGGTGCATATATCACAGATGAAGTAGAGGCAGATCTGAAGGCTGGAAGGAGCAGTGCAGGGTAGAGCAAAAGTAGCAGCGCAGAGGCTGATGTGACTTCAACAACGTAGAGCAGATCTGCTTACACAGTGCAGAGTTGCAACAACGTAGAAAGCTTCAGAGGGACAACACAGTGCAGTAGCAGTGTGAGAGATTTAAACACAAGGGGCTGATGTGACTTTAGTATTGCAGAGGGAGTCTTCTTGCGCAGTGCAGAACTGTAGCTGTGTATCATCCTACAGATGCCAGCACAGATTTGTAGCCTATGGAGCTTCAATGATGAGGATGCAACCCATTTGATTTATCTGTCAAATATTGGGCAAAAGATTTAGTTGTTTCTCTCAAAAACTGAAGTTGCAGTGCAACAGATCAGTAGTGGCAGTGCTATGAGCAGCACAGATGCAACAAATTGAGAGGAAGCTGCAGTACAGATGTTGCAGTGGCAGTGGAAGAGTCATGGGCAGCAGTACAGATGGCAGCAACAATGCAGAGTTGAGTAGAATTAGGCCAAGCATCTGCAGCACAGAACCAATGCCCAAAATATTGTAATGCATAGTGTGATGTATTGCTAGAGCACACCCTTGATGCTAAGAGGAAGTGTTGAGATTTTGTGTATTTGGGGTAGCATCAGTTGTGCTCTAGCTTGACACAACCTTGACTGAAATAGAAAGATTGAAGAATGAAAACAAAGACCTGAATACATTGGTACAAATATGTGATGAGAAAGAATATGAAGAGAGGAAAGAAATTATTGGCCTGAAGACACAGCTTGAGGAAGAAAATAAAGTAGAAGACACTCTGCTACAACAAATGAGAGAGAAAATTCTGGAATTTGAAAGATTGGAAGAAGAAGTAGTGAGCCTGAGAAAGAAATTAGAACAGGCCCAAAGAGAATTATTAATGAATACTCCTCAAATGAAAAGCACCGGACAGTTGGAACAGATTCTAAAGGCTCAAAGGTCACCTCTCATAAAGGCTGGGATAGGATATGAAGGAGAAACCAACATATCCAAGGTTGAAGATAACAAGAATGTCATCTTTGTAAAAGCTGTAAAGGAAAATGAAGCAGCTCAGAAGATTCCTGCAGGAGAATAAACCAGCAAGAACAAGATTTGTAAAGAAACAAACATAAACAAGTAGCAACATGGAAGGATAGAGAATGAGAGGCTGAAACAGTCAGCTGAAAGAGGCTCTCACACTCCTAAATATGAATTGAATAAATTTGGAAGATGTCAAAGCAGGTTCTTCCCTCCTATGGGAAGTATCACTTGTTTTCCTGCCACAAACCAGGACATGTTGCAGCACATTGTAAGACAAAGAGAATCAATGTTAACCAGCCAAAGATGCAGCAAATGAGAAGAACACCTCAAGCAAGCAGATGGAAAGGACAATCTTTCACTAGGTACACAAATCATTTCCATGGCCACTGTTATGCATGCAATAATTTTGGACATAAACTTGTTGATTGTAAAATGTGTTAAAAAAGGGGAATAAAATATTATACATCAGCTCAAACATACCTTGGCAAAGTAAGATGTTATGTATGCCTCAAACTTGGTCAAAAAGAAAAGGACTGTAAACTACCATATACTTTAAAGAACTCCAGACAGATGATGGAACGAAACTATGAATTAAAAATAAGAGCAGACATTATGAAGAACCACAATAAAGTATGGAAGGAAAAGAGAAAGGGGGAGCCTGTTACCTCAATAACTTAATGAATCCATCATAGGGTCAGGGGGAGCTACTCTAGGAAGCAAAGCAAATATCTAATTAGTGACAAATATGAAGCAACATCCCAGGGGGAGAGCAGTTCATAAATAGTCCCCATGAAAGCAGTCTGAGAAGAGCTCCTTGGAATATGACCTTGGAATATGAACAGCTATGAGATCAGGAAGGGAAAGGAAATTCCTCTAACAGAGAACTAAAGAGGAAGAAGATTATCCGAAGTATTAAATAGCTGACAGAGTGATGGAAGAAGAGAAGGCTTCAAGCAGCCATGATAGTAGAGAGAACATCAGTTAAGATCATGTAAGCTAAGAAGACAACAACACACTAAGTGATGAATGGTTAAATCACAAAAATTATGATTCAAGCTACAGAAATGAAAAGTTCCCTTGAAGGAATGAAGTTAAATAAGCGATAAATATTTGAGCAATCAACCCATGAAGATTCATAGAAAAGAAATTGAAGATGCCTTCCCAAAGATCTTTATATTAGAACTGTTGAATCGATTTTTAAAGAAGCAATGATTCTGGAGCAGTCTTAGAAAGGAAAATGCAGTGACATTTCTTTAAACATAATGACAAAATAAGCAAATGTTTAAAGATTCCAAGATCAAATTCAGGATATTGATGACCGTTGGTGTGAACAGTGGAAAGCTCAATAGTAGAATTCATGAAGGATGTCTTAATTATGAGTTAATGTGCAAACTGAAGTGAAATCTCTGCATGGTTTATCAAAGTAGTATCAATTTGGTATTTAGGTACAAGCAGCATGCCTATAAATAGAATACCAGGTGTTATCAGTGGAGCAACAGTATGGTACAGGTCCTCAGGATCAAAGGATTTTGGCAAAAGTACATCAAGGTAAAATTCATAGCGTTATCTACATTCAACATGAAAAGGTCAGTAGCAGTACTAAAGGATCAGTATTTTGTTTACACTTGAAGCATTATATTGAGCTTTGAAGCAGTATCTTTCTCTATATAATTGCATGCCTTCCTGAAGTCAGTACTTACATATCTTCAAGGCCTCTTTCTTAAGATTATTCATACACCGTGTGAAGTCTGTTTGCTGTGATATCATTTAAACATCTTGAATATGTTTTTGTGGAAGAACAACATTATAGAACAGTTAAAGCATATGAAGTATGAAGGAAAAAATGTGGTAACTTCATAATTGGAAGCTTAAAAGTCTGTTATTGATTTATCAGAAGCATACTACAGCAGAAAATAATTGCTAGTATTTCACCATTTAAAGAAAGAGTGATCATTGACATACATACCTCCTTATGTCATAAAGAAAATTGCATGGCTGATAAGTGAGACTGACCAATACATTGAAGATATCTAGCCTCAAGGGTTTGTTTGGAAAATGCATTATGCAAGCAGTAAAGGCATTTAATCTCTTAGATCAAATTTTGGTTGATTCATTGATCACATCTGTATCAAGAACCTTAAGCTATTAAGGGTAATATCATTATCAACATCCTAGCTCATATCATCACCAATAGGCAGGAAAGGTGAACCTCAGCTATAAAAAGATATATTGGCAGCATCATCATAATTGAACAGGTGTGGTATTGCAGATGAGTATTGCAGAAGAAGACATATTTCAACTACAAGGGTTATGGGCCTACAACTTCCTCAACAGATATAGATTTCTGATGAAAATCATAATAGAGAGAAGTGTATTTGAAGCATTCTAAGAATGTTAGATTTGGTCAAATGAAGCATATTTGATTATATGAGTCTGATGATATATGGTTATTCTATCATCACCCACACTCTACACAAGTGCAAGGAATCTGTGCTTTGGGATTGTATCAACTTGCAGTGTACATTCAAGTTCAATAATCCTCAAAAGTGTTCTCTCAACAACTCTTGTACACCAGTTCGGAGTAGTAGGGTACAAAGTCAGAAGAAGAAGGCCTAAATACATCTCAGAGAGAGGAAATGAAGAGATAGAAAGCACACTAAGAAATGTGCAACCGTTTTCCATTGATGTCAAAGGGGGAGGAAAAGCAAGCAACATAAGAAAGGGTCTTCTAAAAGGTAAGCAAAGGAAGTGTATTGCCATCAATGCCAAAGGGGGAGACTGTTGGAAGTGTTGTCATTGATGGCAAAGGAGATGAAAAAGGAGGAGCACCTGAAACATCAGTCAAGGAGCAGAGGAAGAAAAAAGAGAGGTAGCAGAGGCAATAAAAAGAGAAGGAGTAGCATCAGTCAAGGAGCAGAGGATAGCAAAGAAGCAGAGAGCTATTCAAGGTGCAGAGTAGTGAGGACAAAAGGAGGGCCATTGGATTTTGAAAAAGGGGCTGAGTTAAGAGAAGAAGAAGTTCTGCCAAGACAAGAAGAAGTGTTTGTATGTGGATTCATTTGTATATATGGGAGGAATTGTTCAGCATTGCATGGGTATGATGAGACTCTGTAATTGGGAGTATAAATGGCTCCTATGTGCAATTATCTGTGCATTGATGATTGTGAGTCTATCAGGGTTTATAAACAGTTTTAAAAAAACTCTGTGGCAAGGTATTTTGTGGTGTTCTACAGATAATTGAAGAAAATTCATATCTTGTTCAGAGGCAGAGTTAGAGAAGGGCTATTGATTTTGACTTGAAAATCTGGGCAGTCAAGAAGTTTATGATGAAGAGTTGTCCCAATTCCTGTGTGAAAATATATGTGTTGTTGATTACATTCTACATGAAGAATATTTAAGTTCAGAGGGTTAGTGTGAAACTCTGTATCATTGGATGAATTAGTGACTCTGTGTGACTTATAATTATCCGAGCCTGTGTATGATGCTGTGTATATTCCAATTTGACTTGTAATCAGGAAGAATTGATCACTGAAAGGATTGATTCCTATAGATTTTGTTTATTGCCCGTCTCAGTTTATATAGGAAAAGTTGTATGCATTCTGGAATGAACAGAAATTTTGAACCCATTGCAGGTTGAGAGAAAGGGTTCGATTCTTTTAATCCCTGAATTATTACATTATGGGAAAATCTGAATTGCTAATCTCTGTGTGAAGAGGAAATTTGTTCCAGAAGCTTTAATTGATTCATACATCTTGATAAACCTTTGTAATTGGAGGGTTCTGGTCTCTTCGGAATCCAATTGCTATCGATATAATCTGTGTTAAGTATTGTTGAGTGAATCTGAGTAAAGGGATGATGGATTCGATTCACAAATTCGATATTTATTTTGTCAAAGCACGAGACAACAAATCAGTAAGGGATGTAATTCTGTATGGTGGACTCGACAGGGTTGATCCGTTTTCTGAAGGATGCAATTAAATGGACCTCTGATCGTAGAGCATGTTTGCTGGAATATATATAACCTGTGTTAGTTTAGATGCCACTTTAATGTATATTTGCATCCACAAAAAGGGAAGAAGCCTATCTGTTCCAATTTCCATTGAGAGTATGGGCCAGCTCGAATTATATATAATCGTTCCTGTGTGAGGTAGGATATAACCTTGCAGCCACATAAGGGGATCTATTGTGGTCATAAACGCTGGAATTGGATCATAGGAGATGAGCATTCAGGTGGTTATTGTAGGATTAAACTATAGTAATTGGATATAGAAACAAACCGTGCGGTGACTGGTGTTGGGGGTTTTAAAGGACCTGTTGCTAGAACTAAACCAAAGCATCGTCGAAAGATTATTGAGCAAGGGAGGAGGAGTCTCTACAAGAATGAGCGATCAAACCCAAGGCGTTGAAGTAATGGTTGAAAGTTGAACTCTGAGAGACGGAACCTGAGTTACATTAATATAGTTGTGCAGAGGAAGAATAACGAGGACAGAGTTATGTATGGTAAGCCGTTGGTGGAACCTTGAATAAGGAAGAGCGGAACCGTGAACAGAAAGAGTGGAAGCGGTTTATGGAGTAAAACTAGCGGTCTCATGCTGGGCAAAAGTGGTAATCATTTTTTGTCAAAAAAACACGATCTCGGTTGATGGTTGACACGCATCCTCAGGCGGTAATGTAATACCACTTTTATTGCACAATTGTGGATGAGTAACCTCCGAGCGTTTTAAAAATGCGATATTCATTTGTATCCATTCGATGAGAGTTTGGAGCGCGACATAACAGGGATCGCTTGATCCATTCGACATTTACGCATAGGTATGTTAGTGAGGTTGTGGGGCCCAAATATATGGTGAGATTCAATGTTAAATGGGATAAGTTTTTATATCAGTGGTTACAGCCTTGACTTAGAGAATGTCGATATAATATTGTTGGGGGCTTTATTATAACGTTCCAATTAATCGAACAGAGGTCATGATATATAATGAGATATATGTATAATGGTTATGTTAAATCTGACCTTTACATATGATTGCGGTCTTGGTATGATTTGTTTGCTGCGTTATAATATGCTAAGGTTTAAACCCAAGGCAACAAATCGAAATATATGTTATATGTCGTGGACCGTTATGTTATGGGTTTTGATAATGGAGTTCATGTGCGGGAGTATATATATATGTTGGTATATATAATATATGTATCGCCGAACCTACACAAAATGAGTTGCGCGTTGGGTGCACATTAAAGCTTATATTTGGGTTTATGAGAATTTTCAAATAGTTGATAAGAGAAATCCCAAAAGAGAGTGTATTGTATGGTTCATAACCATAGATTAATAAGAGAGGAGCTTCCACATAGTGTTATTTTTGGCCCAGATTTAAAATTATGTAGAGGAAATTTGGAGTGCATTTTTGTATATGCATAGAGACAGGAGATTGAGTGTAGCCCGGGCATCAAATTTAAACTACCAAATCTGAAGAAAAGACAGGTGTACATACACAAAAAGCAGGAGAGTATGCAGAAACTGAAAAATTCATAGGGCATTTTACAGGCATGGTGAATAGAGTATGTAGAACAGTTACATGACAGCTGCAGATACACAATTGTAGTGAACAACAGAGGTATGCAGAACAATCTCTTAACATCAACAGAAGATACAAAACCAGCAAAGCCAAAGGCCAGAAAATGGGCTTAGTGAAATTGTTTTTTGTAACTGAAAATGTGAATGTAAATGTTGTAATTAATTTTATATTGTTTGTGATGCATTGGCAAGTCTCCGGAGGAAACAAAAATCCCATTGTAATATTTAAATTAGTACATATTGTTATATTTTTACTGAATGAGCTGGACAAAAGAAATGAGAAGGAAAAAGTCGAAGAGTCAGGGCTATTCACTTCGAATTCCCTGTGGAATACAAATATTTATGAGGCAAATTGTATAAAGGATATCACTTTGATATGCATAAGAGGTTAGAGAGTGAGGTAAGAGAACGCAGAAATGAAGAATTGAGGCAGAGAAGATAAGAAGAAGGAGGAGTAGAACAAGATTCTGTGCAAAGTTAGAGAATGAAAAAATGAAGCAGTGAGGCAGAGAAGAAGGAGGAGCTGAGAAGAGAAGAAGCAGGAGCTGATAGTGAATCTGAGAAGATGCAGAAATGATATAAGGTAGATAAGAAGACTGATGCACAACATTGAAGATGGTACAGAACAGAACTGATATCCAAGGTAAATCAGCAAGTATTTTTCTTTTGAAAGAGTAAGGAAGTTGGAGCTTCCCTATCAAGTTGTAACTTGATAGATGTCAGTTGTAGCTGACTGAGGTAGGAGCCTCCTGTAGGTTGTAGCCTGCAGAAAATAGATGGGAGTTGGTGCTTCCACATCAAATTGTAGCTTGATAACATGTCAGTTGTAGCTGACTGAGGTTGGAGCCTCCTGTAGGTTGGTGCCTGCAGAAAATTGATGGGAGTTGGAGCTTCCTTGAAAGTTGTAGCTTGAAGAATTGAGGTTGGAGCCTCATGTAGGTTGGTGCCTACAAAAAATCAGTGGTGAGAGGGAGTTGGAGCTTGCCTTTGCATCACAACAATAATAATATGTGGTTTTCTCCCTTTATGGGTTTCCACTTATATCTCGTGTCTCTATGCATGATGTTTATGTGTTGATATGGTTTATCTATTCTGCTTAATACTTGCTGCTCACATATTAAGACTGCTGGTACATTATCTAATCTGCTTATTAATTGCTGCTCACAAATTAAGATTTCTCACACATAAAGTTGAACATGAAATGAAGGTGTGAATAAGTTTTAATAAAAAAGTTTTAAGAGTCCAAGAAATGTGTTAAACTGATTCACCCCCCCTCTCAGTTTAACTAAGAGTTCAACAATTGGTATCAGAGCACGTTCCTTTGGTGTAAGCTTAGTAGCTTGAAGGAGATCTGGTTGAGTCATGGACTATCAAAATGTACCTGTGTTAAATACAACAAACTTTCCTGAATGGAGAGATAAGCTTAAAACAAGATTATTGGCTTATGAACATGAGGTATGGAAGCTTGTATGTGATGGTTACTGCACAGACTCTCCCTTGGTGTAAGAACAACATAGGAATTCCAAGGCAAAATGTGTGATATTCAACAATCTTCAGAACAAGGATATTGAGTTAATAATGGATTTAACCTCTGCAAAAGAAATCTGGGATAGATTGCATTTCATGCATGGAGTAGACACTAAGAACTGCACTGTCAAGAAGGAGAAGAGAATTAAGAAGAAGAAAAATTCATGTCAACAGGAAAATGTTCAATCGAATGAGGTACCTGCTAGTGTAAATGGAAGTAAGAACCATGAAGAAATTGCAACTGAATAAAAATCCAAACTTGACACAACCTTGACTGAAATAGAAAGATTGAAGAATGAAAACAAAGACCTGAAGACATTGGTACAAATATGTGATGAGAAAGAATATGAAGACAAGAAAGAAATTATTGGCCTAAAGACACAACTTGAGGAAGCAAAGAAAGTAGAAGACACTCTGCTGCAACAAATGAGAGAGAAAAGTATGGAATGTGAAAGATTGGAAGAAGAATTAGTGAGCCTGAGAAAGAAATTAGAAAAGGCCCAAAGAGAATTATTAATGAATACTCCTCAAATGAAAAGCACTGGACAATTGGAATAGATTCTAAAGGCTCAAAGGTCACCTCTCATAAAGGCTGGGATAGGATATGAAGGAGAAACCAGCATATCCAAGGTTGAAGATAACAAGAATTTCATATTTGTAAAAGCTGTAAAGGAAAATGAAGCAACTCAGAAGATTCATGCAGGAGAAGAAGCCAACAAGAACAAGATTTGTAAAGAAACAAGCAGCGACATGGAAGGACAAAGAATGAGAGGATGAAATAGTCAGCTGAAAAAGGATCTCACAGTCCTGAATATGAATTGAATAAATTTGGAAGATGTCAAAGAAGGTTCTTCCCTCTTATGGGAAGTATCACTTGTTTTTCCTGCCACAAACCAGGACATGTTGCAGCACATTGTAAGACAAAGAGAATCAATGTTAACCAACAAAAGATGCAGCAAATGAGAAGAACA
Source organism: Pinus albicaulis (assembly GCA_034641835.2). Lineage (NCBI taxonomy): Eukaryota > Viridiplantae > Streptophyta > Pinopsida > Pinales > Pinaceae > Pinus > Pinus albicaulis. The sequence continues at coordinate 430,697,549 of CM076584.1, read as the reverse complement.
ACTCAAGCAAGCAGATGGAAAGGACAATCTTTCACTAGGTACACAAATCATTTCCATGGCCACTGTTATGCATGAAATAATTTTGGAAATAAACTTGTTGATTGTAAAATGTGTTCAAAAAGGGGAATAAAATATTATACATAAGCTCAAACATACCTTGACAAAGTAAGATGTTTGTATGCCTCAAAATTGGTCAAAAAGCAAAGGATTGTAAACTTCCTTATACTTAAAGAACTCCAGATAGACGATGGAACGAAACTATGAATAAAAAAGAAGAACAGACATTATGAAGAACCCCAATAAAGTATGGAAGGAAAAGAGAAAGGGGGGGCTTTTTACCTCAATAAATTAATGAATCCATCATAGGCTCAGGGGGATCTGCTCTAGGAAGCAAAGCAAATATCTAATCAGTGAAAAATATGAAGCAACATCCTAGGGGGAGAGCAGTTCATAAATAGTCCCCATGAAAGCAGTCTGAGAAGAGCTCCTTGGAATATGACCTTGGAATATGAACAGCTATGAGATCAGGAAGGGAAAGGAAATTCCTCTAACAGAGAACTAAAGAGGAAGAATATTATCCGAAGTATTAAATAGCTGACAGAGTGATGGAAGAAGAGAAGGCTTCAAGCAGCGATGATAGTAGAGAGAACATCAACCAAGATCATGTAAGCTAAGAGGACAACAACACACTAAGTGATGAATGGTTAAATCACAAAAATTATGATTCAAGCTACAGAACTGAAAAGTCCCCTTGAAGGAATGAAGTTAAATAAGTGATAAATATTTGAGTAATCAGCCCATGAAGATTCATAGAAAAGAAACTGAAGATGCCTTCCCAAAGATCTTTATATTAGAACTGTTGAATTGATTTTTAAAACAGCAATGATTTTGGAGCAGTCTTAGAAAGGAAAATGAAGTGACATTTCTTTAAATAGAATGACAAAATAAGAAAATGGTTAAAGATGCCAAGATCAAATTCAGGATATTGATGACTGTTGGTGTGAACAGTGGAAAGCTCAATAATAGAATTCATGAAGGATGTCTTAATTATGAGTTAATGTGCAAACTGAAGTGAAATCTCTGCATGGTTTATCAAAGTAGTATCAATTTGGTATTTAGGTACAAGCAGCATGCCTATAAACAGAATACCAGGTGTTATCAGTGGAGCAACAGTATGGTACAGGTCCTCATGATCAAAGGATTTTGGCAAAAGTACATCAAGGTAAAATTCGCAACGTTATCTACATTCAGCATGAAAAGGTCAGTAGCAGTACTAAAGGATCAGTATTTTGTTTACACTTGAAGCATTATATTGAGCTTTGAAGCAGTATCTTTCTTTATATAATTGCATGCCTTCCTGAAGTCAGTACTTATATATCTTCAAGGCCTCTTTCTTAAGATTATTCATACACCATGTGAAGTCTGTTTGTTGTGATATCATTTAAACATATTGAATATGTTTTTGTGGAAGAACAACATAATAGAACAGTTAAATCATATGAAGTATGAAGGAAAAACTGTGGTAACTTCACAATTGGAAGCTCAAAAGTCTATTGTTGATTTATCACAAGCATACTTCAGCAGAAAAGAATTGCTAGTATTTCACCATTTAAAGAAAGAGTGATCATTGACATACATACCTCCTTATGTCATAAAGAAAATTGCATGGTTGATAAGTGAGACTGACCAATACATTGAAGATATATAGCCTCAAGGGTTTGTTTTGAAAATAGATTATGCAAGCAGTAAAGGAATTTGATCTCTTAGATCAAATTCTGGTTGATTCATTGATCACATCTGTAACAAGAACCTTCAACTATTAAGGGTAATATCATTATCAGCGTCCTAGCTCATATCATCACCAAAAGGTGTTGGGTCGTGAATACGACCACCTTTTAACACTTATTTCATCCATTTTTACTCTTGTTTATCATGTCATTTATTATAATTTATCATATAAATCCATGTTATAATGATTTATGCTTTTATGGATGAATATTATTTATTCTCCTTTATTTTTAATAAATTGATGATTATTATGCATGATTTTATCAATGATGGTTTATTAATATATTTTGTAATATCACTTACCATTTTAGCCTCCAAGATATTTGCCAGATTCAATATTTGATCTCCAAATCATCATCAAATATTCCAACTCAGAAATTCGCTGGAATAAGAAGTGACAGTTTTGCAGTTGAGATTCTGGGCAAATGAAGAAGAATCTGGAAAATCCGGAACATGGGTTTTGTCCAGAACGGGCCCAATTAACTTTTTTAAAGAATGATTTGCCCAAATTCGGCATGTATTGAGAGAAACACAGAGTTCTTTGAGCACGATTTTCTCAGATTTGTTGCTGCGGTCGTCCTCTAAACTTCAGCTGCAAAGCCAAATTCGCCTTGCTCTTGTTGAAAGATTGTTGGAATTATTTTCTTGTTGATCAATTGGTTGGGAAAAATTCAATTTTGTTATGAGAGATCCTATTTACTATTTAATTTCTCCTCTCTTTGGTTATAAAAGGAGACATTTGTAAAAGAGAGGGGATGGATCATAGTTGTTGCTTTTGTGAATTGTATACTTAATCAAAAGCTGTGTTATTGAAAACACGATTCCATTGTAATGCTGCTCTAGTTTAATGATTAATTGAAGTTGTTGTTCCATTCGCATCATCTGAAGTAGCTTGAGCAGTCCCTGCTGGTGGTTAAGGGCCCGACCCCTGGCAGCATGAACTGCTCCTTTGTGTTATATTTCCAATTCCTGCAGCGTGTGATCGATTTGCTACATGCATGTTACTGTGAGTTTATTTCATTAGTTTTTATCATTTTACTGTCTTTATGTATGACGCGCTCTGTTTATGAGTTATTTCATTATCGTATGATTTGAATCTTATTTCTTACAGCATGGGATAATTGAGACAGCATATTGCCTTACTTAGAACATCCTTGAATTTGTGGAAGTGATATTGGTTCTATCTTAATTCCGTGTTTAATAGTTTACTGTTTTATTATAATGGATTGTGTTGTCGTTCCTTCCCAATTTAACAAGATTCTTAATCCTCGAATTACTTATCTTGTTATGCTTCGTTGTTCGGCATTTGATGTTTCATTCCATTTGCTGTTTCATTTAACTGCTGTTCCTTTCAGAGTGCAGATATAAAGCTTCGCTATTCAGTTTACTGTTCAATAGGATTTTCCGTTTAATAGAGTTTTGTTGTTCAATTCCATGAGTTAATATTTGTTGTTCGATTCTTCTAGTTTTAGTTTGTTATTCATTTGCATTGCTGTTTGATTTCAATGTGCTGTTCAGTTTCAATTCATTAGTTTCTAGATTCTATTCCTTTCATTTATTTTCATTAGCACGAAGATTGAGTTTGCTTTCATTTCGATTGCTTTAAGATCACCAACTGTAGAGGACACTGGTTATTGCTTCCAAGTCCCCAGATTGGTTATCTTGCATCGATTTCTAAGGGAATGAGTTATTGCTACTGTATTCCTGATCGATGTTTTGCAGATTGGTTTAATTAAGATTTCAGAGCATTTGAGTTTATGCTGTTGTAGTTAGATTTCTTTTTCGAGCATCCATTTACTCTTGTATTTCGAACACTGTACTACATATTGCAAGGCGTTACTCTTGGATAAATTGCTACCTCAGACATAGTACACTCTTGAAATAAAAAGTCGCTCTCGGATTGATAATTAATGTGAGATAAATAGGTGTTAAAAATATACCTTTTATGCACTCGACATTTTGGCGCCGTTGCCAGGGAGAATGTATGCCATTTAGAAAGAGTGATGCATATTTAATTTTTTTCTGCTTGGGAAGAATTGGGTATTAAAGACGGAAGGTAAGAACCTGTGCACTGAGCAAGAAACACACTTGTTCACTGGCCCGCTTCACAGCAGAATTGAGTGAAAGCTTAAGATAGGAATGAATTCTTGTGTTTTTTCTTGAATTTTAGAGGTAGAATTTTCAAAAAAAATCTTGTAGTTCCACTCGAGTTGTGAGGTAAGCACCACCCATTTCACTAACCAATTGACAGGAACATTGGAAGGAGGATCCTTAAAGAAACACATGAAAAACATCTTCTATTATGGTAAGAAATGGCTCACATTACAACTTTTGAATTCCCTATCAAAGATCTAGGAGGAGTAACACAAATGCACATAATTCCCCCATTGTCTCTACCAAATTTTCATGGTTTGAAAAATGAAGATCCAGATACATTCTTATTTGAGTTTGAAATACTTTGTAGAGGATATGATTATTGTACTAATGATTAAAGGTTGAAAGTGTTTCCTCTTACTTTAAAAGGAGCAACTCTCCGATGGTTCATAAGCCTAGGTGGAAACTGCATCCAAACATGGGAGGACATGAAGAACATATTCTTGAAGAAGTACCAAGACTATTGCAAATCCAGTGAAGATATTTTCGGTATGATACAAGGGGAAGATGAAAGCTTGGAGGAATATGTAGAGCGATTTCGATACAACCTTCAAAAATCAAAACATAAGCATTTGGAAAAAGAGATCTTGAAAACACTCATTCTTAAAGGAATCAAAGATGAATTTTTAGAACTCTTAAATCTGATAGGAAAAGGTGATGTTTTTCAGTTATCATATGATGATGTTTGTGAGTTGTGCATAAGGTATTCAAGAGGAATTTCCAAGGCTGGTAAGAATTCTAGAAAAGTTTCTTCTTTCTTTTCCAAATCTACTACAAGAGCAAGAGACATAAGAGCTGAAATCAAGGTTTTATTTGAAAATTTTAAATATGATTTTATTAGCTCTCTAAATTCACAATTGAATGTTTTGCAGGTTCGGAAAAATCAAGAATTTGATTAAGTGTTTTGCCCTCATTACCGAAAGGAGCATCCCCTAGATAGTTGTTCTTCCTTATCTAATTTGGAAATGGCATATCAAAGAGATGCGGAAGCTGCAACAAGGTCAAAACCATGGAAATCATAGCCTACAGGTATGATTCAAAACACTTCCTCTCCATTCTCTTACTTGCATAATCCATTATGGAATACTCATATGTTAGGGAAGCCATGCCAATCTCAATATAACCACCACCAATCTTGTCTACAAGCTTGGCATGGTTCACATTATGACTGCATGACTACTCTTCCTCATCTTGTAGCACAAACACATATTCCAGCTCTTCCACAACACCTTGTTTTCCTATCAAAATCATCCAATCAACCCAATCAACTACATCATCAAAAGGCTCCATTCCCTATACAATCTCCTACTCAACTCATTCCACACCCACACGATAATAACCCAGTACAACATGCTTACAATGTTGAACTGAAAAATTCACCCACCCTTCCCACCCATTCTATCTCACATGTACCATTGGAAAAAACTTACACTGAGACTCAGAATGAATCAAATCCAAAAATTGTAGAAGTTATGAAAGAAAATGAGGTTTCTTCTAGTTTGCACCAACAAACCATTTTAAAACCTCAAGAAATTCATGATATGATGGATATGGGAAATCAAGGAAGTAAAGAATATATTGAAGATTGGTTTCACTCCATCATTTGTTTGCAACATCACTCCATCAACAATTTTTGGCACCATCTTTTCGAGGGAAGTTGGCTTTTCATACCCTAATTTTTATTAACATACATTTTTCAAATTTGGGTATGTACATAATTGAAGCCTTATTTCGGAAATAGATCCACTGGAAATACTCTTATACGTAATCATATTCATTTTCCAATTCAGAGTAGGATAGTGGAGAAATAAATAAAAGAGGAAATAAAACAAACACATTTATTTATTTATTTTTGTAAAAATAGTTGTTTCTTTGTTGCAACACGCTGTGAAATCAACATTGATGATAAATATTTTAATTTTTTTGTGTATGTAGATGAATTATATTGAAAATAACCATTCTACAAACACTTATATTCATTTTTATCATCAATATGGAAAAATTGTTTGAATATCATTTTTTTTGGCTTGCCGGCTTGATGAAATTCGTGAAAACAAAGTTGGGACAGTCATGTTTTGGGGGACCAAAAATGAATATTTTTAAAACCTGTTTCTATCCTAAGTAACCCTTGATGTCTAATTTCTAACCCAATTTGAATCACTCTATTTGGATTTGAAACGAAAAAGTTAGAACCAAAACATTGACATGGTGTCTAGTAGGCAGCTCAAGAACAGAGTTGAGATAGTCAGTTTTTGGAGGTATAAATGACTATATTTTTAAAACCTGTTTCTATGGGAGATTCTTCTATGAATATAGTTTACAATGCAATTTTAATCACTCAATTTTGATATCGTATGAGGAATTTATGACCAAAATACTGACTGCCTATCATAAATCAACACTCTTGAAACTCTGTTTTCTTGGCTGTTCCTTAACGTATTTGACCCATCAATTCTTCTTGTTTTCAAAACCTGTTTTTATTGGAGATCAATAAATGAATCTAATTTAATCTCGAATTTTAATCGCTTCAATCCGCCATCAAATGAATAATTTATGCTTGAAATACCAACTGTTGGTCTGAGCTGGAAAATCGAAAATGACTCTATTATGCAGGTTGTTCTAAGCAAGTTTAACATACCATTACATGGAATTTTTAAAACCTGTTTCTATTGGAGATAAAAATTTGAATTAACTCTCATTTGGCTTTGGATTCATTCAAATCGGACGAAAAAAGAAGAAGGCATGATTAAAACACTGCTGGTTAGTATCGTCGACCACTGCTCTCCCGCAGGTAGCAAATATAATTTGTTTTATTTTCCGTGGATTTGTTCTACAGAGTAACTAATTGTTAGTTTTTTTGCATAATTCTTGGATTATGGGAGCTTGATCACCTCTCTTTCTCCATTATTTAATGTTTCATTGTAGGTAGACACTTGTTTTTTGTAAGTGTTAGGAGAATAAAGAAGGTCAATTTATGGACGAGCGATTCTTGAAAATTTAGTAAAACAAGGGGATTTCATCCAGTTCATTACCTAACAGATTTATAACAAAATGAAATGAAGAATTGGTTCCCATTTCAAGATTCATGTTATTGCTGCCAAAACATTTTTCAAAAAGATCATTTTTTTCCATTAATAGATTGATATTCCCTTAGGAAATAACATCATAGCTGTTGTAGCTTAATAAAGTGTTATTTATTTTCTGATTTCTTTTATGTTTTTGTGTTTCAGGTGTTGATTCCTCTAAATTGTAGTTTCCGTTCCATTTGCAATTGAACAATAAGGACCCCACCATTCAAGTTTCAGTTACATAAGACAATTCTTCGGCAGCACCAATTCTGTGAAAAAAAAAATTAAAAAAAAAATATTTTTTTCTTAAAACCTGTGCATAAACTTTCCTTCTATTTGATTGGATTTGCTTGGCAATAGATTGCATATTAGCTTTGTTCTTTCTCCTATTTTTTTCCTTTTGCGTGTTTATATTTGTTTGTTGTTCCTCTTAAGAGACAGTGATTGTTCCTCTTAAGAAGCAGTGCGTTTATGTGTTTATTTTTGTTGGTCCTTCCAAAAGGAACAACATTTTCGCTGATTAGTTTTGTTGTTATTTTCAAAAAGAACAACATTTTTGTTGCATGTTTTTTCTGTTCCTTTTAAAAGGAACAACACCGCTAGTTTTTTCTGTTCATTTCAAAAGGAACAACAGGTTTGTTGTTCCCTTCAAAAGGAACAACACCGACTGTTCTTGTTGTTCCTTTCTAAAGGAACAATATTTTTGTAGATTATTCTTGCTGTTCCTTTCCAAAGGAACAACATTTTCGCAGATTGTTTTTGTTGTTCCTTTCCAAAGGAACAACACCTTCTGAGTGCATTTTTCTTGTTTAAAAAAAAAAAAAAAATTCTAGAACTTTTTTCGAATTTTTCATGACTTTTTGAAAGACAAACATACAATTTATGAAAAGATACACAGTCATACAATTAAAACTTACTATAATCAGCAAATAAAAAGAAATCGTCATTTTTAAGAAAGTTGTTTAGTAATAATAAGAAAAAGGAAAAAAGGGACATAATCAGTAACATAATTTTGTTGTCTTATTACCACTAAATTCATATGATTGATTATATTTATCATGTTGGTTTTTTCCTATATTTTATAACTTTCTTTGATTTTTACTTATGGATTAGGAATAAGGGCATATTCTTTTCTATTGAGTTGTTCAGACTTCTTCCACCATCCCTACTCTTAAGAAGTGCCGAGTCATCCTTTATGAATAAGTAGGGAAGTGTTATATGAAAAGAAAAATATTTACATATTTCATTAATAATTTTATAATTTGGCAGATGGAGGATAGGGGGTCTCATCAAGAGCCGGCCTACCATGTTCATAAGGAAGCAAGTGAAGTGGCATTCCCATCATGGCCACCAAACCAAGGATATGGTCCAATGGACAATTGAAAAAATTAAGAAGTCCTTGGAACAAGAGGTCTCATCACGAGCCGACCTGCCCGCTTTTCACTTCTTCCCAGTGAATGGCATTGTGATTTATCTGGTCACCAAGCCAACACAATGGCCTCTATTATGACAATTAACAAGCACTTCCTCAACATAAGTAAAGGACAATGGTTCCAAGGGTGAGAGAGCAACTCTGTCAAGGTTATTGACACTTGTGGGCAACAGAGCTCTGTTGATGGTATTGGAGTCACATTTATACACATCAATAGTAATATTAAACCCTTTTTCCTATATCTCTATTTAAATATCAGATGAAAGTATGAATCCTTAACCTTTGATTTCAAACCTATTATACATGAAAATCATCATAAATAGATCACATTAGTTTAAGTGGGTAATAAATGTATTTGTACTTATGTTTATCTTAAGCTGTCCATTCTCCTTATCCTTAAATCATTACAAAACGCTTCTATATCTGTTTACGATTTATCACATGCATGGATTTCAGTAAATGCTATAATTTCATTGATTGTATCATAAGTATGTATGTCTTTCTATGCTATACAATTGCTGTGCAGTACGCTGCTCTTTTATTTTGCTGATTTGTCACAATGTTGATACTGCATTTTTACATAATTTTTTTTCTGCTTGAAATTTTTTTTGCATGTATCTTATCTATTGCCATTCCAAACTGAAACTGTGGATTCCAGAAAATTGCATACAAAATTGTGATTTTTTTACGGGAGAACAACAAGTATGTGGGAAATTCTATTCGCAGCACGACCACACTATTGCAATTAACAACAAAGGCTCGTGAATGCACACAATTCTTGAGACATGATGTGCTTGCATGGCTTCCACCTTTTGCATCACTTTCAGTATCCACTCAGCCTACATCAGCTTCAACAAAGGCCAGTCTCTACATGTCCTTCCACATTTTTTTAGAGGTAACACTTGAGGTAAAATCGCATAATTTTCTGATTTATTATGAATTTAGGAGAATTTTATGAAAATCCATTGAGCATTATGTATCATCATTCATTCCACATTTTTACCACTTCCCATTTTTTAGATACGTCTCATTTTTTCAGTTTGGGGGAGTGTTGATTTCTTTCATTTCTTTCTTGTGACTATGTCAGTAATATTCTTTATCATCCATTGATATTCTTATTCATTCTCAACACCTCCCTTATTCCATGTTGTTTTACATCAAGCATAGATTTCAACAGATTGTAGCAACCACCTCTCTTTGTTTTCTAGCATCGCATGAGGACATGCTAATTCTTTAGTTTGGGGGGGGGGCGGGGGGCGGGGGGGAATTGCTACACATGATGGATGTTTTCCACTTTCTTTCTCATTTAAGGCATTCAATTTCATTTGTATACAGTGCATAAATTGTTTTGCATATATCTTTAAAACTATGAATTGAATTCTTGTGCTTTCTGGATAACAAAGAGGTATCATTAAAATACACAAATCCAGATAATTCCACGCTAAATTAGTTCATAAAACTTCAAAAATTATGCACTATTACCTACAACCATTTTTTTATATCTCATGATCTGTTCATCAAAACGATCTGATTTTTGAGAAAATGGTTAATGAAGTTTGTTGTTACTTATGTCACATTTTTATGCAACTTCATATACATATAGTTGAATGTCAACTATAAAAATTGTTAAGCCTTTATCAAAATTGCTAAAATTGAATATTCATTATTTGAGGAAAAATTCATTTGTTCTATCCATTTCATGAGTTGAGATGAACAATTTTATTTGTTTGGATTTTGTCTTTGGGTTGCATGAGGACATGCAATAAATTCAGTTTGGGGGTATGTTGGGTCATGAGTACGACCACCTTTTAACACTTATTTCATCCATTTTTACTCTTGTTTATCATGTCATTTATTATAATTTATCATATAAATCCATGTTATAATGATTTATGCTTTTATGGATGAATATTATTTATTCTCCTTTATTTTTAATAAATTGATGATTATTATGCATGATTTTATCATTGATGATTTATTAATATATTTTGTAATATCACTTACCATTTTAGCCTCTAAGATATTTGCCAGATTGAAGATTTGATCTCCAAATCATCATCAAATATTCCAACTCAGAAATTCGCTAGAATAAGAAGTGATAGTTTTGTGGTTGAGATTCTGGGCAAATGAAGAAGAATCTGGAAAATCCGGAACATGGGTTTTGTCCAGAACGGGCCCAGTTAACTTTTTGAAAGAATGGTTTGCCCAAATTTGGCCTGTATTGAGAGAAACACAGGGTTCTTTGAGCGCAATTTTCTCAGATTTGTTGTTGCGGCCGTCCTCCAAACCTCAGTTGCAAAGCCAAATTCGCCTTGCTCTTGTTGAAAGATTGTTGGAAATATATTTTCTTGTTGATCAATTGGTTGGGAAAAATTCAATTTTGTTATGAGAGATCCTATTTACTATTTAATTTCTCCTCTCTTTGGTTATAAAAGGAGACATTTGTAAAAGAGAGGGGATGGATCATAGTTGTTGCCTTTTTGAATTGTAAACTTAATCAAAATCTGTGTTATTGAAAACACGATTCCATTGTAATGCTGCTCCAGTTTAATGATTAATTGAAGTTGTTGTTCCATTTGCATCATCTGAAGTAGTTTGAGTAGTCCCTACTGGTGGTTAAGGGCCCGACCCCTGACAGCGTGAACTACTCCTTTGTGTTATATTTCCAATTCCTGCAGCGTGTGATCTATTTGCTACATGCATGTTACTGTGAGTTTATTTCATTAGTTTTTATCATTTTACTGTCTTTATGTATGACGCGCTCTGTTTATGAGTTATTTCATTATCGTATGATCTGAATCTTATTTCTTACGACATGGGTTAATTGAGACAGCATATTGCCTTACTTAGAACATCCTTGAATTCGTGGAAGTGATATTGGTTCTATCTTAATTCTGTGTTTAATAGTTTACTATTTTATTATAATGGATTGCGTTGCCGTTCCTTCCCAATTTAACAAGAGTCTTAATCCTCGAATTACTTATCTTGTTATGCTTCGTTGTTCGGCATTTGATGTTCCATTCCATTTGCTGTTTCGTTTAACTATTGTTCATTTCAGAGTGCAGATATAAAGCTTCGCTATTCAGTTTACTGTTCAATAGGATTTGTCGTTTAATAGAGTTTTGTTGTTCAATTCCATGAGTTAATATTTGTTGTTCGATTCTTCTAGTTTTAGTTTGTTATTCATTTACATTGTTGTTCGATTTCAATGTGTTGTTCAGTTTCAATTCATTAGTTTCCGGATTCTGTTCCTTTCTGTTATTTTCATCAGCACGAAGATTGAATTTGCTTTCATTTCAATTGCTTTAAGATCATCAACTGTAGAGGACACTGGTTATTGCTTCCAAGTCCCCAGATTGGTTATCCTGCATCGATTTCTAAGGGAATGAGTTATTGCTACTGTATCCATGATCGATGTTTTGCAGATTGGTTTAATTAAGATTTCAGAGCATTTGAGTTTATGCTGTTGTAGTTAGATTTATTTTTCAAGCATCCATTTACTCTTGTATTTCGAACACTGTACTACATATTGCAAGGCATTACTCTTGGATAAATTTCTGCCTCGGAAAGAGTACACTCTTGAAATAAAAAGTTGCTCCCGGATTGATAATTAATGTGAGATAAATAGGTGTTAAAAAGATATCTTTTATGCACTCAACAACAGGTAGGAAAGGTACACCATCAGCTATAAAAATATATATTGGCAGCATCATCACAATTGAATAGGTGTGGTATTGCAGAAAAAGAAATATTTCAACTACAAGGGTTATGGGCCTGCAACTTCCTCAACAGATATAGATTTATGATGAAAATCATACTAGAGAGAAGTGTATTTGAAGCATTCTAAGCATGTTAGCTTTGGTCAAATGAGGCACCTTTGATTATATGAGTCTGATGATATATGGTTGTTCTATCATCACCCACACTCTACACAAGTGCAAGGAATCTGTGCTTTGGGATTGTATCAACTTGTAGTGTACATTCAAGTTCAATAATCCTCAAAAGTGTTCTCTCAACAACTCTTGTACACCATTTTGGAGCAGTAGGGTACAAAGTAGGAAGAAGAAGGCCTAAACACATCTCATAGAGAAGAAATGAAGAGATAGAAAGCGCACTAAGAAATGTGCAACCCTTTTCCATTGATATCAAAGGGGGAGGAAAAGCAAGCAACATAAGAAAGGGTCTTCTAAATTGTAAGCATAGGAAGTGTATTACCATCAATGCCAAAGGGGGAGACTTTTGTAAATGTTGTCATTGATGGCAAAGGAGATGACAAAGGAGGATCACCTGAAACATCAGTCAAGGAGCAGAGGAAAAAAAACGAGAGGTAGCAGAGGCAGCAAAAAGAGAAGTAAGGAGCAGCATCAGTCAAGGAGCAGAGGATAGCAAAGAAGCAGAGAGTTATTCAAGGTGCAGCGTAGTGAGGACAGAAGGAGGGCCATTGGATTTTGAAAAAGGGGTAGAGTTAAGAGAAGAATAAGTTCTTCCAAGACAAGAAGAAGTGTTTGCAGGTGGATTCATTTGTATCTATGGGAGGAATTGTTCATCATTGCATGGGTATGATGAGACTCTGTAATTGGGAGTATAAATGGCTCCTATGTGCAATTATCTGTGCATTGATGGTTGTGAGTCTATCAGGGTTTATAAACAATTTTAAATAAACTATGTGGCAAGGTCTTTTGTGGTGCTCTGCAGATAATTGAAGAAAATCCATATCCTGTTCAGAGGCAGAGTTAGAGAAGGGCTATTGATTTTGACTTGAAAATCTGGGCAGTCAAGAAGTTTATGATGAAGAGTTGTCCCAATTCCTGTGTGAAAATATATGTGTTGTTGACTACATTCTGCATGAAGAATATTTAAGTTCAGAGGGTTAGTGTGAAAATCTGTATCATTGGATGAATTAGTGACTCTGTGTGACTTATAATTATCCGAGCCTGTGTATGATGCTGTGTATATTCCAATTTGACTTGTAATCAGGAAGAATAGATCACTAAAAGGATCGATTCCTGTAGAGTCTATTTATTGTTTGTCTCAGTTTATATAGGACAAGTTGTATGCATTCTGGAATGAACCGAAATTGTGAACCCATTGCAGGTTGAGAGAAAGGGTTTGATTCTTTTAATCCCTAGATTATTACATTATGGGAAAATCTGATTTGCTAATCTCTGTGTGAAGAGGAAATTTGTTCCAGAAGCTTTAATTGATTCATACATCTTGATAAAACTCTGTAATTGGAGGGTTCTGGTCTCTTCGGAATCCAATTTCTATCGATATAATCCGTGTTAAGTATTGTTGAGTGAATCTGAGTAAAGAGCTGATGGATTTGATTCAAAAATTCGATATCGATTTTGTCAAAGCACGAGACAACAAATCAATAAAGGATGTAATTATGTATGGTGGACTCGATAGGGTTGATCTGTTTGCTGAAGGATGCAATTAAATGGACCTCTGATCGTAGAGCATGTTTGTTGGAATATATATAACCTGTGTGAGAGTATGGGCCAGCTCGAATTATATATAATCGTTCCTGTGTGAGGGAGGATCTGACCTTTCAGCCACATAAGGGGATATATTGTGGTCATAAACGCTGGAATTGGATCATATGAGACGAGCGTTCAGGTGGTTACTATAGGATTAAACTACAATAATTGGATATAGAAAAAAACTGTGCATTGACTGGTGTTGGGGGTTTTAAAGGATCTGTTGGCAGAACTGAACCAAAGCATCGTTGAAGGATTGTTGAGCAACGAAGGAGGAGTCTCTACAAGAACAAGCGATCGAACCCAAGGCGTTGAAGTAATGATTGAAAGTCGAACTCTAAGAGATGGAACCTAAGTTACATTAATATAGTTGTGCGGAGGAAGAATAACGAGGACAGAGTTATGTATGGTAAGCCGCTGGCGGAACCTTGAATAAGGAAGAGTGGAACTGTGAAGAGAAAGAGTGGAAGCAGTTTCGAGGAGTAAAACCAATGGTCTCGTGCTGGGCAAAAGTGGTAATAATTTTTTGTCAAAAAAACGCGATCTCAGTTGATGGTTGACACACGTCCTCAGGCAGTAATGTAATACCACTTTTATCGCGCAATTGTTGATGAGTAACCTCCGAGCGTTTTAAAAACACGATATTCATTTGTATCCATTCGATGAGAGTTTGGAGTGCGACATAACAGGGATCGTTTGGTCCATTCGACATTTACGCACAGGTATTTTAGTGAGGTTGTGGGGCCCGAATATATGGTGAGATTCAATGTTAAATGGGATCGGTTTTTATATCAGTGGTTACAGCCTTGACTTAGAGAATGTCGATATAATATTTTTGGGGGCTTTATTATAACGTTCCAATTAATCGAACGGAGGTCATGATATATAATGAGATATATGTATAATGGTTACGTTAAATCCGACCTTTACATATGATTTCGGTCTTGGTATGATTTGTTTGCTGCGTTATAATATGCTAAGGTTTAAACCCAAGACAACAGATCGAAATATATGTTACATGCTGTGGACCGTTATGTTATGGGTTTTGATAATAGAGTTCATGTGCGGGAGTATATATAATATATGTAACATCGAACCTACACGAAATGAGTTGGGCACTGGGCGCACATTAAAGCTTATATTTGGGTTTATGAGAATTTTCAAATAGTTGATAAGAGAAGCCCCGAAAGAGAGTGTATTGTATGGTTCATAACCATAGATTAATAAGAGGGAGCTTCCACATAGTATTACTGTTGGCCCAGATTTAAAATTATGTAGAGGAAATTTGGAGTGCATTTTTGTATATGCATAGAGACAGGAGATTGAGTGTATCCCGGGCATCAAATTTAAACTACCAGATCTGAAGAAAAGACAGGTGTACATACACAGAAAGCAGGAGAGTATGCAAAAACTGAAAAAGTCATAGGGCATTTTACAGGCATGGTGAACAGAGTATGCAGAACAGTTACATGACAACTGCAGATACACAATTGTAGTGAATAGCATAGGTATGCAGAACAGTCTCTTAACAACAGCAAAAAAGACAAAACCAGCAAAGCCAAAGGCCAGAAAATGGGCTTAGTGAAATTGTTTTATGTAACTGAAAATGTGAATGTGAATGTTGTAATTAATTTTATATTGTTTGTGATGCATTGGCAAGTCTCTGGAGGAAACAAAAATCCCACTGTAATATTGAAATTAGTACATATTGTTATATTTTTACTAAATAAGCTAGACAAAATAAATGAGAAGGAAAAAGTCGAAGAGTCAGGGCTATTCACTTCGAATTCCCTGTGGAATACAAACAGTTATGAGGCAAACTGTATAAAGGATATCACTTTGATATGCATATGAGGTTAGAGAGTGAGGTAAGAGAACACATAAATGAAGAATTGAGGCAGAGAAGATAAGAAGAAGGAGGAGCAGAACGAGATGCTGTGAAAAGTTAGAGAATGCAAAAATGAAGTAGTGAAGCAGAGAAGAAGGAGGAGATGAGCAGAGAAGAAGGAGCTGATAGTTAATATGAGAATATGTAGAAATGATATAAGGCAAATATGTAGACTGATGCACAACAGTGAAGATGGTACAGAACAGAGCTGATATCCAAGGTAAATCAGCAAGTATTTTTCTTTTGAAAGAGTAAGGAAGCTGGACCTTCCTTATCAAGTTGTAGCTTGATAGATGTCAGTTGTAGTTGACTGAGGTAGGAGCCTCCTGTAGGTTGTAGCCTGCAGAAAATAGATGGGAGTTGGTGCTTCCACATCAAGTTGTAGCTTGATAAAATTTCGATTTTATGGTAGTGAGGTTAGACCTCCTGTGAGTTGGTGCACGGAAAATTGAGTGGATTTGAACTTCATACACGAGTTGTGGCTTGCGGGGGTGGAGATTGTGGAGCCTCCTGTAGGTTGGTGCCTACAGAAAATCAGTGGTGAGAGGGAGTTGGAGCTTGCCTTTGCATCACAACAATAATAAGATGTGGTTTTCTCCCTTTATGGGTTTCCACTTATATTTGGTGTCTCTATGCATGATGTTTATGTGTTGATATGGTTTATCTGTTCTGCTTAATACTTGCTGCTCACATATTAAGACTATTGGTACATTATCTAATCTGCTTATTAATTGTTGCTCACAAATTAATATTGCTCACACATAAAGTTGAACATGAAATGAAGGTTTGAATAAGTTTTAATGAAAATTTTTTAAGAGTCCAAGAAATGTGTTAAACTGATTCATCCCCCCCCTCAGTTTAACTAAGAGTTCAACAAGATCTAGGCTAGTTTCAGTCGTGTGTGACCAAGGAAAATCTATCTATAATATGAGGAGCATATGATTAATTTTATCAATAATATGTTAATACATCTAATATCAATGTAACCATTTTAAATATGCTAAATATGTTTGAGATTTATTGAGTCATTTTAATTTTAGATTTTCTTAGATGATAAATATTGTAAAATAACTTTAATGATGAAAAATGATGAAGTGAATTTTTGAATTCAAAGTGATAATGTAATAATATTGAATGATATAAAATGTGAATAATAATAATGTAGTCAATTACAAATAGCCTTCATTATGATCAATCTCGAACTATTTTCTTGTACTATTCTTATTGTCACCCTTGTTAGTTTTGTCATCTTTTCATATCGATTATTTTAAAAAGACAGTAGAAACCATAAATCGTAAACCATTTAAATATTTAGTTTGAGTTGTTGTAGTAAAAATCATACCTTGTCTCTCTTGCTCTCCAATATTATTAGGTTTAATTACTATAACGCAAAAAAGGTTATACATTTTCAATATTTTTTTGTGCTTACACTGAAATCAATGCACACTATTAATCCAATGATTTTAAAATTAACGTACCATCTTACATCCAATTATATCAAATAAAAAATCAACATATACACTGAAATCAATGCATCTAATGCAATAAATCAAATAAGATTAGAAAACAACATCTACATAGAAATCAATGCATCTAATGCAAGTAATCCAATAGGATTAGTAATCAACATCTACACTCAAATCAATGCATTTAGTGCAAATAAGAAAATAGGATTAGAAACCAACATATACACTAAATCAATGCATCTAGTGCAAGAAATCAAATAGGATTATAAATCACCATCTACACTTAAATTAATGCATTTAGTGCAAGAAATCAAATAGGATTAGAAATCATTTATATTGGAATCGATGCATATAGTGTAACCAATCAAATATAATTATAAATCAACATCTACATTGACAAATACATATAGTGCAAGCAATCAAATAGGATTAGAAATCACTATCTAAACTGAAATAAATGCATTTAGTGCAAGCAATCAAATAGAATTAGAAATCATCTACATTGAAACCAATGCATATAGTGCAAGTAATCAAATATAATTATAAATCAAAATCTACACTGAAATCAATGCATCTATTGTAAGAAATATTCTTCCCTCACCCCCCCTCCTCTCCATATATATATATATATATATATATATATATATATATATATATATATATATGTCCCTCCATCTCTCCTTCTTTGTCTCTTTATCTCACCCCCATAAACACACACACCCTCTCACTCTATATTTCTCAATCTCTTTGTCCATCCCTCCCTCCCTCTCTCCATCTATCTCTTCTTTCTCTTCACCTTCCCTCTATATCTCTATCTTCCTTTGTCTCTCTATATCAACCCAAAAACATACACTCTCTTTCTCCAATCTATCAATATATCACTTTCTCCTCCTCTCCCTCCCTCTCCCTCACTTCTATCTCTCTTCCCTCCTACTATCCTCTCTCGCTCTCCCTCCAAATTCCTTATCACTCCTTCTATCTCTCTCCAACTTTCACTCTCTATTTCTTTCTTATTACCACCCTCTACCTCCCCCTCCATCTCCATCTCTCTTTCCCTACCTTTCTCTCTCTCTCTCCACCTTCTAACTTTGTCACTATATGCCTCTCTCTCTCCTTCTATCCCCCATTCTGTCTATCTCTTCTTCTTTCTCTTTATCTCACCCCCAAACATACACTCTCTCTCTCCATCTCTCCCTTTTCACTCTCTATATCAACCCCAAAACATACAATATCTTTCTCCAATCTATCAATATATCACTCCCTCCTCCTCTCCCTCTCTCTCCCTCACTTCTATCTCTCTTCCCTCCTACTATCCTCTCTCGCTCTCCCTCCATATTCCTTATCACTCCTCTCTCTCTCCAACTTTCACTCTGTATTTCTTTCTTATTACCACTCTCTATCTCCACCTCCATCTCCATATCTCTTTCCCTCTCTCTCTCTCTCTCTCTCTCTCTCTCCACCTTCTAACTTTGTCACTATATGCCTCTCTCTCTCCTTCTATCCCCCATCCTCTCTATCTCTTCTTCTTTGTCTCTTTATCTCACCCCCAAACATACACTCTCTCTCTCCATCTCTCCCTTGTCACTCTCTCTCTCTCTCCACTTGTCACTCTCTATGTATTTATTCTTCCTTCCCTCTCATCCCATCTAGCTCAATCTCTTTATCCATCCCTCTCTCCCCCTCCAACTCCATATCTATATCCCTCCTTCTCTCCCCTTCTAGCTCCATCTCTCCATCCCTCCCTCTCTCCCCTAGCAACTCCATCTCTCTATCCCTCCCTCTATCCTCCTCTCTCTCAAGTCCCCTCTCTTTTCCTTCCTCTCTCTCCCTTTTTCTCCTACCTCCCTCTCTCTTCCCCCATCTCTCTCTCTCTCTCCCCCCTATAATCCTCTATAGTCCCCCATCACTCTATTCCTCTCTCTCGAGTCCTCTCTCTCCCTTTATCGCCCTCAAATACTCTCTCTTCCCCATCACTCTATCTCTCTCTCCAACTATGTTACTATATCCCTCCCTTCATTATTTTCTCTCCTTCTCTCCCCCCTTCTCTCCATCACTCCCTCTATGTCTCTTTATATCACCCCTAAGCATACATACACTCTCTCCATCTCTCCCTTGTCACTCCCTCTCTCTCCACTTCTCACTCTCTATGTATTTCTTCTTCTCTCCCCCTCCAACTCTGTCTCTCTATCCCTCTCTCTCTCCTCCTCTCATCCTTCCTCTCTCTCCCTTTCTCTCCTACCTCTCTCTCTCTTCCCTCCAATCCTTTCTCCTTCTCCTTCCCTCTCTCTTTCTCTCTCTCTCCCACCTCCATATTTATGTCACCCTCTCCCTCTCTTACCCTTCTCTACCTCTCTCAGGGCCTCTTCCTCTCTCTCTCTCTCTCCATTTCTCCTCTCCTTGATTTTATCTCCATCTCTCCCTTGTCACTCCATCTATTTCTCCACCTCTATCATATGTCTTTGTTCTTCCCTCCCATATATATATATATATATATAATTTAATATTGTATTAATATAAAGTTATTATATAATAATTATAATATTATAATATATTAATATCAATATTAGATTTAATAATAATAATAATAATAATAATAATAATATTTTAATATTAATGTTAATGTTAATAATGTTTTTTTTGCATGGTATTATTATTAATTTGGTCCATGGTATTTGGTCCATAGACTTCAAATATAATTAGATGTTGATTTTTGTTCCTATTTGATATATTTTTATTTATTTACCTTACCTTTTTATACAAATTTTATAAATATGGTATTTGACCCATGGTATTAATAATAATTTGTCCCATAGGCTTCATCTAAATATTTTTTTTTTTTGAGTTTTTGTAAATATAAAGAGGTTTATGGAATAAATATAAAAAGATGTTTTATTTATTTACAATACCTCTAGTTTATTTATTTACCATATCTCTTTTTTGAGTGTACGCAAAACTCTTCCTATTTTAACTTTATATTGTTTAAATTTATTTTTAATTGTTTATTTATATGGTTATGTAAGTTATTTTAAAGCCCAAATTATTTATATTTTATCTTAAAAAAATATTAGTTACAAATCAGGGTCATATTGGGCTTTATAATGCGCCTCTCGACGCAAATAAATAAATAAATAAATAAATAAATAAATATATATATATATATATATATATATATATATATATATATTTGGTAGTGTATTAGAAAAAACTCATCTAACACTATATCTTTTAAGCAAATGCACATATCTATCTTAACTCTAAATCTACTAATCTCCCAAGAGAATAAAATCTATGGAAACAAAAACATTTCCAGAAGTTTTACATTCAACATTTTCCCAATACTACCTCATTTTGATAAAACTTGGAGAAAAATTCACAACTATAAAAAATATATACTAATTATCAATAATATTATTTATATTTATATAAATTTCACATTTCTATATAAAAATATTATCATTTTAAATTTTATTAAAAACTTCGTAATATACATAATTATATATAGATACAGATAATTGCATATATCAATTTGGTTAATGTTAAGTGGTTGAAGAGTAGTCAATATTGAACATAACTTCATTTAAAGTAATATTTTTATCATTTAAAAGACCATTAGCCATATCTATCATTTATCATTTAAAAGATCAAAGGGCTGATCATAGTGCATTATTGTTCCGGCAGGTTTTCTTTCTCTACAATGTTCCTCGTACACAGCGAGTGATCTTTCTTCTCATTTCTCTTTGGAAGTGCTTTAAACTTCCCCTTTGAATAAGTTGTTTTCTTTATCATTTCATAGGATTTAAGGAATTATCTGCTTAAAATGTAAATGTATAAACCTGTTCGAGGTTTCATTAGGTTAACAGGAAAATATTTGTTTAAATAACTTCAGCAGGTCATGTTCTTGCCACTGTGAAAAATAATTTAGGAAAAGAAATTTGGGTAAAAACACAATCAAATATGATGCATGGCATTGAGTCTTAAACCAGTGTTTGAGATATTGAGTCCAATGAATGATTTTTCCAACCCCCCAATGAGATATTGAAGGTACAGAACTGATATTGAGTCTCAAACCAGTGTTTGAGATATGACTCCAATGAATGATTTTTCCAACCCCCCATCTGTAAAGTATGTAAGACAAAGCTCCATTCTTCAGTAGAAATTGGGCACCTTAGAAGGTGTGTCACATCCTATGAATGTTGCATACAAAGAGAACAAATACTAGGACCGATAAAGCCTCTGAGGTTCTCCCAAGTGAGAATTTTGTCATGCAAGACCATCCAACCGAAAAATTTATGTTTAAGTGGAAACTCCCATTTCCATGACTTTTGTATCCAAATATGGTCCTCAACTGAAGGAGTTGGATTGGAAATGTACTTGTATATATCACTGACAACAATCTGGCTCTTATTCATATGTCCAACCCAACTCATCCTATCCATCTCGTTAGAAATAAAAATGTATGTGGTCTTAACTTGCCTAATATATAGATCCCACTTTGTAGCCAGACATCCAGATAGATCAATGTCCTCTACCCGAAGCCAAGATTGTAAATTAGGAGAAAGTGCCCGAAAGGAGACAATATGAGAGAAAAGAAAGATACCTCTTTTGTTCCTGAAGACCCCTAATAGCATCCAAGCTAACGTCGATCCTATTGCCATTTTTCCTCATCATACTACACCAAATATAAGAGGAGGAAAGGGAAAATCTCACGCCTTCTTTGATCTAGAGGTCAAAATCCTTATATGCCAAGTATTTACCTCGGGTGATCTGAGACCATATGCCCCTGCGAGACATTCCTCTCCATAAACTCTTGCAGATTAGAGCTCGATTAAATGAGAGCATATCCAATATCCCTCATCAACAACTCTGGCAATAAGGGGTAGGCGAACCAGATGGATTTTCCTATAAGGATCGTTTTCGGACCACAAGAATCTAGCCAAGATTGCATCTATCTTATGAATGATTTCCATTGAAACATGAATAAGTGCATCCAGTAAATTGATAATGACTTCAAGATAGATCTAATCAAAATAAGTCTACCTCCTCTAGAAAGCCATCTATATGACCAATGCGCCAATTGAGTTCAAATTTTTGTATAATCTAACTCTAGTCTCCATTTAGATAATGGTTCGGCCTAATTTTGACACCCAAGTATACAAATACAGAACCCAAAGATTGAGCATAAAACCTGAAAAGACCACATCTGCACAGACACTCCATATTCCAAGTGAGCAGATATCAATTCAGATATGCTCGAGTTGATGATGAGACCAGAAGCAGAACCAAATGAACTGAGGATGTGATGCAAATGAGTCCATTTTGAAATAGATGACGCACCACCAAATAGGAGATCATTAACAAAGATTACGTGTAAGACGCTGATTTTTCGAGTCATTTTGATGCCCACAATCAATCCTCTGGCTTTGTAATCAACAATATTCCTTCTAAGTGCTTCCATGACGAGAAGAAAAAGAATGGGGGATAGTGCACACCCCTAATGAAGTCCTTTATAAGCTTTGAAAAAAGAATTCGGGAATCCATTGATAATAATAAAAAAATTGGCGGAGTTCACACATGCCATAATCTAGTTGACATTTTGTATAGTGAGATCGATATTATGAAGGGTCAGTCTCAAGAATTCCCAGTCTATGTTGTCAAATTCCTTATTAATATCAATCTTCATAAGACAATATTTGTACCTCTTCACCTTAATGGAATGGAGGCATTCCTGCGCAATGGCCATCGCGCCCTGTATCTGTCTCCCCTCTAAAAACCCAAATTTCTCTGGAGAAATGTGGTTAGTCAGATAGATTTTAAGTCTGACAGCAATAAGCTTAGAGATCAATTTGTATACAGAGTTGCAGAGGGAGATGGGGTGAAAATATTGAAACCTAACTGGTCACTTCTTTTTGGGAATTAATGCAATGAAAGTTGCATTAATGGCACCCGAGATGTAACCCTTAACCATGGATTCTTCTGCCACTGCTAGAAGATTCGAGGAAATAAGATTAAAGAAGTGAATGTACAGCTCGACACCCCACCCATTAGGTCCAGGGCTCTTTTCCCTAGCACATGCATGAAGGACACTATGAATTTCCTCGGATGTCACTGGTCTGCCCAAAACATCATTCTCGGTCTCATGTACCATGAGAGGAAGATGGTTGATGAAGTCCATTTGTGCATGGAAAGGGGGGTCTTTAGCAGAGAATAAGCCTTTGAAATGTCAGTATGTTGCATGTTCAATGTCCGATTGAGAAGTGCATATTGAATCCCCCTCCTCAAGAATATTCCAAATGCCATTTTCTTTCCTCCTCGTAGAGGAAAATATGTGAAAAAATTGTGTATTCTTGTATCCAGCCACAACCCACATTACTCGACTTTTAAGACGCCAAGATTCTTTCAGTGTTTTATAAAATTTTCTCTTCCTAGATTCCATATCCAAAATCTGTTGTCTATGGGCTTCTGAAGAAAATAAAGGATCACCCGGATCGAATAAATTTTTCAGAGTGGCTTCAATGGAGTCCATGATCCGAGCTTCAACAATTTTCTGGGTCTTAACCCACATTCAAACCACTTGTTTCAAACATTTAGGTTTGTTGCATATATTATCCATTGGACTCGACTGAGTATGTTGCTCCCTCCATACCCGATGTACAATATTAGCTAATTCATTAAGAACCAGCTACGGTTGATTGAATTTAAAAGGAAGAGCCTTGTGGCCAGATTCCCCAACCCAAGAGAGAAGAATCAGGAGATGTTCTGAGGCGAAAGAAGGGATAAATGAGGAGTTAAGGTCCACCAAACCCACAACAAGTTGATCTTTCACCAAAAATTGTCCAGACGCTTAGAAATACTTTAATTCCCTGTCCGACCATTTTTCCAGGTAGGAACAATCTTATGTGGGGTGATGTCGCGGAGAGACAAATAATTAAAAAGAGAAGTAAAACGAGTCTCGAGGATGTCAGAATTCGCCTTATTACCCCAAATTCTCTTTACAGTCAAGAGTCAAATTAAGGTCCCCAACCATGATGAATGAAGACAGTTCAAACAATCCAAGAGCCAAGACCCTTTCCCAAAAAGACCGCCTACCTATGTATGGAGCATACATATTTGTTAAACACATGCATGGTACACACACATAGGGAAAGAGTAAACACACATAAACAGAAAGATAAGCGTGAGTTATCTCATTATTCACCATAGATGTACATTTATATTACATTGGTGTGACCCTTGAATTCCCATTCCAAGTGGTCTCTTGGACTCCATTTGTCCATTCGCCTTCCACACCTACCCATTTAGGATTAGGTGTCCAACATTCCCCCCCTAATCCGAAGGGGTATGTGTGAGTCCAAGAAGAGAGTTGCAATACAAATCTGCAAAGTATGCATGGCAGCACTTAGGCTAAATCAACTCTCTCAAATGTTGGCATAAAGAGGTGGTTTAAGGATGACCACCAACACTGGAACGCTTAGTGCAGTTCTCGAAACTCTTCCAAATCTGGCAAGAAGCTGAGGGCTTCTTAGAGGAACTGTCCCTCATATTTGAAAAGGGAGACCTTCAACCTGGAAGAAGGAAGGTCTTCAACCTGTGATGGTTTAAGGATGACCACCAACACTGGATTGCTTAATCCATTTCCCAGAATTCTTCCAAAACTGGCAAGAAGCTGAAGCCTTCTACTAGAGGAAGTGTTTTGAATTCTTTGAAGAGGAAGAATATCAAACTCGCATAGATGGTTTAAGGTTTTCCACCAACCAAAGGCATGCTCATGGGCATCTGTGTCTCTGGCTACAACTCCGAATCTGGAATGAGAAATTGTGGCTCAGGCTCGCTTGAACTGTTATGTCTCTGGATACAACTCTGAATCTGGAATGATAGGTGATGGCTCAGGCTCGCTTGATGTGGCGTCGAAGCTTGTAGATGACCACCATTTTCCCCCTTGTCAGGTACAAGGTGAGATGATGGTGAAAACTCAACTTCAATTTTGTTCAATATTCTAGAACGAGTTCTGACATGTGACTTAAACATCTTCTCGGTTGTTGATGCCCATTGCCAAGAAGTGATCCATCCAAGATGAATCTTTGTTCTTACAGGAGGCTTGTTTCTAAAGCATATGTGTGAAGAGTGGGTGTGCCGACCATAGTTCTTGCATGGGTGAAGATTGAAACAATGATCTTTCATATGGCCAACTCGATCACAGTGTGGGAATTTTTCAATTTGTTGTTGCTGCTTTGGAAGAGGAGCAGGATCTAAAACAACTGAAGGTGAACTGTTATAAAGGGATCTAACACTCTAAAATTTTATGAGCTTGGAGTATTCTGGAATATGAAAGGAAAACTCCTTGTCATATCCAAGACCTGTTTTGTGCTTATTATGGACAATCTCTTCCCAAGGTCTGATGATGGGCTTGGGAGGTGAAGGCTGGACTTTTCCACCTGCATGCATATCTACGCTTGAACTAGGCACTGAATGTAAATCAACCTCAACTCTATATTCTTCGTGCTGATGGGAGTCTGTCTCGATATTCTGAACAGAAACAGGTTTAGAATGGCAACTCTTCTGTTGTAATTAATCTTGTTGTAGTTGAGATTCAAGTTGGAGAAACTCGATTTTCTCCTATGCATCTTCTAAAAAAATTTGAATATTAAAGAGAGAGACTTTGTCAATTTTAATTGTATCATGGTCAATGGAATGTATCAAAGTTTTTAGGAAATATAAAACTTCGCCAATTCGATCCATTTTTCAAACAAATTTAGTGCGTTGATGAGTCCCTCAAAAAACTAACTAGGTCAATTTATTTGTATAAAACAAGCTTCTTGGAAAAATTTGTCAAGTTTCTTGAAGAAATCTGTCATCCACATAAAATTTATTGGAAAGCGAAATACTTCAGTGACATCTGATTCGTGACTGTCGCACGTAGAAAATAGATAATTTGTATAAGAGGAATTGGACACTGTTTCACCAAGCTCCAAATTTATTGTGACAGAGAGAGAATTACATAAAATAACTTCTGAGCACAGTCCATGATTTAGTAAAGGCCATTGAGGCCCCCATCTATGGATATATATATACCATATGTTTTCCACAGTCCACTTCCGAATGGTGAGATCTCAGAGTGAAATGAGTTTTTAAATCTAGCTATCAATAAATTCCCATGAGAGTTTCAAAGTCTCAGTTTCACGGGCTCCTTTCTTGTCTCATAGTTGATATGTTGCATATGTGTTCATCAGTTCTTCCTATCTTAAAGGAAGAAAGGAATGAAGGCTATGTACCTTGCTCAGGTCAGTAGAATGATGCCCTTATAGTTTGAGTATGCATAAATAGGTACATTGGGGACCAGGATGTCCCAACTTAGCTCTCCTTCCCGGAGCTCTTCTCATGTACTGATGAGGACAGAATAATTGCTATGTTTCCAAACGCAAATTGGATCTTTGAGCATCAGATTTCTGTGACCTCCTTTTACATATTCCTTACATATCCTTCAAACATTGATTCAAGAGCCGAAATCAAGCTCTCTTCCCCTGATTTGTATGCAAATGACAGTGATAACCAAGCTTCATCCGAGTCTTCAGTGGCACAATTTTTTATTTTTTATTTTTACCAGCTATCACTCAGAAACAAGATCCAAACCAAACCAACCAAAAAATAGAGAATGGGCCATCATGTATTCTTCCAAAGATGGCAGAAATGCAATAGAAATGGTGAAGCTACTACCTAACAAAGATGGACGAAATTAGAAAGATAAACTAAGCTGAAGTTTTTGTTGCTGTAAATACATTTGCATGGACAATCAGTTCAACCACTTATTCACATTTTCCAATTCGGTGGTTGCTCCTTCGAAGCAACAATTGTAAGGAGTTGTCAGTATCATGTTTTTTTTCACCATTCAAATTCAAACTAAAATATCTGCAAATTTGAGCCACCTTTTGACAAATTCTCACCATTTTGAGTGACACATGACCTCCACAATGGTAGCTACAGCCAATTCATGACTTCGATCTCCTCCAACAATGGCCGTCAGGGACTGGAAAGCACTCTGCAGGAATTTTATCCATCACTGGGTACCACACCCAGTAAACTACACCAGCGCTTTGCTGGAATTTGTGTAGAAGACCCTAACACAACGATGGATGAAAGGAGAAGCGTGCCCACAAGAGGCAAGGACCCCAATGACCCAATTCACCAGTACTTGAAAAGGGATTACGAGTGTGGGTTTGTGTCAAAAATTACTTTCGGAAACCATTAATTAATTTCAGAAAAAAAGGAAGGAACCCGAATGGCTATTACAATTCAGACTCAATGCTTATAGACAATGGAAAAAAATGGCAGAGCCCAATTGGTCTCACATCAATCATCCCACATCAATTTCCAAGACTTTTTCTATTATTTGGAACCTAAAAAGAAAGAGAAGAAGAGGAGCCTGAATGAGGTGGATCCTGACTTGCTTGATACATTTCAGAAGCCGACCATAATTGAAAAATTTGATTCGATCTCAATGCATAGTATTTGCTTGCAGAGATTCAACAGAGAACACTTTGTCAAATGCACAAATGGATAGAATGCACAGGGACATCATATAATGGAAAGAAAATAACATGAATTACAGTAGGACAGAGCAAAATTGGGACATGTGGGTACTGGAAATTAGGGAACAAAAAATACAGATGGATAGGAGCGTTATAAGGGAGTAACGCACTATGACAGGCAGACAATGAAAGCTGCAAAGGCTAGCAGTTCAACACAGAAAATACAGGCTCTGATTGCAGGACTGTATTAAAGTCAAATATTATTCAGAGAATAATGTCGGGAAATAAATGGACACAATTAATGGTGTTTTGCATGCATTATATTCCATTCTACGTACTTTACTTTCACTGCAAAGTCACAATTTTGGAGGTTTTAGATTGCAACATGCTGCAAGGAATAAACTGACCAATTTAACACTTCATAAACAATGTAGGATTAAACTTCTATCTAATTCCATGACCATACAACCACCGCAACATACACCTTCATTGGAGAGCTTCAAAATGGTCTAGCCAATGAACTATTACGCACATCAACATATAATCATGACTATTGCACCAAACATAGTTATGATTACTCAGAGAAAATTGCTGTAGACTAGGCTGAAGACAGACGTATGGCTAGGCAGGGGTGATTACAGAATAGACATATAGGCCACAAAAACAAGTAGCTCATTCATATGAGCAGGCAGTAGATATTTAGCTCTGATACCATGTTAAACACACGCCTTGTACACACACATAGGGAAAGAGTAAATACACATAAACAGAAAGATAAGCATGAGTTATCTCATTATTCATCGTAGATGTACATTTATATTACATTGGTGTGACCTTTGGATTCCCATTCCAAGTGGTCTCTTGGGCTCCATTTGTCCATTCGCCTTCCACACCTACCCATTTAGGATTAGGTGTCCAACAATATTAATGATATGGAGATGAGAGGAAGAGCTCCATGAATAACCTGATAAGAGTATACTTGTAGGAGTAAAAAAAAGCAAAAGCTTGAGATTAAAAGGTTTCGAGGCCACCACTAATCCTCCAAAGAGACCACATGAACTAGTAGCACTGCCGAGCCACCCTGGGAAAATATTAAGAATAATTTCCAAAGATCTCTCCTTGGAGATCATAGTTTCTTGAAGAAGAACCACATCTGGATGATGCCTGTGTATGAGACCTTTTAGAGAGCGATATTTGTACTTATCCCCTAACCCCCTAATGTTAAAAGACATAATGATCATGAGGAAACCAAGATTTCAGGCTTATCCGCTCTAAGGACTCGAGAATCAAGAGAGTCTGTAGCCCATAAATCCCCAAGTGAAGGAAAAGGAACCTTGTCATCCAATGGCAAAGCTGGGTACACAAGATGGAAGTTTCTTGTATTTGGAAGATTTTTTTTTTGTTTTCTTTCGGGGATGGGAGGATTTATCAGTTGTAGATGAATATGGGGTAGATCCTTTCCCAGGCACCTCCCTCAGATGAAATTTTTTTTCTTAATGGACAGGGGGTCCATATCAATAGAATCGGAGAAGGAAAATGCTTTCAGCTCTTGGTCTAGAGAGATGGGGAGAGGTTGGAGATGAAGAAATGAAATGGATAACCGAAGAGGGGGGAGCAGGAGGCCTCAGATGAGAAAGAGGCAGGGGAGGG
Source organism: Pinus albicaulis (assembly GCA_034641835.2). Lineage (NCBI taxonomy): Eukaryota > Viridiplantae > Streptophyta > Pinopsida > Pinales > Pinaceae > Pinus > Pinus albicaulis. Next base: position 430,668,100 of record CM076584.1, on the reverse strand, counting down.
GAAGAGGGAACCAAGCTAAGATCTAAAGCAAGGGGAATCACGAAAAGCTTAGGAGAAGGGAAAGAGTCCCTATCCAGAGAAACCTTATCTAGGTTAGCTTCAGGGACAAAGCAAGAGAAAAGAGGATGAAAAATTAGCAGAATAAGGTATAAAATTACATGGCACCAACTGCGGCTTTTCATTTGGTACCAACTCCACACGGTCCTCAGCTGAAATTGTTTGAGAGTGTCTCCAAAGTGAATGTCGACCAGGCGGAAGTTGACTCGAACAATTAGCAAGGAGATGTCCCCTAGAGTGGCATGCCAAACAACTATAAGGGATTCCCCAGTAATTAATTCTAAGACTGAGAGTAAATAAGTCCCTATACAAATCCAGTGTAGATAGGAGACCATCTCCAAGATTGACCTTCATGAGCACCCATGCAATTTTTTTTCCATATGATCGATGCTCCCCTCGTCTCAATAGTATAAATTACCGATTGAATTAACAATATCAGTGATCGTCGAGCGATTCCATAATTCGAGAGGGAGGGCCAACAATTTAGCCCAAACAATCTTCCAACAAGGAGATTCCTTGAGGGGATTAAATTTAGCCTTCCATTTCTGCAACATGAATATGGATTCAATCTCTTTGTCTACAATAATAAACCAAAGCCAGGAATGAATCCTATTCAAAACATCCAAGTATTTACTCAAAAACCTCAAAACACTAATACTGCCCAGATGGATCTAGCTCCAAAAAACTGAAAACCTGCAAGTATAGATTAAAATTATTATAAGCTCCAAATGTTTGTGTAACTTTATATTCTCAACTTGAATGCCTCCAAATCCTTGTCCTTTCATTGTTCTTCTGTCAACCGCTTCTGTTCATGCTACTCGAAAATCTCCAGACAGTAAGTCTCGTCGGGTGGACCCAACTCCAAAAAATCAGAAACCCTACGAAAATGGAATATAATTACTATAAACTCCAATAGTCTTGTGTGTCAATAATATTCCTCGAACTCGTAAACCTCCATATCCATGACCTTTCGATGTTACTTCTAAAAACCACTATGATTATGTATAGCAGTTTTATCCATCGCCATGGCTAATGAATAGGGAACCTACAAAATAACCAAAAAGGGGAGTCTACTTGTTCATTAGGATGAAGATTCAGTCATGTTCCTCGACGTTCTATTTATAATTAAATTTCTTAAAGTTGTGATGTTTTTAACTTCTTTTCGAAATGAAGAAATAGCTTTGGAGCACCTCTCAAGGGTACATAGTAGTTAGTTTTTGTTTAAGATTGTGTTTTGTGAACCAAACTTCCACACATAACCATTAGATCACAATTTCAAGACTTTTTAACTTATAATTTTATGGTTATTTTTATACAAGGAATTTTTCTTTAATTGTCAATTACTTTATGTGAATGTATATTTTATAAATGTAATTGTTTTAAATCAGTTGTAGTTATGCCTCTTATGGTAAGATTAACATTTTGGTTATCATGTTAAATCTATAAAAATATTAAGTTTAATTTGGATATAGATAATGTAGCAGATGAGAAAGGTGAATGAGGAAATTGATTATTTTTCATTAAAATAAGTTTCCTTACGTAGTTGATTAGAGAAATTTTTCTTTTAATAAAATGGAACAAATAGTAATTATATTAAAAAAATAATTGTTGAAATATTTCAAAATTTTCAAAAAATGAAAAGGCATCTCTTATAGCCAACATCATTTTTATATTTTTCTTCATAAAATTAGATAACCTACTAATATATATTTTAATAAATTAGTTTAAAAAAAGTATAAATTGACAGTACATAAAAACTTGGACTTTTTAAAGGAAATCATGCCCATTGTAGGCTTCCTCAACTTCAAGTTCCAAAAATTCTTTTTCAATTTCCAATCTCCATGAATTTGTTGAATTGTATCTTCCTCCATGGCCACTTCCTTGAGAGAGACAATTGAAACTTGTGAAGAAATCCTAGAATGTGAGCTCCTAGCTAGTTCTATGATAATTGAAACAACATATGATATATTGTGAACTTCTCAATTTGATTAGGATGGTCGCTACTTCTAATTGGGAGGACACTCTATTATTGAGGTGGAATACTACTAATTGAGCATTCTCACCCTAGCACACCACACTTCTCATTAACCAATAAGTATTTTTCAATTTCACGTGGAATACATCTATTAGTGTTTCTATGTCCATCCATGGTTGAAAAGAGTCATCTCAATACTATGGAAAACTTATGAAGATCAAAAGAGATGCACCTAGGATGTTGAAGGTATTTGGAATAAAAATATAAAAATCCCTAAATCTCAATAAGTTCACAAGATAGGACATACATATTGATAGAAAATTGTATAACCTCCATCCAAAATATCTCAAGAAAATAAAATCATTTCCAACATTCAAGGAGGTTCTAACATGTCATAAAATTGGTCAAAGCTCTACAAGGCTCAACAAGGCCACAAAACAAAACACAATGAGGTCACATAGAAGAACTAAGAAAATGAGAAGACTCCCTAGGTAAACTATAAATATCCCTCCTTTGTCGCAAGATGTAATCTCATTGCCCATAATATCTATCCTCAATCTATGTTTGAAGACATCAATGTGAAGTACACTGGAGCTAAGAGGTGTTAAACTAATATTCACATAATATAATGAGCCTCGTCATTTGATTAGTAATTCAAGATGCATGTCATTCGTAATGTTTAAATTGAGTATATTCATGGAAGAATTTAAATGATAGGGTCCCACCGCCTCCCATTTTTATTGAGATAACCTTGATTCAATAACACTCCCTAATTTCTATGGAGTATGCTTGATTGTTAAAAGATTGAAGTATTTGAAAATACTCAACTAATCAAAACACTTTGCAATTCTTTGAATTCTTAAAATCAATCTAGAAATATATGATGATTATGGCGAAGTCAAGTCTCTTATTTGGCCAATGATAGTCAAAGAGTCTATTGTGATTGGATGTTCATCATAATAATTTTTATGCCTTCATATAAATCAAAGGATTTTTCCTTGATTAGAGGTTACTCGCAAGCCCTAAGTGAAGGTCAATTCACATTGTCCCTTGGGATTGTAAACACCTCATGCAATTTCCACCCTAGTATATAAATTTATAGGATATGGTAATGGGTTGTGATCCATTTATGTGTACATGAATCATGAGATCAATCAATATAATATCTCTTGATGTAACCACACATTTTACCTCTAACTCAAGGTGACGTCGTGGCTCTAGGAAAAATGTTCATAGGAATTTAACATTTTCTAATGGGGAAACACTCTTCCTAAGACACATATTTCATTTTTATACTTAATCACCATCCATTGCCTCCACCACCTCCACTGCCTTCAACCCATTCCTTTCCTAGTGGGGATTCAATGGAAATTTAGTTACCTTCAATTTATATTACTTCTACTTTTAGGTAATTGTAGATACTTTATGGAGTGGAAACAAAGGAATGCATATCTTTGTTTCGAAGTCTATATCAAATGCACATGTTTGAAAAGATTAAAGAAATAATAATAATGAAAAATTGTTGTGATCTTCCAAGGTCTTGGGATGTTATCGTGTGTGTGCAGATGTGTGTGCATGTGTGAACGCACGCCTGTGTGTGTAAGAAAAAAAAATTATAACACCCTAGTTTGGACCCTTAGACATGATTTTCATGTTAATAGTTCAAGTGCACAAGTAAAGGACATAATCTATTACAAGATCAAAAGACACCAAACATGCAAGATGGTGAATCCTTGTGAAAGGAGTATCATAACCTAATGGAAAGTAAGCTATGTATGCTACCACTTAATTTATTGGAAATATTGTAAAATAATATTGATTAATAAATTTCACTTGGTGGTTAAAACAATCTAGGAGCGCCAATATGGGGGTAATAAGGCAACAAGAAGGGAATGAAAGGGTAAATAGGGTTAACCATGTGACAAGTGGCAACTTGAGAAACTATTGAATTTTCCTTTTTTTCATCAACTATCCATTCTTCTAAATGTATTTCTTACTTGGGTAATGTTTTAATATGAGGATATTTGATCATTTACTAGTAGTACACCAACAAAGTAATATCTATATATATATATATATATATATATATATATATATATATATATAGATATATATATATATATATATATAATTAGTGGGAGACCAACAAATTAGCACTTTATATATATATAACATAGTTACAACAATTCCTTCCAACTTCTCTCTATGTGTGTTACATCGATGAACTATCTAGACTAGATGTTTAAGGTGCAAAGTAGATATAACTGCCTAATTATCCTAGTCATTCAACCCAAATTATTGGTTGATCGACTTACATTTTTACTTGTTCGGTTGACCCAACTTGTGTGGTTGAATTACTTATATTAGACTTGATAGTGGACAAGGGTTGACTATATCTAGCCAACTAAGTCAACTAGCCCTTCTAACATCTCCCCCTAACTAAATCTTTGCTTATCTCAAACAAATGGGAGAGTCTGGATTACAATAAGAAAATTTGAGAGAGAGATTACTAGAAAGTTTTAATTTCATAAGTATTATGATTGTGGATGTTGGGGTTATTGAGTTCTTGGATATTATTTTGATGTGGATGTTGGTGCCACTAAAGTTGATGTTGCAACCACCAATGTTTGTGGAGATGAACTCAATACTTCTTCAAAAATAGTCTTGGGCCATGTATATAGAGGTACATCCTTTGCAAGTGATTTGGCCCCTTTTTGTTGCCTTTTGTTTGACGGATAATTCTCTTATGCAGAAAAAAATGAACTCCCTAGATCTAGCGGCTTGATTTAGAAACAACAAGAAAAAAAATATTAATGCTTCCTTAGAGAAATTAGAAAATGAAGTAAATATTTACCTAGATTCCAATGCGAATTCTCTTCTTCTCCTCACTTGCAAGCTTTAACTCCAACTCCAAATGCTCTAAATAGGATTTGCAAAACAACTAAAACAAGCAACAACAATACAACATGCAAATAACATGTACTAACTATTGAGAATTTGTAGGACTAGAGATTAATACAAAAGTTCTCTTCTTGATAACTACTTGTGAGCTTGCTTATGTATTCTCTTCTTTAACTTAGTTAATCTTTCATCAAGTCAATTATCAAAGTACTTAGTCAAATGTAGAGACAAAGTTATTTTCACTTGTAACTGAATATCTTGAAATGTAGTTAGGAAGGTAAATCTATGATTTACCTTCCTCACTTTCTACCACCTTGATATCACTGTCTTGTCTTTAACAAATTCTTTCCTTAGATGCTTTAAACTCAGAGATGTCCTTATTGTACACCTTTCGCAATTTGCTGCACCAATCCTGTACCTTATTATCTGCAAATTGTACCTTCAGCAATTTGTATCCTTCAGTTACTTCCAAAATCCTTCAATCACTTCCGAAATCTATACTTTTCAGTCACTTCAGCAATCTATATCCTTCAGTCTCTTCCGCAATTTATACCCTTCAGTCACTTTTGAAATAAGTACCCTTCAGTCACTTTTATTTCAGATAAATCCGGATTTTCTTGTCCTCCAAATGAGCCACATTATATATATATATATATATATATATATATATATATATATATGATTTATCAATTATTTAAGCCGACCATTCAGTTGATACTTATGCCGACTTTATAACTTGAAATTTAGGCCGACTTGTAGTTTATTTTCTCTAGTTTTTTATGAGGTATTACTTCACATATATTCCAAGATTGTTGAAGGTTGTTTCTACTATATTTTGAGCTTGTCTTCCAACACCTTTTGGAGGGTTGTTGAAAGATTCTTTACAAGGTCTTCGAGCATATCCATCTGAACTGGATCCTTCATGATTTGACACTTAATCCTATTTATACTTAGAAGACAAGAACCTAATAGACATCAAGAAGAAGTCTATCTACATAAAGTATTGCTCATGAAACCCATGAGACAAAAATAATTTTTTATTATCATTGTCTTCTTCTTTTCATAATTACATAGTCAACATGAAGATCTACCTAGTTACATTTTACAACACTCCCTCTTAACTAGGGAGGTATTCATATAGTTACATGATCATTTTCAAACTAAAGAATTTCATAAAACGAATCGGATTGGTAATCACATCTATATAGCATCATATCAACCAGCATTGTCCTAGTGAAAGGCCTTGACTAACAACCCCATCTCTTAACGAGACAATGGGATTCAATGCTAGCGAGACACATGACTTATAGACACCTTCGTCATTGTCTCTCCAAGGTACATACTCCACCTGGGTGTTCCCAAAGTATGACCTTCTTGGACTATTCTTCTCTTGGGTAGCTGGCCCTCAAATAATATCAGTCCCCGACTACTCTTATCTTGAATTCCCTATCACATTCTCAAAGAGTATCGAATGCCATATGATTACCCAATCCTCCATTTTATCTTTCCCAAGACCAGAATGGTGTGTCTATCTCTCCCTCTCAACCAGGGAGGACCTTATTCCTCAAGGGAATGTACTCATTCTTGTACAAAGAATGTACCTAAGCTCATAATTAGGAATTACCAAGTTTCTTCTAAGTAAGAAACTTACCATCAGGCTCCCTCTTAACCAGGGACCTCTAGCAGCAATGGTGAGACACCCAGCTGCTCATGAAGAATTCTTGTCCTCGATGTCATGGATTTTGATATTGAGGAATCTCCAAATTTTAGCTTCATAGGGCACAGATCATCCATCATTTCCATCCTGAGTCACGTCAGCTATCAGAGAGTGATTCATCAGACTTCCTTTATCTGTTCCATTGTTATGCCATGCTGCTTTTCTTCGAATCATTTCCAAGGATCATACATCATTTATCATGATTAGTAGCCCTGCACATATTAATCCAGATAAACATATTCATATTAACTTTTAGAACGAAAGTTACCTTAGTGATGATCTTTCACCATGACATCTTCCTGTAGGCATCGGTATCCTTCACACAGATTGACACATCTCATAATGATATGTTTTTGCTAAGGGTTTCTAGACTTTCGTCAAAGTCTACATATCTTCCCAGGAGATCTTCTAGTCACATCTACTTGGCCTCTGAATGATACCTGCCTCAAGACATGGTTGCATTTCATGATCTATTCCTTTCTGCACATTTTCCATTCCCAGGAACTTTCAACAACCACCTAATATACCATGAGGACATATTATATTGATTTCATCTGTCCATGCACTGAGATATACTCTTTTATAGATCATACTTCTAAATACAGAAGTTCATTACCTACAACCATATGACATGACTTCACAACATCCAACGTTAGCATATAAGTTTGCATACCTCATACATGTTTTCCCTTGAGTCATCCTGTAGGGGGTTCTCTTGAATGAAGAGCTTCATTCCTTTGACCTACTTCATCAATAAGTCATCACATCCCAAAACTTTTCCCTCATGATGACCCTTGATCTGATGACTACTATACTTAAGTAGGGAGGTTTTCCAAAAGCTGTTACACAAAGAGCTTCTTCCATGCTTCTTTCAAGATGCTTCCTAATGTACATTTCTATCATACAATTTTTACAACCAATCAGAAATCACTTAAAGAGAAAGATGATCTTAATCATAATAGAGATCTCTTGCTTCCTCCTTCTTAGATCTTTTAGTGTCAGGTTCTTCTCTTTCATATGTGACATAAGATTCTTCCTTTTTCCTTTTGACATTTCCAGATTTAGGACAATCTCTTTTATAATGTCCAAGTTCATCACATCCAAAGCATCACACGTTGTCCATATTTCTTCTTTTATTTTGAGGGCCAAATTTTCTGAATCTTCCTTTCTTCCTATATGAGGCTGCAAAGGCATGATTCTCTTCACTTGGTCTTGTATCAGCTTTGGCCTTTAGTCTTGTTTCCTCTATTTTACATAGAGACAATCAATCATGGAATGGAGTGGCTTCTTTCTTCCCATATAGACTAGAAGTGAAGTTTCCACATTCCTCTGGTAGAGCATTCAACACCACTGTTTTCATCTCAGTGTTAGACATCACTTCTCCTAATTCCTACATTTGATATCTTATTTAAGAAAACCTCATAAAGTATGGAGAGATTCCTACTTCCTTTGATAGTTTCATTTTGTATAGTTCTTTTCTCAGAGAGATTGCTTCTCCAACAGTAGTCACAGAGAATAGCTCCACCAATTTCTCATATATTTGTTTTGCAGTCTTCAGTTTTGATACATAGGGAATGAGAGAGTCTTTGATGGATTCTATGAGAATCCTTTGGGCTCTAATTTCTCCCTTCATGTACTTCTCATGGTCTGAATTATCTTCTTTTGGAGGTTTAATAGTATATCCTTCGATATAGTCCACTACTTTGTCTTCAATTAAATTCAAGTATGTTCTCTTCTTCCATGCATTGAAGTTTGATGATCCAACCAGCTTGTTGCTTTCTTTACAAAAAGGCATCTTGATAGATAGGGTCATGAATACTTACTTGAGTGATCTTGCTTGTAGCTCCCTTTATGTTGATGAAGTCAAGAGTTTCTTTTCTTCAATGTTATTTTTCTTGAACCCTTGACTATAATGACTATCTTTAGAAGTTGTGATTCTCCTTCAAACAATGTTTTGAGTGCAAATATTTTGATACCAAGGATTAATGAGTTGATATTTTCATATGAAATAGTTATATAGTCTTCCTTGCAAATTGGCTTGTCTTTTTCAATCCAAACTTTGGTCCTTGCTCCTTTGAGTGACTTTGTTGACAAGCAACCCTTATGTTCAACACCTTAGCTCTGATACCATGTTGAGAATTTGTAGGACTAGAGATTAATGCAAAAATTCTCTTCTTGATAACTACTTGTGAGCTTGCTTATGTATTCTCTTCTTTAACTTAGTTAAACTTTCATCAAGTCAACTATCAAAGTACTTAGTAAAATGTAGAGACAAAATTATTTTCACTTGTAACTGAATATCTTGAAATGTAGTTAGGAAGGTAAATCTCTGATTTACCTTCCTCACTTTCTACCACCTTGATATCATTGTCTTGTATTTAAAAAATTCTTTCCTTAGATGCTTTAAACTGAGAGATGTCCTTATTGTACACCTTCCACAATTTGTTGCACCAATACTCTACCTTATTATCCCCAAACTGTACCTTCAACAATCTGTATCCTTCAGTTACTTCCGCAATTCTTCAGTCACTTCCGCAATCTATACCTTTCAGTCACTTCAGAAATCTATATCCTTTAGTCTCTTCCGCAATTTATACCCTTCAGTCACTTCCGAAATATGTACCCTTTAGTCACTTCTATTTCAGATAAATCCGCATTTTCTTGTCCTCCAAATGAGCCGTAGTATAGATATATATATAGGTGACTGATCAGCTATTTAAGCCAACCATTTAGCTGATACTTAGGCCGAATTTATAACGTGAAATTTAGGCCGACTTGTAGTTTATTTTCTCTAGATTTTTATGAGGTATTACTTCACATATATTCCAAGGTTGTTGAAGGTTGTTTCCGCTATATTTTGAGCTTATCTTCCAACACCTTCTGGAGGGTTGTTGAGAGCTTCTTTACAAGGTCTTTGAGCATATCCATCTAAACTGGATCCTTCATGATTTAACACTTAATCCTATTTATACTTATAAGACAAGAACCTAATAGACATCAAGAAGAAGTCTATCTACATAAAATATTGCTCATGAAACCCATGAGACAAAAATACATTTTTATTATCATTGTCTTCTTCTTTTCATAATTACATAGTCAACATGAAGACCGACCTAGTTAAATTTTACAACACTAACATCTCTAAACAATGAGTGAAGAAGGAATTATAATACATATGCATTAATGAGACATAAGTATAGGAAAACAAAGCACTTTTGTATAAATAAAAGTAGGAGAAATTAAAACCCTTTACAAATCTTGAACTTGTAGACGTCGCCCAACTATCTTGTCCTTCCTTTTCCACAAAGCAAGCCTTCAATCACAACTCAAGTGCATGGATGGATAATTATGGATCCTTAGGCACAAAGCAGCAGCATGAGGGCATAACTAAGAGTCTCTAAAATCCAACCTAGAGTATATGGGAGGAAGTGAATTTATAGGGTAAATAAGGTGGTTTGGGATTTACCAATGAAGGACTTAGATCCACAAATGGGGGAGGATAAGTTCTAGTGATAAGAGATAAGACCTCAAGTATAGGAGTTTGAGATCTAATTTAATAGTAAATGGTTACAAACCACTCAAGAATCTTCCTGAAAGAGAAAATTAGAAATTATTTTTTATTTTTTACAAAATTATAGAGGCCATCGCACTTGTAGCAAAGGCAATATGCACTGGTCAGTGCAGTTGTTCAATGTAAAACTTACAATAGTGAAAGTTGCATGAAAGGAAAGTGTGATGGGTCCAAAAATTAGGATTTTAAGTTGTTCAACCCAAAATTCTTGGAGTCTTTGGAGAGAGGATTATCTAGGCTTTGCAGGGGATGAATGAAAAGTGCAAATGGATGTTTATTGATCTGGTTTTCAGGCCATTTGATTGGATGTGAAAAAATGACGTGTAACATATTTCCCTCTAAAGTACAAATTCAAAAGCAGTGGTTGAGGACGGAAATGCTTTACCATGTGAAAATTATGAATAAAAAATAGATTGGTTGAGATCATCATTTGTTACAGTACATTATCATCATGATATCATTGTTGAGGTAGGCATACCCATACTCAGCACCAATGTCACATGGTTTGGGTTCAAATTTGGGTTCGGCAATAATTAGGTTCGGTTCGAGTTCAAATTTTTTTTATGAGGTTCTAATAACATTTTCCATTAGGTTCGTCTATATACATTTTCTCTATGTATAGATATATTAACTCGAAAATAAAATATGGGATAAAAATGAAATAAATCAACATCAATAAAAAAAAAATTATATCACGAACATGGAAACTGCAAGGATATATTACAATATTGAGTTGTGACATGAGGTTATGCATTTTTAACTATGGACTTGGTTAATGGCCATGAGGTTTGATGAGGTTCATCGAAACTCAAAATATTTTTAGGGTTCACCAAAAATCGAACCTGAAGGTTGAAGTTCAACGGACCTTGTGGCATAGGTCAACACATTAGCCAATTTACATGTACAATAATCAAATTCACATCCACTAATGAAAAATGGTGTACCCATGCTTAGATGACTTTCTGAATGATCATAGCCATCATACTTTGTAATCTTGTATTAATCCTAAAATCATAACTTGAATTGATGAAACTAGATTTGGGGTCTTCTACCTCATCACTCGATAGTACGAGTCTAACCATGCAAATAAATAAGTTGGATTCGAACATGGTAGACACCATCTGATTACTGACCAATGATGAAAGCCATTAACCGATGCGAAATAAACCACCGATAATGATAATGGTTCTCAAGGTACTATAGTAAAATATATGCAGTTTGAATAAATGAGCTAAATTTTAACACCACACAAAATCTTCTGGTCAAAGGCTAATGATGAGAACGTGTCTCTGAAAGAAAGGAAACTTTCCATTGAGGTGTGCAAGCTCCAAGGTACTAAAGAGAGTTTCTAAGTCAACTTCCTAGATAATTTGTTGATGTCTAAAGGAAGTGGCTCGTCGTAGGAGAGCCTTGATGTATATCCCATCAACAACATGAAATGTGTGTAATGATGCAGAGATGGTTCACGAGTGACAAACATGATGTGAGGCTTAAGGGTATTTTAGCAGATGTCAACTGAGGGTGTAATTTCTCTTGAACATATCAACGACACTAACATGGAGCTGGAAATATTGACTCAAATAACCATAATGAAGACTTTCATTAAGGTGTTATTGACAAAGAGGCAATCAGATTCCCCAACCCAAAGCAGTCACAGAGATAAAGTAAAAGAGTGTCATGTCCAAGAGAGCCTCACTGCCATTAATAGGTATAATTCCATGTTTTCCCAATTTCCCAACCATTTCTAGCCAGTACCTCTTTATTTTTGACAAGCTTGAGGAGGATAACATATGATTGATCTATAATTTCATCCTTCAGATGAATCATTCTGAGTATTTTTAATGAACCCTGAGAAGGAGCGGTTATGCCTTGTCATGCTTAACGATTCCAATGATGTTCAATAGTTTTATGAGTCTAGCGAAGACATAACTCGACTTATTTCTCATGTTTAGAGAGTTTGAAAAAAAGGTGAAAAAGAAAACTCCAAGATGTTCCTTTTTGTAAATTTGTCCCTTGGGCTCGAAAGGGCGTAGAAAATACCCAGGAGAATATTTTAGCCATGTTCAACTAAAGTATTCATTTTTTGTAAATATTCTATCCAATCTGGAAATGGGTTAAAATTATATTGGGCAGACGCCTTTTCATTTACTTTAATGAGTTCAAAAAGACAAGTGTTCGGACATCTTTTCATGTTTTGGGAGTCTGAAAAGGGCTTAAATAAGAATTTTGGGTGTTCCTTTTTCGTAGATTTAACGAGCCCGAAAAAATGATAAAAGTATACTTATTCATCAAAATGGCATGTATTCAATTTAGATCCTACATTACATCCTTTAGTCACTATTTAACCTGCTCAGAACACCATAAAATCATTAAATATACATAATACAAGGTAAAATTAGGTCAAAAACATTAAAATATATTAAAATAATGACTTATTTTGACCATAAGTGAAAAAAGTAATTTCGTTTCTTACCATTTTCATTTTACCAAGTTGAGTGAGCTATGAGTGGCTTTTACCTTCAATCTTCAGTAGTTGATTGCAGCCAATCCGGTGAACATTTCCAGTACTGTCGGTTCCATGTAGGAGGTCTATCATTTCTCTTCATTTTTATGGTTTCCATTTCTCGTTTGATGCATTTTTGGGGAATTGTTTTTTAGTTTTTAGGACTGAAAAGTTTCCCTCAACTCACCACACTCCTCCTATATCAGGAGGTGCAATGGGTCAGCAAATTTAACACTAATCAGGTTACCCAACACACTCACTAGTGAGGGTGAGTGTGATGGGTCGCTCTGTTCAAGAATGAACAATGCGATGGGCGCAACAAGGGTTTCAAAATTTTAACTTTGAGTCAGTTTTTCTCCCAAAAAAATTCAAATTGTTGATTTTATGCATTTTTCATATTATTTGCAGGCATTTTACTCGAGTGAAAATGGCTTTAACCTGGAGAGAAAGGGAGCATGAGGATCAAGATATGGTTTCTATCAATGATCCAACAATGGTACAAGATTTGAGGAACTGTGGGCTTCTAAATGTTTTTATGATTCTAGATAAGAGGGCCCAATTGGAGTTATTGGAATATTTGGTAAAATGTTGGGATATACAGGGACAATAATTCAGGATTGGAGAACACATTATCACAATAGATGTTGAATAAATCTACTTCCTAACAGGGATTTCAAGGAGAGGGGCTCCCATTTCATTATCTAGATTCAGGAGAGGTGGAGATATATTAAAGGATTACAATGATATTCATTTTCAACCTCGCTCTGAAATAACTAAAGATGAGAAACTTGAGATAAACGATGGCATTCAAGTTCCTCTCGGGACAATCCTTTTTACCATTACATAGTTGGTCGGCAGTGCAACTTTATGTTTATCTACCAAGACCCAAATGCAATATGCCTTAGAATGCTCGGAACCTACAATATTTAATTGGTGTGAAGCGGTCTTAGCCAATCTCAAGAAACATCTCAACATAGAAAATACAAGACGATTAAAGAAATTTGGGTATGGCTCTATTGTGATATATTTTTCTTTACAGAGAGTGTCATGTCTATGACTGCAATGGGAAACTCACAAGCTTCCTATACCTAGAGAGCCTCACATGAGGCAATGAGTAGATTTGATGACACGACATGGAGGAGCATCGATGATGACATTCACTCCTATCTTCTTTGATTAGCTATGGGGGAAAATGATTATGATTGAGGATTACCCATATGCCGAAGGTGATTTCTGTGGAGACCCAAAGCTCTTTTTACTTGAAGGTGAGAAATAGAATTATGCAAGTAAAAGAAAAGTCATTTTGAATATTTTGTTTTTTTAAATTTTACAATTTTTTTTAATGAATCTTTGGTTTGTGAAACCAAAGATTCTGGGTTCGATCCCCAGTGGAGGCACCAAGTTATTTGATGAATAAGTCTCTTCTGTGGACATAAGTGAACTCCCTAGATCTGGTGGCTTGATATAGAAACAACATGAACTCAAACACTACAATTTTCCTTAGAGAAATTAGAACATGCATGAAAGACCAACCTGGAGTCCAATGAAATTTATCCTCTTATCCTTACTTGCAAGCTTTAACTCTAACTCCAAATGCTATAAATAGGACCTACAAAACAACTAAAACAAGTAATAGCACTCCAACATACAAATAACGTGCACTAACATCTCTAAATAATGAGTCAAGAAGGAATTTTAATACATATGCATTAATGAGACATAAGTATAGGAAAACAAAGCACTTTTGTATTAATGAAAGTAGGAGAAATTACAAACCTTTACAAATCTTGACCTTGTAGATGTCCCCCAACTATATATTCCTTCCTTTGCCACAACGCAAGCCTTCAATCACAACTCAAGTGCATGCAAGGAAAATGGACCCTTAGGCACAAACAAACAACATTAGGGCATAACTAAGAGTCTCCAATATCCAATCCAGACTCTATGGGAGGTAGTGAATTTATAGGGTAAATAGGGTGGTTTGGGATTTACCAATATAGGACTTAGATCCACATATGGGGGAGGATAAGTTCTAGTGATAAGAGATAATACCTCAAGCATAAGATTTCGAGATCTAATTCAATAGTAAATGGTTAAAACCACTTAGGAAGCTTCTAGAAAGAGAAGATTCAAAATTATTTTTTATCTTTTACCGAATTCTATAGGCCATTGCACCTGCAGAAAAGGAAACATGCATTGGTCAATGCAGTTGCTCAGTGTAAAACTTGAAACAGTGTAGGTTGGAAAGTGTGATGGGTCCAAAAATTAGGATTTTAAGTTGTTTAACCCAAAATTCTTGGAATATTTGGAGAGAGGATGCTCTAGGCTTTGCAGGGGATGAATGCAAAGTGTCAATGGATGTTTATTGATCCAGTTTCTAGGCCATTTGATTGGATGTGAAAAAATTAATTGTAACACCTTTGTTGCACTATCCATTTCATTGCTTCTGCCTCTATTTCCACACTTTAAATGTCTACTTATTACATTAGAGGAGAAACAAATTGAAATCTTCATCAAACAAGAGAGGTTTCAGTACATGTTCATTGAGATGTTAGTTCCTATGAAATAATTATGATTTTTGTAAGTATATGTGGTGCAATCCTTTTCAACTATTAGTTTAAATTTGATCATAAATGAATAATTTATTGATTTTTCACCATTGCAAAAGTCGTCTTGGCCAAGTACTCTAATTTTGTGTCAATGCAACTCCTTGTACTTCTTGTATGTCAGGCTTGCACTAATATTATAATTTTTATTCTTGGACGAAGGATTAATTTAAGCATTGAAAGGATTTAGTTGCTTCAATATGTGACCTCTTCTCTTCTCTAAACCATTGTCTCTCCTCCTAGATCATAACTTCCTCAACCTCCCATTCTACAACAAGCTATGTCAACAAGGTGTATTTTTCCCTAAACTCCAACATCATTTATTCTATGTCAGTGAGGTATTTGATTAAGCTATGTTGTAACTTGAGTTGGTTCCATGTCATGGCAAAGTATGTTGGCCAATTGCTCAAAATGGTTGACATGGGTGTCACAAAAATAGCTGTTGTCTCCAAGTTCTCAATTATTTGTTTTAATTTAACAAATTTAATTTTAGTATTACCTTTTTTGGTCGATATGTTCTTATCAACTCTGGCATTGCACTTATTTTTGATATTCCTTTAATTTTACATCCATTTCCACTAGTTGATGGAATGGGAATCAGAAGTATTCTAGTCAGTAAGTTTATAGGTTGGGTGGACCAATTTGGAGCTTCTCTTATGCTAATTTGATGCACTCTTTCCATATCTGCTTCTCTGCAATTATTTTAAATTATGTTTCTCATTCCCTTCTTAATGTATGACTCGATCTCAATATTTATTCTTTATTTATATCATTATAATAGTTCAAATTTGTGATTTTCAGAAACCTCCCATGGGTTGAATGTGACTAGAACAGTTCATATTATCCCCTCAACTAGTCTAAATGTGGTCCATGTTTTGGTGCTTATTTTTCATATCGTTTAGAACTTAGTTATGTTGGTTCAATTATTGGTCTTGTCTATACTATAGGAGTCAGGATATTTGCATCCTTGGTTTTGTCATTTTATTTCCCTTACAAAGTTTCATCTATATATATAAGGTTTTTTGTTGTTGGGACAATTTTTTAAAACACTAGCTCTACTTGTTTTGTCTATTCATTTTCTTGTTCGACCTCCATTTCCTCTATTTGTTACTCTGCTCTTTACTTATACTCATTCTATGCTTCATCAGTTTTCTCCTTATCTATTGAGTTTGGATCTAGATGAGTTGAGAATTATAGTATAGTTGATTCTCAAGGTCTAGTTGATTTTTCCTGATGGGTTGCTACTTTTGTTGAATTAATTCTATGTGGGTCAGGTCTTGAGGTTCCAAATTTGGCAAATCCATAGATAAATCAACTATCTCTTGTTCTACATCCTATTTCCCACCTTCACTCCTTGTAAAATCCTTAGAGCTATACCATCATTTGATTTGCCTTACTTTGACTAAGAAGTATCCCCCTTCTTTTCTTTTCCCTTATCCTTATTTGGTGGGAGTGGTGGTAGCTCATCTAAGTTATTTTGTTTTAATATTTGCAAGGATCTATCAAACAAGACCTACTTTGCCGCTATATTTTGTGACAATTATTTTGTTCTAATATTAATTGTAAGGATCCATTAGATGAGACCTCCTCTGCCACTACTGCTGGTGACACTAGTGATGATTCCTTGGTCAAGTTGACGTTTATTGATTGCCTTATTATTGATCACTTAGGCACTATATTCAATTTTTGTTATGGTTTTAATACAACAATGGTTGTTTGTTATTTTCATTCGCTTCTTGTAGTAATTTTAAGCTCAATTTTCATTTTCTTGGCTTATGCGACTTTTCCCTTTATTTTTGTTCATGTGTTTTCATGTCACATATCAAATGGAGTGATTTTGAAACAACAAGCTTTTAGTCAATTTTAATGTTGCATATATTCTTCACACAAGCCCAATAAGGATTTTTTCTCTTTTTGAACAAAGAGAAGAAAATAAAAGACATCAAATAGAAAGAAATTTATTGTTTTCATATTCTCATTCGATAGCCTTATGTCCTAGCTTCATCTAGTATTTTGCAAAATCAGAAACAAATACCATATGCCAAATATATCATTATTTTCCCCTCATATCCCCATTAATTCCATCATTTTGCATAATCAAAAGCAAAGAACATATTCCAAAGACATCATTATTTACTTCTTCTTTGTACACTTCGCACTTCATGCTTTATTATTTAGTCAAATTTTCAATCAATTTTACCCTTATTTACTTTTACTTCTTCACCTTACTTCTGGATTATATTATTTCTTATATTATGTTTATCCCTTATGGAACATGGTAACATATTGGGTATATCATGGGACGACACCTGGAAGGTATTAGTTGGACACATATGACTAGGAAATTACTTAGCACAATGACTTGGCAATGAGGCGGTAAAAAATACTACATTATGTGTAAGCTATGTAGGGCTATGTGCCTCTTTCTACTTTATATAAAAATAGTATAAGGAGTCCCTTTTATTTTTAAATCATTATAAATTCCATCCCATAATGCATGTGGGATGAGTAGGACAAATTTATAAATCAAAATTCCAATATTTATGTGGATTAGATCAATAATTGCTAAGTCACTCTATGCATATAAACGAAGGTTTAGTCATGAACATTCAAAGTCCATAACTTGAGTTCTCGATGTCCAATTTGGGAAAACAAGATATTTATGGAAATTTGGAGGAATGAAGAAATCACTAGAACTAGTATTGTTGTCACTACTACAACACCCTCCAAATTTTTGGCTTACATTCAAATTTTGGAGCCTTATTTGACCTTGAAATTTATCATTTCTAGCAGTAAGAACCACCCCATGTATATTCTCTAAGTTTCCTAGTCCCTTTGTGAAGAAAAATCAAGTGTCTTCTTTTGGCATGGGAAGTGTCACACATCGTAAAAATCGGAGTTATGGTTCATTTCACGGGGAAATTTTGGTGTCGATGGGTCCTTTTTATCATATCGACATGTATTAGACCCATTCCCAAAGTTTCATGCACTATCATCACTGTCGTCGCAAAGTGTATCTTAAGTGTCGCACTTGGAGGAGTACATTGTTTTGTCATCGCATTGAAGGGACCATGTTGTTTTTGAGTGTTGAGGGTTTAATGTTGTGTCGTCAATTGATATGATTGTGTGATCATGTTCAAGTCCTACCTTGGTTTCATATATGGTTCATTGATCCCACACTTAGCCAAATCCTAGAAAATTTTTTGCCCGACCAACATGAGTTCACTCTGCCCTTCTTGAACTGCACATTATGTAGTGGAAAGCCTCAAGCATTTACCCTTACCTCTTGGAACTCCGTAATGCATAATTTATACCTCCAAGGAATACACATTGCGCAGTCACAATGTTTAATCCTAACCTCCTAACCCTGAAAACCATGCAATCAATCCTCCTTGTCAGCCTCCTTCTGCACATTGCAAAATCCCAACCTGCAATTTGCCTCCTTGGCTCCCTAAACTGCACAACTGCACAATCTACTAGCCTCCCTCTCTCTTGAATTGTGCATTGCACAGTCTCTGTGGGAAATTATGCCTCACTATGAACCTCAACTATGTAGACTTCTTGCCCATGCCTCTAGTGTTGCGCATTGCGCAGTCATAAGCCTCAAGACCTCATTCCTAGACTCTGGAACTGTGCACTATGCAATACTTGACACATCCTCCCAGTCGAGTACCCAATTCTAGTTTAATCAATTATTTTCATGAAGCATGTTAGACTAGGAGTTTTTCGAGCTAATGTTATCTTGTCATGAGTGATTTCCAGCAGCAGGAACTACACCTTCACATGATAGGTTAATGATCAAGGAAAAAGAGAAGAAGACTATATTATAGGACACTTATGAAACTGCAAGGACAAGTTGATCATTGAATAAGAAGATGAAGGGAAACTAGATTGCGACATAAGCTAAAGATAAATATCATAGTGAAGAATCCCTATCTTCAAGCCTTATGGAGGAGGTATAGGAAGAGAATGTATCATCTCTCATGAAGAAAAAAAATATAGCAGCAAAAAGAGTGGCTTAACATTGACATATCATGATCAAGTACATGTCAGCAATGGCATGCCATGCATTTTCAAGGTGTACATGTCAGCAATGGCATGCCATGTATTTTCAAGGTGTCATACGAGTCATATTTTTCCACACCATTTGTGGATATAATCATGTAATTTTCAACAAAATGAGAAATTTAATGTAAAGTGGAAGTCCAAAGGTCACCTATAGAATGTGAAAAGTCATGTAGAAGTCAAATAGTCTCATGGAAATTAGAAAAGCTAGATGTAAGCTCAAGAGTCATGAGGGGAGTCCAAGGGTCACAAGGGAGGTGGAGAGTCACCTCATTTGTTATCTATACACCCTCATAGCTCAAGCAAAGGCCTTTTCACCTTGGCCTCTCCTACTTGGCACTAGAGAGGAAGATAGTTCTTTTAGAGAGCAAGTGGTAACTCTAATGCTCCACTATTGGAGCTAGTGATGTTCATTGTATCGATGTATCTTGGAATTTTTTCTTAATACTTGAAGCTCATTGAGCCGACACTCTTTCAAGTGCATATCATAAATGTTGTAAGAATACTCATTGAATGTTTAAGGTGTACGGTGTTGTTATTTTTTACTAAAGAAATTGAAATATTTCGATGGATTTGGTGCTTATCTTATTGAATGGGTGTCGTATACGTTTTAACAATTGTTACTGCTATATGAACTATTTCGATAGTTGTTTAATGATTCTTCTCTCTCTCTCTCTCTCTCTCTCTCTCTATATATATATATATATATATATATATATATGCTCATGTGTATCTATTAGATTATTACTATTACTCTTCTCTTAAAGGATCACTTTCATTTCCCTTCAGTGAAAGAACCTTGATACATTCTACAATTGAACATTTCAAAAGGCATACTCACTTGTTCATTCAAAATCACATGTAAATTACTCTCTTGTGCTAACCATTGTAGCCAAGGAAAATATTTAAGAATAATGACATCAAGAGCTTATTTCCAGAAGGGATCCTATACCAAAGAGGGTGAAGTCTAATTAGGAATTTTCATTGAGGTGACGCCTTTGCATGTTGGCGGGTTCTAGCGTCGTCAACATTCTAGCACTAGAAGGAGGGTAGCCATTTTTTTATGGTTGATAGCTTGCCACATCTTAACAAACAAAATTTTGTGCAAGGTAGTAAATTTCCCATTACCAGTCCAACTCATACTCTTAAGAGAGAGGAAACTTCTCATCCTAGTCCAGGAAAAAAAATTAAATTTACTTACAATTAGCTCTAGACAATCTGATCTATTACTCGTCAATTTGTGAGAGCTCTGGGTTTACTCCTTGTTTATTCTATTCTAACTCATAATCATGTAAATAAAGAAACAAATCCCAGTGGTGTATTGGTTTCTTCGGTGTAATATTTTGTTATCGCAACCCTTGAGGAGTTGGTTGATCCTACAGAAAGAAAAAATTAGCAATGGGAACTTTTGCTTGTTAAGGATAATTTGGAAGTGAAGGGGAGGATTTTCAGTCTTCTAATGAGGAACACCTTTATTATATCGAATAATTTAGCGGTGAAGGAGAAGACTCTTCAGACTCAGAAGACGAGGAGGAGGAAGGAGAAGAGGACATGGCTGATGTAGACTTGGATTGGATGGCCTAAGTGCCACTTGCTCTTCTAGATAATCTTCATTGCATGCCTAAACATCCAGAAAAGTTGTTGTCAAAGTTCGATCTTGATAAGAAGACCAAATCATAATACCATATAGTTGATTTCTACATGAATTTATGAATGCTTGAGGTAAGTTTTGATGACATCACTCGTAGAATATTTTGTACACTTTAGAAGGTAGATCATTTGTATGGTATCACAATCTTCTGGTCAATTCAATCTGTAGTTGGAGGGAGTTTAAGAAGTTGTTTTAGGAAAATTTTATTGATGATAAAACTCCTGCCATGTTATTAAAAGAACTTGGAAACCTGAAAATGCCGGACAAAGAAAGAGTCAAATATTTCAACCAAATATTTACTCATTTGTTGAACAAGTTCCCCATAGATGTGCAACCGCATGATGACAATACGAAAGATTATTGTTAAACTTCCTTGCCAACTAACATTTATGTGTTTGTCAAAAGAGCTACAAAGGATACTATGGATTTAAACTTTGTAGAATCTCTTGCTATCAAAAATAACTTGTGTTCTATTGAAGTCATTGAAGACACTGACAATCCTAAAGAGTCCAAGGAATCTGATAAGAAAACCCAAGCCTCTTCCAACTAATTTAAGGAGAAAGATTCTTTAGATATGGAAAGCTTAACCAAGCCTTTGAATTTGATCACAAATGAAGTATTAGAATTAAACAGGAGGTCAAGTGAGGCATCCAATACCAACATCAAGTATTTTAGGCCAAATTTCTTTAAAAATAACAATGACTCTCAATCTGCTAAATCTACTCGAATTTTCAACGCGGTATTCAATATTGAAAGTTTGGGCATGGATAAATTTTGTATTTTTCACCAAGAGAGGCATTAAGAAAACATGTCCATAGTGGAATCATAGTATGAACACTATGATGGATAATATGGTTGACACCTTGTTAGCGAAAGAAAAACAAAATCAGAGTGAAGAAGTGAATGAACATGATGTGACCGAAGAAATTTCGGGTGTTGGACACTCAGTGAATATGTTTAATGTTATATACAACATTGATAAACAGTCCTGGTGAACCGTCAATGAGTGAATATCCTCCCAAGCTATCAATTGGCCATTATAATTTGAGGTGCAAGGGACCTGTTTCTGAGCAAGAACTTAAGAAGGAATTGTTGCGAAGAAATCTACCACCTTCTAATTCAGCTTATAATTCGCAAAATAAGTCAAGAAGTGCTCCACCTTCCAAGAGAAATTACCCCAATAGTAAGAACAAGTATGCCCCTCCTTAAGCTTCAAATAAAGATACACCACTTGATCCGTCAGCACAACCCGTTAAGTTGGAAAGTATTGATTACAACATTATTGACGATATGAAAAGAGCTCAGGTCATCATTTCAATATTTGAGCTTGCAAAGATAATGGGACAATGAGAACTGATTATCTAGGCACTCTCATTGCACTCTTTGACAGATAAGAAAGTTTATGCTTCTTAGGTAATGTATAGTAACTCTCGTGATATTATCGAATATGTAGTTAATGTTTCCAATTTGAATTATAATATTCTCTTCCCTTTGTTTCTCTTAACATTTGAAATCTTTAAATATAATTTCCATAATTAATATGTTGATTCCAGTGAATTTGTGAATGTCATGCCATTATTGGTTGCTGATAAAACAGATGCAAAAATCATATAGCTCGACAGATCATTTGTCCAATCCATTAGTGAACTCAACAATGTTATCATTTTTTTGTCATCAACCCATAGAGTTCACGAGTGCATAAATATTGTGATTATGAACATTCCCAAAGCCTATGGTTTATTGTTGAGCATAGATTGGTATAGCAAGATAAAAGGGTACTTTTAAACTGATTAGACACATTTATAGCTCCCGTATAAGGGAAAAAATAACCAGATTCGAGTAAAAAGTGAACCTTATATGAAACATACCATGACACGACTTTAGGGACACAACAGACCAGTAGGATTTTAATATGTCATTTTCATAAATTGTTTTCTCGAATTTTGTCACAAATATTGTCTAGCATAACCAACACCTTTCCCACCAGATACACAGTTGGAACTCTTTCATCAAAATCCAACTGGTACAAATGAGTTTTTATAGTAGATGTAAATATTAGTAGTATAGAACATAGCTCTAGTATTGCGAACATTTGGATATTGTATCTTGATGGTTCGAAAACTTAAGAGGGATATGGAGTTGGTTTCATTTTAACAGACTTGCAACATAACAACCATCATATCTCTTTCCACTCGGAATTTCAGTGCACCAACAACGTTTCCGAATATGAATCAGTCATTCTAGGTTTGAAGAAAGCTATCGATCTCAAAGTTGAAGCGCTCAAATCAATAAGGGACTTTGAAATTGTTACATGATAGATAAAAAATACAATACATTATGTGTCACGTAACCTAAAAAATTATCAACAAGGGTTATGGAATTTAATTTCACATTTTGAAGCTTTCGACATTATTTATATTCCTCGAATTCACAATGTTGTTGCTTATACATTATAAAATGTTGCTACTAGGTTTTCACCTTTAAGGGATGCCTTTTCAGTTGAGATTATTTTTAGGGAATTTTTTCCTAATTACATTACTAACTTTCATGTTTTCAATGACAACCATCAAATATCGGACTATATGGATAATGTTGATGTATTGAAGGATGCAAATATCAATGAAGACGAGCATGAAAAAGAATTGTATAGGTCGGTATAAGCAAGTAAAGGAAACCCCATTCCCTAGGGTGTGGTATCACTAGAAAATTTGTATGACCTGGAAAATTGGTTTAGGGGGCTAGTCAATTCCAAGACTCATAGCTCCACATTTTCACTCGAACAAGTAAATCTTGGCACAGAAGAAGATCCAAAGTATATAAATCTCAATGCTTGTTATACACCTCAATAGCATCAATATTTTATCCGCCTCGTTAAGAATTATTGAGAGGTATTCATGTGGACATATGATGATCTTAAAAAGTAAGATATGTGAATAATACAACATGTAATTCCCATCAAGGAAGGGGTCAAGCCTTTCCAACAGAAACTGAGAAAATTTCATCCTACACTTGAACCCCTCATTAAAAAATGATTAATAAAATTTTTGGATGTTAGGATCATATTTAAAGTTCGTTATGCACCATGGATCTCCAATTTGGTTCCTGTAAAGAAGAATTCTGGGGATTTACGCTTGTGCATTGATTTTCAAAATTTGAACCGTGCCTTAGACAAGGATAATTACCTAGTGTCATCTATTGAATAAATTTTGCAAAAAGCATGGGGTCAGAAATGTTCTCATTGTTAGATAGTTTTTCTAGTTACAACCAACCTCTGGTGGCAGAACCCGACAGATATAAGACCACTTTTAGGACAAAGTGGGGTACTTTTTATTTTAAAAGAATTCCTTTTGGACTTATCAATGCAGGAGCTACTTTCCAACGTGATATGGACATCACATTTCATGGTTTCATTGGAAAAAGTGTTTTGGTTTGCTTGGATGATGTGACAATGTTTTCAAAGAAATAATTTGATCACTTGTGTCATCTAAGGAAAATTTTAGAGCGATGTCACAAATACAAGAATATATGAATCCTAAAAATAGCAATTTCGCTATGTGAATGGGAAATATCTTGGTTCATATCATCGCAAAGAGTGGGATTAAAGTGGACCCAAAATGGGTTGAAGCTATCGCACAAATTCCCTTTGTAGTAAGTAAGAAATATATGCAATCCTTCTTAGGGAAAATCAATTTCCTTCGTAAGTTCATCTCAGACTATATTACAAATATTAAAACCATTACAGGAGATAATCATGAAGGATGCAATCTACAAATGTGATAAAAGGGAAAAATATGCTTTCACCTGTATTAAGAAAGTAATCATCAAATCTCGAACACTATATAGTCCAAATTTAAACAAATATATAATGTTGTATACCTTTTCTTCTGATACTTCGCTTGTAGTCGTTCTCACGCAAAAGTATGATCAAGGTAACAAGCGACCTATATCATTCATGAGTGTTGTCTTGCAAAGACCTTAATTTAACTATCCCACCATCGATAAGCAAGCTTACACAAAGTATAAGGTGGTGAAAAAATTCAGGCCATACCTTTTGAAAAACCATGTTATCATCTTTGTGCCTCCCCGAGTGGTTAGGTAGTTGTTTTCTCAACAAGAGTTGGGTGAAAGAAGGGAAACTGCATGACAAGCTTGCAAGAGTATGATATCGAGTTCAAGCCAGCTCACACGATAAAAGGCCATGGTATATTCTAGCTAGCAATAGAAGCAGTCAATACAACATCGAATAAGCTACCCCCACTGTCACATCCACCTCTTGGTATGCAGATGTGCTATAGTATATTGAGAATGATACATTTCCCTCACACTTATCGATGAGACAAAAGAGGGATACTTGACTCAAAGATCTATCATATCAGTTGGTAAATGGAGTGATTTTAAGGAATCACAATAATTGGGTCCTACTCATATGCTTAGAAGCACCTGATTCAGAAAGGGTATTGCGTGATCTTCATGACGAAACAACTGGTGGACATTACGTAGGTGACACTACTATGCACAAAGTTATGCGGGCCAGTTACTATTGACTCACACTTTTTCAATGATGCTCGTGCTTATGCCCACAAATGTCTAGTTTTTCATAAATGCGCTAGCCAAGATATAAATTCAGTTGCCCAATTTTTGCCTATTGTTGTAGAAGAACCTTTCCAAAAATGTGGATTGGATGCCATCAGTGAAATATTTCCACACTCATCGACGAAACACCACTATATTCTCACTGCTACAAACTACTTTACACAATGGATAGAAGTGGTTCCTCTAAAAAAAGTGAATGATAAGAAAGTCATCAATTTCCTTAGACATAATATCATTACCAGGTTCGATGTTCCTACATCAGTTTTTTCAATAATGAAACTTATTTCTCATCACCTACACTTTATAATTTGAATTATAAAATGGCATTGTTTTGAAACATTAATATAAATATTATCCATAGGGTAACAATCTTTCTAAGCAAAATAATAATAAAAAATGTTCTGCATTATTAAGAAAATCATTTACTTTGAACAAAGGAACTGTCATAATGCTTTGGTGAATGCTCTACGGGTTGACCATGTTACGCCTAAACCCTCTCAGAAAACTTTCGCTTACTTTCTAGTGTATTGAAAAGAAGCCATCCTACCTCTAAACATATACCTACCAACCCTTCAAATTTCTCAAGAGTCATAGGGTAAGTCATGTCTTGTGGTTTAGAGTAGGATAGATACTCTTTCGAAGTTACAAGAAGAAAGGAGGAAAGCGAAAGAAAAATTTTCTATTCATCATAGTCAGATCAAGTGATGGTGTTATAAGAAGTCTGTAGGGAGTAAGGAGTTCAGTGTGGGAGACTTAGTATTGAAGTGGGATAAATACCATGAAGAGAAAGGGAAACTCAATAAATTCCAGTCCCTATGGATCAGACCATTTGTCGTTCATGACAAGATTATCCACCACACTTATCATCTCCAATATTTGGATGGGAATATGGACTCTCTTCTTCTCAATGGCAAAAATTTGAAACAATATTTTCAATACAAGTCTACGGTTTCTCCCTACCCTATGTACATATTCCTTTTTCTTAGTTTGTTTGCTTTTCATGTTCATTCTTTTCCATTTTATTTTCATTCTTGTGAATGAACATTGTGTGGAAGTGTTTTGTTTGGTTCCAATGTGTGTGGAAAAATGGAAAGGGGTCTTCTGACACTATAAAATTTGGCTAACCTTTAGTCCTTATTCTTTGTCATGGTCCATATATTTTGCTCGATGATGTTTCAATGGAAAATGTGATCCTTGCGTAAGGAGATATTTTTGTAGAACCATGATACCCATATCTATTCTAGGAAACTCATTCCCATGTTCGATTATTTATATTTTAGTGTTTTGCACGCCGATCCAATTTAGTAGAGAAGTACAAGGTGAAAATATATAACGAACATGATAATATAAAAGGAATATATATATATATATCCTTCCATGAAGGAACAACCTCTTCTGCTCTCAATAAGTTGGGATCCCTTTCCACCCCCATCAAATAATAAGTGTAGAAGCATAATTGTATAAATAAAATAAATAATGGTTGAAATAAAAGAAAGGCTTCCTGCATAGAGAGGTAAATTAAGAAACTTCACTGTGTTACTGACCCAGCTCACTAGAATTGAATAAATTCTCGTGTTCCTGTAGTGACTCCGTCGGGGTGCTATCCAGGCCTGCTGGCAGCAGAGCAATGCTAGAGATGAAAACTAAGACTCTTAATATATTAGGCTAGAAAATATATTACCCTTCTCTTGAATCGAAACCATTATGATATAGTTAATTATGTCGATGTGTTAGCTGAGAAAGAAATAGAAAGAACTATATCTATAACCATGTCAAGTGGGATAGTTAGAGTAATCCATAAAATGAATCAATACTTCCTAAAAAACTATACCTTGCACAAAAGGTTAGACCAAGGCAGAGAAGTTGGAGTTCTACCAGTGTGTCACCAAGTGTTGTCGTTGCTACAACACCCTCCAAAAATTTGGCTTACATTCAAATTTCATAGCCTTATTTGACCTTGCAAGCTATTTTTTATAGTATTAAGAGCCATCTCATGAATATTATCTAAGTTTTCTAGTCCCCTTGTGAAGAAAACTCATGTGTCATCTTTTGGCATGGGAAGTGTTTCATATCACAAAAAGAAGAGTTATGGCTCATTTAAAGGGGAAATTTGGCGTTGATGGGTCCTATTTATCATATAGACATGTATTATACCCATTCCCAAAGTTTCATGCACTGTCGCACAAGTGTCATCACTATCATCGCAAAGTGTAGCTTAAGTGTTGCACTTGGAGGAGTATGTTGTTTTTTCGTCACATTAAAGGAACTGTGTTGTCTATGAGTGTTGAGTGTTTAATTTTGTTTCATAAATTGATCTGAGTGCATGATCATGTTCAATTCCTACCTTGGTTTCATATGTTCTTCATTGACCCCACACTTAGCTGAATCCTGGAATATTTTCTACCCAACCAACTTAAGTTCAATATGCTCTCCTTGAACTACGTATTACATAGTGGAAAGCCTCAAGCACGAACCGTTACCTCCTGAAACTATGAAATGTGTAGTTTCTTCCTCCAAGGACTGCACATTGTGTAGTCACAATGCTCAATCTTGGCCTCTTGACCCCCAGAACTGTGCAATCAAGGCTCCCTGTTAGTCTCCTTTTGCGCATTGTGCAATCCTAGTCTCCAGTCTTCCTCCATGGCTCCTTGAAATGCACAATTGTGCAATCTACTTCCCTCCCTCTCTCCTAAACTTCACATTGTGCAATCACAATAGACTATCCCCCCTCATTATGACCCTCAACTGAACAATATTCTTTACCATGCCTCCAGTGTGTGAATTATGCAGTCATATGCCTCAACACCTCACTCCTGGCCTCTAGAATTGCATAGTCATGGGCCTCTGTAATTTAAAGACAATGTATGTATTGATGATGAAAATAACCATGAAGATATATAACATGTTCTTCTTTCAAAAAAACCTATGAAGAGAATCAAATAATACATCTTATAAATAATTATGATTTTCCTTATTATCTTGATGAATAAATACAAAATTGTCATGTGAATATGTTAGATAAGGATTTTAAATAAAATTGTAATACATAAGATTTTTCATCATATCATTCCATGATATCATTAAATTTTGTTGAAAATTTTGGTAGTATTCCTACAAATATTAGTCCACGTGAAACTAAAAATTAAAAATAACCTAACAGAATCTCAAAAGATCAATTAATAAAGATGCTACAAAAACATTCCTCTGCTTTTGATGGGAAATATACATATATGAAAGTAATCAACATCAATACTTGTATAAATCACATAAATATACAGGAAAATGCTAGACCTATTAGACAACCTCAAAGAAGGATGAATCCTTATTTGAGGGAAATTGGCAAAAAAGAATTGCAAAAAATGTTAAATGTGAACTTCATTTATCAAATTTCTGACAACCAATGGGTTACACCATTTTTTATTGTGCCAGAGAAAAATGGTAAGTGGCAAGTTTTCATAGACTATATAGTGTTAAATAAGGCTACCTTGAAATATTATTTTCCACTTCCTTTCATAGATCAAGTTTTAGATACACTAGTAGGCAAGAAATATTTTTCATTTCTTTTTGGTTTCAGGGAACTAATCAAATTCAAATAGTAGTGGAAGATCAAGACAAGACTACATTTACATTTCCATGGGGAACATACACTTATAGAGTATTACCTTTTGGACTATGCAATGCACTTGCTACATTCCAAAGAGCCGTTTTAGGTATCTTTTTTGAATTGATTCATGATTGGGTTGAAGTATATATGGATGATTCCATGTTATATCAAAATAATTTTGAAGAAGCCTTATAAAATCTCGAAAATTTTCTTATAAAATTCCAAGAAGCTAACCTCTCTTTAAGTCATGAAAAATGTTTTATGATTTTTAATGAATGAATTTGTTTGGGACATTATATTTAAGGTAGTGGAATTAAGGTTGAGTCAACAAAGATTGAGGTCATTGCCAAAATTTTGATACCTAAGTTTCAAATGGATGTAAGAATTTTCCTTGGATATGCATGCCATTATAGGAGGTTCATGGAAACTTTACAAAAAAAAATTCACCACTTTTAAAATTAATCACAAATATTGTGAATTTTATTGACATTCTTCATGTTAATTAGTTTTTTTATTCTTTGAAATAGAAACTTTTTAAAGCACCTATTTAAGAGGACCAAATTGGTCCATCACATCCCATATATCTATAGATGCTTAAGATTAAACTCTAGGGGTTGTACTTTGACAAAAAAATCAACAAAATATTTATGACATTTATTATATAATTAAAAATTTGACTCGTGCAGAGTTGAATTATATCGTTCCTGAAAAGGATTTTTTCACAATAGTCCATGCCATTAATAAATTCAGACACTATATCACTGGGTATGAAATATTTTTTCATACTAATCATTCTGCTATTAAATATTTAATGAATAAACCTATAATTAAAGGCATAATTACTAAATGGATCTTATTGTTACAAGAATATAATATCGTTATATTAGATAAACCTAGAAAGGAGAACATGGTTGCTGAATTTATTTTTAGAATTTAGAATAATAATACAACAATTCTTGTAGAAGATTATTCCCCGAAAAGAATATTTTTTCAATTTCTACTAAATCTCCTTGGTTTGTATATATTTATAATGATTTGAAAAAAAGAAAATTACCACCACAATTATAATCAAGAAAGAAATAAAGGGCTATAAAACTCAATGCACGTAACTCGTAGATAGAAGGAGAATTTTTTTGAATAGGACCAGATTTGATAATCAGAAGGTGTGTAAGAGAAGTGGAGATACCAGATATATTAAAAGTATGCCATGATGAGCCATGAGGAGGACACTTTACTGACAATAGGACTACATACAAAGTTCTTCTTTCTGGTTATTGTCAGGTACCCTTTTCATTGATTCCAAACAATATGTCAAAATATGTAACAATTATTAGAGAATGGGAAGACAATTCAAGAAAATGAGATGCCACTACAACCTCAAATACTTTTAGAGCCATTTGAAAAATGGGCACTAGATTTTTTAGGTCCAATTAATCCAACATCGAGGAAGAAAAGGTGTATTTTTTTGTATTGATTATGTAACAATATGGGTAGAAGTTAAACCTTTAATTTTGCTGATAAAAATGTTGTTGTAACATTTATTTTTGAGGATATGTTCACTCATTTTGGTGTCCCAAGAGAAATTGTTACATACCAAGGTGCAAAATTTACATCCAAGCTTGTCTAGAAGATTATGAAGCAATATAAAATCAAGCATAGAAAGTATACTCCATATCACCCACAAGAAAATGGGCAAGTCAAATCTACAAATAAAGTTCTTGAAGCCATTTTGACCAAGATAGTTCAACTACATTGCAAATATTGGGTAGATAGGATTCCAGAAGCATTTTGGGCATACCAGACCACATGGAAGAATGCCACTAGACATACACCATATGAAGTTGTTTATGGAAATCAAGTTTTGCTTCATATATAGTTTTAAGTGGAGACCTTGAAACAACAACAAAATTGGGACTAAATCTCTTTGAAGCACAAAAGCAAAGGTTAGCACAGTTAAATGAATTGGCTGAAATTAGACAATATGTCATCCAAAGAAATAATATCATCTAGCAGTAAATAAAAATGTGGCATTAAAAGTTCATCAAGTTGAATAAATTTAAACCAAGTGAATGGTTTTGGGTGAATAAATTGTCTTTTAATTAGAATAAATTAATTTGACACATAAATTTTCAACCGGGATAGGTCTTTTTATTTCAAAGTTATTATAAAAAATATATGTAGTTTGAAACAAATAAATAACAATGACTAATACCAAATTATCTTTCCCTAATATCATGACATTCAACAAAAACATAGGTTGTTGTAACTCCTCACTCTTTGCACTCTGAAATCATCATTGTCAAAACCCTCAAGCATTTCAATCACTCTCCACATGGTACTGAAATTGTAATCACTCTTACAGAATAAGCATCACTCAGCCATTATACACCACACTTGTGGGAAGATGAAATATCACTCGTGGAAATAAACTACACAAATCATTCAAATGAAATCACACAATAAACAAACCCATCACAATCATCAAACCATTGACTGTGTAACACACTATGATAGGTATAATAATAACAAGTCTAACACTTTGTTTCAATAATAACTTAGAAAATTGTACCGAAAACTTAATAAAAGAAACACATGACTAAGAAAGGAATTGATCTAATAACTATGTTGTCACACAAGAAATCTATATGAAGTATTTTGGAAACTAGCTAATAATCAATATATACAATGCATCAATAAGATTATGTAATAGTGATGGCTAAACAACACATAATATACGAGTGAATTAAAATATAACTATGCACTACCTCACTAATAGAACAATCTTTGCTAAAGAGGAGGGCTTTTCCTCCTTAACAGGGACCTAGTGATTCATAGCTTGCAAGTTAACATAAAAAACC
Organism: Pinus albicaulis; assembly: GCA_034641835.2. Lineage (NCBI taxonomy): Eukaryota > Viridiplantae > Streptophyta > Pinopsida > Pinales > Pinaceae > Pinus > Pinus albicaulis. The sequence continues at coordinate 430,635,999 of CM076584.1, read as the reverse complement.
ACAATTGAGCCATGAACCCATGAAATATGGTATTAACTTACAAAATAAAAAATGCACAATTCTCCAAAATATAATGGTGCCACCCCTGCATGAGATAAAGAGTTTCTATCTTTATAGAATTACAACATTTCTAATTTTGGTACCAAAATCGGCTATGAGAATATTTTGATTCTCAATTTGTCTAAACTAGGAGTCTTTTTTAACATATTACAACAATTTGTTGAAAATAAAGGAAAGTTTGTAACAACATCTTCATTTAATGAGAGGAAAAAGTGGGGAATCATTATTTTCATAACTAAGTTGACTATATTATCAAAAATTAGTCTAATACTTGCTGGCACAATGCTCTTGGTTGACTTAAATAAGTAGAAACTCCCATGTTTACTCCTGAAAATGGCATTGGAAAAACAAAGTATCATAAAACATAGTAGAAAAATTGCAGCAGCAGAACCTGTCCTAGTGTGTTAGCAATACAAAATATTGGAGAAATAACATTGCATCACTTAAGAAAAAGTGAGTAGCATCATCCCAACAATTTGAGTTATCTTGAAACATCCTCCTTTTCATTTTCATTAGTAAAGTTACCCAAAACAATTAACCTTTCATCAATATACAACCAGAAATGAATAAATTAAGGTGACATGAAGGGATAACATACATTGGTCAAAATGACAACCAGTGGAGTAAAATAATGTGATTGTAAGGGTAAAAGTGATCGAAAATGTGAGGAAATGATGGCGAAAAATATTTCAATGCTAAGAACCAACAATTGAGAACTTTTTTCTTCAAACTTAAATATTTTCAAGGAAATCTTCAAACATGGTGTTTAGGTTCATATGAAATAGAAACAATCTCTAGAATGGATTAGTGAAAATAAAAACTATTGATGAAGAGGATGTTACTTTTCTTGTTAATGGGCACAGATTATATTTATATCATAAGCCCCTAACAAGAGAAGAATTTTTTCAAAATATAGAGCAACATTCAATAATGGAGTTGGTGAAAAAGAGATATCATTCTCCTTCTCCAACCAATCCAATTTAATTTTTCTTCCAAATTTGAATAAAATAATAATAATAATAATATTAAATTATAGTTATTAAAACCATGGTACTAGCATAACTATACAAGAATCTTAATTATAAACATTTATGGCAGTCAAGTTTCTCCTCTTTAATTTTCTGAAAATTTGAATTTTGTTGAAGTCTACATTTACAACATGTAGAATATTATTTCTATCCAGAAGATCCAAATAATCAACAATGACAACATTAGAAGGATATTATTTCAAATATATGCATTAAATTTCAGTTCAAAATAGAGGCATGATGCTCTACAAAAATTTGTATTAGTCTGTCAATTTTGCATAGCTAAAGATATTTTCAGTAGCCATACAGTTCTTCAAAGAATTAGGTAGCAAGATCAAAAAATAAACATCAACAATAGTAGTAGCTTTAATCAAGGACTTGTTTCAAGAATATTCAAACTTGTTAAAATTAACAAAAGGTAATATTTTTCTTATTTATTAAGGGAAACTATAGAACATATGATAATGGACATATATTTCTAACCTAAACACAAAAAGGAACAATTCCAAAAGGCCTCCTTATCATTAAATGATATCAATTATTTCACAATATCTTGATTCACTATATCCTATTATCACAGACCATGTCATAAGAAATCAATCCCAAATATCAATTATGAAATCTCCCTATCGATTTCATTATTACTCTACCTGTAACAGTACTCAACCATTATCTGCCACCTTCTCCACTTTGATGCACCACTATCATTGTCCTTATTATCATTCTGTCATCATTCACTATTATCGTTCCACCACCTTCATCAATGATTGAGAGCAACATTTCAAAACCTATAATCCTTGAGCATTGAATATGGGCATCAATGTGAGAATTGAACCAGCTGGAAAATATTTGTTAGAAACATATCCCACGTGTAAGAAATGAATACAAATAAAATGGCTTAAATTTTTCAAAAAAATTTAGGGACATGATGTAGAGGTAAGATCATTTTCCAGGGAATTGATGGAGTTGAAGATGAAATTGGTGACATCAAATTAAAGATTATAGAGTCATTCTTATCATAGGCAACTAAGTTGCCCATAAATGGTGAGAATTAGTTCAAATGCTAAATATTAAAAGATTATTCATGGAATATACTACTCATAAATCCCAAAAATGGAAACAAAAAATTGGACAAAAGGCATTCCCATAGCTACATTCAAGAAGAAGTAGAGAAGTCTTCTTTTCATCCTTCAAAAATTCATCACTTGCAAAGGGAGTTATGGAATGGTTTTCTTTTACCATATTCACCTTCTAATGCACTTTAAAAAAGACATAGAGATAAATTTATATTATTATATAATAAACAATCTTAAAAATATGTCATTTAACATTCATAGGAATTCAAGGAAAATTGATAGGAGTTTGTATTGTTTTGGTCTCATTAAAATTCTAGTTGAGGAAGAATTGCACCAAAGGGGTGAAAATTGGGAGGATTTCCTCCTAACAAATCATTTCAAGGAATTATATGAAGAAGTGAATGATGAGGGTTATAAACTAATACATAGTGTTGTTATGACATCCCCCATCGAGCTGGGATGCCTAAAGACAAGGAGACTTATACCACAAAGAAAATACAACAAAGACCGCATGGATTGTCAAAGCCCAAATTTCACCTATCGGAACCCTTGAAAAGGCCAAAAATCCACCTTTTTGCTCTAAAAGCGCTCATTTTTACATATCAGGCCTCTAAGCCCCTTTCGCTTAAGCCCGAGCTCCTTTTCCACCATGAGACAGGGCCCTGTGACTGAGCGCTAAGCCCATCGACGATCGCACGTCGCTCTTTCTAAGTCCCTGCTTCCATGATTTATGTTTCACCGATGGCCGATCCTTCGATAAGATTTGGACCATTCATTCCCCAAAGATCCGACGGCCGTCGCATTGCTCCATTGCACATCGCACATCGCCATTTCCATCCGCCTTTTATATTTCTCCGCCGATGTGCGATACCCTAATGTGATCTTGACCGTTGACCTCCGTCCGCAGATCCAATGGCCATCGCTCTGTTGCACATCGCGCATCGCTCTTCCCCATTTCCACTCCATTTCTTACCACCGATATTCACCCCCCGCCAATGGAATCCTAGCCGTTGATCTCTCCTAGATCCAATGGCCCCCCTTTCATCGCTCCTCACCTTCCCCATCGGCATTGCACTTCGGCGATTCCCATTTCCACGTCCCAAACCCTTTTCTCCACCGATGTTTATCCTTCACTGATAAAATCTCCACCGTTGATCTATCCGATCTAACGGCCAGCGGGACTACTCCCTTTCCTCCCTCTTTTACCTCCATGGTGCCCTTGCAGTGGACCCCTTTGACCACGGAAGATTTTTATCCAACGACTTATATTCACTGCGAAGGCACGCATCCCACAGATCAGTCTGTACCTCCAAGTAACCCTGCATCTGATCTCCACCATTGATCTCCATCATGATCCAATGGTTCTCGTTCCATCGCTCCTTCACAAATTTCCCGATCACCCATCCATTATTGCATTCCCCGCTATGATCTGGACTGTCGATCCTCCTCATCTAACGATCCACATCGCTCCCACTTTTATAACCCCACAACTGATCGTCTCACTACATAATAGGGTTGCTGTCGTCATCGCCGGTCCCACCCGACCGCGCAAGTACATCTGTCGCGTTCATCTTCAGCCATTGATCTGGATTGTCCAGATCAGATGGCTCTCATCCATTTTCACGTTCATTTCATCAAATAACCTGATCGTGTTGTTTCAATGTGAAATGGGCGGATTTGATAAGACACGTGTCGCCCTCCAACCCATACTGCGTTCATTTAGCCCCAAACTGCTTACCACCTCAACCCCACGCAAAAACCACTCCGATTTTCCGCAAAACCACCTTCTGCACAATTTCACACCAAATCACATTTAAACGTTGTTTTTACCACAGAAACGCCTCCGCTGCATTTCTTGCCTCCGCACTGCTCCTCCATCTTCACCTGAGCCTTCTGAAGCAGTCAACCACTCATTGTAGTATTTATTTAATTTGGTTTTTTGTCTGTGCAGGTTTTTCACGACATTTTAAGTATGCTGGCTATCTCATAGCCAGTGACAGTGACTCAAGGCCAAGGGTGACGATCCTCAGAGGCCTAATCAAAGGCGAAAAGGAAGCATAAAGGGTTAATTTCCACGTTTTAACCAATCATTTCATAAGAATTGGTTACACAGTGAAATCCTCCGGTGCACAAAGAAAGTACCTGTCAGCAAAAGAATAAAGGCTAAGGGTCCAACTCAGAAAATTAAAAGCTTAACTCGCAGATTGAAGACGAAGACTCAGTTTTAAAGAAAAGGATGATTAAAGAAGGCCCTAAATCAATATCAATGGGCCCCAATCAGAGTTTAAAGGTCTAAACACACAGATCAGCAGAAGGCCAACTCATCCACTACCATCGGTATCGCACCCTCCAGTACAAAAGGCCACTCCTTCCCACGACTAATGGTATTGCCTACGCTAGCAGCAGCAGCGGCTCTGCCTCATCAATCGGCAATGATCATCCACGAATGGGCCTGTGTGGCCTTTTTACCTTATGTTCTGTTCATTTTGTCATTTCGGGTGAAATCCTTATTTTAGTCCGGCATTTTTTACTTTTAGAGTAGAAAATTGTTTACATTTCAGTTAGAAACGGCTTTAGGCCGGCATTGTAAGATGATGAGAGGCAGTTTTACCTCATCATCATTTCTATTCTGATTTATACCTGCAATAGCATACAAGCACATGGAGAAGACATTTTTCCAAAATATCTTCTCAGGCATAGGAATCAGAGGTTATAAAAGCAGGAATACAACACTAACAAAAGGTTCCAGATTTTCTAAAGGACTCACTAGTTCAAGTGTTCTGTATGTATTTTGTGTGAACTCTGATAGTAGATGTTTGAATATCCCGTAGGGACTCAGTAATAAGAATATTTTTTGGAATTGGGGATTCCGCTCTGGATGATTCACAGTTTGTAACTCTTCTTCATGTTTTTTAATACAAAGGTTCATTTCGTATCTCTCCACATTTCTTGTATCTAATGTTCTGGAATGCGAGTGCTCCCATGTTTGAATATGAATTTATCATAGAAGATACTCATATTTACTCATCCGTAGAGCTTTAAATAGGGCTCAGGCATGATACTTTGTTTCATTTCCTATCTCTACTGCCATTCTTATGATACTAATTACAATGGATTCTTGTCTTTGAACGAGCCTAGATATATGGATTCTTATCTTTGCATAGGCCCAGTATATATGGACTCTTAGCTTTGAATAAGCCCGGTTATAGTTGGTATATTATTCCATTTTCTGTCATAGTCATCGCTCACATATAACTTGATATCTGTGTGTTCATTTTAGAAGTCGTCCCCCTTTACAGCATTCTGTCTTAAAGCTGTCTGATGCATTTACTTATTGCAGTTTGTACTCAGTTTCTACATTTTTCCTAGTTGTTGTGTTTAACTTTAGGGTCTTGGTTCCACCCTTATTAAAACCATTCATCCAAGTGATAGTTGCATGAGAGCTTAACATTGTCAACTACAATCAGTTGAGTCATATGCTCCTTGCATTTAATATGTCCTAGGCACTAGTCTTTATACAACTCAAGGCTGTCTCTAGGAGCTACAACATATTTCTGGTGCCGTTGTTGGGGACGAATTTGAAGAACTAAATCCCTGGGCCTCGACAAATATTCATCCACCCTTTAGAATAGGTGAGCAGGAAGGGTTGGGAGTTGTAGATCCCTCACCTTAGCGACTCCACGGTCATTCAAAGATAAATATATTTGGAGTCCTAGCTTCCCGAAAGCCACACCTGAGGTCAGATGCATCCCAGTTGAGAACACCTTTAGTGTTTGATCCAGAGCATATTTTTCACAAAAGAGGTTGGAGAGAAATACAACCAGCTTATACAGATATTCCCAGATTTTCCCTGGAAGATTCTCCATCCTCCTCTTAATTAGATCAAGATCAAGGTCCTGATTCTACTACAAGAACCCTTGATTATACTTCGGATAACCCCTCCTTGGAAAATGTTGAAGTAAAAGATGAGGCTGAATCTATAGATACCACAAGCTTCTTTCTGCATCACACTCCTAAAGCCAAAGAAGTTAAAGAAGTCACAGAGGTTTCTGCTGCTCATATTCCAGCATTTCAATTAGCCCCTCAAGCCTCTGTTCAATATATCCCTATTGTCATACATACTGCTCTTCCACCACCTCCTAATACACATTAGAATATCCCACCATCTCCACAACCTTTGATGGTTTTTCATAGCTTCTTATTGAACAAATATGCCCCCCCTGGCATTGCCTCAGATCTTGAATGATATGCCTCAGGATTACTTAAAGATCCTGCCTCATTTCAATGGAGAAAATGATATGGAAGCTCAGAAACACCTAGAATTTTTATGTGCCTTCGTAGAAAATTTCAAAGTTGAACATCTGGATGTGGTGTTGATGTTGTTTGTCTAGTCTCCAGATGGAGAGGCAAGAAAATGGTTCAAGACTTTGGGGGAATTCTCCATTACTAACTGGGAGGAAATGGAAAATGCCTTTATCAAGAAATCATCAATCTCTAGATCTTCAACAGTGCTTGTTTTTTCTTCTTCTTCCTTTAGCAGCAATCTGGTGAGGCTTAATTTCGACTGGGAGACTTGTATATAATTTGTTAAACCTCTTGATGAATTCAGACACACCTTCATTATGTCTCTTTCTAAGTGCATTGAACTCTGGAGCTTTCCTTGCAGGAAGAAGAAGAAAAAACAAGCACTGTTGAAGATCCAGAGATTGATGATTACTGTAAACAATTTGTTGATTTCATGCAAGCATAATTTCATAGAAAATATGATCTCAGGTCCTCTAGGAAGAGGACACACACACAAGAACAAGAAGAAGAGATGCCTCAGAAGGAGACTGTCGCTTAGAAAATTGAAGATAAAGGTAAGAGACCTATAACTGAACCTTTACATTCTAATGAATCCATTCCTTCTTCTTCTAAGTTGGCCTCTAACTCAAATGCAAAATTCAAGCCTATCCCAAAGGAAGAAAAACCTCCATCTGAGAGTAAAAAGCCAAAGGAAATTCTTATAGAGAATTCTCCCTCTGCTTTTAATCTTCAAAAATAACTGGAAAAAGTTAAAATCCCAGTCCCCTTAATTGAACTCCTGAAACAACTAGTCTACCAGTCTTAGGTGTCTTCTTTCATGCTTCCTCAAGGAGCAGCCCCAATCCCAGATAGTTTAAACCTCTAGGAAGAAAGGCCTATGGTAATGTTCGGTCCTCATGTTGAGGAGTTAGATGCTTCAACTCCTCCTTTCTATGTCTCTTTAGTAATTCATGATTTGTTGTTGCACAATTGTATGCTTGATTCTGAAGCGTCTCATAACCTCCTGCTGTTAGGAATGGAGAAATTGGGGCTGTAGATCACTCGTACATATAAATATATCTACTCTTTTGATTCTAAAAGAGTCAAATGTCTAGGGATGATCAAGGATTTGGTGGTAAATCTAGCCCAAATCCCAGCTAAGAGCATGGTGATGGACATAGTGGTGGCTGACATCCCTGCTTGGTTTGGGATGTTGTTATCAAGATCATGGGGTACAAAAATTGGAGGATCTATAAATTTGGACCTAACCTATGCGACCATCCCTGTGTTTGGAGGCCAAGAAAGAAGATTATACCGGGAAACAAGGTTTGTGAAGATGGTCACTAAAGCCGATAATTCAGTGAATTCACCAATGTACAACAAAGAGGGTGAGTTTTCTTGTCTAATGCTTGAGGAAGACCAAGATTACTTGCAGGAGCCATCTTTCTGTCAAGTAAAGACTGAGTCGTCTTCAAGTAATGAATAAGGTGGGATTTGGACCTTGCACTTTGATGGAGCCAACTCAAAGGAAGGGAATGGAGCTAGGGTTCTCCTTATCTCCCCTACTAGACAACTGGTCCCATTATCTTTCAAATTGGAGTATGAAGCCACGAACAATGTGGCCAAATATGAAGCATTGCTCTTGGGTCTGCAAACAACAAAGAATATGAATATTCAGAGCTTGAAGGTTTTGGGAGATTTAGAACTGGTGGTGAGACAAGTAAGAAATCAATGTCAAGCTAAGCACCCACAACTGAGGGCTTACAGAAATGAGGTATGGGACTTGGTAGAGAATTTATTTTCAGCATTTAATATTCAGTTCATGCCAATATATCAGAACAGAATGGCGGACTCTCTTGCAGTAGCTGCAAGCACTTTTCGACCACCTCATAACCCCCTCCTGAGGTATGAAATAGAGGTTTTATACCGTCCTTCCATCCCTAAAAATGTCAAACACTGGCAGGTGTTTGAAGACGAAAAGAAAGTAAAAATATTCTTGGAGACTGTTGGGGAATTCTTTAATATGGACATAGATGCTGGCAATTAGTAGACTAAAGAGCTTCCTCAGAATAAATGGCAGGATACCATGGCTGGGCACAAGGTGTTGCAGCTCAAAGGGAATGTAATACGCAAAGGACTGGTCCCTCTGGAGAGATTATTTTATAAGAATGATGTCCCAATATGGCCAAGCAAGGTTGTTGAAGAAAATCAGGTAGATGACCTGAACCTCGGCATGGAGGCTGATCCCAAGCTTGTGAAATGTCTAATAAGGTACCTAAAGAATACAAAGAGAAATATCAGAAGCTATTTCAGACATATAAAGATGTATTTTATTGGTCTTATCAAGATTTTAAGACCTTTGATATTAGAATTATCCAACACAAGATTCCATTAAAGGGAGATTCTAAGCCACACAAACAGAAATTAAGGAAGATTAATCCTTTACTTCTTCCTTCCATTGAAAAGGAAATTAAGAAAATTTTGAAGGCTAAGATTATTGTGCCATTAAGATATTTTGAATGGGTGGCTAACTTGGTCCCAGTCCAAAAGAAGAACGGGGAAATAAGGTTGTGTGTGGACTTTCAGAACTTGAACAGAGCATCTCTGAAAGACAATTATCCACTGCCCAAGATGGACCATTTATTGCAGAAGGTGGTAGGATCTTCACAAATGTCTATAATGGAAGGCTTTTCTGGGTTAAATAAAGTAGCAGTGCTTCCGGAGGACCAAAAGAAAACCGCATTCACCACTCCTTGGGGAACGTTTATATATGCACGAATTCCGTTTGGATTGATCAATGTGGGGGCTACATTTCAAAGGGCCATGGACATTGCTTTTGTGGGGGAACAAGACAAATTCATGGTGGTGTACCTAGATGACATCACAGTCTTCTCAAAGGATGATGCTGAACATATAGAACATTTGCGCAGAACCTTTGACAAGTGCCGTAGGTATGGATTGTCCTTAAACCCCCAGAAATATATGTTTGCATTAGAAGAGGGTAAACTGTTGGGGCATATTGTAACAAAGGCAGGGGTAAAAATTGACCCGAAAAGGGTAGAAGTCATAAAGGGTATATCCTTTCCCATAAATAAGAAAGAGGTCCAAGTTTTTCTTGGACATATCAACTTCTTGAGGAGATTCATACCGAACTATGCGGAGATAGTTCGGTACATAATTAAGATGCTGCAGAAGGATAACGAAGAAAAATGGACTATTGAGTCACAAGAAGCTTTTAACATAATTAAAAATGCTTTCACAGAAGCCCCAATATTGGCAGCATCGGATTATGAAAAACCCTTCATAATATTTTCATTTGCATCTCCCCACACCATCGCAACTGTATTATTTCAAAAAAATGAGGAAGATCACGAACAACCTATTGCCTTTTTCAGCCAAGTGCTTCATGATGCTGAGCTAAAGTATAACATCCTGGAGAAACAGGCCTATGCCTTGGTCAAATGCCTCAAGGCTTTTCGAATGTATGTCTACAGTCAACTATAACTGCATTTGTACCCACATCGGCTATAAAAGACATCTTGATTCAGGGAGATAGTGAAGGAAAGAGAGACAAATGGATAGCCAAGATACATGAGTATGAGTTGGAGATATGCCCCACTAAGCTAATAAAGGGATAGGGATTAGCCAAAATCCTTTCTGAATCAAACTGTCAAGCTTTGGGGATAAATTTTTCTATGGTGGCAAATGAAGAGCCTAGAGGAGCAGATGAGCAGCACAGGATAGAAATTGCTACACAAAAGACTCATATGAAGTACCTTCTTAGTGCCTGGTACAAAGAAATTGTTGAGTACCTCTTGACTCTTAGATGTCTTCCAAGCTGCGACAAGACAAAGTATAGAATGTTGAGGCTAAAATATCAGAATTTCATCTTAGAAAATGGCCGTCTGTACTGGAGGGACCCATCGGGCATACTAATTTTATGTCTCATATAAAATGAAGTTAAAGAAGTGATGACAGAATTCCATGAGGGCATCTGTGGTGGCCACTATAGCTGGAGGGCCACGGCACACAAGATCCTGAAAGCAGGATTTTTCTGGCCCAGACTTTTCAGAGATGTTTATGCTTGGGTAAGGGCCTCTGAAAAGTGTCAGAAATTTGCTGAGAGGCAGAATTTTTCACCTCTGCCTATGATCCCAGTACACATAGAAGAAACTTTCCAGCAGTGGGGAATTTATTTCATCGGCGAAATTGATCCTGCCTCAACGGGCAACACAAATGGATACTAACAACCACTGATTACTTCACTAAATGGGTAGAGGTCGTGCCAGCAAGGAATGTTATACACACAATGGTGATCAAGTTTTTGGAAGATAAAATTATCTCAAGGTTTGGCTGCCTTGCCAAGGTTGTCACAGACAATGCTCAGGCTTTTAAGTCTATCAAATTTCACATATTTTGCCAACAATATAATATTGTATTAGGACACTCTACTGCTTATTATCCACAAGGAAATAAATTGGCAGAATAGTCAAAAAAAACTTTGGTAAGGACATTGAAGAAGGCCATAAATGAAAACCAAAAGAACTGGGATTCACAGCTCAAGTTCGCGCTATGGGCCAACAGAATTACTAGTAAGAGGTCAACAGGAAAATCCCCATTTTAATTGGTATATGGTAGAGCAACAGTTTTCTCGATACAATTGGCCTTACCTGTGGCTAGATTCATGCAGGATTGTCAAGAGGAACCAAACGAACTTACCAGAAGAATAAATCAGTTAGTAGAGCTGGAAGAGACTCGAAGTCAAGTAAGTCTGATGCAGGAGCATCAAGGCCAATTTTCATTTTTTAATATGTAATAAGGGGGGGTGTGACATTTTTATTATTTTATTAATTAATTTGTTATTTTTAAATAAAATAGGAGATAAATTATAAAAGTGAGGATTTTGTAAATATTCTTTTATTAATTAAAAGGATATGAGAGAAATAGAATTAGGAGCAAAATTAGGGAGTAGGAATTCTATGTATGGGACTTTGTTGAGTCCACACCTAAAATATATTTAAAATAGATTTAGTTGAGGATTAGGTGGAGAGATTTTTGGAGTGAATTAAATTCATTATTTATGTATAAATATGAGTGGTTTTTGTGAGGAAGATACACTTGAATAGTTGAAGAGCTGAGGGGGGTGAGAGTGTGAGTAGAGAGCAGGGGTTTCTCCTTGGAAGCCTTCGAGCAATTGTAAAGGGCCAATGGTTGAAAATCAGGCTAGAAACAAGAATGTCTGTAAGCAATTTCGTTGGTTATGTGAGAGCATATTTTCAAAATTATAAGTGTTGATTGATTGACTAATTGATGTACTTGAGATTTCAAATGAAACTGCGCATATGAATTATTGGTGTAGTTATAGTTTTAAAGTCAATCTGAGTGAGATCGATTATTCCATGAGAAAGATGGAATCGAACTTTCACTTTTGATATGATAAATCTGCATACGGTAATATTATGCTTGAATTTGAAAGTCAATGTGTTTATAGAAATACGCAATTCCAGATCTAAATCAGGGATCGATTTTCATTTCTGTTATGAATTATATTGGGCGTTAGTTTAAATAGAGAATAAATGCATTTTGATTCTGCTGCATGGAGGATCGATTACAATTATTAATTGAGTGAGAGAGTCATGTTGAATTGTGTTGGCATGGGCAGTGTTGAAACTGAATTATTAGCGCGGTGAAAAGGTTAGTTGAAGCAGTGGAACGCTTTTTCTTGAAGCTGAAGAGTGTATCGATTTGATTGAATCAGTTTCAAAGTTACTGAGTGATAGGTTCTGCGTGCAAGAGTTTGGAAGGACGCAGAGTCAAATGCACGCAAACAGAGCACAATGAGATGCAGTGAGAGCTGACATTGGTACTGGCAGTGATTAAGTTCAGTGTGTTTTGCGCCTTTTCGAAAAGCCTGGAACTTCTGTTTGGTTTTTTTTCAAAGGGTCAATTACCTGTAGATTATATTCAATTAAGTTTGCAGCATTGAATAAACGTGATTTCAAGGGGAATATCGAAACTGTAGAGCGTTGGAGACAGTAATTGACTGTAGAGTTGTATTGAACACATATGATCTGACATTATCAATGAAATGTTGTGTGGATTTTATGGGAATAAACGCAAGCATAATTGTTAAAATTGGTAATAAGTACTAGCGCAGATTGAAGAGGACCTGAGTTGGAACTCGATTTATATAAATCGATGTTGACTCTTATGTTTTTGTTACAGTATAAGAAGTCAATGAGAAGAAAGTCCATTATCATTGCGTTTTGAAACTTAGTGGTAAGTACTGGTTTATCATACTGATATATGTAATTTTAAACACTGTTTTGGCATGAATTGAGGGTGCAGGTGTAAGCGGTCAATTGGAGAAGCGATGAACTAGTAACCGATCAGTATGTGTTGGAAGAACAAAATTAAAGAAGTAATGGATGAATCTATGCCATTGTGAAGGTATTGTGAACATTTTTAAAATCAATCTTCAACATTGGGATGCATTGTTCGAAGAATGCAGAGAGTCTTCAGCATTAACTATGGAGCTCAAGGATGCGTTGGAAGAAGAATGCAAGGTAAGCACATTTGTATTACTGTAGCCAGATCTATCATGATGTTGAATGGATATGCGCACCATTAATGTTGATGCGATGGCTTATATTGTCAGCTGGTAAAGTTTTAAGAATGAATTGAATAACCATAGAGCTGCATTTTGATTCTTGAATAGTCTTGAACAAGATATCTGTTGTTGACATTCAGATTGGTAAATGGTGAACCATTTAAATTAAAAATGGGTGATAATTTGAGATTGCCAGATTGTGGAATTTGAGGACCATTGCGGTTTTTAAATGGAAAGATATTAAATCTGGGTTAGATTATTTAAGTTTAATAGTCATGGTTTTATAACCATAAAGATAGCTTCCGCATGTGTTGAAATTTCCTTAAAAGTGGGTTGTCTTGAATTGAAACTGGAATTGCCTGGTATAGAAAAGATTCTGGGTATTGCAGGGTTGGCCCTACATCATTTTGGTATAAGAGCTTGGCTCTATTGAAATTGAAGATGTTTGTTTTTCTGAATGAGTGCAGGAAGGAACTGAGGTGTGTTTTATTTGAATGTGTTCTAAATTTGATATGAAAAGGTACACAATTACAGTGAATAGGATTGCAGAAATGAATGGAGGACAAGATCATGCAGGATCTTAAAGGTGAGATAATTTTCTGATCTGAAATTTGTGATTAAGGTTTATGGTTGCAGACAAGATGATGGCAGTGAACCTGACATTCAGCTAAAGTATGGATAAGGAGGACAATTACAATGTTCTGAAGAGAAGGTGAGTGATGAAAAGAAATCTTGGGGTAGACCCAAAATCCCCTTTCATGTATAAATCTCGATCCTGGGCCTGTGGGTTATGGCCCATTAAGCATTGTCGGAAGCGTTTTAAACTTTAAACATTTTAATTTGAACCATGGTTCCTATTGAAATCTTAATCATCCCCTTAATCACCATCTCTACCATAACGATCTCCATCCCGACTCTTCCAATCTTTGTCACTGCCCGTATTTCGACTTCCATACCCATCATCATCACGTCGATCATCATCATATCCACCACCAAAGCCTGCCTATGAACTAGGCTTGTGAAATCCTCCAGTTGATGACATATCACAATACTTGTCTCTATTCGCTGCTGCTTTTTGTCTCACTTCTTGTATTTTCTCTTTGTCATTGATGAGAGATACAATAGTTTGAGCCTTCTTTCTCACGTTGATTCCCTGATCCTTTTCATTTGGCTCAACATATTGGAAATCTGAAAGTGTCGAGATTTAGTAGTTATGCTCCCGAATCTCATCGATAATACGCTCCGATCCGTGAGCCACCAAATACTCCAATACAGTAAGTGCCTTGTAAACATGACGCCAGTTCCCGCCAGTATCAGCTATCCTCGTCCAAAGAACACCCATAACCAGTGGGGATTCGTTAAATTTCCTTGTAGCCTGAGCAATTTCCGCCGCAAGCGACCCATGTGGACCCCAAGGTTCATTGCTTGTTGCATTGAGAACCTTCTGTTCAATTTCAGGAACCTTGAGAACCTTCTTGTTCACCTCCCTTTTAATTTCTCTGACTGTTTGATCGGAAACCTTCATGAAATCCATTCTGTGGATCTGCGAAGCCATTTATATAATAGTTAAACGTTAAATTTGATCGCCATCGATCTTTTAAGTGATCGATGATCGATCCAGCACGCATTCACAATAGGAATTTTAACTCACGCACACATATATATAATATAACTAAACAGAGGCATAAACACAATCACGATTCAACAGTAATGCGCATTTTATCATTATATACAGAACAATTACAAAGCTAAGGCATCACAGCCTTAGGACGGTTTCTCCACTGGCTACATTTGTCTATATACTGCCCTCTAAACACACAGGTTCACATATATATAAGAATTGTTAGATCGGATCACTATGAAGGATCCGATCAATCCTCTCACGAAAATCTCAACAACCCATACAGCTCGTTATATATGAATACATGGCAGATTAATATTTAATTAAGTCCATCATTTAAGCTCTATTTTAAGAGAAATTTTCCCTTTATTCAGCTCGATTGTCCACGTCTTCCGTGCTCAGCTTCGGATTCCTCTTTAGTTAAGGAGCGCTAGATGCTCCTGCATCAGACTCCCGAGGTACAAAAACTTTATGACCTCCTGGTCATATGCTTCTCCCAATTCTAACCACTGTATTTCTCTTCAGTGGAACTGCCTTCATGATCTTCTGTGAGCTGCAACCAACCTCTGCAGTAACAGTCTTCCTCTGTTACACGATACCTCACCAAGCCCTCCTCACTCGGTCTTTCGGCATCCTTCTGGTTCTCTTCTCTGGAACAAATTGAGCACACCTTGCTCTTAGGTTGCTGCAAATCTTCTCACCTTTCGCTGCCGCCATCTGCACGACAGTAAGACCATAAACTTTCCAACTTTAACTCAACTGTACCTCTTTCCCCTTCTGCTTGCATTCTTCTTCCTCCTTGCAGGAATCCTTTCCCCGCTCTGATACCACTTGATGAAAAGAAATCTTGGGGTAGACCCAAAATCCCCTTTCATGTATAAATCTCGATCCTGGGCCTGTGGGTTATGGCCCATTAAGCATTGTCGGAAGCGTTTTAAACTTTAAACATTTTAATTTGAACCGTGGTTCCTATTGAAATCTTAATCATCCCCTTAATCACCATCTCTACCATAACGATCTCCATCCCGACTCTTCCAATCTTTGTCACTGCCCGTATTTCGACTTCCATACCCATCATCATCACGTCGATCATCATCATATCCACCACCAAAGCCTGCCTATGAACTAGGCTTGTGAAATCCTCCAGTTGATGACAGATCACAATACTTGTCTCTATTCGCTGCTGCTTTTTGTCTCACTTCTTGTATTTTCTCTTTGTCATTGATGAGAGATACAATAGTTTGAGCCTTCTTTCTCACGTTGATTCCCTGATCCTTTTCATTTGGCTCAACATATTGGAAATCTGAAAGTGTCGAGATTTAGTAGTTATGCTCCCGAATCTCATCGATAATACGCTCCGATCCGTGAGCCACCAAATACTCCAATACAGTAAGTGCCTTGTAAACATGACGCTAGTTCCCGCCAGTATCAGCTATCCTCGTCCAAAGAACACCCATAACCAGTGGGGATTCGTTAAATTTCCTTGTAGCCTGAGCAATTTCCGCCACAAGCGACCCATGTGGACCCCAAGGTTCATTGCTTGTTGCATTGAGAACCTTCTGTTCAATTTCAGGAACCTTGAGAACCTTCTTGTTCACCTCCCTTTTAATTTCTCTGACTGTTTGATCGGAAACCTTCATGAAATCCATTCTGTGGATCTGCGAAGCCATTTATATAATAGTTAAACGTTAAATTTGATCGCCATCGATCTTTTAAGTGATCGATGATCGATCCAGCACGCATTCACAATAGGAATTTTAACTCACGCACACACATATATAATATAACTAAACAGAGGCATAAACACAATCACGATTCAACAGTAATGCACATTTTATCATTATATACAGAACAATTACAAAGCTAAGGCATCACAGCCTTAGGACGGTTTCTCCACTGGCTACATTTGTCTATATACTGCCCTCTAAACACACAGGTTCACGTATATATAAGAATTGTTAGATCGGATCACTATGAAGGATCCGATCAATCCTCTCACGAAAATCTCAACAACCCATACAGCTCGTTATATATGAATACATGGCAGATTAATATTTAATTAAGTCCATCATTTAAGCTCTATTTTAAGAGAAATTTTCCCTTTATTCAGCTCGATTGTCCACGTCTTCCGTGCTCAGCTTCGGATTCCTCTTTAGTTAAGGAGCGCTAGATGCTCCTGCATCAGTGAGTTGAAGAGATAGCCTAGAGAGAGCAGAGGAGAATGCTCAAGAGGTTCCAGAGGCAGTGAACCAGTACTTACCGAAAGACTAGGTCCAGTGAAGTGGATTGGTGAGGTAAGTGGCAGCAGGAGAGCTTGCTGTTGTAGAGAATAGTGCAACTCATGGTGAGTGAGAAACTCATGGAGAAGATGATCATGGAGGATCAGAGAAGAGGTTCAGAGGAATTCCATAGAGGTAAGATGACTGAAAAAAGTCAGAGAAAGAGAAATTGCAGTAATGAAGGTACAATTGCAGGTACTACAGGAATGGCTGCAAGAGCAGGAAAATCAGAATGGAGGATGGATATTTCCACTAAAGGGAAAGAGAATGATTTGGAAACCATTGCAGATGAGGTTGAGGCAAAAGGAGATTGCCTTATTGAAAGAGGAACTTAGAGTTCCTGAGCCAGAGATGGAATTTGAAGATTCCACATGCAGGTCTGTTCAAAAAGAAGTGCTGGAGGAAGCAGTTGAGACTGAAAAGTCTTGCGGTTTTAAAACTAATGAGTTGTGTATGTTTCCAGGTACAGTACAGGGAGATGAGCAAGCTTTAAATTTTGTTAAAAAGCAGGAAGAAGAGTTGAATCTGAAGTATGTTCAGATCGATGCTGAGATAGCAAGATCTCAGGAGGAAATGAAGACGAAGGAGTCTAATCAGAATATTGGTGCAGAGAGAGAAGGACCAGTTGATGATTGGTTAAAAGATGGTGAAGGTATGGAAAATTGCGTGAAATTTCCAAGTACTACTCCTAATGAAATTGTTGAATTGTATAGGAAACTAGATCTTCAAAGAAGAGAATTGGAGAGGCAGAGAATTTACACACAGGCTAATTTGCTGAGGAAGCAAGATAAGAAAGTTTTCATGAATGACAGTCATGAAGCAGAGGATGGAAAGAAGGAGAGACCAGCTAATAGTCTCATGGTGAATGCAAATCAGCATACTGATGTGCTGACAAAGGAGTTGGGAGAAAAATCTGAGCAGCATACTGAAGTTTTGTTAGAGAAAGCTGAGGAGAAAGTCAGTAAAGATTTTCTGAGTCCTGAAGAAGACTTGGAACTGTAGAGAGAAAAATTGGTGACTAAATCAACAAGTGAGACCATTGGGTCTTGTGATTTTGAAGCTGACAATTTGATTGTGTTTACAGGTGATACAGAAGACAGTCCATCACTTGGAATTGTCTTGGAAGAAGAAGAACTGTTGCAGGAAGAAGATGAGACAATCATGTCTCATAAGCAGAGGCTTGTTACCATGGGTGACAAGAAAGAGTTGGCTTGTCTGTATATCCAAGAAAGAATTGTGGGGCAAAATTTTGGAACTGCTACAGTGATAGAGGATGAGGCTACAGTGTTTGAAGAACTTGATTTGATTGCCAAAATCAATCAAGATGATGATGGAAAATTACTGAAGATTTTCAAAGGGGAAGACAAAGGTTATGCTGGAGTTAATTTGCAGCATGCCGATGAAATGCTTGAAAAGAAATAGCTGAAATGTTTATTGAAGACATTTGAACCAGAGAAATAAGTTGCAGGCATTGAAATAAATTTGCTGGAAGGTGATAAGCAAAAGAATGTTGCAGAGAGACAGGAAGTTTGGGTGGCAGCAACATCTATGGTGGCAGCTGAAGCAACATGTGGGGTGACATCTGCAGGAGTAAAACCTGAGGCAACTAAGGCAACATTGACAGCAGCAACATCAATGTTGGCAGCAAGAAGAGCAGTGACAACAAAAGAAGCTACAGCAACTGAAACAACAGAAATTGGAGACTACAGTAGGTTGGACAGAGAGATTGAAAGCATCAGAAGACTGATGATGAAGGTGTCTCAGAGACAGCAGACAACAACAAGAAAGCAGAAGAATTTAAGCAAGAGAAAGACAACAAAAGATTGCAAGAGCACAGCCAGTGGGGCAATGCAGCATAAAGTGTGGAGACCTGGAGAAGAACAACAGATAGAAGCAGCGACAAGTGGAAAGTTACAACACAAGATATGGGATCCAGGCATACACAGATCCGAACACATGATCAGGCGATCGTGTTTAATTTCAACCTTGGAGTCTGATGCAGGAGCATCAAGGCCAATTTTCATTTTTTAATATGTAATAAAGGGGGGTGTGACATTTTTATTATTTTATTAATTAATTTTTTATTTTTAAATAAAATAGGAGATAAATTATAAAAGTGAGGATTTTGTAAATATTATTTTATTAATTAAAAGGATATGAGAGAAATAGAATTAGGAGCAAAATTAGGGAGTAGGAATTCTATGTATGGGACTTTGTTGAGTCCACACCTAAAATATATTTAAAATAGATTTAGTTGAGGATTAGGTGGAGATATTTTTGGAGTGAATTAAATTCATTATTTATGTATAAATATGAGTGGTTTTTGTGAGGAAGATACACTTGAATAGTTGAAGAGCTGAGAGGGGTGAGAGTGTGAGTAGAGAGCAGGGGTTTCTCCTTGGAAGCCTTCAGGCAATTGTAAAGGGCCAATGGTTGAAAATCAGGCCAGAAACAAGAATGTTTGTAAGTAATTTCATTGGTTATGTGAGAGCATATTTTCAAAATTATATGTGTTGATTGATTACTAATTGTTGTACTTGAGATTTCAAATGAAACTGCGCATATGAATTATTGGTGTAATTATAGTTTTAAAGTCAGTATGAGTGAGATCGATTATTCCATGAGAAAGATGGAATCGAACTTTCACTTTTGATATGATAAATCTGCATACGGTAATATTATGCTTGAATTTGAAAGTCGATGTGTTTATAGAAATATGCAATTCCAGATCTAAATCAGGGATCGATTTTCATTTCTGTTATGAATTATATTGGGCGCTAGTTTAAACAGAGAATAAATTCGTTTTAATTCTGCTGCATGGAGGATTGATTACAATTATTAATTGAGTGAGAGAGTCATGTTGAATTGTGCTGGCATGGGCAGCGTTGAAACTGAATTATTAGCGTGGTGAAAAGGTTAGTTGAAGCAGTGGAACGCTTTTTCTTGAATCTGAAGAGTGTATCGATTTGATTGAATCAGTTTCAAAGTTATTGAGTGATAGGTTCTGCGTACAAGAGTTTGGAAGGACACAGAGTCAAACGCACGCAAACAGAGCACAATGAGATGCGGTGAGAGCTGACATTGGTACTGGCAGTGATTAACTTCAGTGCGTTTTGCGCCTTTTCAAAAGGCCTGGAACTTCTGTTTGGTTTTTTTTCAAAGGGTCAATTACCTGTAGATTATATTCAATTAAGTTTGCAGCGTTGAATAAACGTGATTTCAAGGGGAATATCGAAACTGTAGAGCGTTGGAGACAGTAATTGACTGTAGAGTTGTATTGAACACATCTTATCTGACATTATCAATGAAATGTTGTGTGGATTTTATGGGAATAAACGCAAGAATAATTGTTTAAATTGGTAATAAGTACTAGCGCAGATTGAAGAGGACCTGAGTTGGAACTCGATTTATATAAATTGATGTTGACTCTTATGTTTTTGTTACGGCACAAGAAGTCAATGAGAAGAAAGTCCATTATCATTGCGTTTTGAAACTTAGTGGTAAGTACTGGTTTATCATACTGATATATGTAATTTTAAACATTGTTTTGGCATGAATTGAGGGTGCAGGTGTAAGCGGTCAATTGGAGAAGCGATGAGCTAGTAACTAGTCAGTATGTGTTGGAAGAACATCATTGAAGAAGTAATGGATGAATCTATGCCATTGTGAAGGTATTGTGAACATTTTTAAAATCAATCTTCAACATTGGGATGCGATGTTCGAAGAATGCAGAGAGTCTTCAGCATTAACTATGGAGCTGAAGGTTGTGTTGGAAGAAGAATGCAAGGTAAGCACATTTGTATTACCGTAGCCAGATCTATCATGATGTTGAATGGATATGCGCACCGTTAATGTTGATGCGATGGCTTATATTGTCAGCTGGTAAAGTTTTAAGAATGAATTGAATAACGATAGAGTTGCAGTTTGATTCTTGAACAGTCTTGAACAAGATATCTGTTGTTGACATTCAGATTGGTAAATGGTGAACCATTTAAATTAAAAATGGGTGATAATTTGAGATTGCCAGATTGTGGAATTTGAGGACCATTTCGGTTTTTAAATGGAAAGATATTAAATCTGGGTTGGATTATTTAAGTTTAATAGTCATGGTTTTATAACCATAAAGATAGCTTCCGCATGTGTTGAAATTGCCTTAAAAGTGGGTTGTCTTGAATTGAAACTGGAATTGCCTGGTATAGAAAAGATTCTGGGTATTGCAGGGTTGGCCCTACATCAAAATCAGAGGTTGATTGAGTACCAAGAGGAAATGAAAGACCTGTTCGATCATCATGCTAAGGATAAAGGTATGCAGGTTGGAGATCTGGTGCTAAGATGGGACATAAGAAGGGCTGAGAAAGGAAAGCATGGGAAGTTCGATCCTCTATGGTTCGAACCTTTCAAAATCGCAGAGGCCGGAGGAAACAATACTTTCAAACTGGAAAATTTGCAGGGTGATCTGCTCGATGTCTTTGTGAATGGTCAATTCTTAAAATCCTTTTTCCAGTATTGATTCAGGCCAAGAGGTATGTTGTATGATATTGTACATTATTCAGTTGCTTTTATTATGATGTTTGCTATTTTGATTTTTCATGAAGAAGGAAGAGAAGGCAACAAGGGACTATGTTCACAGGAAGAAGGCTAACAGATGGTCTACGAAGTTCTCAACGCGTTCGAGGACAAATGGGTTATCCCCAAGTGGAGCCAATGTTGTTATGACATCCCCTACCGAGCTGGGATGCCTAATGACAAAGAGACTTATACCACAAAGCAAATAAAAGAAGGACCGCATGGATTTTCAAAGCCCAAATTTCACCTATCGGAACCCTTGAAAAGGCCAAAAATCCACCTTTTTGCTCTAAAAGTGCTCATTTTTACATATCAAGCCTCTAAGCCCCTTTCGATTAAGCCCGAGCCCCTTTTCCGCCATGAGACCGGGCCCTGTGACTGAGCGCTAAACCCATCGGCAAACGCACGTCGCTCTTTCTAAGTCCCTGCTTCCATGATTTATGTTTCGCCGATGGCCGATCCTCCGATAAGATCTGGACCGTTCATTCCCCAAAGATCCGAAGGCCATTGCATTGCTCCATCGCACATCGCACATCGTCGTTTCCATCCGCCTTTTATATTTCTTCGCCAATGTGCGATACCCCGATGCGATCCCGACCATTGATCTCCGTCCGCAGATTCAATGGTCATCGCTCCGTCGCACATCACGCATCGCTCTTCCCCATTTCCACTCCATTTCTTACCACCGATATTCACCCCCCACTGATGGAATCCTAGCCATTGATCTCTCCCAGATCCAACGGCCCCCCTTTCATTTCTCCTCGCCTTTCCCATCAGCATCGCACTTCGGCGATTCCCATTTCCACGTCCCAAACCCTGTTCTCCGCCGATGTTTATCCTCCACCGAAAAAAATCTCCACCGTTGATCTATCCGATCCAACGGCCAGCGGGACTAATCCCTTTCCTCGCTATTTTACCTCCATGGTGCCCCCGCAGTGGACCCCTTTGACCACGGAAGATTTTCATCCAACGGTTTATATTCACTGTGGAGGCACTCATCCCACAGATCCGTCCGTACCTCCAAGTGCCCCCACAGCTGATCTCTACCGTTGATCACCATCTTGATCCAACGGTCCTCGTTCCATCGCTCCTTCGCAAATTTCCCGATCACCCATCTATTATTGCATTCCCCACTCTGATCTGGATTGTCGATCTTCCTCATGTAATGGCCCACATCGCTCCCACTTTTATAACCCCACAACTGATCGTCCCGCTACACGACAGGGTTGCTGACGCCATCGCCAGTCCCACCCGACTGCGCAAGTACGTCCATCACGTTCATCTGCAGCCATTGATCTGGATTGCCCAGATCAAACGGCTCTCATCCATTTTCGTGTTCATTTCATCAAATAACTTGATCGTGTTGTTTCAATGTGAAATGGGTGGTTTTGATAAGACACGTGTCGCCCTCCAACTCGTATCGCGTTCATTTAGCCCCAAACCGCTTACAACCTCAACCCCACACTAAAACCACTCCTGTTTTCCGCAAAACCATCTTCTGCACAATTTCACACCAAATCACATTTAAACGCTGTTTTTACCACAGAAACACCTTCGTTGCATTTCTTGCCTCCGCACTGCTCCTCTATCTTCACCCGAGCCTTCTAAAGCAGTCAACCACTCATCGCAGGATTTATTTAATTTTTTTTGCTGTCTGTGCAGGTTTTTCATGGCATTTTAAGTATGCTGGCCATCTCATAGCCAGTCACAGTGACTCAAGGCCGAGGGTGAAGATCCTCAGAGGCTTGATCAAAGGCGAAAAGGAAGCATAAAGGGTTAATTTCCACATTTTAACCAATCGTTTCATAGGCATTGGTTACACAGCGAAATCCTCCGGTGGACAAAGAAGGTACCTGTCAGCAAAAGAATAAAGGCTAAGGGTCCAACTCAGAAAATTAAAAGCTTAACCCACAGATTGAAGACGAAGACTCAGTTTTAAAGCAAAGGATGATTAAATAAGGCCTTAAAGCAATATCAATGGGCCCCAATCAGATTTTAAAGGCCTAAACACACAGATCAGCATAACGCCAACTCATGCACTACCAGCAGTATCGCACGCTCCAGTACAAAAGGCCACTCCTTCCCACGACTAACAATATTGCCTTCGCCAGCAGCAGCAGCGGCTCTGCCTCATCAATCAACAATGATCATCCATGAATTGGCCTGTGTGGCCTTTTTACCTTATTTTCTGTTCATTTTGTCATTTCGAGTGAAATCCTTATTTCACTCCTACAGTTTTTACTTTTAGAGTAGAAAATTGTTTACATTTCAGTTAGAAGCGGCTTTAGGCCTGCATTGTAAGATGATGAGAGGCAGTTTTACCTCATCATAATTTTTGTTCTAATTTAGACCTGCAATAGCATATAAGCATGCGGGGAAGATATTTTTCCAAAATATCTTCTCAGGCATAGGAATCAGAGGTTATAAAAGCAGGAAGACAACACTAACAAAAGGTTCCATATTTTCCAAAGGACTCACTAGTTCGAGTGTTCTGTATGTATTTTGTGTGAACTCTAATAGTAGATGTTTGAAGATCCCGTAGGGACTCAATAATAAGAAGCTTTGTTGGAATTGGGGATTCCGCTCTGGATGATTCACAGTTTGTAACTCTTCTTCATGTTTTTTAATACAAAGGTTCATTTCGTATCTCTCCACATTTCTTGTATCTAATGTTCTGGAATGCGAGTTCTCCCATGTTTGAATATGAATTTATCATAGTAGATACTCATATTTACTCATCCATAACACTTTAAATAGGGCTCAGGCATGATACTTTGTTTCATTTCCTATCTCTACCGCCACTCTTCTGATACTAATTACAATGGATTCTTGTCTTTGAACGAGCCCAGATATATGGATTCTTATCTTTGCATAGGCCTAGTATATATGGACTCTTATCTTTGAATAAGCCTAGTTATAGTTGGTATCTTATTCCATTTTCTGTCATAGTCATTGCTCACATATAACTTGATATCTGTGTGTTCATTTTAGAAGTCGCCCCCCTTTACAACATTCTGTATTAAAGTGTTCTGATGCATTTACTTATTGCATTTTGTACTCAGTTTCTGCAGTTTTCCTAGTTTTTGTGTTTAACTTTGGGGTCTTGGTTCCACCCTTATTAAAACCATTCATCCAAGTGATAGTTGCATGAGAGCTTAACAATGTCAACTGCAATCAGTTGAGCGATATGCTCCTTGCATTTAAGATGTCCTAGGCACTGGTATTTATACAACTCAAGGTTGTCTCTAGGAGCTACAACACATAGGATAGATGGGGTTTTTACTAAAGAAACTTAAAACCCTAAGCTTTTATAAAATGCATAGGTCATGGAAATTCCAATTCATGAGCCTATATAATTGGGTATGTAGAGTCTAAAGAACTCATGGAAAGTTCAATTGTTGAACTTGTGGATGTTATTGAGTCTATTGAAACTCCTATCTCTAATCCTGTAGAGTTGATAAAGTATTGAAACCCTAATCCAATGGAGAAGAAAACTTGATATTTGAATCAACAAAATATTTGAACTATGACTCAAAAAAGAAAAAGCATAAAGTTGAGGGTGAAAAAACTGCAGTAATGAAGAATCATAAAACATTTTTATAACAAAAAAAGCAATATATGGTTGTAAAGAATACTCCAAAGAAAAAGAGCATAAAAAAAAGGGTTTTGAAAAGAATTGGGTACAAAATTCAAAGGAAAATAACGTAGAGTAACTCACAATATGAAAAAAGAAGTTAATCGGTTAATGATTGACTCTACCCCTCTTTAATCAACAAAGATCAACAAATAAGTATCAAAGGTATCCACTCTTGCATCATCAACACCAGAATCAGGAAAGGAAGCCTAAAATTTTACAGAGTTCAACAAGAAGTTTACGATTATATTGATTCCTTGGAGAAACAAGCCCAACAAGAAAAGGTACAATAGTTCTTCTCTCATTTTCCTAATTATTCCCATAATTATTGTATGCCAACATCTCTAGTTCATGGATCAATGCCATCTGCTAAATATTATCCACCATTTTATGTCCCTGACAAAATAAAATCAATGAAACAATGAATAATATAGCTTGAGGTCCTAGAAAGACATATTTAGAATGAAAATGAAACCCTCAAAGCATAAAATCAGAAAATGCTCAAGAGGACATGTTATTGGTATAATAATAATAATTCAAAGTTTAAGAAGGCCCACATGACACTACAATCTAAAATAAAGGATTTAAAGGATAAAGCTATCATGAAAAAACCAAGGCAGTCAATTTCAATGAAGAAAAAAAGCACTCAAAGTAACCTAGATATTCTTATTCAGACCTTTGAGACTGTGTATGACTAAGAGAATTAAAAAAAAAATCAAAATTTTCAACGCACGGGGACATGCAAGATTTTAAGTATGGGGGAATGATGGGTCAAGGAATTAACTCCTTTTGATCTCTTTTTAAATTTAGTTTTAACCATTTTACATCTTAGGAAGCCATCATAACCATCCTTTTTGCATACTTTTGTCACCATCCATACATACAAATGCCATTAGAGCTACATAGGTTGCAATCAATATTTTCAAAGGTAATATGTAGTGTTTTATATGTTTTCTTTATAAAAGAAAGATAAAATGTAAAAGGTGTAAAATTTGAAATAATGTGTAGCTTCCCTCTAGTTTTGTAGCAAGATCCTAGGTTGGGGCACTTCAAGGAGCATCTCAGTAGAACCAAGCATTGAAGCATGTGGAAAAAATCATCAAGATGGTTACCTACCTATTAGGTGCATCAATAAGGAAAACATGTCACCGTTGCAACATAGTCAATGTTCCAGTCAACAAGTTCAGTGGTGAACGGTTAGGTGAGGCATCATGGAAGAGCATCGGGGAAGGTACCATTGTGTCATGGCATGATCAAGTTGGAGAATGAGATTTGATGGGTAATATTTGGATCTTCAATATCCATACATTTTTATGCAATAAGTCTAAGTCCTATACCCAGATATGGATTATAGCATTATGACTCTAATTCATTATATCTTGTTCTAATTTATAGCAGTAGAAGTATGAAGACTATTACTACTAATAGAGACTATATAAATGAAACTTCACTCATAAGAGTCAAGTGAGAATTGAATTTATTTTTTACTATATGAATATTTTTTTTTAATATAATTTTCAAATCAACAAAGTTATATCATTCCTCTGTGTAATGCATATGTGATTCGAGTTAACAATTAGACTCTAAGTTTTCTTTGTGTGTATGACCAGAAGAGGGCCCCTTATGCTAGGAAATGCGATGTTTCTTAAAAATTTTATTTTCATAGTGAATTTTTATCTATTTTCAAAGTTTAGATAATGATTTGTTTTTCATAATACTTAATTTTCAATAACTTCATTCACAGTTCTTAATTTAAAGAGCGTTAAAACTAGCTTCAATGGAATTCAAAGTTAGAATCAGTAAAGTGATCACTTATATTTATTTGCAATGTTGCTTTGAATGAATTTAAATTCCAGCAGTGTAAATTTCAATTGCTTTTGTGCATCAATATAATGAAGGTTGATCACACCGAATTTCCAATTGAATAGGAATTAAACTTTAAAGGCTAAAAATGATCATACTTAAGAAGTTTTTTGTTAAAATCATTATAATTACCTGAATGGAAAAGATGATCTATAAATTCTTTGGAACCACGATTATATTGAGTTAAATAGTTATCAATTACTTTCCTAGATTAGCATTTATTTCAATTGTAATTCTCCACTATATAAATTAGAAGTTAAGTCCTTGCAGATATTATGCTTTACACTTCATAAGTTTACAAACTTGGATTGATAAGATTAAAATGTTATGGAATTCTAGTACAAATGAATTAAATGGCACATTGTTTAATCTAAATGGAATTAATTTTTTGTAAAAGAGTAAAATTCTAATAGTCTCTTGATATTTTATAACATTTGGTACTTGGTTGTACCCTAAGAAACCATCAGTGAAGGCGTAATATTTGTATCATGTAGCCCCTTCATATTTTCCGCAGCAGAAGTTGTTAGGAATTAATCAATCACCATTACTTTGTTGAAGCCTCCAAATTCGACCCAAATTCTAAGTCTTTTCGGGTCATGCTTCTTTGGTTGGACGACCATTTGACTAGCCTATTTTGATTTATCAATGGGGCATATTATCCCTACCGATAATTTCCCTTCATTTTATTTCAAAATTATGGGTTTGCAGTTATGTGCTAACTTATATGGTTGTTTTTTAATTGTCTTATCACCAAGGATGAGATTGATTTTCATCTCCCCCATATTATTTACCAATCCTTTTGAATCTTTATAATTCCATGTAAAATCATCTTGATATGATTGGAGCAAGTCAACTATTTTTGTTGCTTGTTTCTTTTACCAATAGTCATCAATCTGACACAATGTTTGGTCAGTTATATCTATATATATAATTTCATTTTTATATCAACACTCATCCATTCAAATGATTTTGATTCATATAATTCTATTTTGTCTTAAACCATTTGATTATACATTGGTGGGAAGTCGGTTTTTTAGTTTTATCACTATCTTTGGTGGATATTTTAATATTATTCGTATCTATTTATTCGTCTCTAGATCATCCTTCCTCCATTTAAAATTTGTAGATGAAAAACTTTTGTTTTCCATATATATTTTAAAGGCAACAAATTTGTGTTATGAGTATAATTTATATAAAAATAATATAACTATAAATTATGATAATGATAATAATAATAATAATAATAATTAGTACTAAAGAGGTATGTCTAAGGGTACGTGACCATTCTTGAAAGGGTACCTACCTAGGTATATAATTGGGCCTTCATTAGTAAAAATATCATATCATATCAATTATTTTATACACTATTCAATATATGTGTTTCTTATCCTCAATGGATGTGTTTCTGAAGATTATTGCGAAGAACAAACTTTGTTCATTAAATTTTTAACACCCCACCCCACATTCACCCTCTTTAACATAATTACCAGGGTAGATATGAGCTGAGAGTTACTATGCATGACCCAAATTCCATGGCACAATTATGGAAATGGGTTCTAACTTGCCAACACATCCTATTCATTTTTACAAACACTTTGTGACTATAGTACTTGTAAGTCATGGATGCATAGTTTGGTCACTATTTACATTAGTTTCATTAGATTTTCATCAATAAGGCTTGCTTCCCTCTCATACTTGCTACAACAAACACATATTAGCTCATGCATCCATATAAAATAACCAAGAGCCTGTCAAACCATTAATTAGATCTAGAATAAGAGAACATCATATAATAATAAATACACCATGCATGTAGCATATACTTGAAAAAAAATAAAGCCATGAAAAACTAGTCATTTAAACAATAGAAAGTCAACAATTATGCTCATTAATCATCAATAAACAATAGTACATATTAACATATGCAAAGTACCAACCAGTTTAGGGACTTCCACGTACCACCCGACCATGGATTGGGGTGAACCAAATAGTTATTTAAGCTAATCACCCCCACGCCATATTCCAAGCATGGATGTGGGATCTCATGGAGTAAACCAATAAAAAACCAAACTAGGGCTTCCAGAGGCCAAACACCTCAACCCTCAGTCAGTGATTCCACCTCATGACCGGACATCACTAGCACAAACTAGATCAGTCTTTACCTAAGTTTTCTGGGGCTTTAAGAAGTAGTAACTCAACCCACATCCTTCCAAGGCTCCAGAACATTTTTCCAACCCGGATCCAAGGACTAGTAACTCAACCCACGAAGGGTTCTATATTGTTTTTCCCAACCTAGGCTCCAGGACTAGTAACTCATCCCAAACTATTCCAGGGCTTCCAGAGTGTTTTTTCTAACCCACAACCATTAGGAACATGAGGAAGAATAAAAAAAAAACAAGAAGTGGAAAAACCCAAAACACCATAGCTATCTAGGAAATGACAAGGCAAGGATGAAACCCATGTCAATCTAGGAAAATATCCAAGCCAGTGACAAATCATAACCAAAGAACCACATGCATGCATCATGCATCCATCAACCAACAAGGATATCATACATGCAACCTATTACCTGCAAAGCAATCCAACTGTAGTTGTTGATCCAACTATCTTCTTGCGCTTCTGTGTTGCCCTTACTTGTCCTTTTCTTGCTTTCTCCAAATCCAAGAGAATACTAGAGTGCTCCAAGCATGCTCCAATAATTCTCTAAGTGTGCAAGAGTATGAGAGAGAGAGTGAATGAGTTGAGAGCTCCAAATCTAGACTGGAAAAATCTATGAACTGATCCTTAGAAGCCTTTTTATCATTAAGACCTCCTTTTTCTTCATTTTCCCTCTAATTTCCCTTGCATGAAAATATGTGACTCTTCATCTCCCTTTTCTCATATTTTCCTTTATTTTCATAAATAAATTCCATTTATTGCCACTTTTCCTTTGCCAATGCCTTTGCTAATTTCTTTAGCCATTAAAAAATCGAAAGTGACACCCACTAGGATGTTTTTCCCACCATTCAACTTGGAATACGTGTCTCATGACCTTGGTCTTGTATTTTTTTCATGGAAAAATCAACCAGGTGTCGTTACAAACCCCTCTCTCTTGGGGGAACACTGTCCTCAGTGTTTAATGATGCTTATAACTAGAAAAACATACTACTTATGGAGCTTTATAACACAACTCATTGCAGTATTTACAATAACAAATTGTTGAAAAAATTACAAACATACTACTTACTAGAGCTTTATAACACAACTCAATCCAATATTTAAAATAGAAACACATATATATTCATGCACATTTGCTTCAACCAATAAATAATCATACTATCTATGGATATTTGTAAACATAGCTCAATACAATACTTACAATAATATACACAGATACACATATTCACATTTTCTCAACAACCAATTAAAAGGATATGATGTTTGCATCAGCAACAAGGGAATCCAGAGGCTCACACCTCCACCCTCAAAAGTAGTACCAGGATTCACCTCCTTCCCAAGAAGTCCAGAATCCACTGTCAAAACGAAAGTCCGCATCCATTTTACAGTGTTATACTCCTTGCGCTACTTGTTCTCTCAGTGAACAATTATCGACTCATTGCTTTGGGGCACACTCCCAATGTGCTTTTGATCCTAGCTAGAAATTCTAATGACAAAAAAAATCGATTCCCAAACATTCCCTTCTCTTATGCATAGTCCCTCAGGAAATCCAGTCACCCCCTTTCATGCAGTCACACACCTTCCAAGTTTCGTTAGCATCCCCTTCTCTTCTACACAGTCTCTCAGGCGATCCATCCCTTGGAAAGGTTTCCTCACATCGGAAGGTCTAAAAACCAAGGCATATCCCTACCTCAAAAACATCATACTGATCATAGCATGCTCATGGAAATCAATGGACACTATTGAGTACCAATGTCACACAATGGCCCTGCTTCTAAAGTGATTTACCAACATATTTTTCTTTGTTCCAATTCCTTTTGCTGTTACCGCTGATACTCTTGCAGCCAATTCCAACCACCCAAATAGGGAATTTTCCATGCTTTCCTATACCAAGCACACAGTTTCCATTATATTAAAAAAAATTGAAATGAATTCAAATCATACCTCATTGGTTAACTAGTTAATAAGATACACCTACAATTTTTTATACTTCCTGTAACAACAAGTCAAACTAGCTCTTCGATCAAATCATCACGTATTAACATATCACATGCGGTTAGCTCAAATTCTACAATCATACATCAGAATTATAGATCACATGCAACCATCATAAATCAGATTCATAGATCACATGCTTAAAGCTAAAATAAAATACTTATACATATCCTTCAATCAGTTCTTTTCTTTTTCCTTTTTCCTTTGTCATGTTCGTACACACATTGGTTCAATTACCACACTCGACAAGCACCCAATGCCTTCTCTTCTCTTCAATCACATACATATACACATAGTGTACATCACATGCATATAACCACATACACTTACACCCAGTATACAACACAACACATACACCTACACCTGGTATACAACATAACACACATACGTAGATATAGTACAACACAATGGATAGACATGTCACGATACAATGACTACACAATACACATAACACAATACCACATGTGCACAACACAATGTGTACAACGTGTACACAACAACACATATACACAACACCACCTGCACAATGTGTACACAAAACTATCTCCAAAACGTATACACAACACCATGTGCACAGTGTGTACACAACACCACATGCACACAACATCACATGTACCATAGGTACACAAAACCTCATGCACGCAACATCACATGTACAACATGCACACAACACAATATGTACACAACACCACATATACAACATGTACATAGCACCATATGTACATAACATTGCATATCCAACATGCACACAACATTGCATATACATCATATAGATCATGTACACAACACCAACACTGCACATTCAGAGAACACACCGTCTCTACCATGCAAACTTGCTTCTAGTGTCTCTCTATTATCCATGCGTGTACTAGCATGTCACAAATTTTATTTATTTCATTCAGCTGATGTATCCATCAACATTACCTTTTATGGCATAGACATAAGCATAATATAAGCACACAATATCAATTCATATCCACACGATAATAAACTCATAGATATTTCAAGGCTACTCTTCCCACTTGATTCCTCATGCAAAAAGGAACCTCTTCATGCCATTCAACTGCATAAGAAATCATTATTCCACAAGAATTATCCCTGAAGACTCTGTCAGACAAAGAAATACATACATACATGTATACATATATAGACATCAACATAAGCATGATCACAACGTCTGAACATGACCCTTACATCAAATTACAGATATGACCTTTTATGACTAAAACCAAAGGATCTCAAGAGAAATATCATAATTCAACAACCAGCATAATGCCAACAATGCATTATTCTTAGCAAGGCTAATGCTCCCCCTAAACCTGTGCATCCTGAACATTTTCAACAATCAATTCATCAAAGCATATTCATCAAGCAGATAATTATCTAGGAAAGGAAATGTAAGATGAACTCTGGAACCGCAAAATGTACCCATAAACACCTGAGAAACAGAGTCAAAAATATGAAACAGACTGTTCTGAAGGCTTACCCATAGATTTTATGACAGCAAGATCCATACGCGACTATATAGAGAGAAACTTGTGTATATACGCGACTAGGCTTCATGCAACCTGCATACCAAATTTAATCTTCTGAAATCAAACAGATTTGATAAGAGAGGCATAGACAACTCCCAGCTTCTGTCTGAGATATTCAAATGCTTCCCAGGGAAGAGGTTTAGTAAATATGTCAGCAACTTTTTCTTTGAAGGGAACATATTCCAATTTAACCTTTTTCTCAAGCACTTGTTCTCGTAAAAATTGATATTTGATATGAATGTACCTGGTTTTGGAACACATAACAGGAATTTTTGAGATACTGATGGCACTTGTATTATCACACAAGATAGAGATGGGAGGAGAACATTTAATTTTAATATCTTGTAATGTATGCATCATCCAAAGAATTTTTGTGCAACATGATGTGGTAGCCACATATTTTGCTTCTGTTGTAGATAAGGCAATGGAAATTTGTTTCTTGCTTATCCAAGATACTAATTGGGGCCCCATATAAAATGCACCAAAACAAGTGCTTTTTCAATCATCAACATTTCGAGCCCAGTCTACATCTGTGTAATAGAGTAATATCATCATTCTTGGGATACCATATACCAAAATCTCGAGTTCCTTGTAAATATTTGAATATTATTTTTATGGCCTGAAGATGTGACTCCTTTGGATTGGCTTGAAATTGTCCAACAATCCCCATTGGATGCATGATATCTGGTCTAGTCCTAGTTATATAAAGCAAAATTCCAATCATAGATCTATACTCTGATTGGTTTAACATGGGATAATCATCATGAGAACTGAGGTTACATCCGGTCACCACTGGAGTGCTCACAGTTTTGCAGTCTTCCATCCCACACTTCTTCAGGATCTTCTTGAGATATTTTTCTTGTGAGAGAAATATGCCATCTTTTGATTGTTGCACTTGTAAGCCAAGAAAATATGTTAGTTCCACAAGTAAAGACATTTCAAATTTTTGTTGCATAACAGAAGAAAATTTCTAACTCATGGATTCTTCATTACTCCCAAAAATGATGTCATCTACATAAACAATAATAATTAATAGTTTATCTTCTTAATTTTTGTTTATAAGTTATTGTCTACAGATCTTTTTGTGAAATCTTGTTGTTGAAGATATTTGTCAAGATGATAGTACCATGACCGAGGAGCTTATTTTAGACCATATAGGTCTTTTTTGAGTTTTCAAACAAGTTTTTCATCATTTCACAGAATGAATCCTTATGTTTGTTCTATATAAACTTCTTCTTCTAGATCACCATTGAGGAAAGAAGATTTTACATCCATTTGATAAACCTTAAATTGTTGAAAACTTGAAAATGCAAGAAACATTCTTATGGCTTCAAGTCTGGCTACAGGTGCAAATGTTTATTCAAAGTCTATATGTTATTGTTGTGCATACCCCTTACAAACAAGTCTAGCTTTGTTTCTAACAACATCTCCATTTTCATTTAACTTGTTTTTGAATGTCCATTTTGTTCCAATAACATTTTTATCATGAGGTATTGGAACCAATTCCCAAGTATTATTCTTTTCAATTTGATCAAGTTCTTCATTCATGGCATGAATCCAACATTCATCTTTACTAGCCTTATTTACATTTTGTGGTTCAATGGTGGATAAGAATCCCATATAACTGGGAGATCCTACAAGATTTCTTCTTGTTTGAACCCCTGATTGCTTTTCTCCCAAAATTTGAGATTCTGGATGATTCTTTTGAACATAACTGAATGGAGCTTTTTATGATATATCTTATTTTGGTGCTTCATTGGGTTCTCCTTATATATTGTTGTTATTTGATGAGGGAAAATATACATCATCATCATCCTCATTTGTTATTATTTCCCTTTTGGGAGTTGTGAGATATTCATCAATTATAACATCAATACATTCAACATTCTTCCGAAGTATTTTATTGTAGCATTTGTATGCTTTAATTCTAGAAGAGTAACCAAGAAATATTCTTTCATCTGCTCTAGGCTCAAACTTACCAAGTTTTTCGTCATTATTTTTTATAAAACATTTTCTTCCAAAAACTCTAAAATGCTTCACTGTGGGAATATTACCATACCATAGTTCATAAGGAGTTTCATTAATGTTTACACGAACATGAGCCTTGTTGAGAATATTTACTGCAGTATGCGTTGCTTCTCCCCAAAAGGTGTCAGGAGTCCCAGATTGATCAAGCATAGCACAAGCAATTTTCTGAACTGTTCTATTCATTATTTCTGCCACACCATTTTTTTGTGGAGTTCCAGCTACATAAAACTGTCTTTTTATGCCACATTTTTCACAGAAATCAAAGAATTCATCTGATATGTATTCTCCTCCTTGGTCATATCTAAGAAATTTGATTTTTATGTCTAATTCATTTTCAACCAAAGCTTTGAAGATCTTAAAATTTTCAAATGCTTCATATTTCTGTTTCAATAAACCGATCCAACACATTCTAGAAAATTCATCAATGAATAGGATATAGTATTGTTCTCCACGAGGTGAATTTTTCCTTACAGGACCACATAAATCAATATGTATAAGTTTAAGAGGCTTACTTACTGATCCTTCTTTGGCATTAAATTTCACCTTGGTTTGCTTACCGAGTTAGCATGATTTTCATATGGTACTTTTAGGTAGAGTGATGTTGGGTAGATCACGAACAAATTTGAGCCTGCTTGATTTTCTTATTTGAGAAAAGCTCAAATGTCCCAATCTTTTGTGCCATAAATATTTTTCTGTAGATTTACCTAGATAACATTGTTCGTGGCCACCTTTCAATATATATAAATTTTTTGGTGTTCTTGTTCCTTTTATTACGATCTTTCCTATGTCAAGTTCATGAACCACACATTCTGTTGAACGAAAGACAACTTCATTTCCTTGATCACACATTTGACTCACACTAAACAAGTTATGATTAATCCATCAACATACATAACATTGTTAGCTTTAACCTTTTCTTTTAGAAAAAAACAACTCCTTTACCCTTGATGATATTAGGAGATTCATTTCCAAAAGTAACATTATTTTCTTTTTCTAAAGCACTGTATTAAATAAGTTTATCTCTATCACCTGTCATGTGTTTTGAATGTCTGCTATCAATGTACCATTGATTTTATTCTCCTTATGCAAATAATTCTATGCCGCAACTTTCAAATTGTAAGTCCTTCTTTCTCCATACTTTGGAACTTGTGGGTATTTGTTCTTTTGGCTGAAGTTTTCTCTTGCATTCAGATTCTTCATGTCCAAAGTTATTGCAAAGTGAACATTCAATTTCACCTTGAAGAGGAGAAAAATTGTTATAAGTATTCTTCTTTATTCCTGCCTCATTTCTTTGCTTTCTTGCTTCTCTGGTCATGTTGGTTTTGTATGCAACACATTGAGAAGCTTTATGACCAAAATTATGACATGATAAACATTGTCCATTAAAGAAGAAATTTTGCGATCATAGAACCTTCTATTGTTGTTTACCTTCTGATGATATTTATGTTATTTTTCATCCTTGAATTGGAGTGATAATGCTTTACTTGGGCATTTTCTTTGTTCTATTGCTGAGTGATAAAGTTTTGCTGGCTGGATTTAGTTGCATTTAGATAGCTTGTAGCTTAAGACTAAGAATATTCACCGATATATCCAAGACCCGTCTTCACAAGAGGAGAGTGTTGAACCTTCATAATTTCATCTAACGTTTCAAATCATTTATCAAATCTAAGATTTAAAGTTTTTACTTTCTCAATTTCCTTTCTTAGACTTACTATTTCACATTCTAATTTCTCATCGTGCTTCTCCTTTTCTATGAGTTGATTCTTTAGAGTATCTATGGCTATTTTTTTCCCTTCCAAACATATTTTGAGTTGATTGATTTCTTCAAGAAAATCATTTTCTTCTAAAGCATCCATAAAATTATCTTATCCTCACTAGTGTCTTTTTCAAATGCCATGAGCAGTCTAATATCTGGATCAGATTCTCCTTCTTCACTATTTGATAGACCATCACTATCTTCATGAGTATAGTAAATTTTCCTATTGATATATCATTTCTTATTACTTTTTTCTAAATCCTTTCCCTTTTCATGATTATCTCTATGAGGAAATTTAGCAGCGTAATGACCAACTCTTCCACAAGCAAAAAATTTGAAAGGAAGCTTACCTCTGAACCTTCCAGTTCCAAGTTGAAGTTTCTTTACAAAAATTACCTCATCTTCTTCTGATATATACCCTGATTCTTTTTATTCTTCCTTGTCCTTGCATTTTGCAGTATCTCTAAAAGCAACTTCTTTGACTTCTAGTAGACCTCCCTTCCTCATTTCACACGCAGTCAGAATCCCATGAAGTTGAACAATATTAAGAGTCTATATATCTTGCTTCTCTTCAATAGCAAACACTTTTGACTCGAATTTAGGATTCATAGATTTTAATACTTTTCTACTAGAGTGGTGTCACTTATGACTTCACCCAGATTTCTCACACGATTTACAATCTCATCTAGACGTAAAATTACAATAGAAATACTTACATCATTATGCATTCTGAGATTTTAATATTGAATTCTGAGAGTTTGGAGTTTAGCACATTTTACCTTGGCATCACCTTCATAGCTCAGAATGATTTTGTCCCATATCTCCTTTGTTGTATTTAACTGCATAACTTTGACAAATTCTGATTCAGTCAGACTTCCCAATAATGCATTGATAACTTTTGCATTGGTTTCATTGTTCTTCCTTGTTGTTGGATCTGTTGGAACTGCAACTGGATATTGGTAACCGCCTTCAACTGTAGCCCAAACATATGCTCCAAGAGATTGAAGATAGGATCTTGTCCTTGTCTTCTGGAAGATTAAATTGTTTCCGTTGAAGAGTGGTGCTGTGATAGATGTTGTTCCATCTTGACTGCTCATTTTAGATGATCTTCCTTCTAGTGATTAAGCTTCTTTAGAAGGACATGCTCTGATACCAATTTTTGGGAAAATTACTAATATGGGGGGTGAATCAGTATTTACAAGAATCACAATCTTTCACTTTACTTTTATTAATTTCTATATGCGAGTTTGATTAGCCCAACTAGCGTATGTACGCGACTATCCTAAAGAAAACCTGTGTATACCCAAATAACTTATTGTTCAGATAAATATTCAGAAACATTACTTAGCCCAGTTCATCAGTTATGCATCAGATAGTTAAGAAGTAAACATGTGCAGTAATAACAGAATAAATCATCACACATGAACACCAATATTTAAGGTGGAAACCTAAGTTGGGCGAAAACCACCGTTGTTGTCGTCTCTGTCTTCAATATTTATTATATAGAAAGATTCTTACAATGTTGTACTGATGCAGACTCATATCAGTAAGAAGGCACCCACCTGTAGAAGGCTGCAACCTTGTCTCGTTCTCCAGCTGCTACTGGAAGAGAGCTCCAAACCCCTGATATCGTTTACTAGCCACTATTGGAAGGGAGCTACAACCCCCTAAACTGATCACCAGCTTCTACTGGCAGGAAGCTTCGACTTCCACACTCAAGGCTTCAACCCTTAGAACCACTGCAGACCATGTTTCATTAATTTTCACACAGGATCCAACAACTTCAACACAACACAATTTCTAGATCAACACCAATAGCCATAACCCAATCTTTAAACAGAACAGTGAGATCATTGTAACCAGATCACAAAAACAAACCCAAACTTCTGAATTAACATGCAGAATCAATTTTAACCCTGATAATTCATAAAACCAAATGTATACGCTACTTTACTCACTGCAACCTACATATATACGCGCCTTCCTATGGACGGACCTGCGTATGGATATTTATATACTGAATTTAGGAATCTGATCA
This sequence comes from Pinus albicaulis, assembly GCA_034641835.2. NCBI lineage: Eukaryota > Viridiplantae > Streptophyta > Pinopsida > Pinales > Pinaceae > Pinus > Pinus albicaulis. The sequence continues at coordinate 430,597,469 of CM076584.1, read as the reverse complement.
GACTCAAAGCAGATCTGAGACATTCAGGCAGACTTTGTCATATTTACAGAACCCTTATTCAGTCAGCATCATCCATCATATTCAATCACCCAGTCATTGATCATATTCATATGCAGTATTCAAACAACCCATATCTATATGAAGACTTCATTGACAGAAAACAAAAATATAGCAAAAATGATCAGACATTCTCTTCATCAATCTTCAGAAAAAGCCTTAAGTTCCATACGCGCTTTTGCTAAAATGAACCTATGTGTATACGCGCTTTCACCATGACGAACCAACATATAGATCTGTAAATATTCAGGACTAAGTAAAATTTCAGATCAACAGACTTACTCAGATCATACCCTTCACTTCAACAAACATGCATCGGATCATAGATCTAAACATCTCACAAACAGATCAAGAAAATGCATAGTCATTTCAGGTCTATATATCCTAATCCATCATTGTATTCATTGGTGCATCATTATTTCAGATCTATTAATAAACTGTAACCCATTCCATGCAGATATAATTCAGAGTGAAGTATTCAATCAAAATCCATACACTTTCACACTTTTCACTATGTTCTTCTTCTCATATAGTTTGAGCCCTTCCCAATACCATGAACCAAAACCACACAAGTGTTAATGGTATTCTTGGACGGAATCAAATAGATGACACAACGCTCAATACTATGGGCTAAAACCATGGTAAGGACCCCTGGTATCATAAACTAAGTGTGCAAGCACATACGCGACTTGGATTCTTCGTACACGCATGTATACATGACTTCTATTTATCAAAACTTCATATACACTAATTTTGGATGTATACGCAGGTTGCCTTCATCAAACCTGCGGGTATACTCGAGTTGCCTTCATCAAACCTGTGTATACATTGTGAAACATGACCTTTATCATTTCTCTGTAACTACATGGAATTCATTTTTCTGTCACATATGAACTGACCTGTAGATACATAATTTTTACATATTTAACAAATAGGTTGCTATCAAAATGAAATTCATTAAGTATGTTTCCATCAAGGACAACATATCAACATATTACATCATAATGCCAACATGCATTTTTTTTTCTGAAATTTAAAAACTATAGCGGTGCTCCTTTGTGGTATGCACTAGGGAATTTTACTACATTAAGAGCACAAGTGTTATCGATTATTCAAGCACCAATACATTGTGTTATTTAGTGCACTATAATCCCCTCCTCCCAAATTTACTCACTTTCACCGGTTTTCCCTGGGTAAAAATGAGCTGACAGTCACTATCATAAGAATTGACCTCCTATATGACCTTAAGGAAATGGAGTTGATAAATTAAGACCTCACCAACCTCCCTCAGTTACTACAGGACCTTCAGGAGAAACCCAACCCCTCCAAGTGTCCAACCCCTGAGTTAAATCACTCTTTCACTAACCTAGAGCCTCATTTGCCCCTTTCCAAGGCATGCAAGCGATTATAAGCCTACAGTCGCTCCCATAGGCCTTCCCACCAGCAACTGTGGACTTTTCCAATAAGTTTGATGCCGAAGACCTCAAATTCTGAGCCACTTTTTTAGGGCTAGGACTCGGGCCTCTACCCAGAACTCTATGAAACTTCCAAAAATGATGAATGACATATAAATAAAGTTTCCAAACCAAAACTTGAACATGGACTTGACCTGACCCCTCCCAACTAGGACTGACATTCCATCAAAAATATGATAAACATGCAACCTATAGGTCATGAATCCATATCTGAACATAAGGATCTAAAACATATCTAAGGTTTAACGAGAAGGACCAATGCCTTCTCACCATAGTTGTTATAACATCAACTATGTCATGCATTCATTAACCAGGCGTTCATTAATGTACATGTGATAAGATCCATACATAAATCTGTCATTGAGTTGTATGTATGATTTCCTTGCTATTTTTGGCATGCATGGTTATGTATATATGTTCTTGGTTCTCTTGATTTCATTGGCACGGGTTTTTCCACATGTGAGAGTGTTCTTCATCCTAGCCTTTCCATTTCTAGATAGTCATGGTGTGATGGGGTTCTCATGTTTTAGTTGAGATGGAATGTCGGATGGATTCGAAACTGAGTGAGGTGGTGTCTGAAAGAAATAACACATGGCCCAGTGATCCCTAAATAGGACTGTGGATTGCAGTAAATCCTTGGCCTAGTGACCCATGAACCGAACTATGGCTTGTGGTAAAGCTATATTTTTGTGTTACCTTGGTGGGCTTATGAATCCTCAACTAGTGAATGATAGGTTATACGGTAAAGCCTAGAGGTGGGTGCCCTACATCAAGCCTAGGAATCCTTGGCTAGTGATTGTCAAGATATATGGTAAATCCTTGAGGGTGGAGTCTTGATTAGGCCTAGGAATTGCGACTAGTGAATGGTGGGATATACGGTAAAGACTAGAGACTAGGAGACAAGAAAATTCACCACGGTGTAGATGGATAATTCTAGTGGCATCCATGCTTTTTTAAGGCCTAGTGATCTGGTGGTGATTATGGTAAAGCTTGGTTCTATTTATGAGGGTGAGATGGTTTAGCATCAAGATTCCCTAGTTGATTTCTTCTTATGAGTCCCAAATTCATGCTTGGAATATGCCACGAGGGTGATTAGATGAAAGAAATATTTGTCTCAGCCAATCTATGGTCGAGTGGTATGTGGAAGTACCAAACCTAGTTGGATTTTCATTAATTAATAAGAGTTCCTTTCCTTGGTATTCTATGTGCAAATGTATTAGAACATATGTGGCATTTATGGTTTTTTTATCCCTGTTATTTTTGTTGTTTATATGTTGGTTATGAGTATGTTTTATGGCAATGATGATGTATGGCTCTCATCATGTTTTTAATTGTAAATGATTGAATAATGAATATGTGACCTAATATATGATACTGCAACTAATGTGATAAGGCACCAATTCTTCTTAGTTATTCTCAGATAAGTATGAGACCCCTATGCTTAGATCTGTTATTATGTACTGCAGAATGCATATTTGTGACATGTTTGACGAAATGCCTATCATGGCTAGTAGGGGTCCAGTCAATTCATTGATCAAATGTTTTCATTAGTAATTTTTTTCGGTGTTATCTATCATTTTTGTAAGTCTCATGGAGTCCTGGGCAATGACCTGAGTCTTGGCCTTGAAAAAGTGGCACATAATCCAAGGTCGCTAGCACACGATTTCTTGAAAAAGTATGCAATTGATGTGATGGCATGAGAACCTGTATGGTTCCAAAAACATTGTTTCCTTGTCATGGGAGAAACTGGGGTGTTTGGTCAGTAAAATACAAGTGGCTTCAAGAGTTAAGCACCTGGAAAGGTTGGTTAGCTCCTGGAGGTTCTATACAATGTGTGAATGGTAAATTTGATTGTATTCTACCAGTTGCACCTCCTTAAGGTGACCTGGGAGGTTGAATCTCATCATAGTGGTATCTCGTCATATGTTTACCCTAGTGGACTGGTTAGCTTGTGTAAATGTGGGAGGAGGGCATTACAAAGTGGTATCAAAGCATGGTTCCATTCTCTTTGGGTGGTGTCTAATATTCATTCTCTTGGTGTGATATCCGATAACATAGAGTGGTATCAGAGCATGTTTCACCCCTTGGACTGGATGGGCGGTATGTTGGTCATGCATTCATGTCAGTTACATATGTGTTCCTTATACTTATGGTCAATGTGTTTTTTGCATATGCATGGTGGTGGTCATGGTTGGAGTCATGTTTCCATGTGAAATTTGATCGTGTCATTGTGGAATGTGTCATCATGAGTGTATTATTGGTTGTGCATTATTTATGCATGTTGGTGTTACATGTTGTTAAACATACATTGATATGGTTGTAGTTGCCATGCATGAGGTCATTATGTGTGGTTGACATGGTCATGCATTAATGACTAGACTATGGTTAGGATGATATCTATATGCTTTTATGATTATGTTTATAAATGTATTGCGCTAATCTGGTTGATCTTACAGATGTGATCTGGTGGATCAATTTTATGCTCAAAATTGAAAGTCATTGGAATGGTTCAGAACCTGAACGACCACATAGATCTTGTCATTTTGAATCTGACACAACTCATTTCATGAAAATTGACTCTATATTCTCTTGTAATTGAGTTTTGTTTGTGTTTGGAAACAACACAAAAAAAATTGGCTTTTGGGTTTGCACGGATGCACAGTCAATATTCCGTACAGTTGACTGGAACCTGACTGTACAGGCTAATTGTGTTTGGTTAGCCACTCTCTGCTTTTCACTTGTCATATTTCTATTGGTTCGTGGTTGGTGGTATTTCATTGGATTTTGGGTTGGTGAAATGGACCAACCAGGAGGGACCATGTGGGCCAACCAGAGGCTGCCACATGGCCTCTTGGTAGCCACCAAAATTTTGGTAAGGTTGAACAACAATACGGGGATTCAAACTGAAGACATCCATTAACGCATCCAAGCCATACACCATGTTCGCTACAGTTGGTTCTTAACCATATAAGTCTCCAACTATATTTAAAATTTAACAATATTGTGAGCGGGGGTGGGGACTGGGGTTAACCCCCGACCTCGGTCTGCAGACCAGGGTTAGGGGCTAACCCCGACCCAACATATATCAAATTTTTATAAACTAAATTCTTGGCATGAAATACACTGGCATATTAAAATGTTAATAAATAACCCAAAACCATATAATATATCATGTATAAATAAAGTCTACGCAGCGGTCAAGCGAAACGTTAACAGTTGTGATGGCAGACAGGTCACATGGCGAAGTACATAACATTTGTTGCCAAGTCTGGAGCAGGGTTTCGTGACAGTTACAATGATAGATATTTGGAGCGTTCACATGTCATGTCTTGGTTACGCTTTATGTTACCATCGGAGCCAAAACCACAAGAAGGTAGTAGGACCTGGAGGGGGCAGTGTTCCGCTAACCCAACCCGCCTTCAACCTCAAGTCACCACTCGGGAACCCAATTCAACCAACAATGGTGGGAAAATGAGAAATCAGCAGTGGGGTTTATGCGAAATGACAGAAATTTGGTCGAGTACCGGGGTCATTGGCGTAATTAAAGAGGCGACAATTTGCCTCCTTGCCAATGAGAATCTCGCTAGCGCAGGGTGAAAATGTTGCTCTCTGACTCCGAAAAAGGCACAATTTGTATCCTGGGACTGAAAAAAGGGGAATTTGTAAAATGAATAGCAAAGAACCTTTGGGAGATCATATATTTTGCATTTTTTGGCCTTTTTGGGAGCAGAAAGAGGCTAGAATAGGGTTTTTTACAGTTCTGAAGCCATTGAAGCCATCAACGAAGCCATTTGGGCACAATAAATTGATGTAAACACCATTTTTTAAGCATAATGAAAGGCACACAACCATTGGAAGCTGGACCAGAAGATGTAGCCTAGGAGGGGTGAACTCCTTCATCATTTGTTGTGTTGTGGTTTCTATTATGGTGATGTTGTCTCTTGTTTTCTGCAAAAATTGAGCTTTTAATTCATGTTTATGTGTTTAATAATTTGACACAAGAGGATTATAAACCTAATTAATCACTTACAGAATCTACATAATCCTCAAGCAGATTCATATACATATCAAGATGAGATATCCTCCATGAATTATACTGAGGTACATTGGTTTGTTTATGATTTGGTTTAGATTACATAGTATGCCTTGCAGGAAAGAGATCAAGATGAATATAAAGATGGTACACTATAGATCACGAGATTATCCTTATGGATTTTATGAGCAGTGTGGTGGTGGGAACTCTTCTAACTTAGCACACACATTGAGAAGTTTGAAGGTTAAAATAAGAAGTTATAAAGCAGACAATGAAAGAATCATGTAGGCACAAGAGAAACAAACAAAAGTTAATGCAATAATCCTTCAGAGTTTTTCATAATTTTAGCGACAGGGACCACTTCAGATCATTCATTAATAGAGGATAATACTAATGGGGCATACGACAGTAGGTCTCATGGTGGTCACAGGTCGAATAGGGATGGCACAGTTAGAGATGGCAGGCTCTTGGATAATTCAGATAGGTGAGGTGATGGCCATAGGTTATATTATTCTAGTTATGGTTCTAACAAGAACTATGATCGTCATAATTATCCTCCTTAAAGGAGGAGTGAGAATGGATATATGTTGGATGAGTTCAAGAAAGCTAAGCCACCTAATTTTGATGGAGATTTGAATAAATTATAGGATGCAAAGGCTTTGTTACTTGTGTTGAAGAAATTATTTGAGTTGGATGAGTACACAGAGAATATGAAGGCCATAATAGCTATCTTCAGCCTCAGAGAGAAATCATACATCTAGTGAGAAGATGTAAAATGGGTTAGAGACATCAAGGCAGAAGACTTGAGTTGGCATGAATTCAATAGACTCTTCAGGAAGAAACACTTGTCAGAAAGGTACTGCGATAGAAAATTCAAGGAATTATATGAGGTTAAGGTGGGATCAATGATAAATGAGGAGTATATGATAAAGTTCTTGGAGCTATTGATGTATGTACCGTATCTTGAAGAATAAAAGGCTAAAGTTCAAATATTTTTTAGTGGATTTCCATTAGCTTTTAGAGATTGGATTGAGTATGATGAGCATCAGTCACTTGAGGAAGTTATTGGAAAACTGAAGCATTTTTATGAGCATTCAAAGTGTAAGAATGAATCTTATCAAGGAGGGAAAGGGAAAGATAATGGTAAAGGTAAATGACAATCGAAAAGAACAAGGCCTCAGAATGTAGAAGAGAAAGAGAATGTTGCACCATATAAGAATTTCAACATAGTTATATAGGTACATGAATTACAACAACAGAATATAGGTGATGGTATAGGGTGGTTGGAGTATTGGACATGTGGCAAGGAATATATTAAGAGAGATTAACCGCATAATCAGGGTTGTAGGCATCAAATATATAGTGTAGAGGAGGTGTAGACTATTGGGGATGTTGGGAAAAGCATTCCTCATATCTATGTAGCGCTAGATAACATGTAGGAAAATCACCAGGCATATATCATTGAGATGGACGGTAAGATTAGTGATCAATTTGTTTCTATTTTTATTGAACCTAGATCTAATTATAGTTATGTTAACCCTAACTTGGTGGATAAGTGTGGTTTGAACAAAGAAGTACAAGCAGAATCTTGGTTAGTGCAGTTGGCTACAGGTAAAAAGAAGAGAGTTCATCATTGGGTAAGAGCTTGTGCTTTTGAACTGAATGGTATCCCTACATCAGCACACTTGTATGTATTGTCGCTGGGATCATACAATATGTTGTTGGGTATGGACTGGTTGTATCTTCATAGGACCAAAGTGGATTTTTGTGACACAACCATTGATTTTTTGGATGACATTGAGGAACAAAGAGTCTTATAGGGTAAGAAGAAAGCAACGTCAGTTAGGATGGTGAAAACGATGCAAGCAAAGCGCAGTCACAGAAAAAGGTATGTGTTATTTGCAGTGCATATTTCTAGCGATAAATCTAAGCAAGATGAGGATGTAGAGATATTGAGCATGTACCTGGTTTTACAGAAGTTTCAGGATGTGTTTCTAATAGAGATTTCAGAGTTATCGCCTCACAAGGAATTATACTTTTATATTGAGTTGGTACTAGGGGCAACACTAGCATTAAAGGCATCGTACAGAATGAACACTCCATATTTAGTAGAGCTAAATTTTCAATTGAAGGAAATGATTGAAAATATATATAGTAAGCCAAGTGTATCACCATGGGGTGCACCGGTATTTTTTATGAAGCAGAAGGATGGTATTATCAGGCTATGCATCGATTACAGGAAGTTGAACAAAGTGACCATCAAGAATAGATATTCGTTGTCAAGTATTGATGACTTAGTCAATCGGTTGAAGGGAGAAGTAGTGTTCTCGAAGATTGATCTGAGATCAAGATACGATCAGGTACGCATCAAGGAAAAGGACATTTACAAGACAAATTTATGGAATAGGTATATGCATTATGAGTTTTTTGTAGTTCCATTTGGTTTGAATAATGCTCCAGCTACTTTTATGTGCTTGATGAATAGTGTGTTGTGTCCTTATCTCGACACATTTTTTATTGTATTCATTGATGACATATTGATATATTATAAGAATGAGGAATAAAATGTTGAAAATTTAACAATAGTATTGAGATTTCTAAGAGAGCATCAGTTGTATGCCAAGCTTAGACAATGTAGTTTCTTTTAGACATAGGTACATTACTTGGGGCATGTTGTCTCCAAGGAAGGTATAGTAGTGGATCCAAAGAAGATAAGACTATCATGGAGTAAGCATCTCCTAAAAATTTGGAATAGGTAAGGCCATTCATGGGACTAGCAGGTTATTATAGGAGGCTCATCAGGAATTTCTCTCAGATTTCATGTCCTATTACATCACTGCAGAGGCAAGGTAAGAAATTTGAATGGACAGAGGAATGTGAAATAAGTTTTGAACAGTTGAAACATTTGTTTACAATTGATCCAGTGTTAAAGATTGAAGATTCATACAAGGAATTTGTGGTATGTTTAGATGCTTACAAGAGAGAACTTGGTGGATTCCTTGTGTAGGAAGGATAGGTAGTATGCCATGATTCATGGAAACTGAATGACCACGAGAATAATTATCCAACACGTGATCTTGAGTTTGAAGTGATCATCCATGTGTCGAAGATGTGGAGGCACTATATTCTTGGTAGGAGGTTTGTACTGATGAGTGATCACAGGGGGTTGAGATACTTGTTTGACCAGTCAAATTTGAATGCCAGGAAACCTAGATGATTGGCCATGATTAGTGAGTTCAAATTTAAGATCAGGTACATCAAGGGTAAAGAGAACAAGGTTTCATATGCTCTTAGCAAGAGGATACAAGTGAATCATATAGTAGCTATGAGTTCTTATGGGAAAGACTTACAAGATTGGATCTTACAGGAAGGACAATAGGATAATAGGTACATGGAGCTTAGGCTAAGGTTACAGCATAGTACAGGACGAGTACAGGTACAGGTAGTGGTACAAGTACAGGTGCACAGGATGTGGACTATCGTCTCTCAACAGATGGTTTGATCATATTTAGGCACCAGATATATGTTCCAAACATCATTGATCTCAAGAAGGCTATCTTGAGAGATTTTCATGTGAAACCATATTAAGGTCACCTAGGATACTAGAAGACATTGACATAAGTAAAGAAGTTATATCATTGGTTGAATCTTAAGAAGGATGTGGCAGAGTTCATGGCTAGATGTTTGGACTGTCAATAGGTAAAGGCAGAGGGTAAACATTTAGGTGTACTACTACAACCGATTCTAATTCCAGAGTGGAAATGGGAGGTCATTTTCATGGATTTTATTAAATGTTTTTTGAGGACATCTAGAGAGCATGATTCCATCATGGTTTTGGTGGACATTTTGACTAAGGTATTTCACTTCTTTCCAGTAAAGACTATGTATTCATCTAGTGACATGGTATATTCATCAGAGATGTGGGCAGATTTCATGGTGTTCCAAAGAATATTATGTCAAATAGAGATGGTAAGTTTACTTCCAAGTTTTGGAAGGAGTTGTTTACAGGATTGGGTATAGAGTTGTCCTTCAACACAACTTATCATCCAAAAACATATGGACAGAGAGAGAGGGCCAACGAGATATTGGAATACATGTTGATGATGTATGTGATGCATCAACAGAGGAGATGGGAGGATTACCTTCTGTTGGTTGAGTTTTCTTACAACAATGGTTACCAAGATTCAATGAGGATGAGTTTGTTTGAGGCATTGTATGGGCGGAGTTGTAATACTACCATCAATTGGAGTGATCTAGTAAACATGGTATTGATACGACCATACATGTTGGTAGAAATGGAAGAGGAAATGCAGGTAATCAAGAAGAATCTAAAGGCAACATAGGACAGGAAGAAAATCTATGCAAATCGGAATGGGTTGTTTAAGGAGTTCCGGGTTGGGGAACATGTGTACTTGTGCATCAAGCCCAAGAATAGCTCCTTGAGGATTGGATCTTGCACTAAGATGACACCTCGGTAGTTTGGACCTTTCAATATTATTGAAAGGATCGAACCAATACCCTATCAAATTGCACTGCCTCCGACAATGAAAGTCCATGATGTTTTCCATGTGTCATTACTTAAGAAGTATGTTAAAGATGTTGATCATGGGATTCACTGGTCCATATTACATGTGTAGCCAGAAGGAGAATTCTAAGCAGAACTGCAGTTTATTTTGCAGAGAAAGATGTTCATGCTCCAGAACCGAGCAATCGAGTTGGTTAAAGTGCAGTGGAAGCACTTTGGGCCCGATGAAGCTGATGGGCCTCCAAATTAGACATAAATTAAGGCCCATTTTACCACCCTTAAACACATTAAACCTCTCATTTTTGCATTAGATCACATATTTTTAGCTTTAATGTGTTCATTAGGAAGGTTTAGAGATAATTGCATATTTTTCCTAATATTATTTATTTTTGTAGAATATTGTGAGAATATTGGGTTGATTACGAAGATTTGGAGGAGGAGATAATCTAGGGACTTCCTCCCTGCTACAGGAGGATTAATATTGGATAATAAATGAAAAAAATATCATGATATTATTGAAAAATTCTAGAGCTCCAATGATTGAGAAAATCTAGGAATGTGTTTCGTGTCATTTAATGCATATTCTTAGTGTTGGGAACCAAATCCACTATTCGAGAGATTTTAAAGGGGAAATCTTCTTCCTTTCAAAGAGAATGATTCCCCATCAATTTTTATAAGTACCAATTCAAATTTCCCTCTATGGGCCTATATTTCTTAGTCTTCTCGTGGAGAAAACTTGTTATTTAGCAACTCCACTTTCATTTCTAGTAGGGATGTACTTGGTTTGATTCAAATAATTAAGTTTGATGCCATTTTTAGCTTCTAAATATTGGTTTCCTTCATTGGACTCTAATTTTCCTTGGGCTTGGACATCCTAGGAGCCATAGTTCCATCTTTTATAATTTATTATGTCCTTTGAATGCCTTTTTCACTTGCATCTCTTATTTCTTCATTTACTATTCATGCTTCTTTTGTTGTAGGTTACATTCGTTAAATGATTGAAGTGAGATTTTTTGCAGGTTATTTACAAATTCACAAGCATGATGCATCCTTAGAAGAAATTTTAAAATTCATATTCATCATTGAGCTACTTGGATTGGTCTACTAGTTCACAAATCTAGAATTTCTAGAAATCTCTTATAACAAAACAGTAGTAATTTTCTGCCATTTTTTAGAGCATGCTAATGAGATTCGTTTGAGTTGATTCCACTTGTATTTTTTCAAAACAAAACTCAAGTTCCATTGCATTTTCACTTGATTAGGTTAGGCATTTGGTAGGTTAACATGTCACTAGTTCTTGAATTTCCAGTTTTTAGAGTAGTAATTTTCTGCTACTTATTAGCATGTGTTAACAGGGGTATTTTGGAGTGATTCCACTTTGAATGGAGTACTAATACATCCTAATTAATAATAATAATAAAAATACCATCCCATTTTCAATTGATTTACTTGGGAATTTGACAAGTTGTCTTTCTCCTATAGCAAAACTGGAACTCCTATAGCACTACTGTAGCACTCTTGTAGCACTCCTGTAGCATGTGTAAACTTGACTGGATCTTCTCCAAAAGACTGGTTTTTGTCCCTTGTTCTTGAATAATGACCCTCAGTCTCTAAATACATGAATTAGGAAGAATAAACACCACTTAGGATTTTTCATTTTACAAAGTAGATTAGTCTTATTTATTTGAATTCATGCTCTTATGATTTCAATTACAAATTGTTGTTCTTGCATAGGATTACTTTCTTTTCAAGACAACTTTTCACATTATGAAATTATACTAATGATTCACATTTTTACAAGTAGCACAAGGATTACATTATGAAAATATACAAATTCTTTCATTCTTGCAAATAGTGTAACCTTTACCTTCTTGAAATTAGGATTAGTGTTTACATTCGAGAAAGTAGCATTTCAATTTCTTGCAAATAGAGTAACATTTCCATTTCTGCAATTAGTTTAGGCTAGTATTTGATTTCACTATATTCACTTCATTGCATCAGATCAACAAAATAAGGAAACATTGCATGGTGCACATATAGTGTTGACACCTCTTAAGTTTGTACGAACCCCGGGTTGATAATTTAAGTCAATAGCCTTAGGGGTTACAACGTTCTTGTTGCAATATTGGGGCTCATCACTTTTTGGCGTGATTGTCATGGAGGTGTCAAATCAAGGATTGTTTTCTTCCCTAGTTTATTCATTTCTTTTACTTTCTTCAAAAAAAAAAATATGCATTAGGCATCTTTCATTTCAAGAACAAAAAATTGCATTATATTAGCATTTTAATTCAATTTTTTTTTATAAAAACATAAAAATAATTCTCTAACACCAACCCCCACTCATTTAACCACTTGGTGTATTAAGAGCCACATCACCATCCACTTTTCCAAGTAGAAGAAGAATAGGTGGTAGAGAAGGTAGAAGAAATGGATGGAGACAAGGAAAATGAGGAAGATCCTCTTGGATTTCTCATTCAAGATATTGATATCAACGTCTATATGAAGAGAATCCCTCCATATTTCCTTCTTAACTTCCATGGTATGAGGTCAGGGGATCTAGAAACCTTTCTCTTTGAATTTTAAATCTTTGTAGATATTATGGTTACTTACTGAACACTAAAAAATTGAGATTTGTTTTGGAAACATTGAAGGATAAAGCTCTTAAATGGTTCATGAAATTAGGGACTAATTCAATAATATCATGGAATGATATGCAAACTATATCTCTAGAAAAATATAAATATCATGATCTTAAAGAAGAAATATTTTTAATGACTCAAAAATAAGATGAGATCCTTGAGGATCTAATAGATAGATTCATGTATAATATTAAGAGGGAAAAATTACATCATTTAGGATTTGACACACTAAAAACCCTCTTAGAAAAAATAGGGATGAGTGGATTGAATTTCTTGATCTCATGAGTATATTTGATGTATACCAATTATCATTTGAAGAAATTTGTGAAACATGCAAGCGCATATCAATAGGAAGGGAAAGGGTAAGTAAATCAACATCAAGACAAATAAGTCAAGCTGAACTTGGAAATTTGTTTGATAACTTTAAAATATAAATTCTTAGCAATATAAACAAACAAGTATAAATGTTAAGAATGCAAGATGAGAAAAATGATGTTGATATTTATGTTTTCCATGCGAAATCACATGCTACTAAATATTGTCCATCATTACCAAGGTTGAAGGAAGTTTACCAAGAGGAAAATGGAGCAAGTCAATCACCAAAGAATATATGTTATGTATCTCTAAGAAGACCATGGCACCCTAGTCAACTAGATATGATGCAAGAACCCAATTCACAATTTCAATCTTATGCACATCCATCTCAAAGTAATTGTAACACATTATTTCCTTGGCAACCTTGGCCATATCAACCCCAAAACCAATCTTGGAAAAAATGTTGGAAAGGAACTTATGGGAGAATTCCACAATATCCTCAATATTTTCCTCAATATCCTCCATACCCAACTCCATGCTATCCCTACCATCCACCTCCACCACAACCACAACCTCAACCACATCCATATCAAATATCTAATCCCACTCAACTACCTGTACTGCCATTTCCAAAACCACACAAGGAAGTAGCTCAACCAACTTACAATGTCGAGGTAAAATACTTCCATAAAGTTCCTCTTGATCTTAATGGTATTTATATTAGACCAGGAAAGGTATTGCAAAAAAGAGATTCTATTAATGTCATTGAAGGACAACATCTAGAAGAGATTGAAATGAGGAGACCAAATGATCATGGGTTGCACTTGATGGAGAGAAGACATCAGAATTAGATATTGAGGAAGTTCCATCATGTTCACCATCATATCCTCTATGTGTTCAAGAGAATAATCAACAAAAATAAGATCTGAATTTCATGGAAGAAGAAGGCATACAGGATTATTCAAATTAGCAAGTGGGTCGAGGGCATCACAACTATATTGAAATATATCTCTAGAGAATTATTAAGTTGCAGTAACATACTCTTCTTCAACAATTATTGATATCATCTCATTCAAAGTAGTTGGTCTCTCATATTTAGGTACATTTCAAATCATATATTTCAATCCTACACATTATTTTATCTATAATTTTGATGTCCACATGGATCCATTGGAAGTATTCCTATACCTGAAAGAGATTTTTTTTTTTTCAAGTAGAGTAGGATAGAAAAAAATGAAAAAGAGAAAAAAATAAGAGGAAAAGAATAAAATCTCAGGTGAAAACCTCCTTTTAGTCTCTTGATATTGGCTCATTGATTAAAAACATCCATGAGGCGGTCAATGGATTGGAAAAAATAGATAAAATAAAATATATTGGGTGAAAACCTCCTTTGTGGCACCTAGGCAGACCTACTAGTTGAAAACCTCATTGAGGCGGCTAGTATACTGTTGTAGCCACTACAACACCCTCCAAAATTTTGCCCCTTTTTAATTTTTAGGCCCCTAACCTTTTGAAAAATAGAATCAAGCCTAAGTTCACTCTTTCAAAATCTCAAGTAGCTAAGTCGCAAAATTGTTCAGCTCATCTAATTCGCAACCCTGCGACCTTGCAACCTTGCGACCCCTCAGGTCATGAAGTCGCAAGGTCACATATCATCCTGAAACCAAACAATTGCGATCCTGCGATCCTGCAACCCCCCTAGGTCGCAAGGTCGCAGGGTTGCGAGGTCGTATATCTCATCAACTCAGCTCATTTATGACCTTTCGACCCTTATTTATTGTCCACACGTGCGACCCCTTTATATATAGAAGGGTTGCACAGGTCACATTCGACCTGCGCGATGAAGAAAGAAAACACCTCTGACAAGCCAGCTGGAGCGCGTTTTTCCCGAGTAAGTTGCCTAATCCTCCTGTTGTTTCCTTTTTGATTGATTGTTGCCTCCATTACCCTCACCTTAGCCTATTTAAAACTCAACCTAGCTTCTACTTTAACTTTCCATGAATCCTGTTGCTATATCTTTCCCCTCCCCATAGCTTGACTGCCCTGTGTACCTCCTATAGCAAGCCTCCCTTGCATCAGTCTTTTCAAGTTCCCTTTCCAGCCCTTTCTAATGAGGAACTTCATGCATGCTTTCCACTTGTTGTGTCACCTTACCTCCCTTTTTGATCAAAAGCAAGTTGAAGGTCTTTGTCGCCACACAAACTGTCTGCCGAGCCCTAGATCGACCCTGCGACTCCGCGACCTTGGTCGCCAAGTCGCAGGGTCGTTAGGTCACATATCCATGAAAGATTAAAGTGACGTGACTTCACGGCTCAGCGACCTTGTGACCTGGTCACGTGTCACTAAGTCGCTAGGTCGCATTTTCGTGAAGATCTGAACCAGCGTGACCCCGCAACTCAGCGACCTCATGACCTAGTCACAAGTCGCTAAGTCGCCAGGTCACTTTTCTGTGAAATTTTAAACCAACGCGACCTTGCGACCGAGTCACAAGGTCACTAGGTCCCAGGTTCATCCATTTCCTTGAAAATAGTTGAGCAGAGGTAGGAGCAGCCCAAATATTTATAAATATGACATCTGCCTTATCGTGGGATTGTTTTATGAACATGCCAGGGAACCTTGAAGCTGAGCTAGAGTGCGTATCCATCTTGTCGGCCTCAAGTGATATGGGGCATTCGGAAGTTCACAAAAGGAACAAAAGCCCTAAGATAGAAATCTCGGAGGAGGTAATACCTCTTTCTCTTCCCCCTATCTATGTAGACACCGCCTGCACTTTCGGCAAAGGCGACAATATGACTTGGTATCAGGTGTACCAAGAATTCACAAAGCCTGAATTTCCAGAGGACCTCTTAAACCGGAGGGTGTATGTTCAGGTTAAAATATCCAAGCTCCACTACGTGGGCGCCCATCCGCCTATATTCCCATGTGCAGAGTTGATCGAGTGGATCCTGCAATAGGTCGACCCCAAGATCTGGGTTATTCGGGATCATTCCAGTAAGTCATTTGCAAATATGAAGGGACAAGATGCAGAATCCTATTATGCACTTCTCGCCCAAGAAGAGACCTTCACCGAGGAGTGGGCCACCACTCATGCAGTTCTCATTCCTGAGACCTTAAGAGGATGGTGGGAGGACCCAGAAAATTTTCGGCTCAAGAAGGACCAAGAATATCAGACAGCAGGTCTCAAGAAGGTCTACAAGCTTGTAGCTGCAATGTTATGTAGGATGTATGGTCGTCCAGATGCAACCACTTTCAACAACGCTTGGGTATCTCTGACGTACGCTATCACTATGTACGACACCCATTTCAACTGGGCCAACTTGATAGTGACGGCCCTCAGATCGAACATATATGCAGCACTAGCACCTGATGAAGGGTATGCATCAGAATTTTATATGGCGTCTTATATTTTGGATGTAGTATGTGCAAGGTGCCATTTTGAGGGGTGGGAACACCACTGGGATCCAGAGCACGGTGGTCCAATTCAAAAATATTTAATGGTGTTCTGGGATTCCATATATAAGCAATACATTGAGTCAATCACGCACAACTTTATCCCCACTCTCTACGGAAAACTATTTGGAAAAGACACCCTGTGCATGTCCGGGCGAGCCATGGAGACAATAACCAGAGTGGCCCACTGGTTTCCTGATGCAAATATTACTTTCATCCGAGTCTTCGGGTCACTCAAGGCTCCTCATGCACTGCCCCAGTTTGTCACCAAAAACCTCCTCCTCCAAGAAACATCTTACCAGATTTCGGGCGATTTTTAAAAAGTTCTCACTAAGGGCAAGAAGAAGCCATGGCCAAATTTTCTGCTCACTATCGACACCTACACAGTGAAATATTTTAGGGAAGTAGAGGCAGAGGCCAAGCAAGTCAAAGGATTTTTTCTACCTCCCATGTCACACCAGACGTATGATCCTGAGAGAATCATCCCTGCCCACTGCAAGCGAGCCAAATTTAAATGGAGTTACTAGTATACTGATTTCTCAGCTGAAGATAGAGTCAAGAATTGGTACAACAAAGATATGGAAGCCGCTCCAGAGGAATCAACTAATCAGGAAGATCAGGACAACCAAACTTTAGAAGAAAGAATCCATACACTAGGAGGAGCCTCATCTTCCAAAGCCAAGAAGCAAAGGACCGGTACGGGCCATAACTCTTCCGCCCAGTGAAGAGAAAAGGAGGCTAAAGTTCAATAAGAGGTTGAGGAGAAGGCAAATTAGGAGGAGGAGAAATGAAAGAAACAACTAAAAGAAGAACAAATAAAGAAGCAGACGGAGGAGACCCACAAGAAAAGGGAAGAGGAACAACGAAGGAAAGAAGAGGAAGAAAAAGTAGAAGCTGAGCGCTATCAAAAGGAAAATCAAGCTAGAACAGAAGCTGAGTGCCAGCTAAAGGAAGCTCAAGATAAAGTAGAAGTTGAGCACTAGCTAAAGGAAGCTCAAGATAAAGCAGAAGTTGAGCGCCAGCTAAAGGAAGAACAAGATAGAGCAGAAGCAGAGCAAAAGAGGAGGGACGTAGAAAGTCGGAAGTCAAGGGAAGATTCCTCCAAGGGAATCGAAGGTAGTAAGACATCTCCTCCAGAGACAGAGAAACAAACGGAGCTGCCACACATCGAGGTGCCCCAAAAAACTCCTGCAACCAATGTGCATTTTTCCCTCTCGGAATTGGGTACCTCCAAGGATCTAGATGAGGGAGTGCTTGATCTGACAAGACTTACCTATGATCAGTTCACACACAAGATTAGGTAGGAGAAGAGAAGACGTTTGGCACGGGACCCGGCTGCACCGCTTACAGTCACCACAGAGAAGGATATATTCTTGGATACTAGGACCAATCTGATTATGATCGCATTAGCTGAATTGCTTTTGCGGCAGCTACCAAGGAGAACGTAAGCAGAATGAGTAGAGAAATTTTTTCCCTGCAGAATAGACTATAGGCCTCTGAACAAAAGATAGCTAAGTCAGAACAGGAAAAGAAGGCGCTACAAGAAGAAGTCCAACAGCTTCAGGTTAGGAATTCCCCTACTAATGAAATACCACTTACTATTCAGGGAGAGCTGGTCACTTTGGAGGCCACCATGAAGCAGGTATATGAAGAACTGTTCATGGTAAAACAAACTGTCGTGCCACTACTGAAAGCACAGGAAGAAACCAAGAGGAGGAACACACAACTAAAGGAAGCCTCTACTGCCTTGGACAAAATACTGGAATGGTTGAACATGTATCCACAAGCTCTGGACACCTTTCCTAGAAAAGATTGGATTGGCACTCAAAATGACAAGGTTCAAATTAGGATAAAGGTACAATCCAAAGAAAAACTAATCAAGGATTTGGAGAAATTAATGTCCACATACGAACATCTGATTAGCAGCATTGACTCAATGGCCGAAGTACACCACATTCCTTCTCTGGGTGCACTGGGTGAAGAGAAAACATGGGAAGAAGTCACCAAATATATTCAAGAATTTCTACAACCCATAAGGAAAGCAACCGCCTCTCAAGACCTGCCGACATCACCGAAAAGCCTGGTTCAATTCATCGTGACACCAGTCCGAATCTATACCAAACTGGCCTCCCTGTCGAACCAGATCATGATCAAGAGAGACACTTTGATCCCAAATGCTCTCAAGTGCCTTCACATGTTGTGAGAAGATATGCCTCAGGTCTCCCAAGTGGCTGCAGATTATCGAGCATGGCAAAGTTACCTCAAGGAACAACAACATGTAGATGTCCCTGATATTGCAATCACCCAACTGCTTCCATGAACAAGTCAAGTATTGCAACAAATAGAAGAGGTCGTAGGGCACAATAGATAAGGGGGGTCGTAGGTTGAAAAAAGGGTTAAGGTCGCAAGTCGCAACTTCCCTCGGGTCGCAAAGTATGTCAACGGTCAGGAAGACGAAAATTCAAGGATACCTAAGGGTCAATTTTGTCCTATAAATACTCCCTTCGGGGAATTGTAAAGCATCTTTTTTTTGGGTCTCCAAAGGAGCAAAGAGGATTGTATAGCATTGAATGCACTTTTCTAATAATGAATACAAGCAGTTGTTTTGATTCCACTCTTGGATCCGATGAGGATTAATGTGTTAACACTATGAATATTTTGTCTTATGTATCTGATATCTTTATGATTAAGTAATCTGTCTTTTCGGCTTATATCATTTATACATTTCAGCTCACTAAATGTGTTAATGATGTTAGGTTGTTTATTTAGAAGATTTTAGCAACTCTGTTACTAAAATTTATCTTATCTCTTGAGACCGCTTAAGGAAGTGAAGGGTGCTCTAACCATAAAGAATTGTTTCTTCTGTGGTTTGAACAACTTTTACAAGCGTGACCCTAATGATGTGCTGCTAACAACATTTCCTTTGGCTGCATGATTTAACTCATCTTGTTATTTCTAGTGTTTTATGTTCATTAAAACTCATCAACCATTTGTCTTGTACCATCTGAATAATCGTGTGTTCATAGGTCTGCAGGGCTCGTTTGTGTCCGAGAAAAAGGAGTATTTAGCGGTAGCCAGACCCACACCCTGGACGGGATCCCTATCACAAACGATTTAGAGTCTAATCAAGATTTTTTACTGGGGAGATCCCTTACTGTTGGCCGAACATATTTTCCTGTCAACAGATTTGGTGCTAGAAGGAGGGTCTGAATGGCAGGCTCCCAGCACACAAGAAACATTCCGTTGCAAACCCCACAGGGGGAAATCATGTATGAAAACACTGGTCCACCACCCCTGAACATTCTCTTGAAGAAGAACCACCTTTATATGAGATCACCTCTGACCAGATAAGGGCCTTGCGCCCAATCACCCGTGAAATCATTAGGGGCTTACAAAATGTCCCAGCCACAGGCTCCCTGGTCATCCCTTGAACTCCCACGGCCAACCACACTCACTAGGGAGCCCTGGTCAATTATCTGCCTCAGCTAGTAGGTCTCATGATAGAAGATTACACTAATTTTGTAGAGCTTCGTTCAGTAGAGCCCCCCGATAGTCCCCGAAAGAATGAAGGAGACGGCCAGGAAATCACCGAAACCCAGCCCGACCAACCTATGAACTATGACACTCAAGCGAATAACCAGCCGGAGGGCACAACCGGGAGGGGCCGGGGAAACAGGGGGCGCGGTGATAGAGGTCGTGGGAAAGGTTGAAATATGGGACACCTTCACCATAACCAAAACCAGAATAGATTCCCTTTCCTTTATAACTGGCGAAACATCAGGAATGTAGGGAACCGAGGGAGAAATCAGGACATGCAGTCCCATCATGAGGGTGAAACATCTGGGTCAGGCATAGGGAGCGAATCTGAAAGTGAAATAGGGAATGTTTACATATTGCGCCACCAGCAGGCTAGGAATGTGTAGCCGCTAGCTTGGATGGCACAACCTCCCTTAGCTCTCCATGGTCCCCTCCATGACATGCCCTGACATCCTAAGAAGCACCTCCCCAAGTTCGATCCCGAAAAGGGTACGTTGGCTGAAGATCACATAAGAAACTTTTACCTAGCCTTACAAATGATGAGGTTGTAGTCTGACAATGTAGCATGCCATATTTTTCCTCATACTTTAGAGAATAAAGCTGCTACATGGTACCAGTCTCTCCCTGTTGCTTCCATTTCTTCCTAGGAGCAATTTCGCCATACTTTCCTTCAAAAAATTTCGGAAGACAAAAATCCTTCTATGCTTCTCACAGAGCTCAGTACTTCGAAATTCCTGAAGAAGGAGAAATTCAAAGACTTCAATCAATTATTTACTACTATATTGGACAAATTCCTGCCAAATATGGCCTTAGATGATTCCATCACCATTTACTACTACACGCGGGCTCTCCCTCAGGATATTGTTGTGTTCGTGAAACGCGAAGCTATAGCTACCCTAGCGGAAAATTACACCATCGCCCTCGCTGTCAAAAGGGACATGCTATCCATAGGAGCCATCAACCATGATGGCCGGGATGATAAAAAATCGACAACAAATAAATTCCAATCCTCGAACAATAAATCGGGAGACAAAGACAAGGACCCTTTCGATTTTGAAAGTATCACCAAGTCCCTCAGGCTATTGACTAATGAAGTCTCTGATCTGAAGAGGAAGAACAATGACCCTATCTCAGGTGCTAAAACACAGAAACCTTTCTTCAGAAAGAATAAGCCTGTTGTAAAACGACCTCCATCGAACTCAAGTGTCGGCCTCAATGTTGAAGAAATCGGCAAGGATAATTTTTGTTCTTTCCATCAAGCCTCCCACTCAGAGAAAACTTGCCCCCATTGGATCAATAGCATGACCACCATGGTGAATAAACTTCTAGAAGACCAGACCCTTGGGGATTTAGAGGAGGAGGCTACTTCAGACAATGAGGAAGCCTCTCCCCTGGATGAAGATATGGGTTCCACTATCCTTTCTTTTGAGGTCATCCATGGGGAAATTCCCCCTTCCACAACTGAAATAAACTTGGCTGACGACCCTAAGTCCAAAACCCCTTGGAAATATGGCTTGAAGAGCAAAGGCCCAATCCCTGAGTAGTCCTTCGAAGAAAAAAGAAAATATTTCTTAAGGAAAATCCTGCCACCAAACACAGAAAACCAAACCAAGACTCCTGAGAAATTTAGCCCAACTAATACCGAAGAAATCCCAAAGGCTAAATCTTCATCAGTTTCTCCGAAAGCCGCCACCAAAATTATCTCACACACAGACTCCAGGTATAACATTATTGAGGATATGAAGAATACTCAGGCTAATATTTCTCTCTACGAACTCGCTCGCATTGCTAACCAGCGAGTATCCTTAAAGCATTTTCCAACCTACCAGCGACTAAACCCGTGAGTACCACATCTGCCCAAGCTGCTGCTAGTCCCTAGTCTATCGTGAATGCTGTGAATGCCAACTCCAACGGATCCACACCACCTTTCCTTCTATCCTTCGAGATCTTCAATTTCAATGTTCATAATTTCCTCATCGATTCTGGTGCATCCACGGATGTTATGATCTTATCTGTATGCAAGAAGTTAAACATACTACCTGAGAAAACTAACGCCAGGATCATTCAACTCAATATATCTCAGGTTCTTGCAGTAGGTGAATTAAATAATTTCATTATCCGCCTATCCTCCGATTCTAGGGTGCATCAGTGCATTAACATAGTAATCGTGGATATCCTCGAGGCCTATGGCCTTCTTTTGTGCATATATTGGTCTAGAAAGTTGCAAGGATAATTTGCCACTGATTGGTCCCACCTGTGGCTCCCTTACAAGGGTAGGAACAATCAAATACAGGTCGAAAGTGAGCCTTACATGAAACACACGGTGACCGACCTGGACGCAACTAATGAACCAGTTAGTTTCACGCAAGAGGAGCTCAGTATGTGTTTCTTAGAATCCATTTTTGGATGCTACCAAACTCCCCAATCTTTGATCACTCAATACGTCTAGTATGAGCTATTTTTGGTCACTGACAACCACTCCACCTCAACAAAAGACTCGTTAGAAACCGCTACCCTGAGTTCACCCCACTTAGAGATGGATTTTCTATTGAAATTATTTACAAGCCATCCATACCACACAATGTCACTAATTTGCACATTTTTATTGATGATAAATAGGTACTGGATTTCATGATCAATACAGATGTGTTCAAAGGCGCAATTATAGAAGAAGACGATCATGATCAGGCCTTACAAAAGGAACAAGGGGATCGTAAGGAAAATCCCATGCCCAAAGGGATCGTGTCACTCGAAAAGTTGTTCAACTTACAAAACTATTTTTGAGGCCCTCCCAACACAAAGGTGCAAAGTTCCACGTTAGCATACCAAAAAATAAACCTCGGGATGGACAAGGAGCCAAACTTCGTCAATCTCGGTAATGAATGCACCCGTCAGGAGAGGCAATCTTTCACTGAGTTATTTAAGAAATACCGAGATGTGTTTTCCTGGACATATGATGAGCTACGAACCTATGACACGCAGATCATCCAGCACGTGATACCCATGAAGGAAGGAGTGAAACCATTCCAGTAGAAACTGAGGAAAGTACACCCCACCTTAGAGTCGATGATCCAAAACTAACTGAAGAAAATCTTGGATGCGCGTATAATTTTCAAAGTCCAACATTCAACCTGGGTGTCAAACTTGGTCCCAGTTCATAAGAAATTTGGCAAAATCATTTTATGTGTAGACTTCCAAAATTTTAACAGAGCTTCAGACAAGGACAACTACCCGATTCCCCCTATGGAGCAAATCCTTCAAGCTATATTGGGATTGGAGATGTTCTCTTTATTGGATGGGTTTTCAGGTTATAACCAAGTACTAGTGGCCATGGACATCGCCTTCAGAGGCCTCATAGGGAAAAGCGTGGTAGTATACCTTAACAACGTCACCATGTTTTCAAAACATAGGTCTGACCACCTACATCACCTCAAGCATATTTTTGAAAGGTGTCGAAAATACGGGATCTCACTAAACCCAAAGAAAATCATTTTCATCGTCTCCGAAGGAAACCTATTAGGGCACATCATAACTTGGGATGGCATAGTAGTGGATCTAGAATGTGCGAAAGTCATCACCCAGATTCCTCCCTGAAGTGGCAAGAAGGATATGCAGTATTTCCTCGGGAAAATCAACTTCGTGCGAAAATTTATATCGGATTTCGCCCAAATTGTGAAACCTTTGCAAGGTATGATCAAGAAGAATGCTAACTTCAAATGAAATCCTCCCGAGAAAGAAGCGTTCAATAACATCAAGCGAGCCATCATGGAAGCACCTGCTCTTCATAGTCCGGATTTCAACAAAGGATTTATCTTGTACACCTTTGCCTCAGATTCATCTTTGGCAGACGTCCTCACTCAGAAAGATGACAATAACAATGAGCGGCCCATATCATTCATGAGTGCTGGGTTGCAAGGTGCCGAGATGAATTATCCAGATATTGATAAGGAAGATTACGCAGTGTACAAGGTGGTCAAACACTTCAGGCCATATATTTTGAAGAGTCACGTCACAGTATTTGTACCTCACCCAGTTGTTCGCTCACTTTTCATATAGCAAGAGCTAGGTGAGAGACGAGGCAACTATATGACATGCCTTCAAGACTATGACCTGGAATTCAAGCCAGCACACACTATAAAAGGCCAAAGACTATGCTGGATGGCCGCAGAAGCCGCAGACTTGTGAAGCAGTGAAGAAGAGAGTTGGGAACGCGAAATCGACATGTATCAAACTGATAGTATATCCCGACAAAATACCTCCTCATGGTACGTTGATCTCCAGCAATATCTGAGCCATGGTACCATGAGCCCCACTTTAACCACTCAACATAAACATGCGTTAAGACTGAAAGTTGTATCCTACCAACTATTGCAAGGTAAGTTGTTCTGAAAGCACTGCAGTGGAGTCCTGCTACGCTGTTTGGAGTATGACGAGGCACAGAAAATTTTGATGGAGCTCCATGATGGTCTAGCGGGTGGGCACTATGCGGGGATACCACTGCTCAGAAGATCATGCGTGCCAGTTTCTATTGGCCTACTATGTTCAAAGATGCGCACACTTATGTACAGAAATTCCCACAATGCCAAAAGTTTGCCAATAGGGAAATACGGCCATCCGACTCATTGCAATCTGTCGCGGTGGAAGAGCCTTTTCAGCAGTGGGGGCTTGACGTGATCGAGGAAATCTTGCCACACTCTTCCAAGCAACATAGATACATCCTCATAGCCACGGACTACTTCACAAGGTGGGTTGAAGCAATACCATTGCGTCAAGTCAATGATCAAGAGGTAATATCTTTCATCACCCAACACATCATGATCAGGTTTGGCGTTCCAACCTCCCTTGTTTTTTATAACGCAACATTTTTTTCATCATTTAAATTATATGAGTTTTCTCTAGAAAACGGTATAGTGTTGAAACACTCTACCAACTGTTACCCCCAAGGAAATGGGTTAGCCGATTCAACTAATAAGAACCTCATCCGCCCAGGCAATAAATTCCACAGTTAAATAAGTTCCTTGAGCACAATAAAATAAGTTCCCTAAGCACATTTAAAATAAGTGCAAATTAGCACATGAATAAAGGGTAAAGGATTGAGAAAGGCTTCCTGTGCAGAGAGGTGATACGATGACTCTACTGGGATACTGACTAGGCTCGTTGGCATCGGAGCAACACGATGAGGACAAAATAACTATACTGGATCCTAAAAATCCCTGAGGTTACTCCAACCTTTTTCGTCCAGTCTCCAAGAATTAAAATATGGTGGACCAGCACCCTGGGACATGCAAATAGGTGGAGAAAACACGTAAGGCCCGAGGATGAAATTAGTGGGACCCACGGAGTGAAAGAATTAGCATGCTAAGCCCCCCACCCCACAAAAGATGAAGCACCGGCAGATATCCTGGGTCCTACCAGAGAATCGCCATTTGTTGTCGCTGCTACAAAACCCTCCAAAATTTTGCCCCTTTTTAATTTTTGAGCCCCTAACCTTTTGAAAAATAGAATCAAGCCTAAGTTCACTCTTTCAAAATCCCAAGTCGCTAAGTCGCAGAATTCGTCAGCTCATCTAATTTGCAACCCTGCGACCTTGCAATGCCTTAGGTCGCGAAGTCGCAAGGTCGCATATCATCATGAAACCAAGTAATTGCGACCCTGCGATCCTGCGACCCCCCCAGGTCGCAAGGTCGCAGGGTTGCGAGGTCGCATATCTCATCAAATCAACTCATTTGCGACCTTGCGACCCTCATTTATTATCCACACATGCGACCCCTTTATATATATAAGGGTCACATAGGTCGCATTCGAGCTGCACGACGGAGAAATAAAACACCTCTAAAAAGCCAGCTGGAGCGTGTTTTTCCCGGGTAAGTTGCCTAATCCTCTTGTTGTTTCCTTTTTGATTGATTGTTACCTCCATTACCCTCACCTTAGCCTATTTAAAACTCAACCTAGCTTCTGCTTTAACCTTCCATGAATCCTGTTGCTATATCTTTCCCCTCCCCATAGCTTGACTGCCCTGTGTACCTCCTGATCTAGCAAGCCTCCCTTACATCAGCCTTTTCAGGTTCCCTTTCCAGCCCTTTCCAATGAGGAAATTCATGCATGCTTTCCACTTGATGTGTCACCTTACCTCCCTTTTTTATTAAAAGCAATTTTAAGGTCTTTGTCGCCACGCAAACCGTCTACCAAGCTCTAGAGCGACCCGCGACTCCGCGACCTCGTTCGCTAAGTTGCAGGGTTGCTAGGTCGCATATCCGTGAAAGATTAAAGTGACGCAACTTCGCAGCTCAGCAACCTTGCGACCTAGTCGCGAGTCACTAAGTCGCCATGTCACATTTCCGTGAAGATCTAAACCAGCGTGACCCCGTGACTCAGTGACCTCGCGACCTAGTCGCAAGTCGCTAAGTCACCAGGTCGCTTTTTTGTGAAAGTTTAAACCAACGTGACCTTGTGACCTAGCGACCCAGACACAAAGTCGCTAGGTTGCGGGTTCATCCATTTCCTTGAAAATAGTTGAGCAGAGGTAGGAGCAACCCAAATATTTATAAATATGAGATCTGTCTTATCGTGGGATTGTTTTATGAACATGCTAGGGAACCTTGAAGCTGAGCTATAGTGTGTATCCATCTCGTCGGCCTCAAGTGATATGGGGCCTCCGGCAGTTCGCAAAAGGAAACAAAGCCCTGAGATAGAAATCTCGGAGGATGAAATACCTCTTTATCTTCCCCCTATGTATGGAGACACCACCTGCACTTTCGGCAAAGGGGATAGTATGACTTGGTATCAGGTGTACCAAAAATTCACAAAGCCTGAATTTCCAGAGGACCGCCCAGACCGGCAGGTGTATGTTCAGGTTAAAAGATCCAAGCTCAACTATGCGGGTGCCCATTCACCTATATTCCCATGTGAAGAGCTAATCGAGTGGATCCTACAAAAGGTCGACCCCAAGATCTGGGTTATTCAGGATCATGCCGGGAAGTCATTCGCAAATCTGAAGAGACAAGATGCAGAATTATATTATGCACTTCCCGCCCGAGAAGAGACCTTCACCGAGGAGTGTGCCACCACTCATGCAGTTCCCATTCCTGAGAACTTAATCGGATGGTGCGAGGATCCAGAAAAGTTCTGGCTCAAGAAGGACCAGGAATATCAGACAACAGGTCTCAAGAAGGTCTACAAGCTCATTTCTGCAATGTTATGTAGGATGTATGGTCGTCCAGATGCAACCACTTTCAATAGTGCTTGGGTCTCTTTGATGTGCGTTGTTACTATGTACGACAGTCGTTTCAACTGGGCCAACATGATAGTGGTGGCCCTCAGATCGAACATATCTGCAGCACTAGCACCTAATGAAGGGTATGCATCAGAATTTTATATGGCATCTTATATTTTGGATGTAGTATGTGCAAGGTGCCATTTTGAGGGGTGGGCACACAACTGGGATCCGGAGCACGGCGGTCAAATTCACAAAGATTTACCAGATATAAGCAAGACATGGATTCAATCATGCATAGCTTCATCCCCGCTCTCTATGGGAAACTATTTGGAAAATACACCCCGTGCATGTCTGGGTGAGCCATGGAGATGATAACCTGAATGGCCCACTGGTTTCCTGACATGGATAGTACTTTCATCCGAGTCTTCGGGTCACTCAAGGCTCCTCATGCACTGCCCCAGTTCTTCATCGAAAAACTCCTCCTCCAAGAAACATGTTACCAGATGTCGGGCGATTTTTCAAAATTTCTCACTAAGGGAAAGAAGAAGCCATGGCCCACTCTGATTCTCACTATCAAAACCTACACAGTGAAATATTTCAGGGAAGTAGAGGTAGAGGCCAAGCAAGTCAAAGGATTTTTCCTACCTCCCGTGTCACACTGGACATATGATCCTGAGAGAATCATCCCCACCCACTGCAAGAGGGCCAAATTTAAATGGAGTCACTAGCATATTGATTGCCCAGTTGAAGATAGAGTCAATAACTGGTACAACAAAGATAGGGAGGTCGCTCCAGAGGAATCAACTAATCAGGAAGATCAGGACAACCAGACTTTCGAAGAAAGAATCCATACGCTAGGAGGAGCCTCATATTCCAAAGCCAAGAAGCAAAGGACTGACACGGGCCATAACTCTTCTTCCCATTGAAGAGAAAAGGAGGCTAAAGCTCCACAAGAAGCTGAGGAGAAGGCAAAGGGGGAGGAGGAAAAACAAAAGAAACAACTAAAATAAGAACAAAGAAAGAAGCGGGCGGAGGAGACCTACAAGAAAAGGGAAGAGGAACAACGGAGGAAAGAAGAGGAAGAAAAAGCAGAAGCTGAGTGCCAACTAAAGGAAGATCAAGCTAGAGTAGAAGTTGAGTGCCAGCTAAAGGAATATCAAGATAAAGTAGAAGCTAAGTGCCAGCTAAAGGAAGCTCAAGATAAAGCAGAAGCTGAGCGCTAGCTAAAGGAAGAACAAGATAGAGCAGGAGCAGAGAAAAAGAGGAGGGAGGAAGAAAGTCGGAAGTCAAGGGAAAATTCCTCTAAGGGAACCGAAGGCAATAAGACACATCCTCCAGAGATAGAGAAACAAATGGAGCTGCCACACATCAAGGTGCCCCAAAAAACTCCTGCAACAAATGTGCATTTTTCCCTCTCAGAATTGGGTACCTCCGAGGATCTAGATGAGGGAGTGCTTGATCTGACAAGACTTACCTATGATCAGTTCACACACAAGATCAGGCAGGAGAAGAGAATATGTTTGGCACAGGACCCGGCTACACCCCTTACAGTCACCACAAAGAAGGATATATTCTTGGATACCACGACCAATCCGGTTATGATTGCATTAGCTAGTACCACTTTTGTAGCAGCTACCGAGGAGAACGTAAGCAGAATGAGTAGAGAAATTATGTCCCTGCAGAATAGAATACAGGCCTCTGAAAAAAATACAGCTAAGTTAGAATAGGAAAAGAAGGCGCTACAAGAAGAAGTCTAACAGCTTCAGGTTAGGAATTCCCCTACTAATGAAATACCACTCACTATTCAGGGAGAGCTGGTCACTTTGGAGGCCACTATGAAGCAGGTATATGAAGAACTATTTACGATAAAAAAAAATTGTCGTGCCACTACTGAAAGCATAGGTAGAACCAAGAGGAGGAACACACAACTAAAGGAAGCCTCTACTGCCTTGGACAGAATACCGGAATGGTTGAACATGTATCCACAAGCTCTGGACACCTTGTCTAGAAAATATTGGATTGGCACCCAAAATGACAAGGTTCAAATTAGGATAAAGGTACAATCCAAAGAAAAATTGATCAAGGATTTGGAGAAAGTAATGTTTGCATACGAACATCTGATTAGCGGCATTGACTCAATGGCCGAAGTACACCACATTCCTTCTCTAGGTGCACTGGGCGAAGAGAAAACGTGGGAAGAAGTCACCAAATATATTCAAGCATTTCTATAACCCGTAAGGCAAGCAACCGCCTCTCAAGACCTGTCGGCATCATGGGAAAACTTGGTTCAATTCATTGTGACATCGGTCCGGATCTATACCATACTAGCCTCCCTCTCGAACCAGATCACGATCAAGAGAGACACTTTGATCCCAAATGCTCTCGAGTGCCTTCACAGGTTGAGAGAAGATACGCCTCAGGTCTCCCAAGTGGCTGCGGATTATCAAGCATGGAGAAGTTACCTCAAGGAACAGCAACAGGTAGATGTCCCTGATCTTGCAATCACCCAACTTCTTCCATGACCAAGTCAAGTATTTCAACAAATAGAAGAGGTCATAGGTCGCAACAGACAAGGGGGGTCACAGGTCGCAGAAAGGGTTAAGGTCGCAAGTCGCAACTACCCTCGGGTTGCAGAGTATGTTAACGATCAGGAAGGCGAAAAGTCAGGGATACCCAAGGGTCAATTTTTTCATATAAATACTCCCTTCAAGGAATTGTAAAGTATCTTTTTTTTTTGCGACCAAAGGAGCAAACAGGATTGTATAACATTGAATGCACTTTCCTAAGAATGAATACAAGCACTTGTTTTGATTCCACTCTTGGATCCGATGAGGATTAATGTGTTAACACTATGAATATTTTGTATTATGTATCTGATATCTTTATGATTAATTAATCTGCGTTTTCTGCTTATATCATTTATACATTTCAGCTCACTAAATGTATTAATGATGTTAGGTTATTTATTTAGAAGATGTTAGCAACTCCGTTACTAACATTTATCTTATCTCTTGAGACCGCTTAAGGAATTGAAGGGTGCTCTGACCATAAAGAATTGTTTCTTATGTGGTTTGAACAAATTTTACAAGTGTGACCCTAATGATGTGCTGCTAACAACATTTCCTTTGGTTGCATGCTTTAATCATCTTGCTATTTGTAGTGTTTTATGTTCATTAAAAATCATCAACCATTTGTCTTGTACCATCCGAATAATCGTTTGTTCATAGGTCTGCAAGGCTCGCTTGTGTCCAAGAAAAAGGAGTATTCAGTGGTAGTCGGACCCACACCCCAAACAAGATCCCTATCATAAATGGTTTAGAGTCTAATTAGGACTTTTTACCAGGGATATCCCTTACTATTGGCTGGACATCTTTTCCCATCAACATATACCAAGGAAAAAAAAGGAAATAATTAAAAATGAAAAGGAAATAATGATTTGTTCCATGTATCTCTCTCTGATGAATGTAGGTTCTCTCCAACCTTTGTAAGCAATAAGAACCATTTATCACCAAAAGAAAAATATTGATCAAAAACCTAGTCAAAGGAAGTCAAACTTGGGCTTTCTCCTCCTTTGCCCAAATGTTCTAATAGGACCAAGGCCATGTCAATCCATCACCCACATCCATTTACAACATCCACCCGTCGTTTCCAAGCCATTCCCATTCATTTTCCTTGATGTCCTAAAATGCTACAGGAGGGTTTTTTTTTCCATAAGAGGCTAAAATACACAGTGTAGAAATTATTTTTAGCATATCTTGAAAAACGTGCATCCATCAGCCAAGTTGTTTCATGGGGAGATGCATATCGATGATGGTAACTGGTGAGCCCCGGTATTGCACCAAGATTGTTGTAACTCCCAGTGGCTACTCTACTTTACTTTATCAACTCAGGGTTCATACAAACTTGGAGGTGACAGTGCTATATACACAACAGATGCATTCTACTCATGTCATCCTCTTCTCAGTTCTATGATGAGGTGCTATTGATAGGGTTACTTTTAGGGAAGGAATTTTGTCACACTTCTGAATGAAATCTAAGACTGAAAATAACTCATGAACATTACTCTATCAGCAAGAAAAGAAACTATTATAGATCAAAATGACTCATCTAGCTATCTGCAAGAAAGGAAATCCACACTTAAGCTAATGTAAGAAATAACGTTAAACTAAGTGGCATTCATGATTTAAATTTCTGAATTTCACTTGCAGAAAGGGAAAATAATCTAGGCACACATGCTAAACCAAATGATTGATTAAAATCTATCTATCTCATGCTTAAATGTTATGCTTAACAATGCATCTATAAATGACCTAACTATGCTTGTAAATAACTTTGTTTTGCAGCAAAATAGGGAGGCCATAAGGTGACCTAAGAGGGTCTTGGACTCGTGGTTTCAAAGCTGAAGGTATCTTGGAGGTTTTTTCAGGTCTAGATGAGGTGAAAGAGAGGTTTTGGGTTGAAGAAGTCATTGATTGACGTTGCTACAGGATGTCCAGTTATAGGAAACATGCCGAGGGTAGTTTGAGGCCAGAAATGGTGAGGAAAGGGGTAGGAGAGGTGAAATGATGGTGGATCTAGGTGGATGAAAGGTATCCAAAATTTTGGAAAATATCAAAACTTCTCTCAAAGCCTATCTTGCACCTCCAAGGTGGATCTCTGTGTTATGGTGGAGATGTCCAAAATCAGGGTTGAAGGCGTTTTGGTTGGAAGTCAGTTGATGAGGGGTGGAAACTGAAGCTAATAGTGTTTTTGGAGTCCTCCTCTACTGTTGTACTCAAACATGCAAGAAAACTACATGTTCATGCATTCATCATTGACAAATATATCATGAAAGTGGTGGAAAAGATGAGTTGAATTTAAGAAAACCTACCTATCCACTTGAAATATAAAAATAACTCTGCATCTACAACATATTTATGGTAAACAAATAAACCTATCTAACTTTTCCAAGAAATCATAAACTGAAAGCAAGTTTGGGTCTGTGGTGAACATCTACCCTCCTCAAGCTCCAATGGAAGAGGTGAGAGAGGGAGGCTTTAACACACAATTTTGGAGTTTTATATGATACTGCAACATGAACTGAAAGAAACTAACGACTGCAACATGAAAGGTAAAGAACTAATGACAACAACATGAAATGTAATAAAACTAAATACAGTGAGATGAAATGTAAGCAAACTAACAACAACACATAAAATGGAAGCAAACTAAATATAGTGAGATGAAATGTAAGAAAACTAACTACAACAGCATGAAAGGTAAACACAAATACATAAGAGAGACTCAAGCCAATGGATTGGGCCCTAACCCAGAAGCTCAGCTCCCTAAAACTAACTCAGTGAAGAAGAAACTGAATACTCATTTTATTTCATAACCAATCTTGTTACATATCATATGAAAGTCACAAATGTTTATTACAAGAGCTAAGAGTGATCTATCTATCTCCAAAAATCGAACCCTAATGAGATCATGCTCTGCCCTATTTATCCTAAAGGATAGCTACCAACAACTCCCTAAGGTGATTTATCCGCTTGGAACTCGAGAGAAGTGGAGCTTGGCTCCACTTGATCTTCCACTTGCTTGGTTGCCTTTGATTTCGATCCATTGGAGGAGAATCTCGAGGATACCTTGGTTGCCTTTAGGAGTTATGGAGGTCATGGTCAACCCCCTACAATCACTCCTTTCTGTCTACTTCAAGCCTTGATTGTGCAATATTCAGAAAAAAATGGCATATTCTCTTGATTTTAATGCATTTAAACCACATTTGGCCTTGGAAGTATGACACTGTTAATACACCATCTACTTTAAACAACATATGACCATAATGAAATTAAATGTGAGAAAGAGATACTAATAAGGCTAAAAAGGTGACAATTAATCCCCTAAAATGTACCTAGTGATGGTGCTCATCAGTGACATGCTTAAGCAATTTCAACAAATTACAGTGCACACTTTTCGAGAAATTGGCCTCCATTACCTACAACCATTTTTAAATTTTCTCGATATTCGTGCCTCCATTGGCCAAGATGTTTTATGGGGAGATGCATAAGGATGGTGGAAACATTCTCAAAAACTTTCAAGTCAATATAGTCTACCATTTGAGAGATATGTATAAAATAATTATGCTACTGGAGATTGTCCTAAAATGCTGCAGGAGCAACCAAAAGTGATACAGGAGGGAGATAAACTTGGAAAAAGAGCCCCAAAGGTCCTATTTTAATTGGGAAAGTTCCACTCAAATTCCTTCACCCCAATCACCACTCCATTCAGCCAAATCCATCACCAATATTCCACCTCTGACCACACATGAAAAAAACATAGAAAAGGGACTCTGACTTCATATTTTTTTTCCTTTCCCACAAATTTCACCACCTTCTAAAGATTTTATTCTTGTCCCTAAAACCCACTATAATTTTTCCAATTTCCTGAATGCAGTGTGAGATTGTGAGAAGAAATTAAATGAATTCTACCGAAGGAAACCAGTCTTGTAGTAGCCTTCACAAATTCATCAGAAAACATGATCCAAGGATTCTTATTACTCCATAATGAAGAGTTTTCCACCCTTGAAGCTTGAGGAAGCCACACCATCCTTGAGGAGAAATTGTAAGGTCAACCATTCACTCCAACAATATCATATCGAACTATGGAGAGATAATTGCAAGCAAGAAAGGTTCCATCAGTCAACTACATCATGTAAATACTTGTGAACCAACAAAACAAGGAAATTGTCACCTCCAAAGAACCATTGATCAATCATCAACTCATCAACAACATGCATGCCTCTCTAACAACCATCAGGTAGGTACAAATATGAAATATTCTTCACCTCTTCTCTTGAGCTTCTTATGGCTATAAATTTGTTGGTAATGCATGAGAGGTGGTTTTATAAGCTAAGGATGGGTCAGTAGTCTCGACCACGCTCAACCAATTGAGTGCAGCTAACTCCCTCACTCATGCAATGTGGAAAAGAAAAATTAAGAAGGGTGATGACTACAAGGTGTGAGGAAAATGGTTAAAAGGGGAAATTCATGCAAAGGCCAAGTCACCCAAGTGCACGAAGCCCTCTATCATAGAAATAAATAAAATCACAAGGCTCAACTTCAGTTGTATCATTGCTCATTCCCAAAACAATTAGAGAGGCTCATTAAGGCATCAAGGGTAGAGCTAGATGATACGAGGGGATGCCTAGGGTTATACATAAGAGATACAGAGTTGATTTGTAGGTGCTATAGGATCGGGCATAACTTCTACAGGAGAAACAAGGCTACTACAGGAGAAATAAGGCTACTACAGGAGAATCAAGGCTACTATAGGAGAGACATACTATGTGCTACAAGAAAAACATAACTGCTACATGAGAAAACACAGATGCTACATGAAGGCAGAAGTTGTTTCAAAAGACCCTGATTTTGAGGAATTTCACCCCCAAACCCTAGGATTCAAACGAAAACATCCAAAGGAAGGATAAATACATATTTCTCCTTGCCATATGTCAACAAGAAGCCTACAAAATTTCATTTTTTTTTCTTCAGTAGTATAACCTATGGGAAAAATTTGATAAAAGTTTTCAAATAAAAAATGAAATGTGAATGTTTCCTTTGAATTATGTGTGATAATAAGGGGAATTGTAATTATTTTTTGGTGAGCATGAAATCAACCTTCCTCCAGGAAATATAAGAATTTTTTTCTTTTTGCCTCTATCTTTAAAACCCTCATTACAGAAAAATATCTAAAACTTGTAGCATAAATAGAGAATTGTCTTGTCAAGTTTGGAAAGTTGCATTGAAGGCTATGGGGGGTGGATTTATCCATAGAAATCCCACAACCAAGAATAAATAGAAGAGTAAGGAAACCAAAGGCAAGAAGGCATTCACCATCAAAATAGAACTCAAACCATAGTGATGAAAAGAGGTTTTCCAAGAGGTCTTTAATCTCTTTCTAGCTTGTGTCCAAGGCCTAGAAGATGTTATAGAAATGTAAGAGGAAAAAATTAAGCATGAGGTACAATTTTGGTCAAGATTTGATAGATTTTGTGATGTTCTACAAATGTACTATAGGTGTCCTACAGGTCTACTACAGGATGCTTTGTATTGCTACAATATCGCATCCGAGGGCGTTTTGAGGGTTTCAAAGGTGTCCAAATGGTGGAAAAAGGTAACAGGAAGTTGGAAAAGGTGTGGAAGACCTTTCCAAACTGAAAAATATTCAATAACCCATCTTGCACAATGGTAAAATGGTGGGGTAATTGTATCTAGAACACTGTAATTTTTCTATGCACAAACAGTGTTGGAAAAATGAGTGAAAATGGAATTAAGGTGTCAAGGTGAATAAAATGTACCTACAAGCCAACAGAGTTCACTTGAAAAGAGGAAAGTTATATTTTTGCGCTTGAAAGACTGATAAAATATCATGAAAAGAACAACCACATCTTTGTGCTTATCCTTGCATAACCTACAACCAAGCTTCTTGGGAGAAAGGACAGAGGAATGTACAAGGGAGAGGCCACATGGCCATGAATGAGGCACAATTAAGTAACTAAGTTGCTGAGAGGATGAACAACACTTTTAGTAGGGGGGTATGATGGGCCTCCAAATTAGACATAAATTAAGGTTCATCTGACCATCTTTAGGCACATTAAACCTCTCTTTTTTGAATTAGATGACATATTTTAGCTTTAATATGTTCATTAGGAAGGTTTAGAGATAATTGCATATTTGTGCCTAATATTATTTATTTTTGTAGAATATTGTGAAAATATTGGGCAGATTATGAATATTTGGAGGAGGAGGTAGTCTAGGGGCTTTCTCCCTACTACAAGAGGATCAAGATTGGATAATAAATGAACATAATATCATGAAATTATTGAAAAAAAAATTGAGCTCCAGTGATTGAGAAAAATATAGGAATGTGTTCTTTGTCATTTAATGCAGATTCCTAATGTTGGGAACCAAATCCACTATTTGAGAGATTTTGCAAGGGAAAGCTTCCTCCTTTCAAGGAGAAAGATTATCCATCAATTTTTATAAGTACCAATTCGAATTTTCCTCTATGGGAATATATTTCATAGTTTTACTGTGGAGAAAACTTATTTTTTAGAAACTCCACTTTCATTTCTGGAAAGGATGTACTCAAATAATGAATTTTGGTGTCATTTTTAGCTTCTAAAGCTTGGTTTCATTCATAGGACTCTTAGCTTTCTTGGTATTTTCCATCACACTATCCTCAGATCCCTCTTATATAATTTCTGTATGTCCTTTGAATGTATTTTTCACTTGCATTTCTTATTTCTGCATTTACTATTCATGTTTATTTTGATGTAGGTTACATTAGTTAAATTATTGAAGTGATTTTTTTTGTAGGTTATTTAAAAATTCACAAGAATGATGCATCCTTAGAACAATTTTGAAAATTCATATTCATCATTGAGCTACTTGGATTGGTCTACTAGTTCACAAATCTAGAATTTCTAGAAAAACATTGTAGCAAAATAATAGTAATTTTCTACTATTTTTTAGAACATGCTAATGAGATTCATTTGATTTTATTCCACTTCTATTGGGCCATAAAAAAATTTACCCCATATCATTTTCACTTGATTAGGTTAGGCATTTGATAGGTTAACTAGCTCACTAGTTCTTGATTTCCAGTTTTTATAGTAGTAATTTTATGATGTTTTTTAGCACGTGTTAACAGAGGTAGTTTGGAGTGATTCCACTTGGAATGGATTCCTAAGGAATGATACTTAATAAAAAAAAAATCCCATCCCATTTTCAGTTGATTTGCTTGGGAATTTTTCAAGTTATCTCGCTCTTATTGCAAAACAAAGCCTCATGTAGCACCTCTTGTAGCACATGTAAAATTGACTAGATCTGCTCCAAAAGCTTTGTTTTTTTCCCCTTGGCTTAAATAATGACCCCTAGGATCTAAATCCATGATTGAGGAAGAATAACAACCACTTTGGACTTGTCTTTTTACAAATTAGATTAGGTTTATTTATTTGAATTCATGCTCTTATGATTTCAATTACAAATTGTTGTTCTTGCATAGGATTAATTTCTTTTCAAGGAAAATTTTCACATTATACAATTAGACTAATGATTCAAATTGATGAAAGTAGCAGAAGGTTTAAATTATGAAAATAGACAAGTACTTTTCATTCTTGCAAATAACATAACCTTTACCTTCTTGCAATTAGGATTAGTGTTTATATTTGAGCAAGTAGCATTTCCATTTCTTGCAAATAGAGTAACATTTACATTTCTACAATTAGTTTAGGCTAGTGTTTGATTTCATGATATTCACTTCATTGCATCAGATCAACGAAAGATGGACACATTGCATGTTTCACATATATTGTCAACACCTCTTAAGTTTGTACGAACCCCGAGTTGATAATTTAAGTTGATAGCCTCAGGGGTTGCAACATTCTTGTAGAAATACTGGGGCTCATCAAAAGCTACATGGGAGATGGAAGATCATATGTCGGCTATGTATCCTTGTTTATTCATTGGTTAAGTGAATTTCCTTGATATATGTTTTGATACATGTTTTGGTATGTATACATATGTATATGGATGTAAATATCACCATGAGTTGTGTTATAAAGCTACAATAAATGATATGGGTGTCATGTCATTGTGGTTGTCATGTTGTTATGTTGGCATGTTGGCATGCTTCTTACTAGGTTGATCATTGTAAAAACTACAACGAGCTAAGTTATAAAAATCCATAGGCAAAATGTTTTTCTTTCGACAGTCTTGTTGGTTGTAGGTGTCATTGAACACTAAGGATGGTGTTCCCTCAAGGGGGAGGATTCTTTAACATCCCTGATGAAAATTCCATGTAATAAAATTTAATAAAGGAAAAATAATAGCCAAAATTACAGGACATGTATTCCAAGTTGAATGTTTGGCAAAAACATCCTACTTCGGGTGTTCATTCGGTTTATTATGGTTAAGGAAATTAGCAAAGGAAATGGAAAAGGATTTGGAAAGGAAAAGTGGAATTTATTGGAATTTTGTTAATGAAAATAATGGAAATTAGGAGAAAAGGAAGGTGGAAAGTCATAGGTTGCATGTGAGGAGGAAAATCAAGGAAAATAATGGAAAATTGAAGAAAATAGAGGCATCATTAATAAAAAGGCTTGTGAGGATCAATTGGTACCTTTTGTCAGTTCAGTTTTGGAGCTCTCACTCTAGTCTCTCTCTCTCTCACTCTTGGACACTTAGATTTTCCTTGGAGCACTTCAGCATTGGATCAAGAAAATAAAAGAAGGAAAAGAGGAAGCAAGGATCAAGCAAGGAAGAGCGGGATCAAGCGGCCACATCGGGATTATTTGAAGGTATCGAGTTGCATGTATGATTTCCTTTCTATTTTTTGCATGAATGGTTATGCATGTGTGTTCTTGGTTCTCTTGTTTTCATTGGCATGGGTTTTCCAAGTGTGATAGTGTTCTTCATCCTTGCCTTTCCATTTCCGGATAGCCATGGTGTGATGGGGTTCTCATGTTTTGGTTGAGCTGGATTGTTGGATGGATTTGGAACTAAGTGAGGTGGTTCCTGAAATAAATAACACATGGCCTATATATCCCTAAATCAGGCTATGGATTTCATTAAATCCTTGGCTTAGAGACCCCTGAACCGGACTGTGGGTTGTGATAAAGATGGATTTTTGTGTTACCTTTGTGGGCCTAAGAATCCTCGACTGGTGAATGGTGGGATATATGGTAAAGCCTAGAGGTGGGTGCCCTCCATCAGGCCTAGGAATCCTTGGCCGGTGATTGGCAGGATATATGGTAAATCCTGGAGGGTGGAGTCTTGATTAGTCCTAGGAATATTGATCAATGAATGGAAGGATATAAGATAAAGCTAGAGACTAGGAGACAGGAAAATTCCTCACGGTGTAGGTGGATAAATCCAGTGGAATCCATGCTTTTTTAGGGCCAGTGATCTGGTGGGGATTGTGGTAAAGCCTGGTTATATTGATGAGGGTGAGGTGGTTTAGCCTCGGAAGCCCTAGTTGATTTCTGGTTATGAGTCTGACATTCATTCTTGGAATATGGCACGGGGGTGATTGGCTGAAATAAATATTTGGTTCAGCCAATCTATGGTCGGGTGATATGTGGAAGTCCTAAACCTAGTTGGCTTTGAATTCATTAATAAGTGTTCCTTTCCTTGGTATTTTATGTGCAAATGTACTGGTTCATATGTGGAATTTATGGAAATTGTATCCTTGTTATTTCTGTTGTTTATATGTTGGTTATGAGTATGTTTTATAATAGTGATGATGTATAGCTCTCATCATGTTTTGATTTGTAAATTATTCAAAAATAAATATATGACCTAATAAATGATACTGCAGCTAATATGATAAGGCATCAATGATTCTTAGTGATTCTAATATAAGTATGATACCCCTAAGCTCAGATATTTTATTATGTCCTGTAGAATGCATATTTGATGAAATGTTTGGCATGGCTAGTAGGGGTCCAGTCAATTCATTGATTAAATGTTTACATTAGTAATTTTTTTCAGCCTTATCTTTCTGGACAGTGGCCTGAGTCTTGGCCTTGAAAAAGTGGCACAGAATCTAGGTCTGTTGACACATGACTACTTGAAAAATTCCACAGTCGCTAGGATAGCCTTGTTATGGGAGTGACTGGAGGGTTCCAGTCGCACTATATCCTTGTCATGGGAGCGACTCGGGTGTTTCGTCAGTAAAATATAAGTGGCTTCAAGCGTTAATCACCTGGAAAGGTTGGTTGGCTCCTACAGGTTTTGTAAGATGTGTGAATGGTTAGTTTGATTCTCTTCCATCGGTTCCACTTCCTTAAGGTGACCTAGGAGGTTGAATCTCATCATAGTGGCCTCTCATCACATGTTTACCCTTGTGGACCGGTTAGCTTGGGTAAATGTGGTAGGGGGGTGTTATAACATAGCTCGCATCTAATAATCCATCTCCAATGTAGCTTCTTTGGTCCCAAAGTTCTTCCACTGCGCTTTAACTTGCTCGATTTCTATGTTCCAGGGCATAAACTATTTCCACTGCAATATGCATTGAGGTTCCAGGTGGAATTATCCTTCTGGATCCAGCTGCAATACAAACCAATCAATAACACTATCAACATCCTTTACATATATTTTAAGACATGAAACATTGAGAACATCATTGACTTTCACTATTGGAGGTAGTGCAAGTTTGTAGCCCACTGTTCCAATCCTCTCAAGGATCTCAAAAGGCCCAAAACACCGTGGTGCCAACTTAGCACATGATCCAATCCTCAAGGAGCTCTTCTTGGGCTTGATGCATAAATACACATGATCCCCAACGTAAAACTCCTTAAATTCCCTGTGTTGATATGCATAAATCTTATGGATGTCCTATGATGCCTTTAAATTCCTCTTTATAACCTGCATTTCTTGTTCCGTTTCTATCAACATGTTTGGTCCAACGAGTACCCTGTTAACTGTATCACTCTAGCTAGCGAGAGTATTACAACTTCGACCATATAGTGCCTTATACAAACTCATCCCCAGTGACTTTGGGTAACCATTGTTGTAAGAAAACTCAACCAATGGAAGGTACTCCTCCCATCTGCTCTGCTGGTGCATGACATACATCCTCAGCATGTCCTACAGGATCCTATTGAGCCTCTTTGTTTGTCCATTTTTCTGTGGATGATAAGTTGTACTGAAGGCCAACTCTATCCCCAAACCTGCAAACAACTCCTTCCAAAACTTGGAAGTTAACTTAGCATCCCTGTCTAACACAATATTCTTTAACACACCATGCAAATGCACTTTCTCTTTGATGAAGACCTGTGCTACCTCACTAGTTGAATAAGTAGTCTTTACTGGAATGAAGTGAGCTACCTTTCTCAACCTATCAACCACAACCATCATATAATCATGTTTCCTCGATGTCCTCATAAGACCTATAATGAAATCCATGGAAATGACCTCCCATTTCCATTCTGGATTCATAATAGGCTGAATATATCCATCTGGATGCTTACACTCTTCTTTCACCTACTGACAGTCCAAACATATAGCCACAAACTCTGCCACTACCTTTTTCAGATTCAGCCAATAGTAGAACTTCTTCAATGTTGTCAATGTATTTTGATATCCTGGGTGACCTAAATATGTCTCGACATGAAAATACATCAAGATAAGCTTCTTGAGCTCACTTTCATCCGACACATATATCTTTTCCTTAAATCTCACCAAACCATCTGTCGTGAGATGATAGTCGACATCCTGGTCACCTATACCCTACTATAACATGTGCCTAATCTCCCTATACCTATCATCCTGTGTAATATCTAATCCTATAAATCTGCCCCATATGATCTCATAGATGTTATATGATTTACCCGCACTCTCCTACTGTGAGCATATGCAACCTTGTTCTCCTTACCCTTGATGTATTTGATCTCGAAATCAAACTCATTGATCATGGCAAACCATCTATATTTATTTGCATTTAGATTTGGTTGGTCAAATAGGTACCTTAGCCCACTATGATCTCTCATCAATACAAACCTTCTGCCCTAGAAGATAATCCCTCCACATCTTCAAGGTGTGAATAATAGCGACCAACTCAAGATCATAAGTCACATAATTTTTCTCATGCTCATTCAATTTCCTGGACTCATAGCACACCATTGGTCCCTCCTACATAAGGACTCCACCAAGTCCTATTTTGCAAGCATATGTAGACACCACGAACTCTTTATACGGATATGCAATGTTAAGAATTGGAGTGTTCGTAAGAAACAACTTTGGCTACTCAAAACTAGCTACACATTCCTCTTTCCATTCAAATTTCTTACCTTTTCTTTGCAATTATCTAATAGGATATGAAATGTGTGAGAATTTATTGATGAACCTCCTATAGTAACCTGCTAACCCCATGAATGATACGACTTCATTACATTTATAGGAGTTTACCACTCTATGATAGCTCTTATCTTTTCCAGATCCATTGTTATGCCTTCCTTGGTGACAACATATCCCAAGTAATGTACCTCTGTCTGAAAGAAACTGCACTTGCTAATATTGGCATACAACTGATGCTCTCTTAGCAATCTCAACATTGTTGCTAAGTGTTCAACATGTTCTTCCTCATTCTTAGAACATATCAAGATGTCATCAATGAAAACAATAACAAACTTGTCCAGGTAAGGACGCAAAACACTATTCATCAAGCACATAAAAGTAGTTGGAACGTTAGTCAAAATGAATGGAACTATAACAAAACCATAATGCACATACCTGGTCCTAAAAGTAGTCTTGTAGATGTCCTCTTTTTTGATGTGTACCTGAAGATATCATGATCTCAGATCAATCTTTGAGAACACTACTTCTCCCTTCAATTGATCAAGCAAGTCATAAATCCTCGACAATGGGTACCTTTTCTTGATCATCACCTTGTTCATTTGCATGTAATTAATGCACAACCTGAGAGTAAAATCCTTCTTCTTCACAGACAATTCTTGTGCACCCCAAGGCTATAAACTTGGCTTGATGTATCCCTTTTCAAGCATTTCCTTCAGCTACAACTTCAACTCTATTAACTATGGTTTGCTCATCCTGTAAGGTGTCTTTGATGTTGTTTTCTTCTAGTACCAACTCAATAGAGAATTCCACTTCCCTATAAGGAGGAAACTTTGGAATCTCTGCTAGAAACACATCCTGAAAATGTTGTAATATAGGGTACCTCTTGAACATTTATGTGTCCTCAATATCCTTACCCTTGTCACTGGAAATATGAAATGAAAACATCACACACCCTTTCCTGTAACTAGACTTAGCCTGCATAGATGTGACCATCCTAACTGATGTAGGTTTCTTCTTCCCCTGCAAGATTCTCTTTTCCCCATTATCATACAGGCACTCAATAGCATTATCATGACAATCTACTTTGGTCCTGTGAAGGTACATCCAATCCATACCCAAAATCATACTATATGATCCCAATGAAAATACATTTATATGTGCTGTTCCAGGCATATCATTTAACTAAAATTCATAAGCTCTTACCCAATGATGAACTCTCTTCTTAGTACATGTAGCCAACTGCACTAACCAAGACTCTGCATGCACTTATTTTCTCAAGCCACACTAATCCACTAGGTCAGGATTAACATAACTATAATTATAACTGGGATCAATAAAAATAGAAACAACTCGCCCACATAACTTACCTTCCATCTCAATAATGGATGATTTGTGATCTACCTGCTTAATTTCCACAATATCATAAATATGAAGGTTATTACCAGCATCCCCAACTATTTACGCCTCATGAGAACTATAGATCTAAGGCCTACCACCCTTGTACAATGGACAATCCTTCTTGTGATGATCTTTTCCACATATCCAACACTGCAATGGTCCCCAACCATCATCTTTAGTTTGTTGCTCTCCAAGCTACGACCCATGTCCCTTATCAACTGCATTGAACTTCTTGTAAGGAACCACATTTTCTTTCTCACCTACATCCTGATATCTTCCCCACTTCGGTGGTCACTTCCATTTAACTTTCTCATTTCCCTTCAACTCACACTTAGGCTCAGCTTTGAGCTTTGACTGCTAATAAAAATTATTCAACTTTTGGATGGCCTCCTCCAATGATCTAAGTTCATCAAACTCAATCTGGTCTCTATATGTTGTTTTCAACGCATTGATGCATCTATGAATCTTAGCCTTCTCATCCTTGAGACAAGGCGCATACCTCAGTAGCTCCAGGAACCTGCTAGTATACTCATCAGCTGTTATAGAACCCATATGAAACTCATAAAATTCCTTAGCTCTATCATCATAGTACCTCTATGATAGGTACTTATTCTTGAAAAGTCTCTCGAACTCATCCCAAATTAAGTCTTCTTTCCTAATACCCTTGACATTCTTCAAATATT
This sequence comes from Pinus albicaulis, assembly GCA_034641835.2. Taxonomy (NCBI): domain Eukaryota; kingdom Viridiplantae; phylum Streptophyta; class Pinopsida; order Pinales; family Pinaceae; genus Pinus; species Pinus albicaulis. The sequence continues at coordinate 430,553,301 of CM076584.1, read as the reverse complement.
CCCACCAAAAATATGCATTCCATTTAAGATTGAAAGTGGCTATCTTGGCTTTCATGTTCTCTGAGTAGCTATGCAATCTGAAGAATTTTTTCATCCCAAGCAACCATGACTCTGCATCTTTTGACTTCTTCATCTCTCCATCGAATGTAGGAGGCTTGAATTTCTTAAAATCCTCAAGCAATTACTCACTCCCCATATAAGGATGATGACATTGATGATTGCGATGATAATGTCTCCTAGATGAGGAACTAGAATGAAGCCCACACATACTAGTTCTCCTGTAAGGTGAATCTAGTGATCTACCTCCTTTGATTGTATCCCCTCTATCCGGCCTATATCTAGACTGAAACCTGCTACCATAGGCTCCATTAGTCTTCTCTTTTTTCTCTTGACTTATCCTCAACTTCCCCTATCTCTGCAACTTTGAAAAGTTCTAAATATTCGCTGCATTGACTTCTACTTGCTTTTCGTGAGCCCTCGCAATTCTTTCCTAAGCCTCAACCAACCATTCATTTTATGCCTTGAAAATTCTGATCTTTACCCTCAAAATCCTCAATGTCTTTGCTATACTAGGAGAATAATCTCCTCCTTGTTGCCCAAATGATATGTAGGAAGAGTCACGGGAACTATAGTCTGCCATTTTTCTCATCATCTTTGATTCTCTTCTTCCTACAAGTGTACCTTGTCAGATAAACCAAATAGATACCAAAATCAAACCCATACCTCATTGATGTTCAGGGGAGGCTTATCTAATCTGAAAAATCAATCCACATTAGCATGATACATATATAATCATAATCATATCAATATAAAAACATTATGCATGACCATACCAACTATATACCTTGATCCCATGCATGAAAACAATATCCATGAAAACATCAAATTTTACCCAAACAAAGCCCAACCCACTCTAATACCACCTTCTAACCACCTCCTCCCACATTCACCCGCTTTCACGAGTTTACCCGAGATAAAAATGAGTTGAGGGTCACTATTATAAGACTCAACCTCCTATATGACCTTAAGGAAATGGAGTCGACAACTTATACCTTACTAACCTCCCTCATGTGCTACAGGACCTCCATGAGCAACCAAACCCCTATAGGTGTCCAACCCCTAAGTTAACTCACTCTTTCATTGACCTAGAGCCTCAGTCGCTCCCTTTCCAAGGCGTGCAAGCGACTATAAGCCTCCATTTTCTCCCATAGGCCTACCTACCAGCAACTGTGGAATTTTCCAGTTAGTTTATGCAATAAACCCCGAATTCTGAGCCACTTTTTTAGGGCTAGGACTTAGGCCTTTGCCTAGGATTCAATTAAACTTCCATAAATGATGAATGACATAGAAAAAAAGCTTCCAAACCAAAACTTGAATCAGGACTTGACCTGGCCCCTCCCAATGAGAGTTGACATTCCGTCAAACACATGATAAACATGCAACCTACAGGTCATGAATGCATATCTGAACATAAGGATCTGAAACTTATTTGAGGTTTAACAAGAAGGATCAATGTATTCTCACCATTGTTGTCATAACATCAATTAGGTCATGCATTAATGAACATGTGATAAGAGCCATACATAAATCTGCCATATAACCAACATATAACCAGATAGATTACAATGATAGAACAACCATTAAATCCAAATAATAACAAGTAAATTTACTCATAAAAGATAAGAAAATCTTAGCTCTTATTAACCGTATGAAAATCCAACCATGTCAGGGACTTCCATGTACCACCCGACCATAAATTGGGTTGAACCAAAGCTTTCTTTCAGCCAATCACCCCTATTTCATATTCCAAGAATGAATGTGGGATATCATGGATAAATAAATCCATAAAAAAAATTGGAATCCATAGGTTAAACCGCATCCACCCTCACCATACCGTGATCTCACCTAAACTAGTTATGACGTCACAAAACCAAACCGAGCTTGGATGCCTAAGAATTTGTTCGCCATCCATTGAGGAATTTTATTGTCTCCACCCACCTGTTGAGGGTTGTTTGTATTAAACCATCTCAACCTCCAACCCTTGGGATTTCCTGAGGCAACCTCACTCGAATCCAAAACCTTTCGACAATACAAAGCTCAATCGAGAATGAATCCCATCACACCATGGCTATCCAGAAATGGAAAGGCAAGGCTAAAAGCACTTTCAAAACCCGAAAAAATCCATGTCAATGACAACAAAGAAACCAAATACAATCATGCATATACCATGCATGCAAAAATCAACTACGAAATCATACATGCAACTTTTTACCTGCAAGTATTCCCGCTGAAGTCGCTTCATCCAACATTTCCTTGCTTGATCCTTGCTTTCCTTGTCAGTCCTTTGCTTGCTTTCTTTCCTTCTCCTCTCTGAGACTAATTCCAAAACAAAATTGAAAAAAGGCCCCAAATTAACACTTTGATGTCTTTTTATTCTTCATACCTCTAATTTCTTCACTTTCTTTAATTTTCCTTCAATTTCCTCCTCACATGAAACATGTGACCTTTCACCTCCCTTTTCTCCTATTTTCCTTTATTTTCATAAATAAAATGCCAATAATGCCTTTTTTCCTTTTTAAATCCTTTGTCGTTGCCTTTGCCAATTTCCCCTTAGTCATAAACACAAGTGATGCCCACTAGGATGTTTTTCCCATCATTCAACTTGGAAGAAGTGTCCTGTGACCTTGTTCTTATTTTTCCTTTATTAACTTTATTCGATGGATTTTAACCTAGGTATGTTACAGGCACTGTGTTTTTTCATTTTATAAAAATAATTTTTCCATGGTGCACCATGTTCTATGTGGCACCAATGCTTGTATGGATAGTAACACACTGGTGTGTTTGTATATTGTAGATGCACTATCCAAAAAGCATTTGCTTAAACGTTTTCCCACCCACCTCCACTACAAATGGATTTTGGGCTATTTTTATAGGGGCTTCCACAAGAACCTTCGCTAGAAGGTCCTTTCCTTGTAGTGAATGACAATAATTCAATGAATACAATCCAATTTGAGGGTGTAACCTTCTTATGATAAAATGAATATAATATAAGACAATATATGATGATTCTAAGACTAGGTCTCCTTATATATATATATATATATATATATATATATATATATATATATAAGAGAGAGAGAGGGTACAATTATGATGAAAGGGTACAATGAAAAGGTTATGTCCTACATAACATTATACCAATAGGAATGTAATAATTAAATATATAGAGTTTAATAAGGGGTTTTAAGATTAATATGTTCTTGTTTAGGGATTAAAAACATAGTGCTTTCAAAATAACCATTCCATATCTACATATGGAATTTACATTCCTAAGCCCCTTAATTGTCCATTTATTTAACTTCCTCATTTAGGTATTTTTTAACTTGAAAAAATAGTGTTTCTTGTAAATTATGATTTAGGAATCGAATTTATTTGTGGTTTATACTAGCTCATCGAGGGGATTATGGTAGCATGAATATCTAAGAACTCAAATGATCATCAATGAGTCTCAATATCCTTAATTGATAACTTGAAGTAATTTGAGTCCCTAAATCACTGCTAAAGCTTTAGCCTCCATGAATTATAGATTTAACCAGGGCCTAAGCAAGTTTAATCCTTTAATTTCCTTTAGGGATTAGAATAATCACCCCACTTTCCTAGTTGAATCTATCACCTGTAAGTTGTGCTTCAAGGCTCCATGAAAGAAGAGTATTTTTTTTTTGGGAAATCCCACTAGTGTGTAAACTTATTCTTACACTACGACAAAATTGTGTCATTAGCTTCATTTTTAGCCTCCCTTTTCACTCATATTTACATTTTTTTGTATTTTTTGTATTTTTATGAAAAATTAATGTTATTTTAGGGTGGCAATGCTAAAGTTGGCGTTATTTCACTAGTTAGAGCTAAGGGTGGCACTGGTAGAACTAGGCGTAGCACTAAGTTTGACATTATGTCTGATATTGGGTTAAATGTTAAGTTTAGTGTTGAATTTAGCTTAGGGTTTCTTGTTTAACTAGATAAAAGTGGGGGTTGGGGGAATTTTCAATAAAAATTAAGAAAGATAAAGAGGTAAAAATAATCCACTTATGTTAATCCTCAAGACTGAGAGGATATTTCTCTTATTTTAATTAAAAATCTTATTTTTCATTACAACAACCCTTCAAACCCAATTATATCATACTTTTATCATTTCCTCTCGTTGTCTCTCCTATTCTCCTCCCTTCTCCTTTCTCCCTTAGTCTTTCATCCTCATGAAGTACAACATTTTAGTTATGGATAAACTTCCACGAGGAAGGAAATGGATTCTCCCTTTCTTTATTCACCTTCCATTCTCTTTCAATTTGATTTTCCTTCGTTTATTTGCTAATTTTTATCATTATTTTTTTGTTGTAGGTTTAAGGGCCCATGCATGGGGGATAAGGTTTCATAGAGGGAGATCTTGTGAAGGTAATGTTTTCTCCCTTTCTTTCTCCTCCTCCCTTCATCTTTTAGTTTTATTTTATGTTTTTTATTTACTAATGTTTATTGTTGTTTTGTTGTCACGGGTTTAATGGACAAAGAGGAAAAAAATGACATCTTACGGGGCTATGTTCAATAAAAAAGTATGATTCATGTTTGTAGCCTAAGAAATTCCCTTGCATTTTTTTAACGAGATCCAAGTTCAAATTTTAGCACTTTATATCTCTTAGTTTTCTATTAACTTCATATGTTTAAATTTATCTTAGATTTCCATCAAGTCACTTTTTTGCATTATGCTAGTTTTAGTTCACGTCTTCACTTTTAATGACATATTTTTGTGAGAATGTATCTCAAATGGAGTTTTTCCCATTTTGTAAGTGATCTAGATTCACTGTCCCAAAATTTCCTTGCCATTTTCCATTTCTATTTTCATTTCTTACCATTTTTTTTCCTTATCGATTTTAATTTTCACTTGGTTAGTCTAGTTTTTGTTCAAACCTACAATTTTAATGTTTATGTTTTCATGTGATTGCAACTTAAGTAAATCTTGTGCATTTTGAAAAGTGATCTAAGTTCAAATCCCAACATTTCCTTACCATTTCTCATTTCTATTTTTCATTCTTTTCATTTTCCATTTTTTTTTTTGTAAATTTCAACTTATAAATAGTTGGCACTACACCTAGTGCTAAATCCAATAGAAAACTACATTCTAAATCTGACATTAAACTAAACTTAAATATGAAAATAACTTTAATAATAACTTCTAGGTGTAAAATACCTCTAGGAAATTAACCTAATACAAACCACACAACCTTCAAGTTAGTCCGTAGCTATCATATCCTTAAACATATTTATTATGGTGCCATTTGCTCGAATGATCTTAAGTACATTATTTTGGATTTTTTTATCTTGAGTTTGTTTATGAAAATTTTTGGATTTTTCATGTTGACTTTGAGCCATAGTGATTTGTATTTGAAATTTGCTTGAGGTATGTGAAATTTTGCAAGTGATTCAATTAGTGTTTTAAGCCTCTTTTATCAAATTCTTAAACACATAAACATGGAATTTAAACTGAGTTTTTCCAGAAAAACATAAGACAATATCACCATAATAGTAAACAAACAACAACAACTTATGAAGGATTTCACCCCTCCTGGGCTACATCTCCTGGTCCAACTTCCAATGCTTGGGCCTCTTTCATTATGCTCTAAAAATGGTGTTTACATACATTTACAGTGCTCAAATGGTTGTACGGATAGGTCCAATGGCTCCACAGCTATCAAAAATCCCTGTCTAGCTACTTTCTTCTCCCAAAAAGGATAAAAACTGAGAAAGTTATGAGCTTCCCAAGTTTTGCTGCTAGTTGACCCACAAATTTGCCAAGTTTGACCAACTCTCCTACAATTTCGCCCCAATTTTCACTAATGAAGCAAAAAATCGGTGCAATTCTGGCACAAATTGTGGAACCGTTAATTTGCATAATGTAGCCTAAAATCCAAATTTTTAATTAATATTGGTTGGCCGAATTAATTGAATATTTAATTATTATTTCCAAATAGCGTCGTATTCAAACTTAAATACAACGTTTAAACCATATGAATTAAGTGACAATGGTGTGGTGCATTGGTAATACATGTAGATTGTTGTTGGGAGGTTGCAGGTTCAACCCCTGGCGACCTCACTTGAACCTTAACAAAAATTTTGGCCAACTAGGAGGTGCCACATGGCAACCTCCGGTTGGGCCACGTGGTAGCCTCTCATTAGCCTATCAAAAACCAATCAAAATTTTCCCAGTCAACGCCAATGAATTCCTCCAAGTGTCAATATATGATTGGCTCTTTCAATCCAATAATTTTTAGAAATCAGCAAGCCTAGTCAGCATGCCACGTCAGCAATACGGAGTGCTGACTGGGTAGCCCTTCACAAAATTTTGCATGTTTGCCAAATTGATCATAACTCATTTCCGGGAGCATACGACGTCCGTTTTCCGTGAAACGAGTTGCACCGGATTCAAGATGACTAGATCTACGTGGTCGTACATGTTTCCCTCCAATCTGACAACTTTCATTTTGAGCACCGGATCACTCCTCCCCACTGGAATATTTTGAACTGAAAAATATTTTTTATTACTGAACATTTGGATGAGGGTATAGCCCCCTCACCCTTCCAGTCTCAATCCACTAGAATTTTCTTGAATTCAACAATTTTAGCTTTTCATGAAAATTGATCTTTTCTCTTGATTCTGGAGACCCTATCTTGTTATTGTAGATAACATCTCGCTGCAATTTCCTAGAATTTGTAGAACAAAAAATTGTCCTAGAAGAAACAAGCATGTTCCCTCCTCAGTTGTCATTCAAAGGAAACTTAAACAACTTGAAATTCTTCTCACCTTGAAAACTGTCGACATGATGTTGTTTAGCTTGTCTTGCCTTGTACTTGGCTTGACTCTTGACCAAGTGTGTTTGCCATTACCATGTACCATTTTGAAACCCCCAAGAAGAACTTGTGGAACCTATGTATTCTTTGTCAATTTTCTTTGGCGCTTGCTCTTTGACCTTTGCATCCTTTAGCACCGACACCTTGTTCCCATCACTGTTCAAAAATGATGTATATAGTTGTAATTTTTTCTCGTCTTGTTTACCTCTTTTAGAAGGCAACATGTTAGAGTCTTGAAAAAAATTCTTACAACCATTAGAAACCTTAATGAAATCTGAATTTTCATTTGATGCATCACCTTGAAAGGTCTCATTCACAACATCTTGATGCTTGAACATTAACAAAGAATTTTTTTGACCAGCATTAACAATTATCTTCATTTGTCCAGCATGAACATAGTTACCGATCAAACGGGAACTATTACCTCAAAACGAGAACTCTAACAAAAAAACATAAAAAAACCATGAAAAAACACCCGAAAACAAAAAATTGTATTCTGGAATAACCTCTCTTTTTTTCGGGGTAAATTTTCAACATTTTTTAAAAAAGAAAGTAAAAGCCAATTTTTTTTTGTGCAAAAAACACCCCGAAAATGAAAAGTTGTATTCTAGAATAACCTCTTTTTTTCGAGGTAAATTTTCGACATTTTTTAAAAATAGAAGTAAAAGCCAAATTTTTTTGTACAAAAAACACCCCGAAAACAGAAAGTGTTGAAACAAAAATTTTAGAATAATAAAAATTTATATTAAAAAAAATTAAAATAATTGAAAAAAAAAAAACAAAATTCATTATATTTAAAAACAAAAAAAAGAAATATTAAATTTAAAAAAAAAAAAAAAAAAACTAATAAATTAAAAATATAAAAATTTAATTTAAAAAGAAAAAGAAATTTTTTTATTAAATTTAAAACAAAAAATTTTAAATTTTAAAATAAAAAATTAAATTTGAAAAAATATATTAAATTTTAATAAATTAAAAAAATAAAATAAAATTTTAATAAATTAAAAAATAAAAAACATTATTTAAATTAAAAGAAAAAAATTAAAAATTAAAAATAATTAAAAATTAAAAATGAAAAAATAACTCCGGATGCAGATGATTGTCTTGGTTGATGGGACATCAATCCCCGGGTGACTCCCGATGGAGCTCGCGTGGGGTGGCCATATGGCCCTCTGCAGCTCCATCATGGCTGCATTAACTTCGCCAGCTCGCTCAGCATTAACTCATTATGGCCGGCTTCTTCATCACCGCACTCTACTCGACTGGTTCGCGATGGCGTTTGTCTTGGATAGCTCAGATTGTTCCTATGCTATTTGTAGTTCTCCACCTCCCCTGTGGGGTGCTTGCCATTCTACGTGTGCTGAGGCGAGCGTTCGTACCCAGACAGGGCGACGCTGCTCGCTCTTTGGCTGTTTGGAGATGTTGTCGGGCCTTCACTTCACCCAGAGCGCCTTTTGCTATTCGAATTTCCATCTGCATGCCCAGTCTGCTAACTCCTGTTGGCTCCCTTCGCTTTCTACTTGCTCTTCTTGTCTCAGGCACTTCCAGCGCACCTCTGTGGACATGCCACGGCTTCGACACAGGATGCGGTGCCGTCGTGGAGCAAATAGAGGTCATGTAGCCCGCTCTCGGCCTTCCACCAGCTCTGACACTGAGACCTCCTCTAAGGACGTTGTGTGGGGTCGCTATCTGGATACTCGTAGCCAAAGGGGTCGCGCTTGCCATCTTGGCAATGTTCACTTCGCTCAGACCACCCCGCTTCCCTCTATTGACCCTCCAAGGCCTGTCTCCCCTGCTTCCCATGCATCTGTCAGTCATTCCCTTCACCAGTCCTCCCAGAGAGTGGAATTCTTCTTCGAATGCTCTCTCAATCAGCCCAGCATTACTGCTTTTGTCATTGTAACCCTGAGAGAAGAGTTGCCTATCCTTCATTCCTCCTCTGCGCCTGGCCCTATTCCCACATCGCTCGGTCCTAATTCCTCGCCGACTAAGAATGATGCCCTGAACCTTGATGCGCCCACTAGTTTTGTGCACTCCGACCTGGGCAAGGAACCCATGCAGGTGGATGTCACCAACAAGGACAACGAGCCAAAGGAAGATGACAAAGATACAAGGGACGAGTACTGGTGCAGAATTATGGAAGAACCACCTTCCCCAGCTCATGAACAGTGAATTTCACTCCCCTCGGCTTACCATGGTACAGGTGCTCAATCGTTCTGGAAGAATTTTTGATTTTCTATGTTCCTCTTCAGCTGAAATAGCTGAATGCTACTCTAGTCTAGTTTTTTCTGTTATGTTAAATGTTATGAACAATGGGTCGGTTTCCCTTTCAAGGGCGGCGAAACTCTCTCTAAAAGAACTGGTTTCCCACTCAGGGCAGTTCAGAATTTTTGTTAAGCTTGGCCATCAAGCCCAGTTTTCAGGCTTCCATAGCTGAAACTGTGGTAGTTTTGTATCAATATGTTTTATAAATAGAATTAGTATTATTTACAAAAAAAAAATAAAAATGAAAAAATAAATAAAATAAAATTATTAAATAAATTTTTTTTTAATTAAAAAACAAATAAATTTTAAAAATTGAATTAAATTTAAATGGTAAAAAATAAATTATACATATATTAAAAAAGTATATATTAAAAAAAACAAAAAACAAAAAACAAAAAAACAAAAAAACTTTTAAAATGAAAATTTAAAAAAAAAAAAAAATCAATTAAAAATGGAAAATGGAAAAAAATAAATAAATTAAAAATATTAAATCAAAAAACAAATTAATTTAAAAAAAAATAAAATTTAAATTTAAATAAAAAATATTAAATTTTATGTAATTAAAAAGAAATAAAAAAATAAAAGAACACAAATATTAAATTTAAATAAATTTAAAACCAATTTTAAAAAATTATTAAATTTTATTAAATTGAATTTTAAAAAATAATATTAAATTTAATAAAAAATAATAATAATAATAAAAATTAAAGTAAAATATTCAATTAAATTACAAAAGAAATACGAAATTTAATAAGTAATTAAAAAATTAAAAACAAGAAAAAAATTTATTAAAATTTAATAATAATAATAAAATCGAATTTAAAAAAAAAAATGAGTTGTGTCGCCGAGGTGACGGTGGGGACCGGCCACTGGGCGTGCAGGGAGGCTGTCCAAGGGTGGTGGCGGGGGCCAGCCGTTGGGCAGGTGAGGGGCTGCTTACAACCTTCTCGCCCACCCAGCGGTCGGCCCCCGCCGCCTCCTAGGCGGGAGGTCGATTCCGGGAATCGACCTCCCGCCCAAGTAGTGGTCGGGGTCGGCCGATGAGAGGGAGGGGAGGCTGCAAGCATCACCCCGCCCTTCCAGTGGTCGACCTCCGCCACCACCTGGGCGACGCAACTTCTTCTTTTTTCAAATTAAATTAAATTTTTTAATTTTTTTTATATTTTTTATTTTAATAAAAAAATTATTATTTTTTATTATTTATTAAATTTCGTATTTTTTTTAATTTAACATTTTTTTTTAATAATTAAATTTAATATTTTTTTGTTTTTTAATTTAAATTTAAATCTAATAAAATTTTAATTTTTTTAATTTAATTTTTATATTTTAAATTTCAATTTTTAAAAATTTTTCTTTTAAGTAATTTTTTTAATTTAATATTTTGAGGTTATTTTTTTTTTATTTTAAGTTTTAAATTTATTTATTAAATTTTTTAGAATTTTAATTTTATATATATATATATATATATTATTTATATTATATATATATATATATATATATATATATATATATATTATTTATATTATATATTTTATTTTATTTTATATATATATATATATATATAATTTTATTTTATATATATATGTGTGTGTGTGTGTGTGTGTTTTTTAAATGTTTTCTTTTGGTTTTTTCATTTTAAAAGTTTAATTTTAATTTTCTTTTAAAATTTGTTTTATTTTTTAATTTATTTTTTATTATTTTAAATTTTTATTTTTATTTTTTTATTATTATTTTTTTTAATTTAAATTTTTAAATTTTAATTATTTTTTATTTTTTATTTTAATTTTGATTATTTTTAAATTTTCTATTTTAATTTTTTTTTTTAATTCTATGGTATTTTTTTTAATAAGTTACAAAAAATTATTTTTGATGTGTTTTTTTTTTTCTTTAAATTGTGTGTGTGTGTTTTTTTTTTTTTAATTTAATTTTCGATTTTTTTATTTTTTATTTATTTATTTATGTTTAAATTTTTTATTTTTACAAGTTAATTTTGTTTTTTCACTTATATATATATATATATATATATATATATATATATATATATATATATTTGAGTTTTTTTGTCATGCTTTTCTTATTTTATTTTTATGTTTTATCAACATGAAAATCACCACTCTAAAAAAATGGTTGAAGCTACATCAACACTTTTCAAAATTAGCATGAAAATCACTAACATTTTAAAACAAATGTTCATACTTCATAAATAAAAAAATTAAAGTGTCAAAATATGCTCCAAAAAAAAGGGTGATTCTGCATCACCACTTTTCAAAATCGGGTGCTTTTTTTGCTACCTCAAAAAAGTAGGTACTAGTTCAGTTACCTATTTGATCGGTAACTATGTTCATGCATAAGAGATAAATTCATCTTCTTACTATGCGCTCTAACAATGTACTCAATCCCATTCTTGAACAAGTGATACTTATGCTCATGGCGATGAAAAATTTCTCTCCTATCATAAAGATACGGGCTTCCCAAAACAATACCAGAAATATCAAGAAGAACAACATCAAGTTCAACTTCATCAAGAAAGTTTGTAGTGATTGCAAATCTAAGTATGCACTTCCTCATTACCTGCAAATTTGCATTCTTACATATCCAACCTAAAGGATAAGGTCTTGGATGTGGAATGGTCTCTAAATTCAACTTCTTGACTAATTCTTCTTAAATAAGATTTGCTTGTGAACCACTATCAAATAGGGTGTCAATCTTGGTATGCTTTGAAATAAATCTAACATGGAAAAGCTCAATTCTTGTTTCTTCATCTTGACTACTATTTAAACAACTTGAAGAACTAGTACTTGCAATGTCATTACCTTTCAAACCCATTGCAGTGATCTTTGTTTCATCTCCAGAATCAGAACCTAAATCATGTATTATTGTAGCAGTTGTCTTCTCCTTTTCCTTGTTTTTAATCCTTTTGGGTCTCATCTCTAGATGAAGTTTCCAGCAATGATATTCATCGTGCCTATCTTTGGAACAATGTTTGCATGTGAGTTTTTCTTTCTCCATATTGATGGAAGCATTATTCTTACCTTTACCCTTGAACTTACCCTTTCCTTTCTCTTCAAACTCAAAGGTATCCTCACTTGTCTCCTCTAAAACACATTTCCCTCTTGCCTCTAGATGTGTGGCCTGTACACATACTTCATCTAAATTTGAAGGATTAAGCATGAGAATAGTATGTCTTAGGTAATTATGCAAACCTCCAATGTATTTTAACAAAGTTTCTTGAGATGTCAAATCTACACCCAAAATTAGTGCTCTTCTCCTAAACTCATGAGTATAGCTTTGCACACTTTGTCCTTTACCTTGCCTAAATTTTTTCCAATCCATTATAGTCTTTTTCATGTATGCTAATGGGTAAAATAGTCTTCTCAAGGTAGCTACAAAATCATTCCAAGAGGTTAAGACCTTACCATGTGTCTTCATGTCCTCTTGAGTATTGGCTTCCCACCAAATAAGCGTTGCACTTTCCAATATAAATGAAGCAAGATGAATATTTGTGTCATCATCCTTGATTATTTGAATCCCACAGTACACTTCAAGCTGACGTACCCAATTGTCTAATATCTCATCATCTACTTCTCCATCATACATAGGAAAATCAAACTTAATGTCAAGCTTAAAAAATGGACTTTTACCATGACCTTTTGGAGAATGTGGAGGTGTTTTTGAAGGGATTGTTGTGGAATGAGATGATGGTGAAGATGGTGGTGAGGATGGTGGTGAGGAGAATGGTGGTGTCAAAGGTGGTTTGTCACCATTCCCATTACCTTTTGGAGGCTTGTCCCCATCTCCTCCTTCTCCTTTTGAAGACTTATCTCCCTTTGGAGAATTGGAGCTCTCACCTTGTAACCTTGTGCTTCTATCCTCATAGAGAACTTTCACCATTCTTATCATATCAAAGAATGATTTCCTGAAGTATTTTTCATCCTCTAACATATTTTTAGGCTCTCCTTCATGTGAAATACTTGTTGAAGCTTCAACTACAATTTGAGGTAGAATATGTGGTGGAGATTCTAGCAAACTTTCTCTCATTGTCCTTGACCTAACTTGAGGACTTGCAACCAAAAGCTTTCCTTCTCCTCTTTTGAGCTTCAACCTTGTAAGCATCACATACACTTGCAAACAATTAAACCCTCACAACAACAAAGAAAACCTAAGCATTGATACCAAACTTAATCTGTATATGAAGTTTGCTTGAAGTATGTAAAATTTTGCAAGTGATTCAATTAGTGTTTTAAGTCTCTTTTATCAAATTCTTGAACACATAAAAATAGAATTTAAACTGTGTTTTTTGCAGAAAAATATAAGACAATATCACCATAATAGTAAATACATAGCAACAATTGATGAAGGAGTCCAACCCTCCTGGGCTACATCTCCTGGTCCAACTTCCAATGGTCGGGCCTCCTTCATTATGCTCTAAAAATGGTGTTTACATACATTTATAATGCTCAAATGGTTGTACAGATAGCTCAAATGGCTTCATAACTATCAAAAATCCTTGTCTAGCCTCTTTTTCTTCTTAAAAAGGTTAAAAACTGAGAAAGTTATGAGCTTCCCAAGTTTTGATGCTAGTTGACCCACAAATTCGCCAAGTTTGGCCAACTATCCTACAATTTCGCCCCATTTTTCGCTAACAGAGCAACAAATCAGCTCAATTCCGATGCAAATTGTGGAACCGTTAATTTGCATAATGCGGCCTAAAGTCCGAATTTTTAATTAATATTGGTTCGCCTAATTATGTCCAAATGATGTCGTATTCAAACTTAAATACAACATTTAAACCATAAGAATTAAGTGAATACAACATTTAAACCATAAGAATTAAGTGAAAATGGTGTGGTCTGTTGGTAATGCATGTAGATTGTTTGTGGGAGGCCGTGGGTTTGACCCTTGCTGACCTCACTTAAACCTTAACAAAAATTTTAGCCAATTGGGAGGCGCCACTTGGTGGCCTCCGGTTGAGCCACGTGTTGGCCTCTCATTGGCCTATCAACAACCAATCAAAATTTTCCTAGTCAGTGCCAATGAAGTCTTGCCAAGTGTCAAGTTGTGATTGGCTCATGCAATCTAGTCATTTTTCCAAATCAGTAGGCCACATCAGCAGTACGGACTTCCTACTGGGCAACCCTGCACAAATTTTTTTATGTTTTCCAAATCGATCAATACTCATTTTCGAGAGCATACAAAGTTTGTTTTCTGCGAAAGGAGTTGATCTAAATTTAGGAAGACAAAATCTACGCGGTCGTTAAGGTTTCTCTCCAATCCAACAATTTCATTTTTGAGCACCAGATCACATAGGTTGCATGGTTTCAATGTCCAATGTTATTATTCATTTTGTTGGGCTTTGAAAATTTTAATAAAGTCTTTTTTTCTCCTAAGATAACAATATTGCATTTATTGTTTCCCCTTCCCTTTGAACATGAATGAGTTCCAATTATTTTCCAATTAACTTCCAAGACTTTGGTCAAAGAGTAGAGATTCTTTGTCCATTATTTTAGACCCCTCTTGACTACTTTAATGTTTTGTTCATAGAAAAAGGATGGAGAACCTAACCTCATAATGGACCAAGAACATTGAATAATATCCCAAGCTTCTTGATGCTCAAACCATAAGGGGTTGACTTTAAAAAACAAGGGTCCAAAATATTTTGCTAGTTCTTGTTGTAACAAGATTTGTTTATGGTTTGAGACCACTATAGAGAAATCATTATGGAGGTAATTTGCACAACTAGAAGTCTTGTGAATCAAATAAAATATGAGTCCATTATAAATATTCCTTTGGCCCAAAATACAATTCCTCACATGTTTATACCTATCAAGGGTGAGAATCCATCAGGGCATAGTCCATAATGATGGCATCCACCATTTCCAAACACATATTTTGAATATAGATCCACCCCCCCACCTCTCCCCTACAGACTTATGACCAATTCATGGTCGCTAACAAGGACTCTCCCTGCCATCTCCATTGAATGTCCAAGTTCTCTAAGGGATTCCCAGTCATCCTTTTTAGCTATATATCGATTTAGGACATAAATGTTAAAGAAATGCATGGACAAGCCATACATGATATTAGTTACCTAAGTGAATATCCAAGTGACCTATTTTTGGAGCTGAAGGATTTGCATAGACCTTGGATCTAACAGAGTAGTTACTCACCTTGAAGATTCTTAAGCATTGATACAAAACACTTAGCATTTGCACAAAGGTAAGACCATAATTTTGAAAACATTATTTTTCCTATATTGATTTTTCCCCAAAGGAAAAATAAGACTAGCCTCTCTATTCCAATTAAGCTCCCCAAGTAATATAATTTTTTCCTGCGACATTTTTCCTCTATAATTCGAGAAGATTAATTTTGTTTCTTCAATTGGGTGGGCCCTACCTTCCCAAAATAAGCTTGGAGTGTAGTTCAATGATGAACTCTTAGCTAAACTGAGAGGGGGGGGTGAATCAGTTTAGTAGATTCATGGACATTTAAAATTATTTTCATTCAACTCAATTACACCTTCAGTTCATAAGCAGCTTAATACATAATGAATCAACAAACTTAATGTGTGTAGAGAAAGTAATAAGCAGATTAAAACATCACATCAACACATAATCCTCAAGCACATAGACAATAGATATAAGTGGAAACCCATAAGGGGGGAAACCACATCTTATTATTGTTGTGATGTAAAGGCAAGCTCCAAATCCCTCTCACCACTCATTTTCTGTAGGCTCCAACCTACAGGAGGCTACTACCTCAAATTCTGCAAACTACAACTTGCAAAGAAGATCCAACTCCCATCCTTTTTTTGCAGGCTACAACCCACAGGAGGCTCCTACCTCACCCAGCTCCAACTGGACATCTATCAAGCTACAACTTGAAACGGAAGCACCAACTCCCATGTATTTTTCTGCAGGCTACAACCCACAGGAGGCCCCTACCTCAACCAGCTACAACTAGACATATATCAAGCTACAACTTGATATGGAAGCACCAACTTCGTCACTCTACAATAAAATCATATGCTGATTTACCTGGATATCAGCTCTGTTTTACTCCTTCGATGTTGCCCTTCTAGCCTTCAAATATGCTTCATATCAGCTATGGATCTGCACAACATCTCTATCTACTCTCTCTCATTCTTCCACTCTCTTACCTCTTTATGCATATTACAATAACATAATTTATAGAGATCACTTCATGGTTGTTTGCATTCTATATGGGAATATGAAGTGAACAGGCATGAATCTTGCTTTCCACCCACTCATTTCCTCACTCAGTATATTCAGGTTGTTACAAAAATATTTACACTCGTTTCAGTATTAATTGGAGTTTTTATTTGCCTAGGAGACTTGCCTTTGCATCACAAACAATATAAAATAATTAATACATTTATAGTTACAATCAAATATTTCACTCAACCCTTTCAACTTCTTAGATTTGCTGAGCGTTTGTCCTCTTCTGCTTGATGTCCCTTTGTCTTTTATGTTTCTGCAGTTATATTCCAACTGCTACATGACCGCTTTTTTGCCCAACTCGACCCATGATGTTCCACTGTTCTGCACGAGCTCCAGGTCATTTTTCTTACTCGATCCTTTTCTTGTTGTGTTCAGTATTTTCTTTTGTTACCCGAGTCTTTTCTTCCACGTTCAACCTTTTATTTTAACACACAGCTACATCTACATGACACTTTTCATCTTGGCTGGCTTCTTTACACAAACCCCGCGGTCCTATGGGTCATGGCCCACATAAACTCCCTTTTAACATAGCGGATTACAATTTTCGAGTTTTATTAACATACATAAGTTTAGCAATCAAACAACACATACTTTATAATAGAACACACATAACAAACAACCCTTACATATACATAGAACAAGGGTTTTCGTGTCCCACAATACTTGACCAATCACAATACATCGCACTTCGCTTGCTCACAACTTTTGATGTTTAGCAATAAGCATATCTCCTATCTTGTGCGATATGCGATTGCATCACATCACATCCAACATAACTTACCATGTGAACCTTACGCAAAAAACATAAAATTTGCGATGTGCGCTAATGCGCAGTTTCGACACGTGGATCTTTCCTTTCACAGCATCGCAACTTTCTAACCTTACCGCACCGCAAACAAATTAACATACCTTGTGAAGCCTTAGCGTTATCTGCTAACATTTGTGATGTGCGAACTCGCGATTCTCCGTCTGTCGTTGATCTGCTACACGATATAATGGTCTTGACTGCTTGCCTTGTCATGCCAACACGTGTCCCTTCTCTAATTCACATCGCACACAAAATAACCTACCGCTCGGCGGCCTTAACACTTAAACGCTAAAATTTGCGACTTGTGCTTTCGATCTCCGTCGTTGGTCTTCGTTGGATTCGACAATCCACGCTTGTCTCCTTGCCGATCCATTTCACATTGCAAGTTAAATAACTTAACTTGTGAAGTCTTAATCGTAATCACTATACTCTGTGATATGCGATAACTTCACGGTTGCGATATGATCTTCCACTATTGATCTACGCAGGATCTACGGTCCTTGTTGCTGCTTGCAAATCCGATTGCTTTCTGCTATGTGATTAATACGATATTTAATCAAACAGAGGATTGTGTAAGATATATGGTCCTTGCTGTGTCTTGCAAATTCGATTGTCCTTCGATCCTCACTGTTGCTTGTAAATCCGATCGCCTTCTACTGTGCGCTTAATGCAATATTCAATTCAACAGAGGATTCATGCAAGATCTACGGTCCTCCTTTGATATTTTGTTTGTTATTCACTCCGACTTGGGATTATCACGCTTGTTGCACATTCACGACTTTGCCCAGCACGTTCACGACTCTGCCCATCACGTTCACGATTCTACCTTTGTTGTTTTGTTGTCTTTGCTCCTTTTCTTCCTTAACTTCTTTTGCTGCCTTTGTTGCCTTTGCTACCTTTTCCTTTTTGTTGCCTTTGCTCCTTTGGTGCATTTGTTGATGGTCTGATGCTTCTCCTTGCCTCTCTGTTGCTCCTCTGCCTCTCTTTTATGTTTTCTTTCTGCATTATTTCCTGATATTCTTCTTTTCCTTATTGTTGTTGCTTCTCTTCTCCTTTGCCTTAATGATAGTTCAGATGCTGCTCCTTTGTGATCCTTTGCCATCAATGCCAATATTTCCAATATTCTCCCCCTTTGGAATTGATGGCAACACTTCCTCCAACACTCCAAGACTTCCTCCCCCTTTCATTCTGAGAAGTGCCTTTCTTCCTCTGCTTGCTTTTAGAAGAGTCTTTCTTCTTCTGCTTCCTTTTCCTCCCCCTTTGACATCAATGGAAAAGGGTTGCACATTTCCCTTCTTTGCATTATTTCTCTCTGATTTGTTTATAGGCCTTCTTCTTCTGACTTTATACCTTGCTACTCCAGACTGGTGTAAAAGAGTTTTCAAGAGAACTCTTTGAGAATCATTGAACTTGTATGTATATACACAGTAATTTGATACCATCCCAAAGCACGGACTCCTTGCACTTGTATAAAGCTGAAAGTGATGATAACGACACTTCATAGAAAAAACTGTACTAGACTTATATAATCAGAGATGCATCATTGGAATAATACTAAAATACTGAGAATTCTCCATACGACATATAAAGTCTGCTCCAAATATACTTCACTCTATATTCTGATCTTCATCTGAGATACATATATGTTGAGGAATGTTGTATATGGAATATGTCTTCTTCTGCAATACACATCTGTAGTACACATTTGTTCAAATATGATGATGCCAATATATATTTTGTAGTTGTGGTTCACCTTTATTGCCTATTGTTGGTGGTATGTGCTAGACTGCTGACAGGGATATTACACTAATAGCTGAAAGGCCCTTGATACTGATGTGAACAATGAATCTCAAGAATCCTTACAACTTGTTGTAAAACTAGCTCGTCTTTCAATCTAAAAGACCCAATGAATTTAATAATGTACATAGTATTTTAAAAACACACCCTTGAGGTTAGATACATTCAATTCATTGGTCAGTCTCACCTATCAACTATACAATTTTATTTATGACATAAGGGGGGTATGTATGTCAATGATCAACCTCTCTGCAATGGTGAAATACCAGCAATTCCTTTATGCTGAAGTAGGCTTTAGCTGAAATAATAAAAGACTCTTGAGCTTAAAATAGTAAGATTAACACAACTAGTCCTTCATACTTCAGATACTTTAACTATTCTATCATAATGATATTTAGAAAAACATCTTCAAGTTGTTTAATTGAAATCTCAGCAAACATACTTCACACAGTTTTATGAATGATCTTAAGAAAGAGGACTTGAAGATATATATGTATTGACTTGAGGAAGGCATGCAGTTATATCTAGAAATAGATACTACTTCAATGCTCAATATAATACTTAAAATGTAAATGAGATAATGATCCTTTAGCACTTTTATTGACCTTTTCATGCTTTAATAATGCAGCTCAACATTCTCTAGTATTTACAATTAGAAACTACTTTGCAATAATCAGAGCAACCAGAGCCTAATCCACATATACTATAATGTTGATAACACTGGGAATACAACCTTGATGTACTTCTACCATAATAATCTGATCATGAGGACTTGTACCATACCACCGCTCCACTGATAACACTTGGTATTCTGCTGATAAGTAGGATGCTTGTTCCAAATACCAATTGATACTAATTTGATAATCCATGCAGTAATTTCATTTCAACTCGCACATACACCCATAGTTAAGACAACTTTCATAGTTTCTACTATTGAGCTCTCCACTGTTCTCAACCTCAATCATCAATATACTGAATCTGATTCTAGCATCATTAACCTTTTACTTATTCTGTCATTCTGTTTTTAAAATAATGTCACTACATATTCCTTTCTAGGAATGCTCCAGAATAATTGTTGCTCTATATACAATTCAATTGTTCTAATATAGTGATATTCAGGAAGACATCTTCAATTTATTTACTTGGAATCTAAAAGGGTAGACAACTCATAGTTTTATTACTCATTTAACTGCTTTCCTCCAAGGGGACCTTCTATTGATGAATGATTTAATGATATAATGATGATAAACATTTCTCTTACTCATCCTTCTTAATTTTGTTTCATTGTTAACACTTTCAGTGTGATGCATAGTGTGATCATCCTCTATGGATCTTTCCAGTTCTATAGCTCGAAACATAATTTTTGTGATTTTAACCATTCATCACTTAGTGTGTCGTTGTATTCTTAGCTTACATGTTCATGACTGATGTTCCCTCTACCACCATGGCTACTTGCTGCCTTCTCTCCTTCCATCAACCTGTTGGCTATTGAATGCTTCAAGTATCCTTCTTCCTCTATAGTTCTCTATCGGAGGAATTGTCCTTTCCCATCCTGAACTTCTATCTGTTCTTATTCGAAGGAGCTCTTCTTAGACTACCTTTATGGGGATTTTTTATGAACTGATCTCCCCCTGGGATGTTTCTTCTTATCTATTACTGGCTGGATATTTGTGTTACTTCCTAGAGCAGCTCCCCCTGAGACTATGATGGATTCATTATGTTATTGAAGTAACAGGCTCCCCCTTTCTCTTTTCTTTCCATACTTTATTGTGGTTATTCATAGTGTCTGCACTTCTTTTTGATCCACAATTTTGTCTGCTTTGATTGGATTCCATCATCTATCTAGAGTTATTTAATGTATATGGCAGCTTACAGGTTTTTTCTTTGTGACCAAGCTTGTGGCATGAATAACATCTTATTTTACCTAGGTAAGGTTGAGTTGATGTATGGCATTTTGTTCCCCCTTTTGAACATAATTTACATTCAACATATTTATGTCCAAATTCATCGCATGAAAAATAGTAGCCATGGAAACGATTAGTGTACCTAGTGATAGACTGTCTTCTCCATTTGTTTGCTTGAGGTAGTATTTTCATTGGCTGCATCTTTAGTTAGTTGGACTGGATTTTCTTTGTCTTACAGTATGCCACAGTATGTCTAGGTTTGTGGCAGGAAAAACAAGTGATACCTCTCATAGGAGGAAAGAACCTCCTTTGATAGCTTCCGAATTTATTCAATTCATATTCAGGAGTTTATGAGCCTTTTGCAACTAATTGTTTCTTCATTTCGTTCTTTGTCATTTGAGGTTGTTGCTTGTTTCTGTTTGCTTCATTACCCATCAAGGTCTTGTTGGCTTCTAATTCTTTGGATCTCTTTTGGGTCGCTTCATCATATTTCTCAATGTTTGCCTTCTTTGAGTTTCCATGGAGGTAATCTCATCCCCGAGCTACTTACACAACCTTCTCCTTTCTTCTATCAGTCTTCTAGCTGCAATAATCTCAGATGTTGATAGTTATCATTTTCTTTTATTATAGCTTTCACGAAAGTGATATTATTGTTATCTTCAACCTTGGACTTATTGTTTTCTCCTTCATAGACTATCTCAGTCTTTATAAGAGGAGATATTTGAGCATTTAGTATTTTTTCCAACTGTTTAGAGCTTTTCATCAGTGGAGTATTCATAGATAATTCCCTTTGGGCCTTTTCTAATTTATTTCTCAGGAATACTACTTCTTCTTCCAATTTCTCTTGCTCCTGATTTTTATATTTTATTTGCTTTATCAGAATGTCTTCCACATTCTTAGCTTCCTCAAGCTATACTTTCAACTGAATGAGGTTTTCCGAACTTGGCTCTTCCTTTAGATATTTCAGGAGAATGTCTTTCTATTTTTTGCACTTGAGTTTAAGTTTGTCTATTTCCTCCAGGGCACTCATTAGCTAACCCTCAAGATCTACCTCACCTTCTTCCTCATCTTCCAGAAGGAATCCTTCAGGCTCTTCCTTGGCCATAAGAAAAATTCAAAGGTTCCTTCTTCATTTGAAGATTCATCTAAGTTTTCAGATGCAATGCTATCTTGCTAAGCATAAAATGATTTTCTATTGAATCTCTTCCCTTTCTGCCAATTTTTTTTTGTCTCTATCTCTTGTGGCTGGTTCTCTGCTCTCTTATGGGGACATTTTGAAGCATATTTCCCCACTCTTCCATAATTAAAGCACTTAAATGAAGTTTACCTTTGTACTTACCCGTGCCTCTATCCAATATTCTGACGAATTTGGCCTCTTCTTCATCTGAGCATGAGCATGTATCTTCCTTCTCTTTTGTGCATTTGTCTGCCTTAAAGGCTACCTCCCTCACATTTGAATTTCCCTTTAGAAGTATCATCTCATAAGCTGTCAAGTTTCCAAGTAATTGGTTCATGGTTAGGGTTTCCCAGTTTGATGTTTCTTCTATGGCAGAAACCTCAGGGTTAAATTTGGATGGTAAAGATCTCGATATCTTTTGCACTATCAAACATTCCTTAATGGTTTCTCCTAGAGCTATCATGTTATTCACAGCTTCCACAACCTTTAATAATAAGTTGGCTACATCTTCATCTTCATTCATTTTTAAATCATCAAACTGAGTACTATAGGCTTGCAGTTTGGCCATCTTCACCTTTTTATCTCCCTCATGGATATTTTATAAGGTATCCCATATATCTTTGGCAATCTTATTGTGCATTACTTTGATAAATTCTGACTCACACAGACCGCTTAAGAGTGCATTCATTGCTTTTTCATTAGCTATGAAATCTTGTTTGGATTCTTTCTCTGTGTCAGTATCCTTTGGAGCATATCTTTCTTCCATAGCAACCCAAACTTCTATTCCTAGAGACATTATGTATGTCCTCATTCATATTTTCCAAAAAGCAAAGTTTGTGCCAGTAAATAATGGGGATTTATTTGTTGGTAATCCTTCTAGGCTAGCCATTTTGGGGACCTAGGATATCCTTCCAGTTGTTAAACTGATACAGAAGGAACTGGCTCTGATACCAATTGATGAACTCTTAGCTAAACTGAGGGGGGGGGGGGGGTGAATCAGTTTAGTACATTCATGAAAATTTAAAATTATTTTCATTCAACTCAATTACACCTTCAGTTCATAAGCAACTTAATACATAATGAATCAACAAACTTAATGTGTGTAGAGCAAGTAATAAGCATATTAAAACATCACATCAACACATAATCCTCAAGCACATAGACAAAGTATATAAGTGGAAACCCATAAGGGAGAAAACCACATCTTATTATTGTTGTGATGCAAAGGCAAGCTCCAACTCCCTCTCACCACTCATTTTATGTAGGCTCCAACCTACAGAAGGCTACTACCTCAAATTCTACAAACTACAACTTGCAAGGAAGCTCCGACTCCCATCTATTTTCTACAAGTTACAACCCACAGGAGGCTCCTACCACACCCAGCTCCAACTGGACATCTATCAAGCTACAACTTGAAACGGAAGCACCAACTCCCATGTATTTTTATGCAGGCTACAACCCACAGGAGGCCCTACCTCAACCAGCTACAACTGGACATCTTTCAAGCTACAACTTGATATGGAAGCACCAACTTCCTCACTCTACAATAAAATCATATGTTGATTTACCTGGATATCAGCTCCATTTTACTCCTTCTTCAGTGCTTCCCTTCCAGCCTTCAAATCTGCTTCATATAAGCTTTGGATCTGCACAGCATCTCTATCTTCTCTCTCTCATTCTTCCACTCTCTAACCTCTTTATGCATATTACAATAACAACATTTATAGAGATCACTTCATGGTTTTTTGCATTATATATGGGAATATGAATTGAAGAGGCATGAATCTTGCCTTCCACCCACTCATTTCCTCACCCAGTATATTCAGGATGCTACAACAATATATGCACTCGTTTCAATATTAATTGGAGTTTTTCTTTGCCTTGGAGACTTGACTTTGCATCACAAACAATATAAAATAATTAATACATTTACAGTTACAATCAAATATTTCACTCAGCCCTTTCAACTTCTTAGATTTGTTGAGCGTTTGTCCTCTTCTGCTTGCTGTCCTTTTGTCTTTTATGTTTCTGCAGTTATATTCCAACTGTGCTGCATGACCGCCTTTTTTCCCGACTCAACCCATGTTGTTGCACTGTTTTGCACGAGCTTCGAGTCCTTTTTCTTACCCGAGCCTTTTCTTGCTGTGTTCAGTCTTTTCTTTTGTTACCCGAGTCTTTTCTTCTACGTTCAGCCTTTTATTTTAACACACAACCACATCTACATGACATTTTCCATCTTGGTCGGCTTCTTTACACAAACCCCACAGTCCGGTGCGTCATGGCCCACCTAAACTCCCTTTTAACGCAACGGATTACAATTTTAGAGTTTTATTAACATACATACATTTAGCAATCAAACAACGCATATTTTATAATAGAATGCACATAACAAACAACCCTTTCATATACACGGAACAGGGGTTTTCGGGTCCCACAATACTTGACCAATCATAATACATCGCACTTCGC
This sequence comes from Pinus albicaulis, assembly GCA_034641835.2. Classification (NCBI taxonomy): domain Eukaryota; kingdom Viridiplantae; phylum Streptophyta; class Pinopsida; order Pinales; family Pinaceae; genus Pinus; species Pinus albicaulis. The sequence goes on along the minus strand of CM076584.1, from coordinate 430,528,749 downwards.
TTTCTCGCAACTTTTGACGTTTAGCAATAAGCTTATCTCCTATCTTGTGCGATATGCGATCGCATCGCATCACATCCAACATAACTTACCGTGCGAACCTTAAGCCCAAAACATAAAATCTGCGATGTGCACTAATGCGCAGTGCCGACATGTGGCCCCTTCTTGTCACCGCATCACAACTTTCTAACCTTATCGCATCGCAAACAAATTAACATACCTTGTGAAGCATTAGCGTTATCTGTTAACATTTGCGATGTGCAAACTCGCGATTCGCCGTCCGCCGTTGATCTGCTACATGATCTAACGGTCTTCACTGCTTGCCCTGTCGTGCCAACACGTGTCCCTTCTCTACTTCGGATCGTACACAAAATAACTTACCCTGCGACGACCTTAACACTTAAACACTAAACTTTGCGATTTGTGCTTTCGATCTCCATCGTTGGTCTTCATTGGATCCGATGGTCCACGCTTGTCTACTTGTCGATCCACTTCACATTACAAGTTAAATAACTTAACTTGGGATGTCTTAACCGTAATCACTATACTCTGCGATATGTGATGACTTTGTAGTTGCGATATGATCTTCCACCGTTGATCTGCACAGGATCTACGGTCCTCATTACTGTTTGCAAATCCGATTGCTTTCTGCTATGTGATTAATACGATATTCAATCAAACATAGGAATGTGTAAGATCTATGGTCCTCGTTGATGCAAATTTGATTGTCCTTCGATCCTTGTTGTTGCTTGAAAATCTGATCACCTTCTACTGTGTGTTTAATGCAATATTCGATTCAATAGAGGATTCGTGCAAGATCTACGGTCCTCCTTTGATATTTTGTTTGTTATTTGCTCTGACTTGGGATTATCATGATTTCTACACGTTCACAACTCTGCCCAACACGTTCATGATTATGCCTTTGCTCCTTTTCTACCTTAACTTCCTTTGATGCCTTTGCTGCCTTTGCCTTTTTTCTGACTTTACTGCTTTTTCCTTTTTGCTGCCTTTTATCCTTTGGTGCCTTTGCTGATGGTCTAATGTTTCTCCTTGCCTCTCTGCTGCTCCTCTGCCTCTCTTTTATGTTTTCTTACTGCATTATTGCCTGATCTTCTTCTTTGCCTTATTGTTGCTGCTTCTCTTCTCCTTTTCCTTAATGATAGTTCAAGTGTTGCTCCTTTGTGCTCCTTTGCCATCAATGACAATATTTCCAACATTCAATACCCCAAATCCTGACTTTGGCTTGCTTCATCTTCCTCCCTTGTTTGACATTCACCCTCTTATTTTGGTAACCTTCCAATCTTATTAGAGCTTTGTCGTCTAGGATTTAGAAAGCTATATTATGCATGAGAAAAGTTGAAAGGGTTTCCAAGGGTTTTTGAGATTCAAGAAGTAGTATAGTGCGGTCATTAGTTCCTACTTCAACAAGGATGAGCATGTGGGAGTGATCCATTCAAATGGATGGATTTACCAATAAGACAAATCCTTTGAATTCATGGGTCAGAGTAATGCCTTTCATGTCTTCATCCTTTGTTTTCATTGTATTATTAATATTTCCTAATTGATTTTGAGTAGTGGGGGAAGGAACCACTTTGGTGGTTAATGGGGGTTTTTTTCCCCAAATTTCTTTAGACGAGGGGATTTCTTGTTAGTGACAAGTGGTTCTTCTAATGCACTAAAATTTACTGAAATCCTTTCTGAAATACACATATTTATGATAATGGTCACACTTTAAAAAATATGGAGTTGCTCATAATCCAACACTTAGATAGGTGGTTGCACATCTAGATTTTACTAGGTTACTTCTTGTAATAACTTCTCAAGCTCCACTTTTGTGCACATGTGGGAACATGTATGTTGATTTACTTTTGGCTTAGAATAATGGTTGTATTTTCTAATGAAGCTTCCTTTTTATAGTAGAATTTGATAATCCCAAAATATCAAAGAGAGATGGGAAAGAAAAACTCATATTGGAAATGTTGTAAGAACATCTTCTTTTGGGTTAAAATCGAAAGACCTTAGATTATGATACATCCCGCAAGAATTCATGGGCCACTTCTAAATATCAAAAATATCTATCTTCCTAAAATCAAAATAAAAAGACATAAAAGCTCTATCCATATAAGAATTTTTGCATTCGTCCTTCAATCAACAAAAACTAGTTTTGGTGTAGCCTAGTCTTAATTATGCCTACGGAAGGCCAAAGCTTCTAGTGTGTAGATAAGTTCTTTCTTGGAAGAAGTTGGAGAAAGAACTATCACATTAGGGATTTGATTATGATTCTTAACAAAATGATAACATTTCACCTTGGAAAACGATGATGTTAAGATCAAAAGTTGGAGAGGGAGTGCTTTGAATTTTCATTTTTTTCTTCTTCATGAAATACATATCAAGAGAAACCCACTAGGAGTCAAAAAAAAAAAAAAAAAAAAAAACATGCAAAGCCTATTCTAAAGCCTATTAGAGAGCTCCCTTAGCACCCAACAAAGAAATATAATGTTCCTATTCAAAAGCCAAGTAGTCAAGCTTATTTATTGAGGAGCATGCTATCATTATTACAAGGCATTGTCTAGCTTTTCTACATTTTGGCATTTTTGTCTGAAATTCGACAATACAAATTTGGGAGAAATTGTGATATTTCATTAAAGTGTTTTTGAATGCATATATAGATTTAATGCCCTCAAAAATCCTCATAGCACCAAAATTATATAGACTACACAACTCAAACTCATAATTATAACAAATCTCTACCAAAATTTGAACAAAATTAACCAAAAAATAGAAAATAGAAAATAAATTACACTACCTTATATTAAATATTACCCCTATAATTTAATAAATGTGTTATCAATTTAGATAAATGTCTTTCGGATTAATCACATCATTTGAACTAATTAACAACTAGTTTTTAATGGCTAGTTTGCAATGACTAGTCTCAACGGCTATCTTCAGGCAATGATGCATCCTAACTATTTATTCATTAAGATCAATCATCTTTTTTCACCTTGTTCTGAGGATGAATCACATTAAATGATTCAAATTTTTTTCTTGACCTAATCCTATGATTAATTAGAAAAACATTTATCTAAATAATATTATCAATTTATTTAATAAATATATTTATCAATTTATTGATATATACCTAGCATAATAATAATTATTATGCCAACTTGACACAATAGCATCTTGTACCTCCACTATGATATAATAATAATTACCACATCATGATACACAATAGCATCTTGTACCTGCAGTATGATATAATAATAATTACCACAGCATCTAGTCAATTGACAACATTTATCCCGTTGAAAGAGCAAAGAGGAACGCTAAGCCATAATAAGCCCAATGTACCATTGTAATTTTTCGAAAACCCAAAATATTTGTATGAGAAATTTGAAGTCTAACATCCAGTTTAATATTAATATTTATTGATTCACACTGGTTTTAAAACATGTGAAAATTAGTTAGCTAAATTGGTTAGCGTGTTTTATTAAATTGTTTTTATAATTTAAAATTTTGAAAAAATAAATTATATATATGTTTGCTAATGGACTATTTGTTTTTAAAATTTTATTTAAAATCATTCACATCAAAATTTCAAATCAAAATGTTTGAGTTAATAGAAGTGGCGTAAGTGGGGAGGGCCTTGATAATGAAGAAGTATTGTGCTTCATGGTAAAAAAAATCTCAAAACTTTGATAGATCAATTATATATATTATATTATGTGTTTTATAAAAAAAATAAAGTTTATTTAGTTATTTAAAATGAGAATATTATATTAATAAAAATTTGTATTTTTGATGTACTAATTATAACGGAAAAGAAAGTGTGTTTCTCTTTGTGTATGTTTTTCTTGTTCCTTATTAAAGAATGGAGAGGAGCAAGTATTATCATCTTTAACTTTTTTAAAAGTGCAATATCATTTTTTTTCATTTTATTCTTTTTCACAAGTGTGGCTTTTTTTTCTATTGGTGAGTCTTTTTTTGCAGGTGTGGCTTTTTTTTCTACCCGCGAGTCTTTGTCTTGGGTTTGTTTAGTTGTTGTTTGAAAGGTCTCTTCCAATGACCTTTGTGGGCTTAGCTCTTTATCCTTCTTTGCATGTGCACTTCTAACAACTCTAATATTGTAGTGACCTGCTTTTTTATGTGGCTTTTCATGGATTACCTTTTCACCTTCTAATTTTCAACTTCAAAACCATAAACTGAATATCCCTCATGGTTTATAGTGTTTCTAGCATAATGAAATACATTTTCCTCTTCTAATGTATCTCTTCTTCCATGACTAAATTCTCTTGAGTTGGAACATCTTTGAAGGGAGGCATGTCCTTTTGACTCGCAAAAAACTGTATCTCTTCTTCCATGACTAAATTCTCTTGAGTTGGAACATCTTTGAAGGGAGGCATGTCCTTTTGACTCGCAAAAAACTTGCATTAGGTGTTGACCAATTGGATTATTTGGTACAATGGATCGGGAAACCTAATGGGTCCAAAATTTCCCCTTCTTCGTCTTCTTGATCGAGGCCATCAAATTTGTTCCCTGAGAAACCTTTGTTCTTGCTAGAGGAGATTTCTTGAACTTTGGCAACTAATTTTTTTGGAGAGGGAGGGCCTTTAGGTCCTAATCCATTTCCTTTCTATGTAGTTGTGGCAGTGTTTTATTAGGTGACACGTTTTTTTATTTTTAATTATTGTCTCCTTCTTCATTATTATTTTAGATATCTTCAACTTTTGGGCATTTTCTCGCAAAAATGCCCATATTTATAACAATTATTTCAATGGTAGTTGCCACTTTCTAATAATGAGTCCAATTATCTAGTAGAAGATTTGTTACCATTTTAAATTCCTTATCATAATCCACTTCTATATACATTCTCCAAAAAATTACATAAATTAAGAAAATAATATATATATATATATATATATATATATATATATATATATATATATATATATATATATATATATATATATATATATATATATATCGTGCTTTTAATACTTAAAAATTATATATATATATATATCAAATTAATAATTTTTACATAAATATTTTAACATCATACTTTATTACAAACAATTCTATATCAAAATATCTTAATAATATGCTTTATCATTTCAAAATGTTTCAACATTATACTTTATAGCCCACTATTTAAAATATGTAAGCATATTTAAAATATCAATCATTTCATATAATGAAAATTTAAAATTACCACCATGTAAACATATTTAAAATATTAATTATTGTATATAATGAAAAAATAAATTTGCACCTATTATTTCTTGTAATTGTGATTTATTTTATGAATTCTCACTTTTTGATATTTTGATTATTACTTAATCAAAATATTAAATTTGTTTTTTATTTTTTTTAAACAAAATACAACTTTTATATTTAAAATTAAAAAAAAAAATAGTGACAGTTTGTGCATTTATGTCCAAGTCCCAATATATCTAGATTTCTAGTTTCTTCCTTTATCACTATTACAAAATATTGAATTTTTTCCTAATTTCTAAAAAATACCTAAAATAAACACACAACCACATAACATGAAACAAACAGTATGCTATTAAATTTATCTTTTATTAATCAAAATTTAATTATTATTTTTATCATTTTTAAAAATATCAAAATCAGTTTATATTTAAAAATAAATAAATTCAAATTAATCATTTTATATGGAAAAATATTTTAATAATATCATTCTTTTTAAGGGTATTCTATATTAAAATATCTTAACATTACAATCCTCTCCTATCACACCCATATATAGTGTTAATTATTACATTAATGAAAAATTAAACTTACACCCTCCTCTTCTTCTTCTTTTTGGGGTCAATGTGATTTATTTTATGACCTCTCAATCAAAATTTTAAATCTGTTTGGAATATTGATTATTTCTTAATCAAAATATTAAATCTATTTTTTATTAAGGACGAGAAAGTGTTAGTGACCTGGCCATTTGATATTTTAAAACTATATTCCAAATGCGGAGTTAGCATGGGAGAGTCTGAGTACATAATAAATACGTACTTCTATGGGTGCTTTCCCATTTTATTTTCCTGCTGACTTCAACTCATCCCAAGCTCTGCTCCGTGGAGTCACGGCTCTGTTCTCAAGAAAAGTAAACAAAAGAGACCAAGTTTCGAATCGCACGGCCAGAGGTACCCCGCCATAAATTAAGAAAGTCTGGCTGCCTAGATCTTCCCAGATTTCTCTTGACCGGGAGAAACTCTAGTGGAATGCAGAAGTGGAGAGAAAGGCATACTAACGCAATTTTACTTAAAATGCTAAGCATTTAACTACGATTTCATTGAAAGTCCGAATTTATTTTACTGGAGAAAGCATGCGGGGTGAGCTTTGAAAAGGATTCCTCGGCCGTTATTTTCTCACTCCAAATTCGAACTTTAATCTCCGGAACAGGTTTGCAAAGCTTAAATTCTGATATTTTAGATCCTTTTATTATTGAAATCGAAACTTTAAATTTGTTCTTTAACGCGATAGAATATATTTTGTTAAAGACCCTGTTAAAAATATCACTCTCAACTTCTAAGCCGCTATATTTATAAGCTCCAGATTTCTGACGGTAGATTTAAGTGCCAGTGGCCACCTATTCCCTTTGCCTTGTGAATTCCTATGCGATTCGGAGCCAGAGTCATGGATCTTTATTTTCAATTCCAAAGCTAACATCATCCTCAGCTTTAAGTTTGGCATTTAATGTGTATGCCTGGATCAAACTATAGCAAAGGATCTTTAATTTCAATCCAGTCAAAGAATGCTCAGATTCACATTTCTTATTCAGAACCATGCTTTCTTTTGAAGGCCTTTGAAGCTCTAGAAGTATTGGCTGTTCTCAAATTTACATTTCTCCCGTCATCCTTTCATCTTGAAATTCAAGTTGTCTGATGTTTGCAAACCACCGGGACTTCTGTTTTCATTTTTCAAAGGAAACCGGTACAGTTTTGAACTTAGAAATCTGAAGTTTAAATCTTATTAGCCTCCAAATGCATTAATACAAACTCTTTGTCATCTTAATTCCTATTTGATAGCTGGATACTCCATTTTGATTCCTCCTCAACTTGTTTCTTATAGTTTTCCTATCCAAGTCAGAACGTTGAACGATGTGGCGCCTGCCGCACTGCCAGATTTATCTAGTCGTTCTTGTGGTAGAGTTCTCCATATTGATTCCCAGCTATAGCACAAATGTCAGCATCCTGGACAATACAAGGCCTCATGTCGTGCATATCGGTGCTCTTTTTTGCATTTAATTCCAACGATCGGAAGGGTAGCAAAGACGGCTATAGAGTTGGCAGTAAAAGATGTGAACAGCGATGAGACTCTGCTTAACGGAACGAAGCTAAACCTTACTATGGTCGACTCTATGTGCAATGTCTTCTTAGGAACTGCAGAAAGTTCGCAATCTAACCCTTTGGTTTTTGTTTTTACGAAGGAAAGCTTTTGCGTTAGTGTTATTGGGGCACTGGATCCAAGTTTGTTAAAATATATAATTACTTCCCGCATGTAGAAGTTAGACAAATAGTTAGGTGGAATTAGTTGAGTTGAGTTACACGTGGTGAGTGAGTTAAAGAGTGAGTTAAGCGAATTGATCAAGTTCAGTGATGTGTGAGAATGTGTGCATGTCAATTAGATTAAATACCCTTCACGAGTTCATTGTATTAAGAGAGTTTTATGATTCAGAGTGATTTAGATTAATTGAAGACTCATTGTTCTTGTATGAAATATTTGCGTTATTTGTGTGATTGAATTCTCTGCCTTACCAACAGATTGGTATCAGAGCCAAGTCACAGAGAATGAAAGAAAAACGGATTAGCAAGTGTAATAAGAAATTGTTTTTCCACGTTTTTACGCTATAACGCATAGACAAAGCGTTATAACGCAGGTTCCCACTATAGAGAACCGCGTTAAAAATGAAAAACGTTAATGCCATTTTGAAGCACGCGGGCATCTTGAAATTCTAGTTCGTTAAGGCACTAATGCAGCACAAGAGTCTCAGGAGGTGCATTTGCACGCAAGGCTAGCAAGCAACAAGCCCGTTAGCAACTATTCGTATCGAATCTTAAAAGGTTTGAAAATTTTCTCTTAAATTTCAAAGGCTATTTGCAAACGTTTTTTGAGTGGGGATTATAATAAAAAAAAAATTAAGAAAGGATTTTTTTTATATAAAGATTCTTTTATAAAGAAATTTTTATATAAATAATAAAAAAAATAAAATAATAAAACCTAAGGTTTTATTATAAAGTTTTTGTTTGAAGTTTTGCAAAGTATATCAAATTTTTTATAGGGTTTCCGCAGTGAATTTTTCTTTGAAGAAAGATGGCTACATGCAGCTTTTAGCCACAAATTCTTTTTTTCACAGGGAAGGATTATGATGTGTGGGCCATTAAGATGGAGACCATGCTAAAAGTGCATGATGTCTGGGATCATGTCAAGTATGGGTTTGCAGAACCTCAAGATGATGCAGAAGAACGAGCTCTCACTAATGCAAAGAGGGAACAGTGGAAGAAAGATAAGCGGAAGAATGCACAAGTGTTGCTTATGATCCAGTAGGGAGTAGATTAAGTCGTGTTCCAGAAAATCATGATAACTTCGTCAGCAAAGGAGGCATGGGACACCTTGGCGACAAGCTATCAAGGTATGGCCAAAGTTAATATTGTTAAATTGCATAATACTAGGAGAGATTTCGAAATTCTGCAAATGAAGGAGATAGAGAACATTGATTCCTTCATGAATAGGGTCATGTTTATTGTCAATCAGTTAAAAATCTATGGCGAAGATGTTAAAGATAGAATAGTGATTGAGAAGGTTCTTCGATCCCTGTCTACCAAATTTGATGTTGTGGTAGCAGCCATAGAAGAAGCAAAGGACTTGGAAAAACTGACAATTGATGAGTTGATGGGATCCCTTCTATCGCATGAAGCAAGGATAGACCGAAATAAGGATTCCACTTTGGAAACTGCCTTCCAAAGTCAAATATATATTTCAAGAGGTCGAGGCAGAGGACGAGGCAGCAACTATGGCAGTCATAGAGATGGGCGAGACGATCATGAGCATCAAAGTGGAAGCAACAGTAGCAGAAGCTTTCATAACAATCAAAGGTCTGACACATCAAAGGTAAAGTGCTATTATTGTAATAGATTTGGTCATTATGCTCGTGATTGTAAGAAGAAGATTGCAGATCAAGGCAATCAGAGAGCTAATGTTAGTACAGAAAATACTGACTCTATTTCTAGCATGAAACACCATGTATGCACCGTCTGATAAGGTCTGGCTATTAGACAGTGGTTGCAGTAACCACATGACAGGCAACAAGGATTTGGTTGCTAATTTGGATGTCTCAGTGAAGACAGAGGTAAAGTTGGGGACTGACAAGACCGTGGATGTAGATGGAAAAGGAGTGGTCAACATTGTGACCAAGCAAGGGGAGCCAAAGACCATATCAGAGGTATACTGTGTCCCTGGACTTAAACACAATTTGATTAGTGTTGGTCAACTGATGCAGAAAGGATACAAAGTTATCTTTCAGGGGCAACAATGTGTTATTTGCGACAAATCCCCAAGCAAGCAACTGATTTCAAAGGTGCAGATGACGAGGAACAAACTCTTTCCTCTCATTATGAACTACAATGATTAGGTTAGTTCTTTTACAACTGCATGTTCTGATGCATACTGGTTATGGCACTTTCGGTTTGGACACTTGCATTTTTCCGGTTTAAAATTATTGAAACAAAAATAGATGGTTAGAAGTTTACCTCCCATCAAAGAACCTACTAGCACTTTTGAGTGTTGCATCTTGGGAAAGCAACACCATGAAATTTTTTCGAAAGGAGTTTCTTACAGAGCAAAGAAACCACTTGAATTGGTGCATACCAACTTGTGTGGACCTATGAGGACACGATCGATTGGTGGAAGCTGTTACTTCCTCACCTTTATTGATGATTATAGTAGGAAGACTTGGGTTTACTTTTTGAAGCAGAAGTCTGAAACTTTTGCAAAGTTCAAAGAGTTCAAAGCTTTGGTGGAGAACCAAAGTGATCAACAGATCAAGGTATTGAGATCGGATCGTGGTGGAGAATACGATTCGAAGGCATTCCATGAGTACTGCAAACAACATGGAATCAAAAGACAGTTTACGACCAGATACACACCACAGCAGAATGGTGTAGCAGAGAGGAAGAATCGAACAATCATGAACATGACAAGGAGCATGTTGAAATCAAGACACCTGTCTAACGAGTATTGGGCAGAAGCAGTTGCATGTGCTGTTTATGTGATAAACAGATCTCCTACAAAGAGCGTGATGAACAGAGTTCCAGAAGAAGCATGGTCAGGTATGTCTTGCAGTGTATCTCATTTCAGAGTTTTTGGATGTGTAGCCTATGCACATGTGCCTAAGCAAATAAGAGGCAAATTAGATGATCAAAGTGAAAAATGTATATTTACTGGTTATAGTGAGTAGTCAAAAGCTTACAAATTGTATAACCCTGTCACCAAGAAGACAATCATTAACAGAGATGTTGTGTTCAAAGAACAAGAGTCATGGAATGGGACTGTAGACACACTAACCGATGCTCAAACACCATTGATGGAGGATGCTCTTGTAGAAGAAGAGGAGCAACAAGAACCAAGAGAGAAGACACCAAATAGAGTCATACCAGCAAGGACTCCAATATTTTCAGAGCAGCATGGATCTTCAAGCAGATCCACAGACCAGAATTCTCCAAGTAGCGAATCAGGTAATGAATCAAGCAATGGTAAGAAAAAGATGAGAAGTCTGAAAGATATTTATGATGATTTGGATGTTAGTTCAAATTTTGCATTATTGGCATTCCAACCTTCTTCGTTTGAAGAAGCAATCAGAGATGAAAATTGGGTGCAAGCCATGGATGAAGAGATGAATTCAATTGAAAATAATGATACATGGGATTTGGTTGATTTACCAAACGATAAAAATATCATTGGTGTGAAGTGGGTATACAAGACTAAAGTGAATGAGAAAGGTGAGATTGAAAGATTTAAAGCAAGACTTGTAGCCAAAGGATTATCGCAGCAACCAGGAATAGAATTTGGGGAAACATTTTCTCTGATAGCCAGATTGGATACTGTAAGAGCAATTTTAGCGACAACAGCTCAGAACAAGTGGAAAGTATATCAGATGGATGTAAAATCAGCCTTCTTGAATGAAATTTTAGAAGAAGAAATTTATGTGCAGCAACCTCTAGGTTATGAAGTTGAAGGACAAGAGGATAAAGTTTATAGATTGAAAAAAGTGCTCTATGGACTGAAGCAAGCACCTAGAGCATGGTATAGTAGAATCGACAGTTACATGATCAAGAATGGATTTTGCAGAAGCAGCATTGAGCCTACCTTATACACAAAGGTAAATGAACATAGACAGATTTTGATAGTTTGTTTATATGTTGATGATATGATTTTTACAAGTGATCTTGAGATAGATGAATTTAAAGCAGCCACGATGAAAGAATTTGAGATGACAGATATAGGTCTCATGAAATAGTTTCTTGGCATTGAAGTTGAGCAATCTGAAAAATGAATTTTTATTTGCCAAAATAAGTATGCAACAGATTTGTTGAAAAGATTCAGGATGGATAATTCCAAACCTGTACCTACACCAGTTGCAATGGGTGCAAAGTTAAGTAAGGATGATGAAGGGGCAGATGTCAATCCAACTCTATTTAAAAGATTGGTTGGCAACCTCATGTATCTCACAGCAACAAGACCAGATATTATGCAGGGAGTGAGTATGATTTCCAGATTCATGGAGACTCCAAAAGACACACATTGGAGTGTTGGAAAAAGAATACTAAGATACATAGCAGGAACCAGAGATTCTGGCATAATGTATGCAAGTACAGAAAAGAAAGAATTGATTGGATATACAGATAGTGATTTTGCAGGAAGTTTGGATGATCGGAAGAGCACATCCGGTTATGTTTTCCATCTCGGTTCAGGAGTGATAGCATGGGCATCTAAGAAGCAGCCTATTGTTACACTATCATCAACAGAAGCATAATATGTAGTAGCAACTTCAGCAGCGTGTCAAGAAGTATGGCTAAGAAGAGTATTGGATGGACTCAAGCAGAAACAACAAGGATCAACAACAATATACTGTGACAACATATCAGCGATTGCACTATCCAAGAATAGTGTGTTTCATCAAAAGAGCAAGCATATTGATACTAGATATCACTTTATTCAAGAACTTGTGAGTAATGGAGAAGTTCACTTGAAACCTTGTAGAAGGAGTGATCAATTGGCTGATATCTTTACAAAGCCATTAGCAGTAGATTTGTTTGAGTTTCACAAAAGAAACTTGGGTGTTGTAAGCCTAGCTGAGACATAGACCAGTAGGCATGTTTGATTTGTCATGAGTTATGTTTTAGTTTAGCGGTTGTAATTAAGGGGGAGTGTTAAAATATATAATTACTTCCCGCATGCAAAAGTTGGACAAATAGTTAGGTGGAATTAGTTGAGTTGAGTTACAGTTAGATGTGGTGAGTGAGTTAAAGAGTGAGTTAAGCGAGTTGATCAAGTTCAGTTATGTGTGAGAATGTGTGCATGTCAATTAGATTAAATACCCTTCACGAGTTCATTGTATTAAGAGAGTTTTATGATTCAGAGTGATTTAGATTAATTGAAGAGCCGCAGCTCATTGTTCTTGTGTGAAATATTTGTGTTATTTGTGTGATTGTATCCTCTGTCTTACCAACAAAGTCGTGCCTTTAGCCTTTACAAGTCGTGCAAACTGATAATTGGCTTCTAGGTAGGGCTCCGAAATTTTTTGAAGTATTTATTTTTAAATAGAAAGATCATGAATTTTCTATCAAACGGAACTCATAGTTGAAGGCAAAACAAGAGAAAGCAAATTCCTATAAAATGGGATTAATAAAAAAATGGTTTGCATTAGCAATGAAGTCATCATATAAAAGCTATAATTTTTTTTTTATATAAACTACGATCATTTGAGTTATAAGAATATGCGTAAAAGGTATGCTATTGCCCTTCAACTAGCTTGCTTACATGTTAATTTTGTAAATTTAAAAATATAATTCTTTAATGTAATAAAATATAGTATGTGTTTTGTTGTTAAGGTTGGGACATTCTATTTATTGGAGGGGAGAAAAACTATCAACTCACATAGGGATGGACCTAATTTAGAGATAGCCTTTCACATAGGGATGGACCTAATTTAGAGATAACTCCCTCCCATGAGCTTTGACTTTTGGAAGTGGCATGAATTAATTCTTATTAATTGATCTACACCTTAGGGGTATAAAAGAAAGTATATTTAAATTAATTTTTTTTTATTAAATTTAGTTATATTTTTTTCCAAATAATTTATTTAGTAAATCTTTATATATAGATACTTTCAAAATCTACACATTATCATTCATACTCAGTTAATTTTTAAAAACATTAATTTTATGGGTAAGTTAAAAATTTAATTGTATTTATGTATACACACATGTGTGTGTCTGTGTGAGAGAGAGATAAACATAAATTGCATGGTGTCCACCATGTTAAGACTTTAATATCACACTCCTAGATAAGCACAAATTGGGCACACATAGTGAGATTGTACCCATAGATGGTCTTTGGTCTTTGCTAGAAAAAACCTATATTTGTCCTAATACACATCATGCAATCTTAGGCATGTTAAAAAAAGCTCTCCTCCATCCTAATTCACATGGCACAATCCTACATCATGCATGTTGAATCCTAATGCCTAAAGCTAAAGGTTCAACATCACATCAAAACCCAAGGACATAGAACATTAACCTATGGGGAGAGAGTAAGGATATTTTAGTTGTTTAATAGTTTCTTCAATGTCGGTGTACTTGTGATAGACTTAAATTTCTATAAAATGGGTCTACTTATTAGTTTGATTCAAAAAATAGGTTGAGTTTGTGCTTGGATATGGAAATATCAAATGAATAGCTACCATGGCTTTGATGATTTCCATAAAGTTATACTTCATGTGGAATATGAAAGCTAGTAAGGTTGGGCCATTCATATCTTGGGATGTTTGAAGGAGAGCTATGTCCTTTTTACTTGTTGAATGAAGATGAAATTTATCAAAATGCATGCCTTATATATCATTATTTCTTGCCATGTATCTTATTATTGCTTGAAATGTTAGAATCCACCCAATTTTAAATTTAAATGTGGGTTCAAAATTATTTTATTATTTATCGTTTATAAAGTCCTCATTTAATCCAACTCAAGAAGTTAGAAAGTTGAAATAATTTGTTCCTCTACAAAATAAATGATGGATTCAACATGACTTGAAAAGGCTCTAAAATTACATAAACAATCAAATAAAACATGTAGATCTATACTTTACTCAATTTCGCTTTACTTTATCACCAAGTTGAAACATTTACTCATATTTAAGGGTGAAAAACAAAAACTATAAATATGAAGTGTTGAGCATATAGTTAGAAAATAATTATGAAATAAATAAAAATAAAAACCTTGATGGGGGTTGATGATCAAAATGTTAGTAGGGTTGTTGGGGAGGAGAAGGGCTAGGGTGGGGGAGTGTGGCATGCTCCCCCCATGCACCGATCATGTGGAATATATTATTTTACCATGATAGAGCTTAGCTTGTGTTTTGAGGTTTCTTGTTGTTATTGTCTATCAATGGTGGTCTGGTGCTATGAGGGGTGGAAGGGTCGGCCACATGGAGGCCCTGCGAGTCTACTAAGGAATGTCTACATTGGAAATTTCTTGTTATAATACCTATTATGTATGCGCTATAGAGGAGGGCGGAGGCTTATGAGTAAAACTTGGGATCCTGGTCCTAGGAAAATTTCTAAATCCAGGGAATTGTTAAGCGAAGAAGACACTCTTTGCCTATGTGTGGCGAGCCTATAGTGGCGCTCCTCCATTCGAATTCAATTGGCCCTAGAGATAAGTTGGACCCCCTATTTTATTTGTCTCTCTTGCTTTGTTTGTGTGACATGTTGGTTCACTTTTCAGACAATGTCCCTGATGCAGTCGGCATGGCTATTTATGTTTCCTCCTCCTCTTTTAGCCTCCCACTTTGTTGCACTTTGTTGTATTCTTTTATCAATTCACAACATGCCTAAATGAAAAGTACAAAAATAATTTCCTAACCTCTCTACTAAACAAAATTTATAATGTGATCACGTCTTAGGCAATAGGTGGCATATGTGGCTCTTTCTTCTTTATTCCTCCTGCCCCTACACCTTCTAAGGCTCCCCCACGCTTTTTCACTTCTACTTGACCAAGAGTCTCTTGCTAAAGTGCTTAACAATATTTCCAAAACTATTGTTGTCGTAGTCCATGCCCTGGCTACGAACACAATAAAATAACTGACGCGGGTTTAACCATATGATCTTACACACAAATACATACAAAAATGAACTGAATTCCACAACATAAGAATGCGCACAACTATCAGAATAATTAATAAATAAATAAAATAATTACAGGAGGATTCTTGGCCTAACATTGGCCTCTCATTCCTCACACTCACTTCTACATACATCCATGCCTCATGGGCTCACCTAGATTTATACAAATGGATTAGAACCCACGAAGGTTCAAGATCCCTAAACTAACTCCCACAATATCTCTTATGATCCATAAAATCTCTCATCTAATCCCTTATCCCCATATAAGAGCTAACTAATCCTCAAATCTCTCAACTCTTCCAAAATACTCTCAAACCTTCTCCTATTTACAATAATTATCATTCTCTCCTAAAACTATAAGAAAATACAATAAATAATTAAATCATAACTTTGGAAACTAACTCTCTTAATAAACATTTGACCTAGGTTAGATGCACCTGCATCAGACTCCCCAAGTAAAACAAAATCATGGTCTCCCAACCATATGTATTTATCAGTTGATAAAATTCCCCAGGATCCCAAATTTTAGTTTGTTGTTGATCATTCATTGTTTGTTGTCTTGCTTCAATGATTTTTATTTTGTTAGGTTCCCAAGTTTTATGCTAAAATTCTCCTCCTTTGTTGATGTATACTCGAGTAGTCAAATGTATCCTATTGCCTATTTATCTCATCTCACAATATCTTGGTTTGTGTACTTTTCCCATTAGTCTCCTTAATTCTTCAGTTTCAATATCCAATCTAGTTTCAGAATGAATTTTATTGTTACTAGCTTGGAATCTTAATTCATCATCATTAAATTGTAGATTACATTCAGGATCCACATTTTCATTAACTAAACATTTTTCTTCTGCAACTTGCATAGATTTAGGTTCCATCGGCATATTCATTTCTTTAATTTCAATATCTAACTTGTCTTCTTGCTTGTGTGCATTACTATTTCTTTGTTGAAATTTGTTATCCGTCTCTATGCGATACCATATTTGTTGATTTGCATTAGAGGAATTTTGAGGTTTAAAATGGGCCTCCTAAGAAAAATGTACAACAAAAATAAACTTTATAACAACCAATAGGATTCAAGATGATGATGTCAACCATGGGGGATGATTTACCATTTTTTAAATAAAAGGGTGAAAATATTAAAAAATAATAAAATAACAAAACTACTTTTTCAACTCGTATTTTCAATTTATCTCCCAAAATTTTTACTCAAATTTCGAGTGGGAGTACTCGTTGGATGCAAAATTTAATTCCTCATCCAAGGAGTACCCATGTTGCATACTTTCGATGAACTCTACTACATGAAAAATGAGAAATACATAAAAAATCGTGATTACAATCAAGTTTTTTATGTATTTCTCATTTTTCGTGTAGTAGGACCCATCGAAAGTATGCAACATGGGTACTCCTTGGATGAGGAATTAAATTTTGCATCCAATGAGTACTCCCACTCGAAATTTGAGTAAAAAATTTGGGAGATAAGTTGAAAATATGAGTTGAAAAAGTAGTTTTTATACTTTTCCCTCTAAAATTTGATGATGTCATCAAATCTTATTTGATTTTTTCCACTATTATTTTATAATTTCCTTAGGAGGCCCATTTTAGACCTCAAAATTTCCCTAATGAAGGCATGTTGTAATGCACCATAATTTCCTTCACATCATATTCTAGCTTCAGATTGTCCAACCATTCTTCTAGGAACTTTAGTTCTTTTTTTTCCTCGAGAAAAAAGCGTAATTTTATTACTGCAGGTGAGTATAAAATTACAATGAGAAACACATAGTTGTGTGTACACAAAGACAAACCTAGAAGTTTGTTACAATGACAGATACATAGTGAAACCTATGCAGAACCAATAGCTGGCAACTAACAAAACTGTTCATGAAAAAACAAGCTGATCATCCTTTGGAGAACAGGCAGATCCTAAAAAAAAAAATAGATTCACTGCTCTACTATATACATTCCTTCAAGAACCTCTGCCTAGAAAGAAAATTTTAACTGATCTTCATGATTCAGACATCGCTCAGTCATTCAATAAGAAAAAACGTGCCAGCTGGATGCACCCCACTGTATATACCCAAGAAAATTGTTAAAAAACCAGGGGACCTGAAATCACAGATATCACTGTGTCCAGCCCACAGTTGAAGACCTCCCAATGAGAAATCCAAGCGAAAAGACGCACTCTTCAAGCGCTAAAGAAAACAGGGGATGTGCTTTACCAAGAGCACAGCCATAAAAATCAAAATAAACATATGGATAGTTTCGGTCCATTGCAGACTGCCCACCGAGCTGAAAAAACCAAATAATAACAGTTGTAGTTCAAGACCATCTTCAGCATATATTGTAGAGGATAAGCGCACACCATGAGTATGTATCCAATGGCAAAAAGTTGTCCAGCCACCCAATGTGCTCAGAAGCCTCTCAGCCTATTAAAGAAGGATGTGAGAAAACGTAGATATCACCATTTAGATGTTCTCTGGTCCCCCTGAAAACTACTTTCAGTAGGAGACCCTCTCAGAAGATCAAAGAAAGCAGCCCTCAGAATTCATTCCTGCTGAGGCAGCACACTTTTTGAAAGTGAACAAATGGCATTTTGTTGACCTACCGAAAAATGAGAGAAGTTCCCATCCATCCTCACAAAAAACCGTAGAGACAGCACACTATGTATTTGAAAGCTGTTGGAAAATTTTGACAGGCCATTACATAAACCAGTAGCCACTTAATCAAATAAAGATGGATGGAAGTATTCAGAAATAACACCATCCAGATGTTCTCTGATCCTCCAGATACCTTCGTCCAGCAAGATCCCCCTCTTTGAAGCTTGATCAGCCTCGTCATTATTTTCACGATAGATATGCTGACAGGAGAAAGAGACAAAAGAACGGAGGATCTCCCCAATAGAGAGAAACAGATTTTGTAAATGATGAACTCTGAAAATCTGTATTCCCTTTATCCAATTTATCACATTCAAGGAATCCCCAAAAACACTTAACTGCACACAACCTTTCTCCACAGCGAACAACAGAAGAATCTTGAGACTCAGCAGTTCAGCATAATTGTTTGTCCCTTCCCCAAGCCCAACAGAGATCTCGTACCAATGAGATTCCGAGAGGAACAACAGAGCTCCACCCCCACAAGAATTTTGCTGCATGGCTCCATCAAAAAAACCCCAAGGGTTCCTTCTATCAATCTCCAGCAGGAGGACCTCCCTCTGATTGGCAGCACGGATATGAATAGGGAAAGCAGAGTGCAAACCAACAGTCAAGGCACCGAAAATCTCAGGAGTACTGACAGAACCATCAAATAGTAGCTAGTTACGAGCCAACCAACAACCCCAAATAACGAGGAGCGGCAGAGCTTTTAGATTCATCTCAGCAGTAGACACCAACCACGAATCCCAGGGATGAGATACAGAAATTCCCTCCCATCTGCACCGGAAACCCAATAACCTGGAGCACTCCAGCCAAATACCTTTGATGAAAGGACAGCTGAGGAAAATATGGTTAACTGATTCAGCATCAGATTTGCACAAGCAGCACCAGCCAGGACCCTGAAAACATCTATTTTGCAGCACATCCCAGGTAGGGACTTTATTTTCAAGGACACACCACATAAAAAGGCGAGTCTTAGGAGGACAATTTAGTTTCCATAGTTTCTTCCACCACCACCACTCCTCACCCAAGACAACCCTAGCATTATGTTTTGTGTAGCCAGCCCGGGGAGAATATATCCCCGAAGGATCAAAATCCCAGGCAATCATATCATCCCTATCCAAGAGCACTAGATGAGCCTGTTTTAATGCACGAATATATACCGCCAGAGCCCTCTCATCAAAATCCTCTAGCCCAAGGGAAGAGGCCAGTAACCAAGACTGAATGCCCAACCTTCTCCAAACCGGATCAGCAAGTTGGGAAAGAAAAGTAATCCCCTGCTGCCTTAAGGCCTCAACCGTACGCCTAGGAAGGAGGTGTTGTAGAGAACTACCCATCCAAGGATCCTCACCAACCCGGATCTTCCTACCATTACCCACATCCCAGGACAGACTAGTTTCCAGAATGTGAAATGATTTAACAAGAGCCTTCCAAATCACCGATCCCCCTGTAAAGGTTTTCCCAGGAATCCTTATCCAATCAAATATAGAGAAAGGAGAAATATATTTCTGAGATATCACCTGAGTCCAAAGGCTATCACCATTGATGAGCCTCCACCCACCCTTAGCTGCAAGAGCCTGTGCAAAAAGGAAGATATTTTTCAGACCCCAACCTCCCAATGCTTTTGGGACATCAATTTTCTCCCACCGAACCCAAGGGGTCACCAAAGAATCCCATTTCCTACTCCACAGGAATCTAAAGCAAATCCTCCTGGCAGCCTCCAAAATACCCTTAGGAATCCAAGACAGGGACAGCCAATAAACTGGAAGAGCCTCCAAAACTGACTTAACTAGAGTCAACCACCCAGCTCTAGACAGCCATTTGTGAGACCAAATTTTTAAACTTTTTTCCAGCTTTTCCAGTAACCAGTTCCAATCAGTTTTCCTATAATCATTGGGTTTTAGATGGAACCCCAAATAATTCAGACCAACATCCAATCCAACAGAATTATAGGGAAAGATCCGCAAGAACTCACGCCTCTCCTCATCCCTCAAAGAATGTGTAGAGATGGAAGACTTCCCAACATTCACTTCCATTCCCGAAGCTTTGCCAAACAAATCCAAAATCTCACCAATAGAGTTAGCATCACGAACCGACCCAGAACATAAAATCAAAACATCATCAACAAAAAGTAGGTGAGTGATGAAAAGGTTTGGAGCAACCTGAATGCCCTTCAAAGAACCCTGTCTCTTTTCCACATGAAGAGCTCTACTCAAACCTTCAGCAACCAGTAAAAATAAAAGGGGAGAAAGGGGGCAGCCCTGGCGCAACCCCCTTTCAGCATGAAAAAAAGGAGATGCAGCCCCATTGAGCAGAACAGAAAAAGATACAGTTGTAATACAACTCATAATCCATCTAATGAAGCCGATGCCAAACCCAAGGTGAGTCAGGAGCATGCGAATATATAACCAACTTACCAGATCATATGCTTTGGATAGATCTATTTTCAACACTGTCCCTTTGAGGTTCTTGGTCTTCATGCTGTGGAGAGCCTCTTGTGCAGTCCCAATAGCTTCATGAATTTGATGACCTTCCAGGAAGCCAAATTGTTCACCGGAGATATGAGTAGACAAAATTCCTGTGAGTCTTCTCGCAACCACCTTGGCTATCACTTTATAGATATAGTTGCACAAAGAGATAGGACAGAAGTCAGCCAGAGAAAGAGGGTTATCCACCTTCAGAATAAGAGCTATGAAAGTGGAATTGAAGCAAGCAAGAATCCGCCTAGAAATCCTGGTATCCTCCACAACTTTCAACAGATCTGTCCCTAAAATGTCATAAAGAGCCAACAAAAATTCGATCGACCACCCATCTGGCACCACCCATCTGGCCCAGGACTTTTGTCTTTTTGGAAGCTATGAAGAACCTCCTTTAATTCCTTCTCAGAGACCTCAGCCATCAGAGATCTGTTATCAGCCTCCTCCACAAACCTCAAAAAATATTGAGCTACTCTTATCACTTCCGCAAGTGATGCATGAGCTGGGGCCTTAAAAAGATCCTTGAAGTGTTCAACCCCCAATCTAGCTTTGGCCTCAAAAGAAGAATGCTCAGTGCCTTGACCATCTCTTAAAATCAAAATAGTATTAGCCGCCTTCCGGCCGCGAGCATATGCATGAAATTTTGTATTCTCATCCCCACTAGCCAGCCAAGTGGCCCTACTCTTCAGCCTCCAAGATTCCTCCTTATCCATAAGAAGGGAGTTCCTTCTTTTTTCAAGTGAAACAAGAGTGTCTTTATCAACTTGGGATTGATAGCCACCACCAATCCCCTCATAAATTAAGCGAAGATCCTCTTCCACCTGTTTCAACTCCACATCCTCCCTCTTTCTCTTAGCAGCCAACCAAACTTTCACAGCTTCCTTGATGCATTTTAAATTTTCAGCAAATTGAAAGGCAGCAGAAAGAGGACTGTCCACCCTAAAAGGAATCCATCTAGAAAGAACCAAAGCTTTGAAAGAATCATCCTTAAGCCAAATTTTGTTGAACTTTAAAGGGCTAGGAGGCTGCCTAGGCCCGATCTTTAACTCAAGAAAGATGGGAAAATGATCAGAAGCACCCCCACTGCCTATCCACTGCCTAATCAGAAAAGGCTTGTCCACAATCTTCTTAGCCACTAGGAAACGATCAAGTCTCTTTGCTATTCTGCCTTCAGCACATCTATTATTCCTCCAAGTAGGTTTCAACTTGATGGGCTCAATGTTCAGCAAGTGATTCTCCTCCAATTTTTGAGTGAAAAATCCAGTCAAAGAATCGATTTGTGCATGAGGTCCCCAGACCTCTGACTGGCCCAAAGAAAAATTCATATCCCCACCAAAAATCACTGAGTCTCTCTTGATTAAAGAGTTTCTCATGAGGGAATCCCAAAAAGAGATCTTGTCCTGATATGGGCCATAAATATTAAACAGATTAAAAGCTTCACCAAGCTCCAATGACAAGAAATTTATTCCCAGGACCGACTCCATACCCCAGAAATTTTGAGATTTGATTGTTTTTTCATTCCAACCAATAGCCAATCCACCCGACCTACCTCTTGCATCCAGTGACTCAAAAGTCCATCCTAGCAACCAACCTTCCAATCTAGCTTTGACCATAGACCCTGCACCTAAAGCCTCTTGTAGTAGAATGATATCAGGACAATCCAAGAAGATAATTCTCCGGAAAGCAGCTTTCTTATGGGGACCTGCCAAACCCTTGCAATTAAAATACATTATCTTCATTATACACCCGGCTTCAGGGATTGGCTTGCTCTAAGCGCCCTGTCAATCGAAATCTACCTCCCATCATGAACATCCAACATAGCTCGATCCTGAGCTTTTGCCAAAAAAGAGATCTTGCCCCGGCCCCGAGCAGAAGGGGATTTTCCCCTCCCAAACCCATCAACACCTTTTTAGTACTAGATCTCAGATTATGTCCAGTGACCAAAGGGGCTGTAGTTACCACCGGGACCAACAGTTTTTCACCTGGGTCGAAAACAGAGACAGAAGCCTTCTCTTGGAGAGCAGGCAGAGAAATTGGCTGAGAAGAGATATAAGGAACAACACTAGAAAACTTACCGCCAACATCCTTCCAAGCCGAGATTGTAGTCGAGACTGTAGTCGGAATCAAGTTTAAAGAGAAATTGAAGACAGGAGAGAAAGGAAAAGAGCCCATAAGAGAATATTTCAGCACTGATAATACATCTTTCAACATAACATCATCCTTCAGTTGAAAATATGCTTCATAATGTCAACTATGAACCTTCACAGCATCAAGCGCTCCACACCCAGCAGTCTGATAGAGAGCCTCCTGCCCAGAAGATGGACCAAAAACCTCACTCAACGCCTGGAGATCTACAGTAGGCGGCATGCAAGAACCAAAGACATCAGAATGCACATCGCTTGAGAAGGCTGAACAAGGTATTGTTTGTGAATTGTGAGGATCGAAGCCAGCCCCCTTCACCAAAGGTGCCTCCACATGTGGACCAGACCCCCGACTTTTGACAAATCGAGAGGGAGAACCACATTCAGATGCAGGATTTCCGTAAACATGGCACCGTCGACAGTGAAAAGGAACCTTCTCATAGTCGAGGATCTGCTTAATATCATAGTGCCCCCACCGAAGATTCATAAATTCTGCAAGGCCCTCTCTGATGTTAATCATCACAAGAATTCTAGCAACCTGCCTGATATTAGTCTTAAAGAAGGATAGGTCTGCCTCTAAGAAGACCCCAATCGTATTTCCTATACCACATAGGTGCTCCTCTGTCCAGTAATGAAGAGGCAGACCAGGTAAACGTACCCACAATGGGACCGAGTCCACCCTTTCCCTACTAGCATCAAAGAGTGGATGCCAAGGTTTTAGGAGTAGAGGAGAATGATCTACAGACCAACACCGTTGTGTCACCCACTGGAGATGTTCTGAGCGCAAGAAATTGAAAGCGAACCACCCCTTAGAAAGGGACACCACCTCAGGCACATAACCAAAAACAGTTTTCCAATGCGCATCAGCCCAGGCAACTACAGTTTTCAGTGTAAAATGTCTCCCCACAACCCTGCCAACCAGTGTTCTACTGGCCATTATTGAAACCTGTTCCCAACCGACGTCTTCACCCAAGACATAGTTATACTCAGCTTTTTTGATCTTGATCCATTTCTTTTTCCTTCTACCCCCCTTCTTCGACGCTCCAGTCTCTTTACCAATGTTTGATTCAGTCTCTTTAGTTGCTTCAGAATCAAGAACCCCGCTCTGTTCTTCCCAACTAATAGGACTAGGGGAAGCTCTCACGCTCTCCTTCTCACATAAACCATCCACTCTTCTGAACGCGAGCCCAGAGAGATCTTGTTCGTTTCCAAAATCTGTGGAAAAGGCTCCCGGTAAGTCACCCAGATCCAAGTCCTTCCCATCCACGTTCAAACACTGGTAGAGACCTTTCCCCTTTAGAACTTGAATCTTTTTCAAATCCGTGCTGCTATTAACAGGCATACAGCCTCCCGCCCTCCCATCAAACCCTCCTTTGAAAACCAAGGGTGACAGCCTTCCATCCGATAGAATCGGGGGATCCACCGCGCCTTGTGAACATAAACCTGACTGCCCTCCGGTCGAAACAGGGAGCGAAGAAGCACACCTCCCCTGCATAGAATCAAACAGATCCCTGGTCTGATCGTCGACAAACGTAGCGCGCCCATCGCCATTCAAAAAATCCTGTCTCCCGCCCAGATTCATCGCGCCCGCAACTAGTTTATCTCTCATGTTAACATTTAACCCATTTATTTGATGATCATTTTCCATTTTATCAGCAACTTCTTTTATTTGTCCATCTTTAATTTCCTTAGGTTTCATTTCTTCGTCATTACTGCATATAAAGTCATTATCAACAACAAATCCTGCATTCACATACCAATTGTTAGATTTAAAACCAGCATAAGTGTTATCTTCCATTGATGATTCAATCATCATATGTGAATCTTATGAATAATTGGTAGTGCCTTCTGTGGGAATCGAACCCATGTTCACATCATCATCGTCATCACCCAACAACGATCCTTGATCTAGTTCACAAATGCATTTATTCGTCTGGAGTTTCTGGAGCTTTTATTTATGTCTTAACTGCTTAATTGGCCATTTAACTATCCTCTTTATGACCCATCCATGTTTTCGTCTCTGTAGTAGCTCCATCAATACGTCAAGCCATGCCTTTAATTCATCTATCTCCTTCTCAATTTCTTCATCACAAACGCCAATTGCTATGGAATCTCTATAACTTTTCTCTGAATTTTGCAAATGACTTCCAATATTCATTCTCATCTCCTTTCGTGAACTTCACCCTGTTCACTGTAAGCTGCAATTGAACTTTATCAAGTTACTCCCTTTGAACTTGATCAATGGTGCACTTCACTTGAACCATATTTATGAGCATTTCTTTGTACTTTGCTTCCTTTACTGCAAACTGTCACAATATCCCTTCAACTTGTCTTTACAATTCATTGACTAGACTTTGGGTGTCGGGCTTCGTCGATCATGCACCCATTACATTCAAGGACTCAAACTTCAATGCAATTTTGACTTGACTTATGACTCTTAAATTTCCTTTTGACCCCAGACTATTAAATTTTACATCAATGGACCTTGGTGTACTTTGACTCTTCAAATTCACTCAATATTTATATGATTTTCTCACCATATAACTCTACATAACAATCATATATAACACACTCAATATTTTTCACATTCCAAACAATTATTCCACTCACTCTCCACTATTCTTAATTAAAACATTAAAAAATCATTTATGAAAACTTATCCATATGAAAATGTGAAGTGGATCTAATAAAGGATTAATTTTTAGTTTCTCCAGCACACAACCATCATTTATATCAGATGTCACCCACTGAGGGTCGAAGTGATCCATGGTGGCTTTGATCAAGGATAAACAAGCAATAATTTCCCATGTCTCCCTAAAAAAAAAGGTAAGTTGTGCTCATAATGTGACAATGTCTTCTAGAATGAGACAATTAACACAACCCCGAGAAGCAACCTCTACTAGACGATTCAAGTTAAATAAAAGATGTGATTGGCGATCAAAAAGATATCGTCAGAATCAAATTCTCTTCGTGTGTCATCTTGTGCAATATGGCTCAAAGATTTGTGTCATGGCTTCAACTATGCACCTTGATCATCACTCTGATCCATTGCACCAAAATCCTTCTTCTTTATATTCGCACCATTCACTTTTGGAAATTGGCATAAATTTTGTCGTAATGAAAACCCAACACATCACACTTTGCATGTCCCTACTTTACTGCCAACAGTTTGATATGTGTGCATAGCTAGATGGATAAAATGATTTGAAAATGCTTTTGGTTGTTTCCTCGCATATCACGTATTCTTTTTCTGTTGTTTGTGAACTGGAAAGTCGTCCTTCATACTCCAATGCGGCCCCGTTATGTAAGTATCAAACACGACACTTTTTCAAAACCTTTTTTAACCGTTTCTATTCATCGTGTGTACATTTGTCCAGAAAATGCTTGTCCTCTTTGTGTAGATGCTCCAAAAACCTTTCCACCAAATAAAGAAAACATAGTTTTTATTGGAGTAGTGGGATCCCTAATAAAAGACCGACCACTACTGAATATACATCTCGCATACTTCTCGTGACTGTGGAGCCTGATGTTGCTATTTTCGGCAAGAAAGGTTATCAAAAAATATTTTCTATCAATCTAACATGGTGACTCCTAATGCATTCTATGCATTCAACAGTAATTGGTAGCAATTGAAGAACGATTGTGACTTTATTAAAATTGGAAAACTTGTCAAAAGGGAAACCCTGTGGATTCTATTGAGAAGAATCTTATAGATCCACCATATGCATCACAAATCCATCTGCGCTGATAGAGGCAAAAACGTCGGCACCTTCCCAAGTAATATCATATACTTCTTTATCCTGGGTAGTGAGACGTTTCCTGGCTCAGCACAAGCTTCTTCAAACCATCAACTCGGTTACCCATTTCCTTAGCGCCATTCTATGAATTTTTGCTCGTGTAGGAGATATGTGTCCACCTCGGCCTTGTAACAAATAAAATTTATATTGATGAGGCATGATTCACTCGCTCTATCAATCCTATTGTTCTATGAATCCAGTCGCACTAATATTTCATTGTGGAAAACAACTCAACTCATAAGCGGTCAACTCTGATACCAAAATTTGATGCAAGTCTAACCATAGGATCTTGCACACAAATACATACAAAGCTTAAATGAAATCCACAACATAATAATGCACACAAATATCAGAATAATTAATTAATAAATAAAATATTTACAGGAGGATTCTTGGCCTAACATTGGCCTCTCATTCCTCACACTCACTCACTCACTTCTACATACATCCATGAATCACAGGCTCAACTAGATTTATAAAAATGTATTTGAACCCAAGGATGTTCTAGATCCCTGAACTAACTCCCACAATATCTCTTATGATCCATAAAATCTCTCATCTAATCCCTTATCGCTAGATAAAAGCTAACTAATCCTCAAATCTATCAACTCTTCCAAAATACTCTCGAACATTCTCTTATTTACAATAATTTTAATTCTCTCCTAAAACTGTAAGAAAATATAATAAATAATTAAACCCTAACTTTGGAAACTAATTCTCTTAATAAAAATTTGACCTAGGTTAGATGCACCTGCATCAATAAACAAACAAATTATGGTTAGTTTCTACAGCCTCAAGACAATAGTCCTCATGGTCATGATGAAATGATAGAGATCAACAACTCTGAGCTTATCAATGCTTTCTCCCACTTATTTCTCAACACATCCTTCAAACTAGGGCTTGACCTAAAGTCCACACCATATATTATTGACCAAGTGTGCATTTTCCATGTGGCAGAGAGGGTTGCAACAACCCTTGGCTATACTACAAAACCATTCACTGATATTTCGTGTCAAGATAGATGGTAGGAAGTAAGTTGGGGATCAATATTTCAATGCATCACACCAAATGAGTCAATATGCCTAATTCTTCGACTAAGATCAAGTTTTGACTAACTCGACCTTAGCTTGGTTGAATGGACACACATTAAGTCGAGACTTGATGTACCCAAGAGTTTTGATTTCAAATAAATAGGTTACAAAATTCTGACTCCCGACCTCTATTAATCATCCACTGATTGACTTCATTTCTTTCGTCGTCCATTTACTCTTTCATTTAACTTGATCTCTAATAAACTATTTTCAAGTTTTATCTCGTTTTTGAAATTTTCCTCTCCTGGGATTCGAAATGCTTCCTCCAGAGCTTGTGATTTTATGGCTCAATATAATATAAATTTCGTTTTCCTTTACATAGTTCTCTCTCTTGGGATGAACCACACTCCCTTTATGCTGCGAAGTAGTCCTATAATCATGGTTCCAGGAAATGATCTATGGTCACCTCTCTCCTTCTTGATATTATTGTACGAGCTTTGGCCTGAACATACTATCCATAAACTCTCCTTCATTTTTGTCTCCACTATCCTTCAATTTGTAAATTTACCGTAAATTAGGATTATACAACCCTCAGACGGGTTCTAACATGCATTCAAGAAAGTTCCAAATACAAGGAAATATACAAACTATATTAACTTCAAACAAAGGTGCATTTGTAGAGAACTACCCAAATTTATTTTGAGATTTAAAGGGCATATTTATAGGGTCTAACACCTGAGGATTGCACTTGGAATTATTAAAAAGACCCATTTGGCCAATAAACCATCTTAGTGAAACAAAATAACCACCCATATTCTTATAAAATTTTTACACCTACGCTCACATAAATTTACATAATTTTATACAAACTTGAAGAAATATATTTTTTCTTTGGAGGTTTTGCAACCCACTTCTACCTATAAAATATTTTTTCCTGGTTGGCAGTGATGCTCCTACATCAAACTCCCCAGGTCAAAATTTTCCATGACCTCCTATTCATGAGCGTTGAATTAGTGTACTCCTCCTAGGTCCCATACAAAATTTTGTTGATCCCCATGCATTGTGTTGTGCTGCCTCTCCATGGCTAACCTCAACTTTCCAGGATTCCATTTTTGGTTTTGTAATTCCCCATATGCATGGCTGATACAATCTTACAAATTCAATTGTAACTTACCACTAGTTTTCTTCCTCCTTTTGTTTTATCTCCTCTTCGGTACCCCTCTCATAAATAGAAACATCATATCAGTCTCGATGTTTGGTCCATCCTTAAGTTGGATTGTATTATTTCTACCACTCATATTTGGTACTGGAAGCCTCTTGTTTTCATTTTCCCCCTATTTTCTTAAATGAATTAAAAATATATTCATTTGGGACATTCTCATTCTTGCCTCAACTCCCTTGCCATTTACAATTAAATTATCAGTTTGGAAAATGAATGACTTCCCTACACTAACCCATTTCCCTTGTATGATATCCTTTTCAAGATTCATAAGTATTGCAGCTATATGTTGCAGTCAATCATTTATTTTCTCCTCCTGTTGGCCCACAATAAAATCCAATGTGATATTAACCATTGGTTCTTGCAATGGTATCCCATCGATTTCACTTATGGCCTATGGATTGATTTATCCCTTATTCTTTTTGTGAGACAATGTGATCTCATCATTTCTTTTGAAATATTTCATTTTCTTTCCTCTTCCAATGTTTCAAAAGAGTGCTCTTGCATATTTATTTATTATTATGACAACTATAAGTGGTTTTCCTTTCTCAACAATCTTGTAACCTATCCATACACAATTTGTTAGATCTAAAAAAGTAAAGCTCCCTAGCCTCGTTTGAGCTTTGGGCTTTCAAACTGCCAAGTTGATCTAGATTCAATTTCTGCTCATGGTCTTCCTCTAACAAAAGAGTCAAATATATTTTTATGATAAAGTATATGAAACTTTAATACTTTAACATATTTTTTGGTAGTTTTCTATTTTTTTGAATTTTTGAAAATTAAAACAAAGGATATAAAAGATATTGCAAATGAGCCACAACATCTAGCTCCACCTGGGGATAGTGTTTTTTGCCACGAAACACTAAGAACCACATATTAGTGCCTTCACCTCAGGCATGGAGTCAAATACTGCTTGATGAAAAATTTACAATGAAGGAAACCGAATATGTACAATGGTCAACCATCAAATTTCAATGCTGGAAATAATGTTTCAGATATTGCCCATTCACATGTATCTCTACTATTTCTCCATAAATATTCTCCAGCATAAAAGTGTTATTTGATCTGGCTTCAATAATCCTATATGGGCCATACCAGAGAGGATCAAACTTACCATGATTTCCTTTTTCTTCTCTTTTGGTATCCCATCTTAATACCAAATCTCCAATTTGGAAAAGTATTTCTTTTGCCTTCCTGTCAAAAATCGACTTCATTTTTTCCTGATATGTAACCAATTTTTCCCTGACTTTATTCCTGCTCTCACTCAATTGTATCACCTTATTTAGTCTTCTTATCAAAGCATTAGGTTCTTCTTGTGCTTCTTGAAGAAAAGAAATTATTGGTGTAGCTAGCTGAGTGGGAAACAAAGCTTGAGTACCATATACTAATTCATAAGGGGAATTACTAGTAGATCTTCTAGTAGTCATTCTCACTGCCCACAGAGAAAATGTCAACTTTGAATCCTAGTTCTTCTAATTCTCATTAGTTGTTTTCTTCAAAATATTTACCAATGTCTTGTTGGAAGATTCAGCGAGCCCAATTCCTTGAGGATGATATGCTGTAGAATGAGACAAAATGACATTATATGTTTGACAAAAATTTATAAATCTGACTAAATTGAATACCTGAGAATTTTCTGTTACAATCTTCACTGGACATCCAAATCTGCTGAAAATGTTCTCTTCCAGGAACTTCATTACTACCAGATCATTTTCTTTTCTGGTAGGTATTTCCTCCACCCACTTTGTAAAATAATCAGTGGCAATCAGAATCCACTTGAACTGCCCACTTGATGCTGGATTAATTTCTCCAATGAAATCAAATCTCCATTTTCTAAGGGGTTCTTCAACAAATACAGGGAGAAGAGGTAGCTGGGCTAACTTCTTCTTTTCTACAAACAATTGGCATTTCTGGCAACTTCTAACCACTCTGTATACATCAGCAAATAGGGAAGGCCAGTAAAAACCTGATTTGAGGATTTTATGAGCAGTCACCTTCTAGCTATAATGTCCCCCACATAGACATTCATGATACTCTTTGATAACTTCCATTGACTCTCCTTCTGTCAAACACAACAACAAAACACCAGCAGGATCCTTCCAATATAATTTAGCATCAACTATGACATAAGGTTGAGCTTTGAGTTTAAGAGCTCTGTACTTTGTTCTGTTTATTGAGGGAGGACAAGAGAAAAAGCAAAAATAATGAATAATATCCTTATTCCAATCAGAGCAGAGAAATTTGTATTTGATTGCCGATTTTGTGCTACTTTGACTTGTTTCATCAACAAATTCATCCAATGGTGCAAGAAGATAGAGATTGAAAATTAGACTCTGTGAGCAATTTTGCCAGGCCCTATCCTTTTACCAACTTAGTAGGTTTAATATCCAAATCATATTCTTGGATTTTAGTAATCCATTTTCCTCTTTTTCCCTCTACATCACTTTGAACTAGCACATCTTTTACAGCCGAGTTGGGCACATATGCTAATATTTGAGAATGAAGTACATAAGTCCTGAAAGCTTTCAATTATTTAACTAAAGCATATACCTGTTTCTCCAAGATATTGTATTTGAGTTTTGCATCTCTGAGAACTTTTATGAAAAATGCTATAGGTTTCTCTTTTCCTTCTTCATTCTTCTCCAGCAGCACATCAACAATGGTAGAAGGCGATGCAAATGAAAATATTTGGAAGGCTTTTGATAATCTGGGCTAATCAAAATTGGAGCTTCTTGAAGAGCCTCTTTAATCCTAGAAAATGATTCTCTTGCATCTTTGTCCCATTTGACTTCAGCATATATGTTATGCTTCTGACAATCTCAGCATAATTTGGAACAAATATCCTCAGAAAATTAATTTTCCCTAGAAATCTTTGGATATCTTTCTTAATTCTAGGCAATGGGATTGTTTGTATAGCCTCAACTCTTGCTGGATCAATTTTCACACCCTGATTGAAACTATATGTCCCATCAACTTACCTTCCTCCAAAGCAAACAAATATTTCTTAGGATTCAATGATAACCCAAACTTCCTACATTTCAGGAAATCCTTCTACAGATGTTCCAAATGCTCATCATCAGAACCTGAAAAAATAGTCACATCATACAAGTATATGACTATAAATTTGTCACCCACAAATGCTATATCCATTGCTCTCTAGAAAGTAGCCCCTGCGTTCATGAGACCGAATGGCATCTTGACATACATGAACGTTCCCCAAGGTGTGGTAAAATTTGTTTTCTTCTGATCTTACTTTTCAATAGCTACTTGGTTGTACCCAGAGAAACCATCAACCATGGATAACCTATGAGCGCCAGTTACTTTTTGTAGAACATAATCCATCTTTGGAAAAGGATAATTATCCTTTAGGGAAGCTCTGTTCAAGTTCCTGAAATCAACACATAATCTTATCTCTCCATTCTTCTTTCTGACAGGGACCAGATTAGAAATCTAGTCTGAGTATCTAAGTGGGACTATAATTTTTTCTTGCAACAACTTCTTCACTTCTTTTTCAATTGGGGCAAGTAACAATGGATTAATCTGCCTGAGCTTCTACTTGTGTGTCTTAACTCCATCTTTTAATGGTATTTTATGTTGAATAATGTCTAAATCATATGTCTTTAAATATTCATAGGAACATGCAAACACATCCATATATTTCTTGAAAATATCAACATACCTTTCTTTATAACCCTTAGGAACTCCTTTGAAAAACTTAACCATATTGGGCTCCTGCTGAGTTCCTAAATTACAGTCTTCCATTTCACCATCTTGAGATAATTTCTTCTGGTTTACTGCCACATCATTTGCATCAAACAATATTTCAAGAGGAACCAAACCTCTGGGCAAAGTATTATCTTTCAACTCAATTATCTTCTGATCACCTATTGATTGCTTTAGGTTTTTCAAGACATCATTCAAATCAGTTTGTTCACTTTCTTGATCTATTTCACTGTCCTCAAAATTTCCAATCATTGTTAGGAAATGATTGATCTTCTCATCATCCTCAAAAAACTGCCAATGCTTTACATTATCAGGAATTGAAGGTCTATGCCTCAACTCAATTTCATATCTCATTCTTGGATTAATGGGTGGCTTAAATGGAATCTGCGATTCTGTTTTCTTCTCTTGGAATAAACTGAAGATTCAAGGCTTAAAAATAATTTTCAATTAGGTCCCACACTTCATTTCTATAAGATCTTAATCTGGGATGTTTGGTTTGACACAGATTCTTGATCTGCCTTATAATTAACTCAGAATCACCAAAAATGGAAATACATTGAATTCCCATTTGTTTTGCAGTTTGTAGACTCAAAATAAATTCTTCATATTCAGCTACATTATTGGTTGATTCAAATTCAAGCTTAAAAGAAAAGGGTAAAATATTACCTTCTGGTGATATGAATAAAAACCCAGCTCCTGTGCCATCCTTTGAGTAGGCACCATCGAAATAACACTTCCAAATTTTATTTGAATCCAGCTCCTTATGTACAATTACTGAAGAGAGCTGCTTCTGTGAGTCTTCAGAAAATTCTGCATCTTCATGCAGCATAAAACAAGAGAGATCCTCCTTCTCTTGACCATAGATAGGGGAATTTACTGCATCTTTCTTTGTGGTAGTATTAATAAATATGGTTTCTCTGTATAACCTTCTTTCTTCCCCATTGAATACAGGAATGATTGCATATGTAAAGTCCAATTTTAAGACACCTCCAAGATTTGCCCCCCAAGATCTGGATAACAACATACCAAAACTGGCTGGGATATCTGCAACTACTACATCCATCATGATACTCTTGGTTGGAATTTGAGCCAAGGATACCACCATGTCTTTGAAAAGACCAACACACTTCACCCTTTTTGAATCAAATGAATAAAGGTCTATATAGTGCTTAGTGATTTGTAAATTTAATTCTTCATCACAGATAATGGCATAAGATTATGTGATGCACCAGAATCCAACATAAAATTATGCAAAATGAAATCATGAAGCAATACCAATATATAAAATGGAGGAATAGAAAAATATACCTCTTCAACATGTGGTCCAGAAGTGACTACTGGCTTTTATTCTTGCAAATTCACAGTATCCCCAATATCATCAGATTGAGAAAGATTAATAAAATCTGCAATTTCCTTCTTATAACCACGTGTCTTAGCTAATTCAAACAAAGGTACTTGAATTTTGATCTTTTCTAATTCTTTGGAAATACTGAAAGCTTGATTATTTTTAATAATCTTTTCAGGTTATTCTTGATTCTTCTTAGAATTAGTACTTTGCTGAGGTACAATAACAATCTTCTCCAAAATGTTTGAACCAATTGACTTATTCTGGGAAGCCTCAGCTTGTTTTTCATTTGTACTCACTGTATTCAAAGGTTGTTTCCCCTTGTCTAATTTTTTTACTGAGTTCTTCAGTTGTGGAGTCACCATTGGAGAAGGAACTGACTCTGGTTCTTTTTCCTCAACATCCTGAGTTCTCAATATCTTTTTTGATCTTAATTCATACTTATTATGCAACTCTACTTGCATAAAATCAGTGAATTGTTTACAATAGTCATCCATCTCTTCCTGATCAAATGATACACTAGCTTATGTAGATTATTCTTCACATTTCTCTTCTTCCTCATCATCACCATCTTCCATATAAACAACAGATATTTGATCTTCGACCTCTTTCTGATCATCCTCAGTAGACTGTGAAGGTGTTGCTTCTATATATAAGGGTTCTTGAACTTGATCCTGGTCTCTTCTTTTCCTCTGCAAAATCTGCAAGGGTTGCTTTCTGAACTGTGGATTAAAAACACCTCTATTTTGTTGTGTAGGTTTCTTACTATTCAATTCCATATGCACTAATTTATTTGACAAGTTCTTGATGACCTTAGTCATGTCTTCAATCCTATGATCTTGAGATGAATCTTCTTTAGTCTTACCTTTATCTTGAATTGTCTACTTTTCCTATGCTTTTCCAGCAGCAGTCATGTTTGCTTCAATCTCTAAAGCATCTATTTGAATTTTTCCAAGAGTAGCAGACCTCCTCTCTCTCAAAGTGAAACTAAAATCTGATACAAATGCTCCAGCAAAAACAACTCTTGCTCCAATAGGAGGGTGTTTCATTTCTGCGGGCAAACTATTATACAATTTGTTAAACCTTTTAATGAAATCATTCATGCTTTCATTAGAATTTTTCTTAATAGCATTAAACTCTGTCAATGAATAACCATGATCTCTCTTTTCACCCCATCTTTGGATGAATTGTCTTTCTAATTTGTCCCAATCATTAATTGAGCCATTTGGTAATCCTTTAAACCATTTTCTTGCCTCTCCATTCAGTGACTCTACAAAAAGTCTCATTACTACATCAAGATTTTCAACATTTAAATTTTTAGCAAAAGTGCAAAACAAAGGCAAGTGTTGTTCTGCAGTTATTTCATCTTCACCAGTAAATCTAGGAAGCAATTTAAGGTATTTCTTAGGCATTGCATTCATTGGTTGTGGGAGATTTAATGGTGCATATCTATTCATCAAGAAAGCAAGAACATGGGCTCACTACAAGAAAAAGGGACATTGGTGAGGGTCATGCTTGTGACGGACCTTTAAGGTCCATCACCAATATCACATATGGTGACGATCCTTAAAAAAGCATCATTGTAATTGTATATAGTGATGGTCCTTTAAGGTTCGTCACCAAAGCCATCTTCAATGACACTTTTGGTGAGGGTCATTAAAGGCCCATCACTAATTCTCTCTTTGGTGACACTTCTAGTGACGAACTTTCAATGACCCTCTCCAATGCTCTTTTTGTTACGTTTGGTGACGGTCAAAAAATGTTCGTCATCATTGATCATTCCAATGAGTTTTTGATGACGCTATGTGCTTGTTAATATATTTTTTGTCAAAAGATAATGATTTAAGACCATTCTTGTGGAGTCTTTTTTATAATATGTCCAAGGCCATAATGGTTAGAGCTAGTCAGTTTTTTAAGAAGTAATTAGTGTGTATCATTTCCCTCAAGTAATGACTAGTCGAATAGAGTTTTCCAATGAGTCAACACATGATTCATATCTATCAAGTTTATTATCTAGAAAATTATCTTTAGATAAAGTTCCACTAGTGTGTGTAGGAAATATATTATTTAATACATAATCAAGCTTTGTCAATTCTATTAATGAGAAAGACCTAACACTCCTCAACAATCTCGGCACACCTTAAATAAATGCTTCGACACACACTAACATTTCTTAGCACCTTGCATGTCTTGGAACATATTTGTACCTAGAACATCTTGTCATGACACTAACGCCCAAGCACATGGTGGCATGCACTAACACAACATAGAACTTTCCTAGCATGTGTTGGCATGCATGTAGTCCCTAGCATGCCCTGGAACACATTGGTTGAATGCATTGACATACATTAGCACTTGGCACACAATGCTACTTGGCATGTCTTGGGACCTATTATTAGTGTTCCTAGCATGCCCCTTTTGAAAAAGATAAAGTCTTGACTTATTAACCCTCTTATTGGTTTTTTATTTTGTTGCCCCGACACTTCTTGACACATATTGACATACCCTGGAACCCTGCACGTCCTTAGCAACTAGCATGTATTGGCATATATTGGCACTATTTGGCACATATAATTAGCACACACTAGAACTCCCAAGCACAGTTTATGACTTCTTCACATGCCTTTATATTCCCTAGCATGCCTTACCAATGCTTAGCATACCTTGTCACTCCCTCCTTGGCATGCCAACTAGCACTCGTTAACACTAGTCCTTGGCACAAGTTCCTCATATTCATTAACTTCCATAAATTTTGACCTAGTGCTCTTGTTACACAACAATTTGTCACTGTCCCTGTACTCCCCGTTCCTAATCCCGGAGACCCCTAATAGTGACCCCTGTGTCTATTTTCCATCATGAAAATATGCCATCATATCCCTTCCAGCATAATGAGTAAACTCTTTGTTGAACATTCCTGAAGCAGCTCCTTGAAAACATGGTTATCTGGAGCGTCGCGCTCTGTGCATGTATTACTCATGCCGATGGCTCTTTTTTGGTCTAGGGCAGCGCCGATCGGTGCTAGATTGAGGATCATACCTGCGTCAATCCTCTTGTAGAATTTGTTTTTAAAAATGGAAGTGAAGCTTCGTGGTGGAGAGATGGTTGTTTGTTCTTAAGGATAGAGCCTAGCTTCTCCCTTTGGGTTCTTTGTTCCCACAAAAATGGAACCACCCAAAGAGATAACCCATTCCCCCACCTTAAATGGATCCATGTTCCCTCTTCCCTTGCTATAAAATGGACAGTCTCCCATAGCTTTGCTAGTTAGAACAAAGATAGAAGAACAACAGAGAGACATTTGTTGCTATAGGTATCGATCGAGAGTTGAGACCTTTTTCCCTTTCACATCAAGTTGGAACGAGCACTTGGGTAAGTGCCTGGATCTGAACCTGTCAAAGGAGAGTTGCGACATCAAGGCGCAAGTTGTAACTCCCCATCTCTATTTTAATATAATACAATTTATTCGTGCTTTCCATTCTCGTCTTTAATGTATGGTTGGATTCTTATTTCTCCCTGATTAACTAGGTAGATTGTATATGTAAGATGTGCATTATGATTTCACGTTTGTTTTTTTTTGACCCCTTCTTTAGATAACTAAGCGCCGACGACGACGAGGATCTGACCACGGAACGCGAAGGATCAAAGGATTCAAATGAGGAATAGCATCAGATTGAGGTAGGTGATCTATCCATGATCTGCATACATTTGAAATCTAGGAAAGTAGGCTTCTAATTGTTCCTTGTTGTAACTAGACCCATCCTAGGGCTAGAGGGACTGTCTCTATCCACAGAGAGGATTTTCCTGCATAAAAAAATTGTGACTCCTAGGGGGGCTGCTAGCCTTTAAGTCTCCTATTTTTATTTTTGATTTCTTGTTTTGTCATCGATTTTTGCTGACTATTCATCTCCTTGTCTCTTTAGCTGCTGTAATTTATTACAAACATTTATCTCTTTGCTGAAGTGATAAGCATGGTGTCAGTTAGGAAAACCCTTTTATTTTTTAGTCTTCTCCTCGGTCGGTGCTAGTATTTCTCTGACAATTGAGTCGATTAACGTTGAATGTGTTTGCACAGTCGCACTTTTACTCTTCTAGCGTGGGTTGCAGCTTCACATCCGCACTGATTTCTGTGTGTCATTTTTTAGGGTTTCCTTCATTTGCTCATCCAGTGGGTCTCATCCTTCTGAGTGTTCTATGTTGTTTGAATAACTCTTGTTCTTCTCTTTTCAACGACAATTCTGATTTTATTTTTGCATCTGTGGTTGTCTTTTCTGCAAAGCTAGTGCATCCTTGTCATCCTAGGGTTTCTAGGTGTCTTCGGGTCATCCGAGTGGATGCTTGCTTTATTGATTTTCAAACTTCTCTTTGAATCAAGTCTTGTCGTACCATTCAGAATTTTCGTTTGATTGAGTTTGTCTTTCAGTCGGTTCTCGTGAGTAGAATTTTCAAGTGTCAACCTTGAGTGAATTTGAGTTTCTTTTTTCTATCAAGCATAGATCACAATTCATTTCTTTTCTCGACTGGAGTTTGTTTTCTTTGAGTGTTTGATCAATGTGTAAATGAAGAGTGTCTCGTTTTGGGGAAATTGTCTTGGGTCTTTCTTTGGTTTTCCAATATTTTCCTCTTGCATGCATTTTTGAGAGATTTCATTAGTACTCAAAGAAATGTGGACTGACTTGCATTCTACATTTTTCATTGTGCTTATGAGAAAAATACAAAAATAATTTTGTTTCATTTCACTTTAGAAAATGGAAGTTTCATTTCGATTCGCTTCTAAGTGTGTTTTTTGAAAGGAAAAAGTTGTAAAATTTTTGTTTCGATTTAAGATCACCGTGCACTTGAAGAGAAAAGTGAATGTTATTCTATGCATTTGTTTTGTTTTCTGCGTTGATTGCATGAGTTTCCTTCTCCTTCATTAATGTAGTTTTCATCGAAATGAATGATTGCTTCTGTCATTTAGAGGCATCTTAGGGGTTCAGGTGACATCGGTAGGACTTTAAAACTGGGACATAATTCAAGATCAACCTTAAAATTTATTCAATCAACCTAAGGAGCATTTGGAACCTAATGAATCACATTTAGAGGTCTAGGCTTAAGATGTGTTCTAGCATCATTAAGCATAGGAGTTGTCGCTAACAGTCTGCATTACAGCTAGGGGGTGATATCCCGTCCTGTGTATGGAAGTATATTGATGTATGAAAATATATTTTGGGATGCTCTCAGTGAACAATTATGCATCAGAAAACACTACTACAGATTTGGAATCCCATGTACCATCGCATATATTTTAGGAGACACCATTCGGCTACAAACCTGCCATAGGTAACTGAGTTGGCAGCCTTGTAGACATGATACACTGAACACAACATTTAGGGAGATTGGCTGTTGTACGTTAATTCCTTGGTCATTTATCTTTAATTTGATCACCAAGTTGTATATTGCAGTTCACAACTACCTGGTAATCCTTTTGCCTAGCTTACCCTTTTTTATTTATTTCGTTTTTTCTAAAATTAGTTGCCAATGATCACATGGCTTACCTGTTAGAACAATTCTGGGCCACATCATGAGTAACTCCTTATAAAGAGATTGTTTAAAGCCTTTAATTAATCATATTATTCCTCTTCTTCTTTTTGAGATAAGATCATCGTGGCTGAACCACCAAGTTCAGTTTCCTCTGCATCTTCCTCTTCCAAAGAGACATTGTCACCTATCTCTTCTGACTCTTTGCCTTCAACTGGGACTCAGACTGTTGATTTTTCCCTCGTTATGAGTATCCAACCTATTGCTTCTCGATCTCCTCCTTATGTGCCAATAGGCTACGTTTCCTACCCTCTGAATCCATTATTCAATCCCATTGAAATCTCCCCTCAATGGCCATATAGTCCATACGATACACCTATTGTACTGTTTGAGAATTCATCGCGTCCATCTCGAATCGCTGGCCGTCAGTTATTTTCGATGGCTTCTGAAGGAGAGGTTTCATGCCCCCTAGAGGTTTCAAGCACCATCAATGGTGTAGATGAGAATTTGTTTGAGGGATCTCAATTCCCTCTCGAGGGTTTTCCCTGTGTGGAGACCTCTCAGCCTTTCACCCAGCCATATATTCCGCATGATTACACCTAGTTGGGATGCCTAATCTCGAGTATGTCGAGTGCTACGCCTTTGTATTACAATAATATTTCATAGAATACCGGATTATCTGCTCCTGGTCTGAGTGTTTCCAACATAGTTGTTTCCATGTCTGCTTGAACTATAATCACACCTACTCCCACAAAGCCAATTGTTTGCATGGGTGTTTCAGTGACTCCTGCTAGTGTTCCTACGTCGATTCCATTGACTTCAGTTTCTGGTGGAGGTCCTACCCTGTCTAATGTTTCCCAACCCTCCGTTGGACCATCTGTGAGTGGAACTCAAGTTCACATTCCAGGTTCCTCTCAAGTTGTTGGTAGAATTCCTATGTCTGTTAGATCATCTGGTCGAACAAGGTTAACATATGATCAATACCAGCAATTTTTGCAGAGTCTTAACCCCCAACATTACATCTAGTATGGTTCCCAATAGCTGCAGACTCAACCTATAAGTCCACAAGGATTTCAAGGGCATTCTAGCATTCAGTCAGGAGGTTATACTTTTAAGCAGGGTCCTATCTATGGTCTCAATCGACCTTATGGGCTGCAAGGTCAACCTTATGTGCAATAGGCTACGCCTTA
Organism: Pinus albicaulis; assembly: GCA_034641835.2. Classification (NCBI taxonomy): domain Eukaryota; kingdom Viridiplantae; phylum Streptophyta; class Pinopsida; order Pinales; family Pinaceae; genus Pinus; species Pinus albicaulis. The sequence goes on along the minus strand of CM076584.1, from coordinate 430,488,245 downwards.
CATACAACCTAATTAACCTTCCCGTTAGTTTTCTTATTTCAGTAGGGACAACCTTCTGGTCAACCAGGTCAACCTCAATTTCATCAAGGGCAACCTTTTGTCCAGCAAGGAAAACCCTCCTTCCAGAAAATTTAGATCTTTGTCCAACCAAGCCAACTTGGTCCTCAAGGGAAACCTAGCCAACCTCAGCAACCTCACAGTACCATCTAGCAACCCCAAGGTCAACCCTTGGGATCACAAGGTCAACCCGTGGACTCACAAGGCCAACCCTTGGGTTCAAGGTAACCTTTTGGGTTCATAGGGTTGACCACATGGCAATCCATTCCAAAAATTTCAGCATCAAAATCCATTTGCTGCGAACTATGGTCAGGCTGGACCTCAGTGGTTTGCGGTGGGTCAGAATCCATTTTTGGGTCAGCAACTGGGTTATGTTCCAAATCCACAAGGTTACATTCCTTATGGATAGAATCCATATGGGAAAAATCCTTCGAGACATAACCCTTGGGGGCAAAATTTCTTCCAACCTGGTTGGAATCCGCAAATGGGCATGTATCAAAGATCAAACACCAAGCCTTTCAATCCACAATTTCCATTTATCGCGATGTTGGAACTTCTTGATGTGTCAATATTGACCAATGATCCAATTCTTCACAATCTGTATTAGCTCCCGGTTCCAACCAAAATTCTAAGCGATTGCCCCAATTTTGAAGGAAAGTCTGGAGAAGACCCCCAGGAGCCTGTTATGACATACCTTCTTTGGTGCTCCTCCAATTCCTGGGTCTACAATTCCGTCCGTCTACATCTTTCTCAAAGGAAATTGACTAGTGCCGCTACAAAGTGGTACAATGAACTTCCGCGCGGAACTTTTCAGGATTTCAATTCCTTAGCCATGGCTTTACTTACACATTTTCAGTTGCCCATTCGTTACGAAACAGGAGCCACCTCCTTACATCCTTAAAGCAAGATAATGCTACGCATATCTCCAATCATATTCATGAATGGATAAGGCGTCATCGTTTGATCAAGTTTGATATTCATGATCAAGTGTTGACAGAATGGTTTACCAAATCATTCATCAATCAGATCGCTAAGGATATTTCTATGGGGTAGCTGTCGCAAAAGAGCAAGCCATAACTCGTTCCCAATATATCGATTTGTTTTACTCCCAATACGGCACGTTATATGATATTTTACTTGACGCTCTGCGCCCGAACTCTCATTCTGCGACCTCAAAATCTCCGGTGACACCACTGGTCAACGACATCATTGGTTCTGTTTCCCAGACTTCCCAGAAGTCCTCTTCTACTTCTAAGTAGAAATCGTCTTCTTTCTCGGATTCTGTTCCTCAGAATCCTTCGAATCCTGGGAAAAATTTAGAGGTCAACGTCGTTCAGTTTTATGCGACCGAAAATCCTTTAAAGGCAAAAAGAAGGGAAAAGGTAAATCTAAACTTGATGCCCCAAAGTAGGATTCCCCCAAACCTCACACTGATGATGCAGCTAAACATAAAATGAAGTATCATTTCCTGATATGTGATGACGAGCATTACACCAAGGACTGTCCATGACAGGCCGAGGTGAGTCGATTACTAAAAGGCACTCAAGGGACTCTGGTTGTTCTTCAGGAGACATTTCCATCACAGACTCAAATGGTGGAACATCCCCAATCTTCTACCTCTTTTGGTTCTCAAGTATTCACGATGAATGGCGTTGCACCCATATCTATAGTTACTAGATCTAAAGATTATTCGGAATCATGTCAGTCGGTGGGGAATGAAATCTCAGATGCTCCTACTCCTTCTCCCTCGCCTGCTTCTGGCCCTCTTCATATTGAAAGGCCTAGTTCTGATCCCATTGTATGACCACCTTCTAAAGGCATGCTCCGTAAGTCCTCGTATAATCCAAATGCCTATGCCGCTCAACACTACAATATTGTTGATGATCTGGCTTAGGCGCCTTCCACTATGTCCGTGCTAGAGGTCCTTCAGAGCTGCCCATCACAACAAAAAGCATTGTTATCTGCTATCAGAGGAGTTGATCCATCCAATTCGAGCCTCGTTACTTTTGATCTGGAAAATTTTGTTCTACGTCTCCCTCATCAACTTGCTTTGATTATCCAAGTTGGTATTAATGGAAATAATATCCATCGGGCAGTTGTGAATGAAGGTGCGTCCACTTGCATCATGTTTGTCTCGTGTTGGAAAGTCATCGGTTATCCAACTCTTAACCAGTCTCCAAATATTTTGGAAGCTTTTGATGGAAGGGACTCTCGTCCTTTTGGTATCCTCCCCGGTTTTCCTATCACGCTAGAAGGAAAAATGGTCAAAGTGGAAGTAGAATTCGTTGATGCAAAACTCTATTATAACCTTCTACTCGGTCGCAGTTGGACTCACACCATGTTGTGTGTGTCGTCCTCTCTCTTTCGTTTTCTTTGTTTCCTGCACAAAGGAAATATTATCACTATTGATCAATTATCCTTTTTCGATTCCACCTCTTCAGAAAGCAATGTCCCATATGTGGAGCATACCACCACACCTTATGAAAGTGTGGGGTAGGGCTTTTCAAAGATTCTACCCTTATGGGTTTGTTTTCTCTTCCTCCCCCGAATTTTTCTTAAGTCAATATGATCTCTACATCACTTGATCCTTGGATCATCCCTTACCCCGATTAGATTGATTCGTTCAGTGATGTCATGCCGTTAAGCCACGTAGAAGTCAATTATTGTGAAATCATCTCAGATTTGGCTAATGATAATGAACATGATACTTCTAAAATGCATTTCGACGCGTACTCCCAATATCCCTAGCTTGGTCCCTCGAACTCATCAAATCCTTTGAATGAGACATTTCCCTCCGATGAAAGTATTGTGGAAATCATGTCTCTCAAATAAATGCCTTGGAATGATACTCATCATCGTTCTTCATTTCTCCCGAGCCTTGGAATAATTATGTCGTGTATTGAAAATTTTGCTTCCCATGTTCCAAATGACCCGCTCCCGACACCCATGTCAGCACATGAGGTCTTCTCTAACGGGAACATAGGAAGCATTACTAAGGCAACACCTATCGACATTTCTATGAAACCAGGAATTGTCTAGAACATTCACATTGGGGTGACTTGCTCTCCAGATGAGGTCGAGCTCTATGTCAGTCTCTTTTGAGATTTTTTTGCATGGTCCTACGAGGAAAGGCTTGGCATCGATCCGAGTATAGTGGTGCATGAAATACCAACTTACCCTGAAGCGAAGCCTGTTCGTCAACGACTTCGCCCAGTGCACCCTAGAAAGGTAACCACCATAAAAGGAGAGATTGAAAAACTTCTTAAGGCTGGATTTATTTATCCTATTCCATTAATAGATTGGGTGTCCAATATTTTCCCTGTCAATAAGAAGCAGGGTACCATTCGTGTTTGTGTTGATTACCCTGATATCAATCGCGCCTACCGGAAGGATAATTATCCTACTCCGTTTGTTGACCAGATCATCAATGAATGCACTGGGAGTGAGATATTCTCCTTTATGGATGGTTTTTCTAGCTACAACCAGATTAACATCTTGTCAGCTGATCAACACAAGACTTCCTTTATCTGTCCATGGGAACCTTTTCTTATAAAAATCTCCCTTTTGGTCTAAAGAATGTTAATGCCACCTTTCAGCATGCAATGTCGTATGCTTTTCATGATATTAAGCACATCGTACAACCTTACATGGATAATCTTCCCACTCATTCAGCTAAATGCCAGGACCATCCTGCGCACCTTCGAGAGGTTTTTCTCCGTTGCTGACGCTATAAAACTCATTTGAACCTGCACAAATGTGTTTTCTGCGTTGAATCCGACAGACTCCTTGGGTTTATCATCTCTAAAGAAGGTATTCATCTTGATCCCTTGAAAGTCGAGGCTATCATTAATCTACCCCGTCCCTCTTCTTTATCGCAATTGCAGAGTCTAAAAGGGAAAACGAATTTCCTTCGTCGCTTCATTTCCAACTATGTGGAGCTAGCTAAGGGCTTTACACGATTACTTAACAAAGGGATCCAATTTACATGGGATGAGGTTGCTCAACGCTCCTTCTATTCTTTAAATAACATTCTTGTTAATGCCCCTTTACTGCACCCCCTAATTATCATCGTGACTATTTCCTATACATAGTAGCATCCGACGATACCATTGGTATGGTGCTGGTCCAGGACAACGACGATGGTACTGAAAATGTCATTTGTTACCTCAACCGTAACCTTAAGGATACCGAGACTCGACATGCCCATGTCGAGAAACTAGCTTTAGCTGTGGTGCATGTTGTTCAACGCTTTCGACATTATATTCTTTTACGCACGACTACCATGATCTCTGACTGCATTCCTATGACTTATATTTTGACCCGTTAGTTGTTGGGAGAAAATATTCAAAATGGATTGTCATTTTACAAGAGTTTGATTTGGAATTCACTACTGCCAAATTCAAAAAATCATTGGTTTTCGCGGAATTGATATGCTCCCTTCCCTCTTCTTCTACCCCGTCTGATTTCGATGAACATAGCCCAGACGAGACTCTCTTTCTTATCATCACTGTCGATCCATGGTCGATGATATCATCGTGTATCTCCAAACCCAAAATTTTTTATTTGAGTTGGACAAGTTTGATCATCGACGTATTTGACATTATTCTCAACCATATCGTATCATTGGTGATACTTTATAACGCATCGGTGTAGACTCGATTCTTCGTCACTGTCTGAATTTCGAATAGGCTAAGAGAGTGCTCAATGATTGCCACTCCGGGGCCTGTGGCGATCATATGTTTGGATATGCTACTGCTCAACAAATCCTTCGTGCTGGTTTTTTCTAGCCTTCTATTTTCAAGGATTGCATTCTTGCCATCCATAAATTCCATGCTTGCCAAATTTACCAGCGGAAGATGCATGCCTTGCCAGCACCCCTACACCGAGTTGTTACCATCGACCCATTTTCTAAATGGGGCATTGACTTCATGACATGTAACCCTCACTTGGCCGGGGGGCATGCTCATATTATCGTCGATGTTGATTATTTCACCAAATCGGCCAAGGCGATGCTACATATGCTGCTGACGGTAAAATTGTTGCTCAATTTCTCTTCAATCATGTTATCGCTCGATTTAGAGTCCCTCAAGCCATTTTCACCGACCATGGCTCTCATTTCCGCCATTATATGATGGATGAGTTGACATCTCAGTTGGGCTTGCATCACGATAGCTCAACTCTGTACTACCCTTAGGCGATGGCCAAGTTGAAGAAGTTAATAAAGTCTTGGTTATTATGCTTCAATGTACTATTGGGATGCACAATTCAATTTGGCATCTCATGCCTTTCTTAGCTCTCTAGGCCTACCATATTATGTGCAAGTCACTCCCTCCTTAGCACACCTAGAACTTGTTAATAATACCTGTCACACAGTCTTATTCACTCATCTCCATGCATTTGAACGTAGTGCTCCCTTATTATTCCCTGGCAGTCCAGAACACTCCCTGGAATGCATTGGCACACCCTAGCACCTGACACATATTGGCATGTTTCCCTGGCCTCTATCATGCCTTAGCATTGCTTAACATACCTTGTCACTCCCTCCTTAGCACACCTAGAAGTCACTGACACTTCATATCACAATACCTTAATCGTTCATTTGCATGCATTGTTTTCGCCTAGTTCTCCCTTATGTGTCCCTAGGACTCTGTAACACTTCCTAGCATGTGTTGGCACACCCTGGCACTTAGCACATCTTGGCCGCATGCCACTCTGGCACACTAGCATGATTTAGCGCTTCCTAGCATACAATGTCACTCCCTCCTTAACACACTTGGAACTCGCTGACACTCTCTGTCACACACTCTTATTCATTAACTTCCATGCATTTTGACATAGTGCTCCCTTGTGTTTCCCTGGAAATCGCTAACACTCAACACACATTGTCACTTGGCACATCTTGGTATGCTTCCCTAACACTCTAACATGCCTTGGAACTATCTAGCAATTTTTGTCACTCCTTCCTTAGAAAACCTGGAACTCCATAGCATGCCCTGTAACTCCCTGGCACATATTGGCTCTTGGAACTTGGTGGCACTTCACAATTATTGGCATGCATTTGGATGCCCTGGAATGCCTTGGCATGGTTTAAGATAAAATTTATTTGAGATCAATTATCACAATTAAGAGAGAAGTAGTAAAGGATGATTTGGTACTTATGACATACTAGCACTTGGCCCTTGGCATATATTGGCACTAGTGTTGGTATGCCTATCATGCCCCTCTTGAAAAGGTAAGGTCTTAAATTATTAACCCTCATATGTGTCCATTTATTTTCATTTTAACTTGTTGTTCCCTTTTGTTGTTTGGCACTCCTTGACACGTGTTCGCATACCCTAACACCTGGCACATATTTTCATGCTTTAACACATGGCATGCCTTGGAACTATATGGCACATGTTAGCACACCATGACACTTCTTAACATGCCCTAGCATTCTCTAGCGTGCCTTGTCACTCCTCCTTTGGCACGCCTGACACTAGCTGACACTCCCCGACACACCCTCTTATTCATTCATTTCCATTCATTTTGAATCGATGATTTATGTTTTATGGGGTGAATTTCTAGAAATATTTCCTTTAAAAGAATAAAAAAATGATCGCACCATTACTGACATAAGTAATTGCGAAATTCCATTTGAATGACATTATGAAACTACACAAGAGATTTTAAGAATGCCGTTTTTAGGGTTTTTTTAATGGTGTGGGAATGGTAAGAAGTGAGTTGTCAATATCTTGATTTTATTTCTCATTAAAGTGCTTATCCTTATGAGAGACTCATCTTGATAAAATGACACCCTCGTCATGCTTACCTTACAACTCATAATCTTCCCAAAATAAAGTCCAACTTGCATAGTGAGGGAAGGCATGTTGCTTTATGGTGTGATGAGTGACTAGGTGAGAGTATTAATGTACTATGAGAGGGACTAAACCATTTAATTTGTGTCCTTTATGGATGACATGATTTAGGTGTGCCATGGAACCACAAAGCCATTGGAAAGATTGTGTAAGATATAACCCAACATAATCAATGTCTTGGGAGAAATCTGTGGAGAGGGATCAAAATAAGTTATATTGATGAGTCCACCAAAAAATATTTACTAAAGAGTAACACCATGGTGATCAATGCCACACATGGAGTCTTTTGAGCTAGGCATTTTTTTTCTAAAAATTTGTTTAGAGTGTCACTAAATTGGTGAAATTCTCAAATTCAAGACATTGTAAATTATGTAGGAACATTGTTGATTTTTTTATAGAGGCTAAGGTTTGCAAGGAGAATATAGGGTTTGTAGGGTCTTAGGAAAAATAAGCATCAATTTCTAGCTCTTTGATATACTAAAGAGTATGGATTATATGAGTAGTTGATATGGATTATATGAAGTTGAATCCACCTTGAGATGGAGGTTGTTATGTGTTAGAGAAATAAAAATATGGCAGTTAAACAATTTCTCTTGTCATGACATTATCTTGTGATTTTTTGTGATTATTATTTGTTCTTTCAATTTATCTTTTCTTATCATCAAGAGTAATGCTAATGAACAAATAGGAGAAGGTGCAAGATGTAGGCACATATCAGGGAAAAACACCTCTTTAGGGAAAACCCAGCCAAAATTCTTCCTTTAGTAGATTTAAGATGAGACGACCAAGACCTTTAGGCTATAGATTTCCTACATCAATTCATCCCTTCACTATGTTAGCATCGAGATCCCCATGATATCGAGATATCCTTTTCTTGCACCTAAATTTGACAATCAACTTATAAAGAACATTAAAATCCATTCCACACCTTCCCCCAACTCTATCTTTGGTAGTGCATCTCAACTTTCAAGCAAGCTAAACTCAAACCATGGGAAAAGAGAGATGTTTATTTACCAATGATTCAATTTCCCAAAAACCGTTTTCAGTGAGTAAGTCCTTCCACTAATTGAGGTACTATATCAATTGGTTTGGATTGTAAAGATTTTGTTCAAGTCCGCATTTTGAATAGGCTTTCCTTCTTCATGAAGTACAGATAACTCAGTCTAGACTGGACCATGTCCACCCATTTTCTTCTTTAAGCATGAAACTTGAAATGCATCATGAATTAGACTTCTCTCTAACAGATTCAAGGTGAAAGCATCTCATATAATCTTCTTATGAATTTGATATAATCCATAGAACTTTGGTGCCAATTTATTCTTTCACTAAAGGAATCCATTGAGTTTGTTAAGGTCAATTTTAAGGAAGCATAAAATGTATTTTTTTAGGGGTTGAGTGATGTGTTGGATTCATATGCCCTAGAGGTTCCTACACGATAAATAAGCTATGAATATATAAGAGGCATCTATTAAAGTATGGAATGAGGGAAGTTTTTTGGTAATCCTGGCATTTAAGCATAAAATAGATATTAAATTGAGTATAAAAAATGCCTCTAAGTGTGTACTAAAAATTAGTTAATGGAAGGTGTTGGAGTTTCATTCCTAGTGTAGATAGTTCTCAATAATAAAATGATTTTACATTTAATAAATATTATATATTTTTACAACTTGGTTTGAACATCATTTGTAGTTTTCTTACACAGGTGGCATTTTATAACATGAAAAAGAAATGTTTCATTCAAAGATTCATTGCTACCATAACCATTTCCCCCCCCCCCAAAAATTAGGGTTTCCTCTCTCCTTTTCCTCAACAAAATACAATCTCAAAACTTCGTTCTAATAAAGACAAACAAATTGTGTGCATAATTCTTAGTCTCTAGTTCTCCCTTTCTCTCCCTCTCGCTCGCTCGCTCCCTCCCTTTCTTTCCTTCTCCCTACCTCCCTCTCCATATCTCCTGCCACTTCTCCCTCTATATCCTCAATGGAAAAAACAAAATTCAAACCCAAAGAATTGGATACCAAAATATTTATGGCTTTCCATCCAACTGCTAAACCCCCCAGCCTTCCATTAGCATCCAAGGAAATGAAACTCCACCCCTTTAGTAGGGATTCTAGATAGCTTGCAATATAAACACCATCTCCTTACAATTTTCACCAACGACTTGGAGGATGTTTTGCAGAGAGGATTTTCACCATCTAGATTTTCCTCGGTGCCCAAAAACTCCAATCCAAAATCCTTTTCTAAATTAATATGTCCTTGCCTCTAGATGGATAGTCCTACGTAGAAAACAGAAGCTCATATTTTTTAGCAATGTGCCCATACCTATGGCCCGCCTACACCTAAAAGGTATTCCTTCATAATCCAATATTCGAATACACTCTACCACAATCTTGATATCCATGCCTTCTATAAGCCCTTCTCTGAGGTCCATATTAACCAAAATATGGGTGTATGTCTTAATCCCCATCTCTAAATATGCAGATTCATGGGCTAGATAATATCCCAATGAGTTACCTATATCTTTGAAAATTAGGGCATCCCAATAGTTCGGAGGGAGACTTGGAAGATGAACCTAGATTGGGGCCATATCCAGTCTCTTCTACTTTGCATCAAAGAGGGGCATCTAGAAATTGAAAAGGATAGGAGATGAATCAATTTTCTAAACCATTTTTTGTACCTTCTAGGTGTCTTCTACATCTTCGAAGCACAAATGAATCCAACCTCGGGCTAATAGCAACACCTTTGGAGGAAATTTGACAATAGGAAAGATTTCCTTGTCAGCCCACACTTTTAGCGTTGAGGACCTGAATTTTGAACCCCTTAGTTGCCCCACAAAGGATTTTTGGGACATTTCCTAAGTCTTTTGAATGGTGACATTGACTCCCAAAACTAGAGAAAGGAGGACTATGTTATTCTTCTTGAAACTACAATGGATTTTCCTCTTCCTTGCTTTCTCGGACCTCTTTTGAATCATAACTCCTTATTCACAAGATTATTTCTCCATGAAAACCCCAAGACCATTCATGATGTTAGTTTGACCTTCTTCCGTCACCGAGGCAAGACTCTCCTTCACTAGTTCGCCAAAGGAGGGCAAAGTTGATGGCACTTGAGATGAAGGATATATGGGAAAACAATATGGAGAGGTTTCTAAGAGTGAAGAACCCCCACTGTGTTCAAAATTTTTTGAAAACCCTAAGGAAGCAGTAACACATTGTATGTCTTCCTCCAATATCTGGGACAATAGGGAAACTAAAATTAGAGCCAAAGACCCCAAGAAGAGTTATTTAGCCCCTAACAAACGCCCTCAATCGCTGGGTAGATAAAACTAAAGAAACCGAATAGTGCATGGTTGAAGCAAGGGTTAGGGCCTTCGAACCGCTAGATAGTTGCCTATTGAATTCTTAACTTTTTTTTCTAAAGATCTGGTAGGCCTAGAAACCGCGGTATAGTGACATTTTAAGTTGAATTTGAAATGTGAATGGATAAAATCCTTTGGACTAAACCAAATTTGTTGAAAACCCCCTCCTCTAGTTTGTAATCCACCAACTACTCCACCTCCATGTGGGTCCAATAGTAAGCAATCGACATCTCATGTGAAAAACATATTCGACGAGTTGTTGCGTGTCTTCAAAGGGTTTATCATAGTGACCATATTTGTACAAAATATATATCACGTGATAAAAAACTCATGGTTACCATTTAATCTTATTTTTCATTTTGACAAGGATACGAGAGCCTGACATTATCCAAAGCTTGTTCACTCTTTGTCAAAACTATGCCTTACTCTAGCCTGAAACTCTATGAACCTTTCTCTGTCTGTAATTTTTATGTGGGCCTCTAGGGTTTCTCCAGTGTTGAATTCTTCTCCTATGGTAAAGACGTTGTGATGTCCTCTTTAACATTTTGATTCCGTCAACATAAAATAAAAATAAAAAACATAAAATTAATAATTAAGCCAATCTAGATCTATATTAACTCTAGATCTACCAAGGGCCGAGAGGGAGGAATCAAATATTTTAAGGTGCAAAACTTTTTAGATTTGATCTCTCTAGACACTTGATAGATCCGAAGTTAAGATGAATCTAGATTAATCATATACAATGAAAAAAAAATAACATAAATAAATAAAAAATAATTTGCAAACTCAACATAGTTTCCACCTTTCTTTTAAAAAACATTAAAATATTTACAATATTTAAATAAATTTTAAGAAATTAAAATATTTATTATATTGGAAATATATATATATATATTAATAAAAAATTTTAACCCTTTCCATTAAAATGCTTTTACTCATCCAAAAATCATTTTCCCACTCCATTTAAATTTTAAGAGGGTATTGTCATGGAGGATTGGCGGGAAAACAAAAAAAAGACAACATTCAATTACCAAAACAGTAGACCAGAGCTAGGGGAGGGGAGCCTTAATACCCTCTCATCGATACAGAGTGCATTGAAGAGTTCGACTCGAACAAAGATGACAAATCTATTATTCAGTTTCAAGAAGAAGAAGGTGCCCCCTCCTCCACCATATGTTGAGAGGCCTATGAGAAGGTAAGGGTTCAAGAAATTATTCTTGTATGGTGTAGTTTCCATGCCATGGAAATCAGAAATCAGACCATCATCTGTGCATTCTCTCAAGACGCAGCAAACTCAATAAGGAATGTTCATAAATGCGAATGAATCCTGAATTTGAATTTGAGCTTGGGAACCTTTATAGCAAAGGTTGTTGTTTATGGGAATAACAGAAAAGTCTCTGGTTTCGGTGCTTATAACTTCTTCCACATCACCATTTGCTTGAGCTCTTCAACCTTCAATTCTAACTTTGATATCCCTGATTTTCTCACAAAATCAACAACACTCTCAATAGTTGCTACACCCTGTTGCAAGATGAACTGCAAACACTGTAATTCTTATCACATGCCTTATCATGCTGCTCTTCTCAAATAATTTCTACTACAAATATTTCATTTCTCTACTACATTTGAACTCTAATTCATCCTTCAACCATGTGGAATGTTCTCCGAACATTTTCCTCAGAATTATCACAGCGTTCAGGAGGCCACAAAGCTCTAAACATGCTGTTGAAATTAAGCTGGAGACATAGATTCCATGGCAAGTCTTTTACTATCCCTTAGAATGTGGAGCGTAGAAATATATGCGGAGGAAAGTTACAGCCCCTATTGAATCCATCTTGCAACCTATATTCACAGTTTTTGGGTATTCAGATACCCTAATATTTAAGATAATTATAGATTTAAGCAGTGCATTTTATGCAAAAATAAGAAGCCCAAACTAAGTTTCTCTGTTAATGGCAGCCTCAGATGATGTTTAGAAGATTCAGTGAGAGGTGTTAATCAATAAAATCTGCTCCAAAATTCAAGAATGATCATGGAAAACCCAATTCAGAATTAATGCCAGTCACCTTTGGAGGAAATCTAGATGCCAAAGAAAAGAAAAGGTATTTTCGCTATTCTGAAGCAATGGAATTGCCCAACGGTTTTGTCAATCACCCACGGGAGGAACATAGGTAATATGAAAATATTAGATATCCCATTAAATATTATTTCATTAAATGTTTCTATATGGGCATTCATTTCATCATCCAGCAGAATGTTAGTGGGTTTGATGTCTCTGTGATAAATTGCAGGCTCGATGCCATTGTGCAGATAAATTTTATTGTTTGGCTTGAGATTCTAGTTAAAAAACTGCTTTTTTGCATCCCAAATTTTTTCTATCCTTATTTCTTCTTTACCAAGTTTTTCATGGATGATTAGTCATTGTGTGAGGCGATCATTTCTGTGTCAGGTTTCCAATGCCTTTTCTTCTATTCTTTCCCTTTTGTCCTCCATTTATTTCACAATCAGTGCCTTGAGAATGGTTTCTGAGTCACTGCTTGTAACAGCCCGAGTTTTCTTCCCATTCTACTAAAGTTTCCATCATCATTCTCCTTGTCCCCACACATCAATTAGATTTGATCACTGAGCCATCTAACCATGACAACATGGGATTGATCTGACATACTTTCAGTGAGTGAAAGCTTGCAAAACAATGTGAAGGCTTCTTTCAACAATACTAGGTTTTGTTTGGCATCAAAGCTTCCTTGACTATAAATAAAAACATTGCGTGCATCACTTGTGAAGGATTATTTCAACAATGCTAGGTTTTGTTAATCATTAAAGCTTCTTTGGACTATAGAATTTTTGAGTTTTTGATAACTGCACTTGCAGCCCACCTTTTTGTATATATATATACAAAAAGGTGGGCTGCAAGTGCAGTTATCAAAAACTCAAAAATTCCTTGACTCAGGGTAATCACTCAAGAGCATACAAATGCCAACAACATACGCATAGTAGCAAACTCTAATTAGCCTCAAAGATTGCAACTTGATGCATATAATACTCAACAATAATGCATGCAACTGACAGTGACTTGTAATGATCATCTGGGGCAATGCCCCGACAATTGATCACAAGAGGCTTATCAGTGATCTGGTCTCAGCCATCAATATTAGGTTTGGGATGGATTCTCAGAGATAGTAAGGGCTAGAGTTAAGAACTATTTGTAGTTGGCAGGAAATTAAGACATAGTGAATGTGTTTTTGCCTCTCTCTACACTATTTTCTTCTGTTGTATTGGCCACTTCAGTGCAACTGTTGACCATGAGAGCGATTGGCTAGGTGGTTTCCAACTCATCATGCATTCTAGAAGTTGTCGGTGGTGCATCTTCATTTGTATCTTTCAGGCCTGCACTATTACCTGCAAGGACAAATTGGCTTGTGATTGCACCCTCATACCACATGAAGGCTCATTCACATTAAGAATCACATCATTATTGGTGCAGGAGCACACAATGAATAAAATGAAGGACACATAATGTTTTAAATCAATAAGGGCACAAAGGGAGGAACCCCCAAATTACAAAAAAAACTTTTATATTACACCACATATTTCATAAATTTACATAATTCGCTTCAATGGGCTTCGTATACTGCACGAAATAACTATTGGGAGTGTCTGCTAGTGTAAGTCTCAGCTAGGCTTACAAAATTTCAAAGAGGAATACCAAAACCAACTTAATTCACCCTGGTACTTTTGTTTCTCTTGCTCCACTTTTTCATCTCCTCTTCCTTCTATTCTATTTTCCACTTCCCTATTTTCTCTCGTTCCTTCCTTCCCGATGGACACTTTTGCATTAGACTCCCCTATTAAGAAGAAAAGTGAGCTCCCTCTCACAAGTGTGTAGATCAAACAGGTGAGCGTTGAGTGACTCATCCCAACTCTGCTTTCAAAATCCAAGTGGTCTCTTTCAAGCCCTTGCCTTTCCAATGAACGGAATAATTCTTTGATACCTAGATTTTTCCCACAACCCTATCTTTCAAGATCTTTGTGATCTTATCCCTCTTATGCTTTGGAATCTACTCTCTCCAATTTACGACATATTGATTCTCATCTGCAATACCTCCGTGAACACACAAATCAAACGTGTTGGAAGTTGGTGAGATGTCCAAACCCTTAGGGAACTCTAAAACATAATCATTGTCCAAAATATTGTTCAAGATATTGCAAGGACCTATCATATTCTTTTTAAAATTGTAATAGGTGCTCTTCAGAAAATCTTTCATTCCTCGACTGTGCTAAAACACAATTCCCTTTTCGAATCTTCATAGACGCCATTTCACATTGGGCTATTTTCACTGTTGCTACACCTGCTCATGCATTTCCTTCATATGCTCAGTGAATGACTCCGCATTTACACTCCTCTTTCTTGATTTAAGCAAGCAAGCTAAACTAGTGACTCCTCCTGATGACCTACCATCAGAATATTGGAAGTACTACTCCTTGTAGACATGTTCACCAAAATTCTTCTACACAAGTTTAGCATGTGACAATACAAAATCTGTCTATTCCTGTTTCTCTCCAATTAAACGTCTTAATATATTTCCAAGGCTTCTATTACCTATCTCAGTTTGCTCATTAGTATGCAGATGATATGCAGGCACTGAACTGCAATTTTGTGCAAGTATCTTCCACAGGTCCTGAAATGAACAATAAAATTGCTATCTCTGTTTGAGATTATGCTTCCTGGAAAACCATGTAAACAAACAATCTCTTTAAAGAACAAAACAACAATGTATGTCACAACATCTGTTTTCTTACTAGGAATTAAATGTGTTATTTTTTACAATCATTGAACAACTACAAAAATAGAATGTTTACCTGATTGGGTTCTCAGCAATCCCAACACAAATTCCACGCTAATACATTCCCATGGTAGTTCTGGCATTGGAAATGGTGTGTATAGTTTGATATTTTGATTCCTTCTCTTACCAAGATGACAAATTCTACAATTCTTAATCCATTTCTTCTCATTCTTGGATAAATAGTCCAAGAATGGAGTTCAGTCACCATTTCATAGTTCCTTGCCACCAAATTTCCATGCATTATAGAAAAATATGCATTAGTTTCATACAAATTCTTTATTTCCTTCAACCCTACCATTTCCATTGTCATAGTAGTCAACAATTTCGTTCTTCTATTCAATGCTTCAGCAACCCTATGCAAACTCCATACCTATGCTTCAACATGAATGAGTGACTCTATAAGAATTCGATCCACTTCATCTTCCATTGATCTAACTTTGCATGGTTTTTTATATATTATGCTGATTGATTATTAGTAAAGTGCAAAATCCCTAGGCAATAAGTAACACGTCTACTTTTTTTAATCATTGAATGATGGCATGGATCTTTTGATCACACATATAGCACATAATCTTTGCATCATTCAATGTTATATTAAGAATGCTGATATATAAATAAGGGACTTCATTCACCAACATGGATCCTCTGCAGAAGTTTCGTTCTTTCCTTTCTTTCAGACTTGTACAAAGATTCTTATTTGCAAAAATTTCACTAGTTTTCTATTTCTCTACCTTTTGCAAGGATTTGTGTATGGAATGGCTAGAAATTCATTTATTCTCATTTTTTGTTTCAAACAAAATAATAATAATTAAAGAAAGTCTGATAAAAACAATTAATAATAATATAATACTAAAATTTAATCCCATAGGGAGTTTACTTGGCAAGCTTATGAAAATGTAAAGTAAATGAGAGTACAAAGTCCTATGTTCAAATCCTAGGATGTTTTCCTTTGGTTACATGTTAGGGGCCTCTGGTTCACCTAGGGATTATAACAATGTTCCACGGCGTCGTGTCCCCCCATTTGGGGGTCGAGTTTCCTAGCTCCCTCGCGCTCCGAGGATTTGGGGAAGGCTCGGGGTCGTTTCCCCAAGCTCCCAAAAAACAGGGAATGCGAGGAAACTTCTGAGGGGTCGTTTCCTAGGAAAAAGGGACGTGAGGGGACGTGAGGAGTCATTTCCCCAGTAAAAAAATTGAAAATTTTTTTAATGAAAAAAAAATTCTGAATTTCTAAGGTTTTGAGTTAACTTAAAAGTTTATTTCAATGTTTCATTGTTCATTTCACATTTCATTTACGCTGAAGCTGTCACCGCTGCCCAATTTTATCTTGTATTGTGGGGCAAGGCAAATGATCAATCCAAATTGGATACAAGCACAAAAAAGAATGGACTTGAAAATGAATCCGACAAGAACATCGCAATTACAACAACAAAAGAGTCTAACATTGACATTAATCAACCCCTCTTACAACATGAAGGCAGTGTTGAACATTTAAATCATTCCCACACACACATTTCTTATGAGGGATTTTTTATTAGATCTAAACACGAAATTGTTTTGCTGAGAAGTAGGTTTTTTTAAATTATTGCCACCTTTAGTTATGAGAAAGGAAACCATTGTCAAAATTCGCAAGAATATAGTGTATTTTTCTTCCCTTCTTATCTTCTATTATTTGACATAAAGGCCATGGTCTCCAGTTTTTTAACATCACAGTTACAAACTTACATGTATGATATCCTCCATGATGTAAGTATTATATATTATACAACGATAAAGACAGTTACACTATAAATATCAAAACTTCAATGATATATCATATATTTTTATATTTATAAGTTTTTAAGGCCCCGGCGTCCCTCCACATTTCCTAAAAATTGGTGGGGAGCTTTTTCATAGGCCCCTCCCGCGTATCCGCGCTCCCTCACCCCCACCTCCAGGGTACTTGGTGGAACATTACAGATAAGCCAGTCCCTTGGCAGTCCCTAGGACGATGTTCCTCCGATGTTCCTTCAGAATTCAATTCCATTGCACTAGGTTAATTTTATCTAAAGAAGACCAAAAGGCCATGGATCTATGCAGGGGTTTGGTGGTTATTTCAGCTATATTTGGAGGTTATGACAGGATTAGGAAACCCATGCATGTAAGGAAAATCATAGCATAAAATGTGTGTTTCTTCATGTTTATGCACAATGCAACTCTCATAGAGCTTGCTAGGTACCAGATCAAGCTAGATGAGTCTCACATAATTGGAATTTGGTGCATAGCTTTGGTCAAAGAGTTGCCATACAAGGAATCTATAATTAATGACCTCATACCCAAATATCTTCCCCGTAGGCTTTTCCCAAACTGTGGTTACAACATTTGGATGGATGCCAAGCTGTAGCTTGTTGTTGATCCCTTGCTAATTTTGAAAAATCTCCCAATAAATCACAATGTTGATATTGCTATGTCCAAGCATACTTAGAATATTCATACCATTGAGAAAGCGAGTTTTACAGTCATATGGGGAAAAAGGAGTAAAGAAGTTGTGAGATATCAAATGAACCATTACTATGTTGATGGTTTGTAGCCTTGGAGCTCTGAAAAGCTTCTTTACAGCAATAGTATGAGAGCTCATCATTGTTACTTTTTATCCATGATTTCAGAAATGTTACCTATCTAGCATGATTCTTGATCACTGTAACTAATTTTACACATGTTGTTTTTGATGTGACAGATGTGCCAGACACTGCATTCATATTGAGAAAGCACAACCATCCAACAAACCTATTTTCCTACCTTTTGTTCAATGAATTAGAGGTCTTCAATCCTCGGGATCAATTTGCATTTTCTTATGTTAGAGATATGATGAGCCCAAAAGTGAGTATTCACATGTTTGATGTAAACATTTTCAATACAATGACAAATGAATTTTGACATTCCCGCAAAATCAATGGGAGCATTTTCAAGAAGCCTGGTGTGAACCAGAAAATTTCTTTGGGACACGATATTACAACCTACAAATCGTATTTGGACAGGATGTTGAATTAAAAATATTTTTTACTTTAACAATTTTAGTGAACTCCGTATCAAAATTTAGCCATGTATACCATGCACCTCCAGTTATCTCTTTTGAAGGTGTCAATTCTGCTAGCATATACACCTTCTTTGCTTGGTCAGAAACACACTTCACCCCTTTTATTAAGCCACGAGCTTCCAGATTTTTCAATGCTTTGTTAACCTGTGGCTACTGCAAATTTGTTTCTCTTTTCATATCTTTTGTCCATATACCCATATTTCCAGCATTTTTTTATGACTTGATATATGAGCATATCTTCAGATGAGGGGCCCTTAAACCTTACAGATTCTTCTTTCATCTGTTGCTCATAAAATATGAAATCACCTTACTTGAAAACCTAGAGTTGATGATTTTGAAGCAGGGCATTGAGTGCCTGAGCTCTAACATTGAGGTCAACATCTTTGAGATTTTCCTCCATGATTTTATCTGCCAATCCATCAGAGAAAGTAGTGAAAAGATCCAATATTCTATTGATGGTAGTAGCCATTTATGAAGTTGATGTTTCCATCTCTAAGATCTTCAAAACTATAATGGGCTTCAAACCCTAGAACAATATGTGCATTTGCAGTGTCTGATTATCCATATTACTCCATTTGTAGTATGGGCTTCGATCCCTAGCAACAATATGTGCATCCCTCAAGCAGGAACAAAAAATGTATGTATATATATGCATTTTGAACATTTGTGTGGGTATTATTATGTTACGATCACAAAAAACAAAATTATGCACAACTGAATTTTGATAATTTGGATACAAAATGTAGAATTGAGTGGTGCTTGAAGCATTCTTTGGTGGGGGACAATTTCTAACTACTGGATTCAGTGTCAAATTGCTTTATGAACAATCCTCACTTATTTATCAGTTATTTTCATCTCAAGCATATCAATGTCATTTTCCAACATATGTTATTATCATTTACTCATGCAACTTGTTGTGCATATGGTTTCCATGTTTCATTTTCTCAGTTGTCACTATATAGGAAACCATGCCCTCCTTTTTCCAAGCATATATAGTTATAAATTTTTGCCCTTTGTTTACAAAAGGGGCAGGTAGGTGTCATTTATTCAACTCTTTATCATCACTACTCACAAGTTAATTAAATGATATCCAACATCCCATAGATTTAATGTCTTAGCTTCGTATGCTTTATCATAGCATAGATTCTCATGGTTTTCTTTTAGAGCCAAATTTTTTGCAAAGATTAATCTTTTGGTGATCATCATGAAACATTTTTTAGAGATTATGATGTGCTCTTTTGGTTTTGAGTTTTCATTCTTGAATTTGAGTGTGCTTTGAATTTTCTTTAATTGTTCCTTCACATGAATTATATTCAATTTCTGATTGTCTGTCCAAACTTAGAAGAACTCTAGACAAAAACTTGTTGATGTATGATGTATTTGGTGCTACTTTCTGACTTATAATCCAAGGGAATTAATGCAATAATCCATTGTATCCATGAACATGGATCTGTGCTTTTGTCACCAATGAGTGTTTCAACTTAATGTTATTATTTTTGGCACTACGACGAAAATTTTTCAGATGCTTACTGAGATTTCTTATGCATGGAATGTGATACTAATTTGTTTGGCCATTTTTGTCTGGGCCAGGATTATTTGGAAAATGCATCAACCGTTGAAATTGGATATACTGTAATTTTAGAACACGCGCTTGCGGAGAGGGACCGAAGGTATGTTTTTTTCTCCTAATTATTGTTTTAGTTTGATTCATATCCTTACCACAAGAATAAACTATGTAGTATTTGAATGAATACTTGTTTGTGTTTGCGAAAGATGTGAGATTCTCTACATCCTGCTTGGGGTGGGTGGGTCCGTCAATATTTTATTTGCATGCAATGACATTTAATCTATACTATGTGTTAGGTGCATCGAATATAATATCCCAAATCCATCTAGTTCTGGTTTCAATAGAGTCAATATTGCATATCTCGAGTTCAAAGAAATGGCTGATGTATTGAATATTGAAATTTGAGATATTCAACCTCGAGCTTTGGAACATTGATGTGCATATCAGACACAATTTTAGAAGTGTTGTGCTAGTGTAATTTGATTTCCATTTGATATTAGCGCGATTAATCTCATTTTTTGTGGAGCTGACTCTGTTTAGTTTGGAGGCTTTGCAGGTTTTTGTCATTTGGGTTAGAAATGCAAGTGTGCATTATGATATGCAGTTTCATCTTTGATGTTATTTATCTATGGCAAGCATAAATAATGAATGGAGTTAATGCATGCCATTGGGTTCTTAGTCCATTTCTGATTTATACACTGTCATGGATGTTCCACTGGATCTTCATAACAAATTTTATAATATTATACACTCTTTTACTATGCAGTATTCTACTCAAGATTGCGGACTTCATATCATTAGCTTTTACACAGAAGTTACTGAGAATCAACTAAAAGTGAAATGAAAGAGACAAACAATTACACACCATTTATACATTGAATACAAGATATACCCTAGGAAAACCCAATACAGGATGAACCCAACTAGAAGGAGAGGCCTATTCTTTTCTCTTTTATTCTCAGGATGAAAAGTGAATACAAAGAAAGGGGTACTCACACTGGCCAAATGTGGATGCTACATGATTTTCTTCTTCCTCTGTCATGCCTCAATATCCCATAACTATGAACATAATATTGAAACATATCTTGAAATAGATATAAATGCAGAGAACATAGAGAAACACAACTTGACTCATTTATAGAGAGCTGAAGAAGTTACATGGTCACTACGTGTTGTGATTTGTCTTATGAGGATCACTTTTTCTTTGTTTATTTTTCTTTCTAATATTGATCCACCCAATTATATTGACATGGGTTAGTAGCATTGTGATATACTGATTTGTGAAAGGGAATCATGAACGCAAGGTGTTTAGGACTAAGCTTTTCCTTTTTTGATTCACGAAGGTGCTTTAAACCTCAAAAGAGATTTGATGGCACCAATGTTGAGTGTGTCTCCCCACCACTACCAAGGGGAACTTGCATAGGTCTCTTTGCTTTCATATGAGCCATTTTATTTGTTGGAGCACATATATTTTTCTTTATTTCTTACCATCCTTTGGGATTTTACCTATGTCCATTGGATGTAGAAGTTGTTGGTGAAGATGAATAGGTTTCTTGGAGGTGTACAGTTTATTGGCATGATCTACATCTAAATGTTGAGCTTTCAATGTCTAACATCTTGGTAAAAGTGAGATCGACCCATTATATGAGCACCTGGTTGGGAAAATCACAACTTAGGTTGAGAACTACACAGATATGGGTAAAGATGTTGAGCCCATGACAATATGAGATCCTTTAACTTTAATAAAATGACCCAGGGAGTTCCTAATAGTAGCAAGAAAATTAGGATACCATAAGTGAAAAGCAGGTTTGGAACTCTTACCTAGACTGAAGCTGCTTTAATAATAATGGTGTTTGGATAAAACTTTGAGAACTAGGGATTAAAGGAGAGGTGCATTCCCCCCTAGCAATAAGGTCCTAGGTTGAAAAAAAAATTTCTATCCACCATGGCCTTAAAAATTACAATGAAGTAACACTTAGAATGGAGGAAGAGCTCATTTTTCGTAATCTAGGTTTTATTTTTCCACCCATGAAGCGTTGTTGTAGATGGAAAAAGCCCATTAGAACGACAAAGAGTGGTATCCCTTACAAAAGGTTGTGGGCATATACCTGTGGATCTATCACTTCAAGTTCCAACACTGGAGTGTCCTTTGATTTCTCCACTATGAAGGCAGGATTGAGGGACCCCTTTATCTTTGAGGGAATAGAAAGCCTAGGCTTCACCTCATCCTTGAATTGATGGGATTGGGAGAAGGAGGGCATATTTTTGCATAGGGATCCTCCAAGAAGGCTTGAAACCAAAAGCACAATAACATCCTTTCTTATGCCAAAATCCACGGGAAAGAAACACTCAAGGAGTTGCCTTCTTGCATAGAGTCGTTCCTAATGGCTTGGAGGGAACCCTCCCTTTGTTGTATCCATGAATTCAATATAAATAAATGACCCATGGATTTTATATGAAAATAGAATGATTCCCCTAAATGGGACCTCATAAATACTTGAATATGCAGTGAATCCCTTTGTTTTTTAAGATTCGTGTTGGATAAGAGTGTACTGGTATTAGTCGAATGAAGACCATATTGGAGTTGAAAGTCTTATCTAGTGCTTTTCTAAGTTGTGACTCTTAAAAAGAGATGCTGGCACCTCATTTGACTCGAAATTCCATGGATATAGTCGATGATCACATGCACTCTCTTGTTATAGTTTTAATTTCCAATACTAATGTGGTCCTAGCTCATCCATTAACTCCTTTTATTTTCATGTTCATTTAATTAGCATTAACTATTGCAAGCATGATGACAAAGAACTCATTCAATGTCTTATTGACCCATGATGAGTGTTTTTAATGCATATAATGCAAGATCATCCATAATTTGAGCCTTGAGGTGAAGATAGACTTTTTCAAACTTGAATCTCATGTTGACACTGAAATTTGAAGCAATGGTTTACAAACTCTTCATTTCATGAACTGTCTTGAATATATGCTTAACTTTCTAGTTGCTTATATTAATCCCAAAAAATAGACAACGTGCAAAAATAAACTAGTTAATTAGTTGGAAAAAACAATGTTACCATAAACGTTGTGCAGAACAATGTTTAATGGCTCGGAGGGATCCCCTCCCTTTATTATTTCCATGAATTTAATATATAAACAAAATCTGTTGATAATATAGAGGGATTCCTCTAAAAGGGACTTCATAAAGACGTGAAGATCTACTATGGCTCCCCCTTGTTTCAAGGTTCATGTTAGATAGTATCAAAATTATAGTAGTTATACAAAGACCATACTAGAGCTGAGAGGCTTGCTTGCCCTAGTGTTTGGCAAGTGAAGACTGTTTAAAAGCTATGGTGGCACCTCATTTGGCCTGAAATGCCAGATATAGCCAATAACGATATTCTCTCTGTGGTTACATTTGAAACTACTAGCCCTAATGTAGCCTTTCCTTGGCTTGGTAATTGACCCATTGATGTGACCCATTTTGCTTTCATGTTCATTTATCTAGGGTTTTTTATTGTAGGCATGATGAAATTACTTCTTGACCCATTGATGTGTGTCTTCAGAGTAATCAAAAGCAGGATTGGCCAAAACTTGAGCCTTGAGCTCAAGATTGACTTCATCAAAATTGGATCTCATGTTGATGATGTCATTTGAAGCCAAGAATTTACAAATCCTTGATTTCATGCACTGCCTTGAATATTTACTTAAGTAACTTGTTTATAACATTATATTAATCTTAGAAAGAGAAAACATGCACATATAAACTAGCTCATTAGTTGCCCAAAAAAATGATATCATAATTCCACAAGAAAAATAATATTTCAAGCCAAATCGTATGCCAAGTTTTGAGATATATGGTGGTTCAGGGGTGGTCACCCCTTTAAAGAGTATATTTCTGGGACATTATAGAATCGATAAATTGGCCATAATAGGGACTCATTCCATCGCAAAGTGGCTTGGGTTTTCGTTAAATATTCATAGGATTTTGCTGAAAGTTTGTGTGAGGAGGTATATAGTTTTTTAGAAAATAGAAACACAAGTCTTCAAGGATAACATAGAATTGAATCATTGACCCATATAATGTCC
The DNA here is from genome assembly GCA_034641835.2 of Pinus albicaulis. Lineage (NCBI taxonomy): Eukaryota > Viridiplantae > Streptophyta > Pinopsida > Pinales > Pinaceae > Pinus > Pinus albicaulis. The sequence goes on along the minus strand of CM076584.1, from coordinate 430,464,406 downwards.
TAAACTATCGTTCTACAATTGTTTCCAATTTTTTATTTTTACACCATCTAGTGACACCACTTATTATTTTACTTCATAATGGTTGCAAGTAAAAATTTTAAAAGAAAAGGGATGGGTGTGTTTGAAAATGATGCTAAAAACACAAATATCGTCGTGGAGGTCTGGTGGTATTATTTTTTGAGAAATTGACATGAGAATAATGATAATCCCTCGGCTTTTCCATGAATATACCAATCAAATTGGTGACAAATGAGAGATCAACTACCCAACCATGGAGATCTTCTGTAAATTCCACCCCCAAACTGGGTTATGTGACCACAGAGATAAAGGATGGATGTTGGATTTATTTCTCATCCATCCCAACCCACAATACTAAAAATAATAGCCACAACCAGACACCAACAATTCTTTCCCTAATTGAAAGCTTATTTAGGTATCTCACCCTAACATTCAAACATTGACAATCCTCTTCCACTTAGAAAAACACAACACAAGGTCATGATCTCCATTGAATCCATCCCCTCTAGTTCCACAATGTCAGCATAAAAAATTTGAGCTATTGTTTTCTCTTTGGGAATCCTTCAAATTCATATACCTTGGCTCATTACAATGATGAATCAGACAAGTGGATAATGTGATTTCAAAGATACCATAGCTCATTTCTAGTTAACATTGATTTAAACAATTGAGTAATGAGAATCCATGTTGCTTACTATACAACTCTCTCTTCAAACACAATGCCTTCCTTCCACTTCTACCACAACCCCTCTAGCTTGGCACATACTCACACATCTTTCAAGATCACTAGCTTCTTGGGTTGGTTATATGGAATTTCATCTACGGAGGTATGTGTTCTCTCAACATGAGGAAGAATGTAAGAATGATAAGGACATAACCTCTCCAAGAAAAAGTAACTTATGTCTCCCATGCATGAGGGTCATGTGTCTTCCATATAAAATTTTGAGTTTGGACTTGGAACATATGATAAACAGGGTAGGTGAAAGAGATTTTAATATAGCATCATTAAAATTTAGAACCTCTGCAAGCAACACATGGCACCGATGATATATTGGATTATAATAGGCACCCCAAACCTTGATATGAAATCCCATGTGATGTTGTCGTATGGGGTTTCAAGATAACTCGTCCTAGATTTGTAGGAAACTCCCTTCTACAAGCTCAATGTAGAGGGCCATATTTTCCGTAGAGAAAGACATCCCCCAGACCAAATCCATCTCTTTTACCCATCTTTCTATCTAGAGCCTGAGATGGTAAGATAGCTTCCCTTTCGACTTTAGAGAATACCCTTTTTTTGACAGTGGGAATTCAAAGCATTGAGGCTTAACCTGTATTTGGCTACAGACCATTGTATTTATTCTTCTTAGCATTGTGATAGCCATGCTTAGATATTTTTAAGTAGGACCAATTCTAGATTTTATAGGGGTGAACTTTGAAATCCAACTTTGTACTACCAGTTATGAATTGAGTAGTCTTGGTGATGTAATTTTGGTCATTTTTTGGACATTAAGTAACCTATATTACCTCCCCAAGGAATCTCTTTACTCTTCCATTATTGGATTCATCTCCTCTCTTTCTCCTCAAGAAATATTTCTGGAGGTTATTATATTATTTATTATACTTTGGTTTTAAAACAGTTAAGCATAACATCAAAACCTTGCTTGCGTGCCATTTGGACTCATGACCATTCAATAGTGGGGCCTTTTCCTTGGGCTTCAAGCTAGAAAAATTTGCAAAGCATATTAACATTCTACAGTATGGGGTCATTACAATTCAACGCTCTTGGATTGACACAATTCTCATAAACCACTGCATTGCAAATAATACATGATTTAGTATTTTATAGTCAACGGGTTAAAACTGGAATCTTAAATTATTCGGGTCATAAATTCACATACAAACATTGACGAGGGGAATTTTGTGTCTGAATTGTTGGAAAGATCTTGAAAAGAAAAAATTACATTGCTTTTGGTCATTTTTATTTGTGATTTAGTATCAACTCTTTTGCTTCATTAGAATTAAGTCCATTTGTACTGGAAGGTAATTGAACACAATGTTTTTTTCCAATGTTTTGTAGTCTTAAATTGAAATAATTACTATATTATTGTTTGGTGTTCACCACTAAAAATAGATACTCTTACTGTTATATGTTTCAATTTTTTTATTTGTTGGTTGCTATCATTTTTTTAGTGCGGTCTTGTGAAATTCCAAATCGTATGTCACTTTATGTGAAGGGGATATATATATATATATATATATATATATATATATATATATATATATATATATATATATATATATATATATATATATATATATCTCCGTGGTTCCCTAGAGACCCATGTTACATTTGCATAGAAGTTTAGATATCATTCATATATCTAAAATTTTGAATTTCTAATTTGAATATTTATGTGATAAAGGAAAGACAAAGGTCCCAATTATAAAAATTCACCCAACAACAACAACATTGAGATTTTTCTTTCATTCAACCTGTAACATATTGCATCTCTCTTCATCAGTGCTCTTCTTCCATATGCTATCCACTCATGACATTTCCTTTGCAATATTTGGTGCATTTGCGAGTTATAGGTCATTTGTAGGCTTTAAATGTCTTCAGAGTTTCAGTTCTAATTGAGTATTCAACTAAACATATTGAGTCTCTTATAGGTAACTATTTTTCCCTCCACCCACTTTTCATAACTTGCATAAGCATTAGGTAGAGACCTACAGCTTTGATGATGTTTTGTTTGTTTAGTAAAAGATGTCGAGACTTTAAATTATTGAAATTTGTAGAATTTACAATCTATAAAGTTTCAAGATATAATTTTTAAAAGTCTAATTCTTTTAAGGGTGCTAGCTCAATGGAAGAGCACTTGCTTTACAAGTAGGAGGTTGGTGGTTCGATTCTATTGTGCCCTGATATTTTTATGGAATGACGATGATCAATTTTTGGTGATGGAGGATCTTTTGACCATTACTAATGATCTTATAGTGACATTTTTTGATCCTCACCAAAATATAAAATGGTGACAGTCAACGCACACCACCATATATATGCATCAATAGTGATGACCAAGAAAGGTCTGTCACCATATATCGTTGTTGTTGATATGAAATGGTGAGGGTCATTGTTTGTCATTATAGTCATTATTCATGACAGATCTTGATGTCACCAATGAGCTTATGATGACATTTTTTAACCCTCACCAAAATATGAAATGATGACGGTCAATGAACGCCACCATATATATGCATCAATAATGACAACCAAGAAAGGTCTGTCACCATAAATCGTTGTTGTTGATATGAAATGGTGACGATCATTGTTTTTCATTATAGTCATTATTCATGACAAACCTTGAATGTCACCACAACACATACTTTCGGCAACGCCACCTTTGGTAACGTTCAGTTTTTTGGTGATGGGGGTTATTTTCCATCACTATTGCTCATATGAAATGGTGATGGTCACTATCCCTCATTATAAATCATTATTGGTGACGGATATTGAATGTCACCACAACCCCTATACTTTAGGTGACGCCACCTTTGGTGACGTTCAGTTTTTGGTAATGAATGCTCTTTTGACCCTCACCAATGAGCTTATGGTGACATTTTTCACCCCTCACCAATGTCTTTTTTCTTGTTGTGGCTACCATGTTTATGCCTTGAATTACTGCTCCTTGAGTAGGTGGGGTTTGTATACCAGTTGTAGATGTGGATGGATGAGGTGAAACAACTAATATGGGAAAAGGTTGATGAACAATAGTAGAAGAACTGGCAACTATATTAGGCTGAATTTCTGTAAATGTGAATGAAACAGACTCAAAATATTGTTCTTCTAACTTTGGTTCTTCGAAATGAATATGTGGGGAAAAGGATTCTTGTTCCGAGAAAATGCGTTTCCGGGAAATATCCTTGGGTGAAAGGGTATGGGAACTGTTGCCTGGTGCAGGAAATGTAGCATCAGGTGTAGAAAGCGTTCTTGATTTCTGGACTTTTTTAGAAACCATATTTTCAGGATTTGAAAGAATGGAAGCTTTTTGCTGAGAGGTATCTGACCTTGTATGTGGCCTTTTATACGCTAGAATTTATGAAATAAAAACACAGCCTGATATTTCCTCCTCTCTGAACAACCAAAGGAAATATGAACAAAACCCAAGGAAAGAACTTTGCTTCTTCATACCCAGAAACGACGCCAAAAAATGTTGTACCTTAAGAGACAATCCCTTACTTGTGATAAGGAATCCGTGCTTAAGACATTTAGATAGTTATGTCATAGAAATGTTGGTCTTTGTTTAATCACCTTCAAATATTTATCATTAAACCCTCAAAGATCAAATACAATGAATGCCCACAATGCTTTTATCTGTTGATATAGAATGAAATGATCAGAATAACATGAAAGAAAGAAGCCCAAACTGATATGTTGTTGTACATAATATATCACCTCGAACTCTAAAAGAATTATAAGAAAAGAAACAGTTAAAATGAAGGAGCGCCTATTAAGGATTTTAACTCTTATTCACACAAGTAAAAAGAGACCTGCAGCTTCATTACTTCATTTTATTCAAAGATGGAAAGTACATAATGTAAACTAGAAGACACATCAACATCAACAAATGCCAGAAACTTTCTTTTCATTCATTAATCATTTGAAATCTGAGTACAAAATTGCAGTCTGAATGTCCAAAACTCGAAACCTTCTTCCTTCTTGTCCATCCCATTAAATACAATAGAGAGTAGTTTGTAACTACTGTAACTGATCCTAACTACTTCAACTACTTAGGACTTCGTCAACTATCTATTACATGTCCTCAAAATGTCTTATTACAATTACATTCTCTTTTAAAGAGGAAAATAACATGAAATTAAAATCCTAATCTATATGCTGAATGTGAATTGATGATGATGTTGTTGAATTTCCTTGACTGGCTAGTTTATCCTTCTTTGAAGTCAAGGGGTCCTTTGGTAAATTTGTCATCTAGGCTCTGCATTTATTTCATATCTCAACATTTGTCTTGGGTGAATGAACCAGCTTGTGATACTCCAATATGAAAGCAGTAATTCTGTTGAAATATGGCTTCTCCGCAAACAAAGTTTTCACTAACCACAACAACTGAAAATGTATTTGAAGGAAATTGATCATTGTTGCTCCTTTAAGAATCTAAGTATTTTCATGAGAACTGTCTACCTTAATTTTTGCCAACACTAGTAAGGGTTCATAAGTCTAATTCCATGATAACAAGCCACCTCCAAGACCCCAACACGATGGTAAACCTGCTCTTGCTATTTTATCAAATAATTTATCAAACTGGTTCACTACTTCCTTAAGCTCAATCAACTTCTTTTCTGTAGACTTCCTGCAATCATTTTTGACAATCATTTTATTAATTTCCACAACATATAAAATCCTGTCTTTGATTTCATTTTCTTCCAATTCCTGATCTGTTTTGGAATCAAGGAAATTAATAAACTTTCTTGCCCAAATGGCCTTATTAATTGTCTTCTTGTTGTCTGCCGTGACTTGTTCTTCAAATTCCTTGATAATAATTTTTGCGTCTGCAACCACAGTCAAAAAATCCTAGATTGTCTTCATTTATGCAATAATATCATTCTATACGATATCCTTAGCCTACATTAAGGATATATTTCCCTTCAATTTTTCTTTGAGATTTTTAATCTCAGCATCAGTAGTTTGGTAGTCTGTTTTGTATTTACTGACTTATCCCTCAGTGGCTTTTATAATATTTGTTGTTGTTTCTAAATCAGCTTGTGCTCTTTTTCGATGTCCCTCTGTCATTTGAAATTCAATGGTTAATTGAGATATTTGTGCTGATGGATCTTCACCACCTGATGGAAAAACAAAAGTGCAAGTATGAGATTCAATATGGTTATGCAATGACAGTGCAATTTTATTTAATTTAGTGACTTCTTCTTCCTTTTTCATGAGCTGCTGAAAAAGTTTTTTTTTCTTATTTTCCACCTCTGCAACCTCTGCTGCCATGGAATGTTCTCCTGTAGGCAATTTCAAATTTTTCTTCAATACAGAGATTTTTTATTCAGCACTTTGTAGAAGCTTCTGTGCAGCAGACCTGTCATTAGGATCTACTCCAATCTTCACTATAATCTTTTTGAGCTCCTCATTCTAGATTGTCAAAGACCTGGAATTGGCTTTCTCTAACTTCAACTGCTTGATTACTTTTCCAAGCATATTTTCAGCCTTCACTACCACAACATTTGTTTTGGTTAGGTCATTCATAATCAATTGAACTGTTTACATGTGTAGATTCACTTTGTCCAGTAATGGAATTTTCTTCACATCTACAATCAAATTCACAGTGTTCAAATTATTAGATGAACCAATAGACATATTAGAGGGATGTGAAAGAGAAATCTTGAATTGATCCTTTTCAAGATCCATTGTAGTCAGAAGTCTTGTTTGATCTGGGGCTATCTGGTACTCAGCTTGAGCCTCCAAAGTTTCCTTCATCTTCTGGTTTCTCTCTTCAATCTGGGAAAACATTTGTTTAATAAGGGGCACTTGTTCATGAGTGCTTTCATGTCTCCTGGGTGAAGAAGGGAAATTTTGTTCATCTCCTAATTATAATGAAAAATCAGGTTGAGCATCTATAGAATCTTCATTGAACTTTGCTCTCTTCTCAGCCCTTTGTTCTTCTTCCTCTGAATCAACCACTGCCTCTTTACCTCTCTTATTTGATTTCTCTTATATGACAAGAGTCTGAACATTTGATTTCACTAAACCCACAACACCTTTACTTGCCACTTTTTCTAGATCAAGTCTGCTCTCATGAATGAAGGCTGAATATCCATTTTCAAATCTTCTACTAGAAACGACACTGTGAGGGTCATAAGCCCACTTCTCTCCTAACAACAGGTGCATTTCATCTAACATCTTAGTGGCTTCATCAACTTATTGTCTCATATTAACTATAAAGGGACCCACATTCATTGGCAATTTGAACATATGACCTTTCTTCATACGCACAACGTGTATTTGGTCAACGTTTAAACTTTGCCTAATGAACTCCAGAGCGAATAATCTCATAGGCACAAATACAGGAAGCCTATAAGTTTCTACACTAGCTCCATAAAGTCTAATTTTGGCATAATCTTCAAAAACAAACCAATCACCAAACTTACAATTTGTCCCCAAATGCAAGAACTCTTGAGCTTTGGGAAAAAAACAAGGGGGAGAACTTCCATTCAAAAATTTATATTCAGTAGACATAAAATGACTAGAAAAATCAAACAAACCACCCTCATTCTGTTCTTTTCTCACTACATTTGTCCAAAATATCATTGATTGTCTTCTCTTATTCATATCCATAATGTTTAACCCTAGATGCATGAATTCTTCTACATTTTGATATAAAAATAACTAAACAATAAGTGAGGGAAACCTGAATGAACCCGTTAATGGTAAGCTCATGAGTTGAGAGCTAACAGCTTCTTGCCAATAAGATGGAGTATCCAGCAACACTCCTGACTTCATCATCATGGTGAACATTCCCAGAACGGACTTTTCCACTGTACTATCGTCATCCTTTCCCAAAATATTTGCAATGCAGCTCAACACTGGTTTGACTTCAATATCAAAAATCTCCATAGGGAACTCTTTACTGTCAGGTACAAATTGTTGTGTATTTGGCTTCAGAAAATGAATGAACTGATTAAACTCTTGACCTACAATATTGTCATAATGCGCTATCAAGGAATCATCACAGAATTGGACATACGACTCCGACTCAGGGTAACATAGAGCTTGGCAAATTAATTGGGCTGACACTTGCAAAACATTTTCCCCTTGATAATTCATTACGAAACATTTCCCAGGGTACATAACAGACACTAGCCAATAGATAAATTCAAGAAAAATATGAGTTTTCGAGATACATGCAGACAACATACCAGCTTTTTCCATGGCGGTGTAAATTAGAGAAGCCTTATCATTTAGGAGGACTTGTTGATAAAAATAAAGGTGGTCAAGGGAACAATCTGTGTCCTAGATATCCCTCTTGGTGTCCATGAGAGGGATGTGACTGGAAGAACTTGACAGGGATGAGCGTGTATCCATAATTCAACTTTAGGATAGCAGACAATTAACAGGGTGACTAATAATTGACAGGATAACAGAAAAATGAAAAAGACGCAACATAGAAAAACTTTAAACACCAAATAATCAATAATAACTTCAGAAAGAATGAGAATCCTCCTTAAATAGGTGGCGCAGGCTTTGAAATTAAATGCTGATAATATGTGCCAAAATACCGTTAATAAATTCTGACGTGGAATACAATTGTCACCAACTTGGCATCATACGTCACTGTGGGAGGCCTCGAGGTACGGAGAATTCATTTGGCTTATGCCCCTATAGTGAATCTCGACCGTTCATATGGATTACCCCCGCAGTCAACAAGGTCAACTGTGGAGGCACCCTCCATGTTAACCCCCGCGCTGAAAGTGCTCGCAGGTTGAGACTTTTACTCACCATTCATTCAATCATCAAATCACGCTCCATAAAATGCTCGATATTTAATCTTTGAACTGGGATCCGCTTCCATAAAGAATTTAAAGTATTTAAACTTTAAACTTTACTATAATGAGCAGATATATTTTTATGATAAAGTATATGAAACTTTAATACTTTAACATATTTTTTGGTAGTTTTCTATTTTTTTTGAATTTTTGAAAATTAAAATAAAGGATATCAAAGATATTGCAAATGAGCCACAACAACTGGATTTCCAGAAAGGAAACCATATTTTGTATTCATAAATAATTGCTGCTTAATAATAAAAATCCTCAGATTTGCTGCATCGATTTTCCCACATTGGGTTTTTCTGAGGAATTTTTTCCAAAAACAATGGTGTCTTGCATGATTTTTTTCTTTATTGCTCAGTTTCTTGTTTCGGCATATTTTAATTAAGTGAAGGCTGCAGTAGTAATTTTCTTCAGTATTTTCAATAGAACACTGTAAATAAATTGTCCGTTTAATAACAAGTAGGTGAAGTAATTTCACTTGGTTGCATTAGGATTCCAGACTTGGAATTTTGACATGGTATCAGAGTGTTGCAGGTGAAACAAGAAGACCAAAGCCAATGTTGGGCAGGAGGTTGAATAGCTACAAGAGGAAGTAGTTTGAATCCCTAGAGGGATTGCGTAATCCGGGCCAGGAGGGCTGAATTTTCAAGGAAAGTCTCTCTCTGAGTGAGTCGGTAGAGAGGAAGGGCTTCCAGATCGAAATTTTTTCGTAGCAGAGGGAGCGTTGCAGAGCCTCAGTGTTAGCACTAGTGGGACACAATTTTCTACAGGTAGATTTTTTTCTAGGTAGAAATATGTCAGAATGAAGAAAAAAAGCACAGTGAGGGAATTGTCTTCCTTAGGGAATTCCTAGCTGGGTAATTCTATTTTTCGATACCTGAGTAGCATATCTGGGTGGAAGATCTACCATCTCCAACAAGGAGTGCGTAAGCCAGTCCGGCACTGCGTAGAGGATAAAGAGAAGGAGAAAATTTGATATTTTCTAGATGGTAGAAATGGCAGCTCACAGGCAACGAGATCAGGATCGGCTGGAGGGAGCCTTCAACTACGTAATTTGGAAGGTGAGAATTTCATTCCTTCTAGATGAATACGATATCAAGATTTTCGTGGAGAGTATGATAGTTGTGCCTGCAAATCTAGATCCGCTGAATAAGTACAAGGCTGATATGGCGAAGGCTAAGAGACTACACCTAGATGGATTCAAGGAGCACATAATGTCCCACATAGCCAACAAGGACATAGCTAGGCAGATGTGGGAAGACTTAGCATAACAATACGAAGGATCTTCCGAGCAGCGAAATATGTACTTAGAGGATAAACTTTGGCAGACACAGATGCAGAAAGGGGAGCGTATAGATTTGTTTCTCTCAAGACTTCAGGAAACTCATGATCAACTAGCAGCCATGGGGTCCACACCTCAGTCTACCACAATGGTAACGCTGGCCCTCAATGTAGTCTTAGAGGAATGGAATGTCTTTGTCCATAGTATTATGGGCATAGAAAGACTTCCGAGATGGGAGGAGATGTGGGCTGCTCTTCAGCAAGAAGAGTTAAGGAGGGAACTAGTCAAGTGTAAACTTGATGGCAGCAATGACAGGGGGTCGAAGACAAAGGAAGAGAAGGAGAGTGCAACCATGGAATCTAAGGAACAACAAGAGCATCAGAGACGGATGAAGGACGTCTTGAAGATTAAATGCTTCAAGCATGGTGAACTCAGTCACTACGTAACGCAGTGTCCTTTGAAGAAAAATGACAAGGAGGAAAAGCATGATCCGAAGGTTGCATCCATAAATATTGAAGAAGATGAGTATGCCATGACTTCCCACGCATATACAAGAGGGAGATGGGGTGACATTGAACTATAAGTTCGCAATAAATTCAGTTGGGCAGGATCCTTGAGGAGTCCACCTCTTGGATCACGACCTTGCTAAGGGAGCCCAAGATCAGTAGTAGTAGGCTGGAGGAGTTTCAATTAATGCAAAGGAGTGTTGAGGCGATAGATGCAATAGCTAGAGCGCTAAGTTTGAGCAAGCACAATGCATAGTTACAGCAATGCACCGAGGCATAATGAGGTAGCAGCAGCAATGCAGTAGCTTCAGAGGGACAGCATGGAACTAGCAGCAGTCAGATTTTCAACATCGAGATGTATCCATACTTAACACTAGTTCATATTTTTGATGTTTTTCAGTTTCTTCTCTCAGCAACTGAGTTGCAGTGCAGAGTTAGCAGTGGCAGTGCTAACAACATCATAGATGCAACATTTGAGAGAGAGTTGTAGTACGAATGTATTGTTGATCATGGCAGGGTCAACAATAGTATAGATAAAGCAACACAATAGTTGGTGGACAACAAGTAATACATCAACAATGCAGAGGGAGATGCTTCAGAGTCAGAGCAGTATGCAGCAAGGTATATTGTTAGTGTACATTCCTCACTAAGATGGAGTGTTGATTTGGGGTAGCACCAAATGTGGTCTCACTATTAAATTTTGTGGAAAGACTTAGACATGTATTATAGATAACCCATTAATCATTTGGGGAAACTCCACCTGGAGACAGTTTCATTTAGTAAATTAATTATTTTTTAATGAGACCCTAATTATAAACTTAGGAAATTAAAATAATTAATGGGTATTAATCTAAAATGTAGGTGTAACTTCTAGAAGAAGACAATGATCAATTCAAAATTATCTTAGCCATTGATTAGCTTCTAATATGGGCCATTGAATGTCAACGAGAAGATTATTTAAGGAAGGCTTGAGGTCCATTTGGAAACACACCAAGAGATCAAGAGATCGAATTTTCTAAAGTGAGCAATGCTCACAGGAAAATTTTGATTGAGATATTCTCACGCAGAGAGGGGCAGAGACAATTTTTGGTTGGAGGGTCTTCTCTGAAGCCAAGAATACTCAACATAGAGGCAGAGAGATACCTAGAGGAGGCAGCACAATGCCCAGAGAGGGTGACACAGGGCCATGAAGGCCACACGCAGAGGAAACACAATGTTTCCAAGCAGAAGTTCGATATTTTATTGGGAGATTGAGCTTCTGAACTAGGAGGGATAGACTTGAGGCTCCTAAGAGTAGATCAATCTAGCAAAAGATGTTACGCAGTCTCCGAGAGTCCCCACGCAGGGCCACATAACTACTGCGTAGAGGAAACACGGAAGGTGTCGGGAAGACGTTGTTTCAGCTACCATATCAGCTGGGACTTTCTATGTAGAGTGAGTTAATATCACTAATTTCCTCTATCGAGTGATATTCTTTGTACTGGGTTGCCAAAAATGCATCCAGAGATTGTATTCATAAATAACTATTGATTAATAATAAAAACCCTAAGATCTATTTCATCGGTTTTCCCACATTGGGTTTTTCCGGGGACTTTTGTCCAAAAAAAACGGTGTCATGTGTGATTTTTTTTCTTTATTGCTCAGTTTCTTGTTTCGACATATTTCGATTAAGTGAAGGCTGCAGGGGTAATTTGCTTCAGTATTTTTAGTATAACACTGTAAATAACTTGTTCGTTTAATAACAATTAGGTTAAGTAATTTCAGTTGGTTGTAGTACGATTCCGTACTTGGAATTTTCACAAATAGCACTTCATTTCATTAATGTCAAAGAATTGAAATATTCTTATAGACAGAATGGAAATAAACTAGCTCAGGCAATGGTGGCATATCTATGAGAAGAGATGTGGGGACTACATGCCTCTAAACTGTGTTACAATGAGGCTCAAGGGCCTTTTTATTGTTGAACAACAAGGGAAAACCCTAAATAACCCATATCCTAACCCCAGGAGATGGAACACCAAGAGTTTGTGGGCTCTATCGGGGTTAGTTGGGCAACTAAATTCCCAAGGTCGTAACTTGGTCATATTATCTTTGTTTTGCACATACAATACCTTGTTGGAAATGTCTCTCTGATTACTACAGGATTTTCCGTAGGCCCCTCTTATGGCTATGGGTCTGTTGTGAACCTCAAAAAGATGTCATTTAGGGGTCAAATATGCTTCATAAGTCCATGACTCGAAAATATGCTAAAAATAGTAAATGGTGCTATAAAGACGGAAACTGATGAAACCAACTGGAGGTCTAGGTGGAACATGCGAGTGGCCACCAATATACACCTGGATCATAATGATCCCCCTTACTTGTCCCTATGGAATGCAATTATAAGATATTTGACTTATGAGAGCTAATTTACATACTTGTATCCTTACAATATAACTCTACAATCTCTTTATAATTTCCATCCTATAATATAGTCCCATTCTCAAACAATGGGACATCATCCACAAATAGAAAATGTGTAAAGGATATGGTGCTACCCAACTTGGTGCCTTTCATTGAACCGTTTCTTTGGAGAGAAATCACAACCCTACTGAGACCCTCAACAACTATTAGAAATAATAAGGGATAAATTGGGAAAGTTAGCCTTGCACAAGCCATCTTGCTATCTTGGAAAATATTACTATAAAACAATTAATTAGTACTAAAATAAAACTAAATAATGGCATCATGCTATCCAATTTACCATAGGTAGACTTATCCCTACATGGATTAGTATTGACCTAATATACTACAAAATTTATCATAAAATTTTGACAAATCCATCTTGATTAGATTTGTTGGAAGTTTGTTGAATTTGATAAGATAAGAACCTTTGTAGGCTACCCCTATAACATAATGGATATTACACTTGGTAAGAAAAGAAAATTTATTATGATAATTGATTCTAAGAACACTGTCTTAATCCTTCACGAAATGATCTTATAGATTGAGTTATAGAAAGAAATAGGTACATAATCCTCTAAAGGTGTCAGAACACATTTTTTGGAATTAATGTAATGGAGGTAGATTTTAGGGATCTCAATAATGTGTTCTTGACTTGTAAAGGTCCTTAAGTAATCCATATTCTAAGTAGTCATAAAAGATAACAAAAAATTCCATTATCCAACCATTTGGACCAAGAATTTCATCCATTTGAAAATATCATACCACAATTTTAATTCTTCTTTGGCTATCTCCATTGATTAAATATTCATTAATTATGCCATCATCAATAAACAATGAGGATAAAAATACAAGATTTATTATCTATCTAATGAGTTCTTGATATAATTTTCTAAAATGTGAAACTCCTTGGTCTACTATTTCATGAATCCTTATAACTTCAATTTCATCTACTTTTTCCAATTCCCAAATAGTATTGATATTACTCCTTTTCTAAGTATATATTTGGAATAATATTGTATTCTCACTCATGCCAATCAGATGGGTCTGCGTTTGATCCTGCATTTGGACCAATCTAGCATTTACATTTCGTTCCCTTCCAACTCTTTATGCCTTTCATTCTCTTATTCTAAAAATACACTTGCAAAATTTTGAGCAAAAATAGGAGCAATTTGAGATTCCATAGAACTTTAGTAGTTTTGATCGTTAAAGGATTTTCTAGAAGTTAACACATTGTAGAGCCTTGGTTTTTAGGGTTGTAGTGTTTGCATTCCTACTTGACCATCTTGAAAAAATCATCATTAGTGAGCCAAAAATGATAGAACTTAAATGGACCAACACATTTGTCATCATACTTTCAATATAAAGTATAATAATAGTTAAATGATGATATCATGCCCTAGTGCCTACCCATGACCTTATCCTATGTGAATCAATCATCTTCATTTATATCAAAAAACTAAGAACCTATCAAGTATTTTGTATACGATTTATTTTCCCACCCTAATGTTACTCCATCTTGGCACCATCTCAATAGTTAGCACCTGTTAAAGAATTGATTCTTCTATTTTATGAAAAATAGCCTACTAGATGTAGTCCATTCTAGTTGATTCACCCTACATCTTAATTTCGTGATATGTAACCCCCAATGATAACATTTTTAATCCTTAAAAATCCATAATTAAAAAAATCATCCCAAAAATGATTCATAATCAAGGGAATTATAACTCACTCAATTCACCAATGTGGATACTTCAAAGATTTAACTTTTGATCACTATATCTCTAACTAATGGATAATTTTTTGTTCTTTGAAATGGCTACAAGGCCTTTGTTCTCAACTTAGTTATGAGTGAAACTATGCCTTAGGATTAGAGGTATATCAAATTGTCTAGTGTAACCTACACATATAAACCATATAATAACACAATAATTGGGCCAATAAAAGGAAAGATTATATTGATACTTTGTCACTTAGAGCTCTATTTTTGGTGCAACTCCTTTACACGTTGATATCCAACTGAATTGAATCTATCAATATGATGATGGTTGAGACTATGCTTATTTGATCATTGTATGGGCATGAAGCCTATGCTCAAGCTTGGGTTCAGGGCTTGGTTAGTGCTTTGGCACTATAGGCCAATAATAACCATCAATGATTTCAATTGATTCTACCTTTATTGATAGCAATAGATAAACCTATATTGTGTTAATATAACAATGCACAATATCTAGACTTTCTTCTACAAAGAACGAACAAGGTCACTAGCTTGATATGAAATATTTGGATAATAAATGAAATTATCTCCATTGTCCTTTGGAAGCAATTACTAGATATATGTAATTAGGCTTCAAATCAAGCTTTAGTATATGAAATTCTTGTCTCTATATGTATGTATTATTTCTAGTGATTGTAATGACATGGATGAAGAAAAAATGCAATGACCAATGTCGCAATGAGTTAGTGGAAATGTAATCATTTATTTTTTTTTAGTTGAATCACCCAAACTAAGATGTATTGACCTCGACATGGATGCACATATGACTCTATTCCAATTTAGACTAGAATTATGGTACTTAGTTATCCTTGAGCATTAATAAATATATATATATATAAAATGCATTAATTTCCATTATTCTCAATCTAACAATAAGTACCATATCATGCTCCATTACATTTAAATGTCATTTAAATGCTTCCTTGATGATAATTAAATCCAACATTGCTATGCAAACATTTTGATACAAGACATCTTGTAATGAAGTTTTGGATAACTCGAACGATTAGAGAAGGAATTGATCAAGCACTAAATGCCTAATTATTTTACTATAAGGGAGTAATTAAGGTTTATTTTGAATAACTAAATAACCTCAACACTCAACATAATGTACAACCAAAATAGATGATCGTATTTCTTGAATGGTGTGTATGACTAGCAAGATAGGCATACAATCTCAATTCATTCATAAATTGTTGCGTAGAGGTATGTATTAGATGCCAACAACGTCGAAATGGATTATTTGCGGAATGCAAGGAATACAAATAAGAATATGGCTAGATAGATGCAACAAATATATCATTACTTCCATTGATACATTCAATTGGATGGATGGTTTAGATTCTCTGACTTTTTGGATTTCACAAATTGCTAATGGAGAATGAAATTTTGAAATTTTGAATTAACTTAACAAAACTATACTATAATTGGGCATGTATTCTCATATTATGAAGAACCTTAGCAGAACATTAAGAACATTGTTTCCAATAACTCACACATATTTTACCATAAATATCCATTGAATGCAACTGGAAATGAAATTCCATCACACAATGATAAATGATAAAATGATAACCATAATTAACATAATATTTTACTTGGAAACAAAATTTAGAAAGCAAACGTTTCAATGTTTTTTAGTCCTATTTCGAAATATCCACGTACAATGAAACTCTCAGTTCTCTACACATCCTCGCCTCTTTGGCTAGTAATAAAAAAAAGTACTTAGGAGAGTAAAATTACAAGAATAAATAGCAAGAACTAGGGTAATGGGAAGGCCAATAGGCTTAACATATCATTTCCTATTCATTGATATTTTCTCTCCCATTTTCATTTTCTATTTTCATTTAATTCTT
Source organism: Pinus albicaulis (assembly GCA_034641835.2). NCBI lineage: Eukaryota > Viridiplantae > Streptophyta > Pinopsida > Pinales > Pinaceae > Pinus > Pinus albicaulis. The sequence continues at coordinate 430,447,957 of CM076584.1, read as the reverse complement.
TATTTTTCTTCTCATTTGTCTTATTTAACTTTGCATTTAATTTTTCTTTATGTCTCATGTAATATTCATTGGTTTCCAACTTATATTTAGTACCAATTATTACAACCATTGTCTTGGTTCAAATCCATTTTGAATCAAAATATCTTTTTCTTCATTATATGGACAATCCATATTAATCAAAGAATAGGTTTTCCATGTCTATAGTGAATGTAATTTAGTACATATTTGTGCAAGAATAAGAAAATAATTTAGAAGCCACAAAAACTTTTTTTAACTTAGTGAGAACAATTTCATATCCACCAAATATTGCTTCTAAAGCTAAAATTTTCAACTTTCATGAAAGCAACTAAATTTCCTTTTATTGTTTCTCCTTGTCCACAATCTCTTGGATCAACTAAATGGTTATATTATGTAATTTTACTAAATTTCCAAGGAATTATTTTAGAGGAAGACCCTGCCACCACTAAGAATTTTATCCTTTCCTTATGTCATCCTTGTTGAAAGGCCCCCTTTAATAGTTTGTTGTTTCCCTAAAAGTAATCTCCCTTTCTTCCTTTTTTTAATCTATATTTACAAATTCCTTCCCCAATTCCTTTCCACCTATACAAACCCTAGGTATTTCATATTATTATTTGTTGATCTTAGAAGTTATATAGGAGGAAATTTTTTATTGGATACATATTTCAATGAATTCAAAAGGGAAGAATCCCCCTACCCTTTTTTCTCCCCTCTCTTTATACTATGATGAAGATACAAAGCAAAATCCAATGTAGATAAAGATATATTATCAGGGGTTGGGTTCAATGTAGTCAAGGGCTTAGGCTCCATTATTATTTCCTTTTTTGGTAATATGGTATCATTAGAGTCATTTTCTTCTTCACACCATGAGCTAACATGAGTTCAAACATTCATAGGTTGGCTACTCAACACTTTAGCACTTAGGTGGGGATGATAGAACCACTATAGCGTGGTAGATCTTCTTTTTTTGGGACTAACCTAACATGAAAAATATTTAGGATAGGTTGGGCTAAACTTCTAGAGATGAAACCTTATCAAATGAAAATACAACTAAACTAATATTTTATTATTGTTCCCTTTCGATGATTTGGGATAAAAGTTCCATATAAGGGCACAACTTCTCACAAGAAATTGTGTAAATGAAATTAATGTTTCACTTTATTTATAGGTTCTAATTTACTTGCATAAATTAAGACATTTATCATATCAATGTGAGTTTTGTAAACTAATGAAGCACACTCACTATATGTGAAAGAATTAACTTAGTTTCGTAATATGGCATGTCTCTAATGAATATTAAGTTTAACTAAGAATGAATTTCTTATCAAATGTCAAACGAGCTATGAGACTAATGAATAATGTTAGTTGAAGGCTAAAGAATGAAATTAAATCTAAAATAAATAAATAAATCTAAATTTTAGTTAAGTAACTCATCAAAATTTGAATGAAAATAAAGCTCAAACTTTAGCTAAGAACGGAATTCGAGCTTATGAATGAAATTGAAGCTTAGCATATAAAATAAAATTCAAGTTTAACATCTAAGAATAAAATTCAATTTTTTGACTAATAATGAAATTCAAACTTAGTATCTATAATTAAAGAAGCTATAAATACATTAAGTCGTTGAAATGGAAATAATACAAATTCTTGATATCAAGACAAATTCTACTTGAACTATTTCAAAGAAAAACAAGGTTCTAAGCTATCAATGTAAATTTCAAGACAAAATGGAAATAATATTTTCCAACCTAGGCTTCTATATATTCCATAGGTAAAAATTCTGGTTGTGGGATATCACACATCAAATTTATCATACAATGATAGTCTCTTCACTTATGGAGATTGATGATTGAAAAAGAATTCTAATTACTCTTGCATTGAATGGAAAACTACTTCTAAATCAAAGCAAATGAAATAAATAAAATTGAATATAGTTTAGCTAGTTTTTCAAGCATTCATTTAGGTCTCAATGGGTGGAAAAACATTTTGTAGTATCTCTTATTCAACAATTAATGGTTGATTGCAACAATAATTTGTTGACCATTCAATCATTACCCAACAAGTAATACTTAGAATTGTTTTTAATAGAAAATATTAATTCTACTCAAAGGAAACTATTGTTATATATAGGCAATAAAACAATTACACTTATATAACAGAAACTTAAAAGGAAATTCAAGAGATATTTACTAGCAATGCATTGTACATAAACTAGAGTATGCACATCAAGAAGAAAAATGCACGATCACCAAATCAAGTACATTGTAGATCCATGAACATGTACATAAATATGAAGTGGCAATGATGGCCACAAAGGAATATACATTGGATCCATGTCAAATAGATCATATGCACGAACAATACATAGTGGAGATATGACTTAGTATATAATGTCAAAGTACATCTGGAGAAAATGAAGTGAACAACTAATCCCCTCGTGTTGTACCAAAGTCATGTAGGAAGGAGTGGTATTTTCCAAAACTCAGGTGTAAACATTTAATATGATATTCAAATAAGAGAAACATATTAATATGGAGGTCACTAACAAAAGATACAAAGGCTAACAAGTGAACAATAATGTTGACACAACTCAAGGTCTTCAAAATTGACTACTGATGGTACAAAACTACAACTGTGAATAAACGAGTTGAAGTCAAACATGGAATTGTTTGATTATGGGTCAATGATGTATATTTTTAACACATGCGAGATCACCCACCAACAATGATAATGGATGTCAAGGTACCTATTACATTCTAATATGTGTGAATAAATGTGTTGAAGTCAAACACTTGAAAAAATATATCAATCAGGGGACATTGATGTGTTCTCAATGTTAATAGTGAAGAAATATGGCACCAATGACTTTAAAACCTAAGGTACTAAAATATGACTCTAGACCTTATTCCCAAAGAAAATGAGTTGGATTCAATGGGAAAAGATCACATCAAAGGAGGGAATCGATGCATCTCCCATCAACCAAAGCCAAAAGTCCAATGATTTGGAAGGAATGGAACACAAAATATTGAATGAACCACCAATAGTTACATTTTTTGCATTTACTAGTTGAAATAGCACATGGAAGATACCCTCTAAATAAAAAATCGATAATGAAAGTCACTGACAGAGGAAATGAATTCCACCAATGAGGAAAATGGAACCCAAGGTACTTCACAAATCCCAATGTGATAATGGAATATGATGTCGAACAAAATGGAAACCACCTAGTTAATTACAAATGATGAAATTTGATTATAGGAATAAGGCCACCTACCAATAATGTAAATAGGGCCGAGGTGCTACTCTAGGTCTACTCTTAGAGAATTTTTTTGGAGTTGATAAGAGCAGAACCATTAACATGAAGTCCATAGTGACCTTATATATAGTTAAAACAAGTATATGACTAAGTTACTTGTTGATATTGAAAGTGACTTGATAGCTAAGAATGCTTGACATAATGAGGCAAGAGATATCATAGAATGACTGACACATACCTAACTTCCAATGAGCATAAGCATGCAACGTTTCTGTGACTTGGGAAAGAAAGACTCAAGAATTAACAATGATGTAAGTTTGTGATATAAGAAGCATCAATAAACTCTCCATATGGTTGGAAAAGTAACCAATTAGAGGAGTAAAAGCTCAAAAAAAAAATAAGTTTCTTAAGGCCATGTTAAAAACCTATCATATGAGAATAAGACTCATAACTTGATGCTTTGTTCAAGGGAAACACAATTGATACTGCTGCAACACATTTTCAAAGAAACTCTTTTCATATCCCCTATTTTTTAATATATATATTTTTTGTCTTTTTCATATTATAAAATTCTTGAAAAAGAATAAAATAATTCTTTTGATATAATGGAGGGAATGGGTGTCATGTACAAGAAAACTAGCTACAATTCTTGGGAAATTCCTCAACTCAATGCAGTGGAAGCATGTAGGATATGGACACTCAAGGAAAGTTCAATATAGGGATAAAGGTGTCAAGTCACAAAAGAAATAATTGCAATTTTTTTACTAAAGAGAATGCATAAACAATAAGCTTATAAGAGAGAAAGTTAGAGTCGACACTAAGCTCAAAAGTGAAATTGATTATATGCAATGCAGTAATACAACTTAACATTTGGGAGCCTCTTAGATATAATTCAGAATGAAATTTAAGCAGTATGCAGCTTCAAAAGATTCGTGGTGGGACTAAAGAGGACTCTCGATCCTATGCAAAAAATTATAGCATGGATGCCAAGTTACAATGAGGTACTATCTAGAGCACCCATGATAACGTAGGTTCTACCGTGAAAATTATGACACTTTTGAACAACAAGAATTTTTTGCATAAAAATTTGATGGAGTGTATCCTAATGCAAAAATGGAATAAATAAATTGATAATGCAAAATGCAAGGTGGTAAAACTAACCTATATGCCAGTTTCAGGATCCAGTACCCATCAAAGCATATCAACTTGGAAAAAACCCAAAAAATAAGTCTTCAAAGTTCTGTAGACATAATTAGCAACACTAATCTAGAAGTTAATACATCCAAAGATTAAAACCTCTGATAAAATCTTGTTTTATAGAATACATAACTTGAAAAAAAACAAACCTTATATGTACATTAAGTTGCAGGGAACTATGTAGCCTTGCGACCTATGCATTGTAGTTAATTAGGTGAATCCACTTACAAGGCTCAAGCTAAGGATTTCTTTAGTAGCTAACAACCATAGTATCTAGTTCTAGAAGAAAAGATGATAGATGATGTGTATCTTCCCATGGTTTATTAACCACAGTCATGGATTCAAGGAAATCCTCATGTGAAGGAAATTCAACATCCAAGAAATCACGAAAACTTGAAGGATAATTAGAAGGAAGCAAAGGATCCCAAGCCCCCATTGCCATATATCAATTTATTAATTATTGGGACAAAATCCCAAGAAGGAAAACACGAGTTTAAAGGACCCCGCTAAGAATAAATTAAACATTGAGGATACGATGCCACATAATTCACATGGGACGGGGTAGAGTCTACTCAAACACTATGAACACACAAAGGGGTAGTATGAGCTAAAGTTGAATTAAGATGGTGATTACTAGATGCAGGTTTATCAATAGTGAAAATACTTCCTTTGTAAGGAAAATATGTCATTTTAAAGAGCATGTAGACCACAACATTCATAGCATAGACATAATCATGCACACAGAGCATATTGAATTCAAAATATCCATCCACCACTACATCAACTAATATAGTTGTAAGATACCAAACCTTCCAAATTTTAATAGATATGGCACACTTGAGTGTTCTAATTAAAATTATAGCAATAAAAAATAACAGGCACCAAAGGGGATTTGAAGATGCAACCTCTTATTTATATTAGTAACTGAAAACAAGAGTCATGATCATACAAGGCACATTGAAGCCCTTACCACTAGCATGTACGACTGCTTAACAATGACTAATCTAAGACACTGAATCCCACTTGTGAATCCTGAATGGATCCACCACACAATGTCACCGTGGGGTTTTCATCCCAGGATCAGACTAGAACTGACCATGCCAAATTCTCAAGAAACACACAATAAGATAGAAAAACTCAGAATGATCAAAATTTTGTGATCTTATACCCTTTAATAGGATTGAGGGACTCTCTAGAAACCTTATATTATTATTTCCCCTCAGAAAATGAAGGGAAATACTATGGGAATATCCCATGGGAAAATACCATGGTAAATACCATGGGTAGATTCTATCCATTTTGACCCTATCAATAAAAGGGAATATTACAAATCCTCCCACAAAAATATTTCTTGCCCTCAAGAAATCCATTTTTATACATAGCCAAAGCATATGTATATTGATACCTGGATCCCATACAAACCAGTGTGTTATTCCATGCCTTCATGCTAAATGATCCTGAATGGATCCTTCTATACCTGGATCCCAAACAATACTTCGGCCAATCATGCCCTCAATAGATTCACTTGTATCCCAATGCCACCTAAGTCCTGGAACTTGTGGGTTATGATACCATCTCATCCCTCCATCACTGCCTGTGCCTTAGGGACCAGGTGGCAATATGCCCTTGGCTAAGGGTATCCTCCTAGGAATCACCCAAGCGATAGAGTTCCAACTCATAATCTCTTGCTAATCTATCCCGTCGAAAGGAGCTAATGCAGGAATTCCTGCACATGGAATAAGTCTATTATTTTGATGATGCCTGATGCTCAACTCATGCTTCTCCACTCGGTCACCCAACATGATCCATTTGGAGAAGTCTTCCCTTATCTCCCTAATGTATAAAGGCGGGTTGGTAGTGCTGCAAGACTTATATATGAACTCCTGTATAGGGTTTTTTTGGAACTCTCAACTGTACTACTCTTGCCACCTTATGAGGGGTTTGATTCATTCCTCAATACTAGACAATGTGGTTATTGATTCGACACTTACCCTTATGAGCTCATCAATTTTCCTATTTTCCTGTAACATAGTGTCTCGGACTACCAAACTCCCTACTTCAATATCATAAAATATGTCTTGGAATTAATGATATTTTCCCTACTGGATATTTTGGTGCCCTATTGAATGCCTTTGTATATGTCTGCAGTGGATTCTAAACTATCATAGCTCTAGCTTGAACCTTTGACCGACTCTCTAGAAATGGAACATCCTGCATACCATATTTTTCATGCTTCCCCTCATGATCATTTTCATCATGTCGGTTTATTAATATTGTCTCCTCACTTGAGTCTCCTTGAATGTATTCTTCCTGGCCTTCTCCACATGTGGGGAAAATCTTTTGTTCACCCTCTTTGGTTTTCAAACATGGATGTATTGGTGGAATTTCATCTCCATTTGATTTCACATACTCTTTATGGATGTCCTCCAAGATATCTATGGACTCAATTGTACAAGAGTCTACCACATCGTGCACTTCAATTCGGTAAGTATCCTTGAATAATATCACGTTGTTGCTCATCATATTTACTTAAATGCTCGGATTCTTCATGGGTGCTCTCCTGAAAGTTAATGGACCCACTATAGAAGACTCCCCATGATCTAAAAGAATCTCTTTTTTTATATCCTCATGGCCTCCTTCTTATCACCTCAGCATGAATGGTTAGGTTCCCATTGTCCCTTGCAGATAGAGCATAGTCCTCTCCTTCTTAGTCCATTCTTGTTATAGGATTTACTTCTTTTTCTTTCTTTCTTTCTCTGTCAATCCTTATTAGCTCCTTCTTGGTTAGCACCCGTATGAGCACGTTTATGTTTTTCCTGACCAACTTCATGATTAGGTCATAGGCAACTAGTGATACCATTGGTTCCTTCCTCCAAATGGTCAACAATTTGGATCTTAGTATCTTACAAATTTCGCCATCTCCTTTTAAGAACAGGGACACAATTTTTTTCATGCATGTATTGAAATGGTCTGAATGAGTTGATGTAATATTGGTGTAAAAGTTTTGGAGCAACTGAAAGATCAACTCATCACATTCCAGATTCAACATAAATGTTCCAAAGCTGAACTCTGCCATTAGTTCTAGAATTTTGTGTTGCTTTTGAAAGGTAGGAAGCATGATGTTGTTCAACCCTTTGAGGGTTTCTACTAACAGCTACAATATTCCCCTCATGATATTATTGTTGTAAGGTGGTAGTGGTGATGTTAAAGTTGTGATCCTACTAAGACAAGAGGCAACTGTGAGTCTAACCTTTTCACAATAATGCTTCAAGAACATGGGTTGTATCATATTAATCATTGATGGATTCAAGGCCCAATGTCCTGTCCTTTTCCAATATGATTTCTATATCAAGGACAAAGCCATATCTAATGTGTCCAACCGTAAGAGTACACATTTAGACTTTGTATATTGCAATTTGGATCTAAGTTCAAAGAGACAATTTCTTTTTACATCTTCCTTCCGGATTTCCTTTGACTGCTGAATGATAGCATGGACCTTTAGAGAGAAAGGAATTTTGTTATGCTCATTATTTTGATGTGTAAGTCGTTGCCATTGTTTATCTGCATAAGTATTGTAGCATAGAGGACCAGTTGATGTGTTACCATGTTGATTCCTGAGGAGCTTCCAAAATTAAAATGATGACATTATGGATTAGCATTAATGAGTTTTGATACTTATCCTCCCTTCTCTTTCAGTAACTTCTTCAATAAAATCAATTTACCCCAATGGAATAAATTCCTCTGTAATAATAATTGGGAAGACACTTTCTCCAAGATCAAACCTACAATAGCTAGTAGAATATTGATTTTCTCTTTCTCCTTCTTCTTTTATTTTTTTAAAATTTTATTAAGATGTAACTATATGTAATAAGGTTTCAAAGCTGTAGTAAACAAGCAATTAAGTCATTTGGTGAAAAGACAAGGTGGGGCCACATCACCACCAAAGATAAAAATCGATTTCCAACCATTTAAAATACCAACCAAGCATCTCATTTGATCATTTCACCTTCATGAGACATCATTTTGTCAGCAAGGAGCTTGCCACCCTCTCAAAATCAGTTTCTTGCCTTGGAAAGCTCAATTTTCTTGTTGTGTTGTGCTTTTCTCAAGTTTGTTGTGTTTTTCTTCAGGAAGAAAAATCTCACCTTTCCAATGGTTTCTTCATCAAGTACAGGTTCTAGCACATCTAATCAAGTAAGTGGGTCCCTCATCTACCTCTCTTTAACTTCATTGCATGCTTGAAGGTTCATAATCCCCTCTCCTAGGGTTTGCTACATTTTTGGTCAAATAAGAGTCTTTGGTTAGTTTCTTATGAAAAACCCTCAAATTAATGCTCAATCACCCTACCCCGCCTTCCATATACCTTCCTTGACACTTTCCCTCATCCCTTACCCTCATTTTCCCCATTTCCCTAAAAACCCTAGCCTACACTACACTTTCCTAGGCTAGGACTGTGTTTTTCCCTTTTGAACCCTTTCCCCTCACTCATTTCCAAAAATTCCACTTCCCTACACTCCCTAACATCTATCCATACCCCCTAAATTTTTCCAAGAATTTAGACACCCTCAAACCCATTCATCCCCCTCCATTCCTAAAACTGCCCAAAATCCCCTGTGTGAAACCCTAGCTCACTAGGATCCGATATTCTATTCATAAACACTTGGTGGCTTACATTTCTGAGCTGAAGACATTTAAGGAGATGTATGATAAGTTGGCGAGCATGTTCAGGGCTAGCAATGCTAATCAAATCCTTTTCTTCAAGAATCAATTGAAGAATATCAAGAAGGGCAAGGATGAATCTATTCAATCACATTTTATGAGTCTCACTGAAATCAGGAATAACCTCCTAGCTATTGGGGAAGAAATATATGATCGAGAGATGGTTCTTATTTCACTTGGAGGTCTCCCCCATGATTGGTATGTATTCAATACCAGTATTCTTATTAATAATGTGATTCCTAATTTTGATGAAATATTGACGAGATGCACTCAAGAGGAAACTAGAATGATAGAATATGCCTCTAATGGAAGTGGAAGTGACCCTACTGCCTTCGCCGCTCATGCAAAGAAGAAGAGCCATGGTGGCCCGAGAAATCAAAACCATGGTAGAGCGGGGCCCAAAGGAAGGAAGGGAATATGCTACACTTGTAACAAGTCTGGTCACTATGTAAGAGACTGCCCTAATAGAAGGGAATCTCCCAGGGATGATGACAACAACAACTCGAGAGGGAATGACAGGAACGACAGGTTCAAAGGAAAAAGGAAGGCTCCCTCTGATCATAGTGGAAATGGGAAACCTTTCAAGAGGTCAAGAAATTCCGGGTATGATGAGTCTAAATTTGTTGATAATAAGAGAAATGAATTTATTCTTGTATTTTCGCTCTCTGCTGCATCTCCACCTAACACCCTAGATGTCTGGTTAATTGATAGTGGTGCTTCAAGGCACCTAACTGGTTATAAATAAGCCCTCTATGATTTGGTTGAGAAGGATACTAATCTTAAAATTATCCTTGGAGATAATGCCACCTATCCCGTGAAAGGGACAAGGATTGTGACCCTCCATATATCTCAAGGTCAAGTACTCCGATTACAAGATGTGTTGTACGTACTTGATTTGAAGAAGAACCTTGTGTCCATCTCGGAAATCGAAGACAAAGGGTCCAAGGTGGCATTTGTTGATGGAAAGGTGCATATCAAGAAGAAGAACTTCAAGGAAGCTCTTACTATTGGCTTTAGAGTTGATACAATATACTAGATTGGAGGAAGCCCATTGGGGGCTATGTCATGTGATACAACTCTTCAAACAGAGTTATGGCACCGGAGGTTTGCACACCTTCATTAAAAATCCCTTCCCGAAGCAAGAAAGGTGGTGACATGGATGCCCGAGTTTAGATATGATCATGAAGGTATATGTTAGGTTTGTGCCAAAGGGAAGCATATAAGGGGACCATTCCCCTCAAGTGTCAGAAAGACAACTGATATCTTGCAGTTGATACATTATGACTTCTCTGGTAAGCTGCCTGTGACATCCTTAGGCGGATGTTCCTATTACATGATTTTTACAGATGACTTCTCCCGGAAGAACTGGATATACTTCTTGAAGAAGAAGGACGAAGAATTCAAATGGTTTCGTACCTTGCACTTCTTGGTGGAAAATCAAGCCCCTAGGAGCCGTCAAAGTTTGAGGCCGATATTAGAGTGAGTATGATAAATAGGTTGTGAATTTGCAGAGTTGGCATTAAGAGGGAGACCACAACTGCGTACACTCATGAGAAAAATGGTGTTGCTAAAAGAAATAATAGGACCATTGTGGAAGCTTCCCGCACCATGCTGTGTGACCAAGGTCTTTCGAAGATTCTATGGGGAGAAGCTACGAAAACTGCTGTGTATGTTCAAAATAGATGCCCACATTCCGCTCTAGACTCCAAAACTCCCGAAGAAGTATTCTCTGGTAAGAAACCTGATGTTTCTCATTTTAGAGTTTTTGGTTGTCCTATTTGCTTTCATGTGCCGAAAGAAAAGAGAAGAAAGCTGGATGCTTCTAGAAAGAAGGGAATTTTTGTGGGCTACAGTGAAACTTCAAAGGCATATAGAATCTATGTGCCTGGTCAAAGAGAAGTGGAGATATGCCACAATTTCACTTTTGATGAGGATGATGCCCTGAAGAAAGTGAGAAATCTTCCTAGTTCAAAGGAAGACAAAGAAGATGAAGAAGCAGGGAAGCAGGAAGAGTCGAAGGATGACCTGATGCCCGATGTTGAAGGATCTATGGATCCCATTGATCCACTTCCTTCAAAAAAGTGAATACCCTCATGGCTCACGGATACTCTCGCAGATGCCGAGAGACATATTTCCCTAAGGGGGAAATTTTTTGAAAGCATGAAAGCGAAGAGATACCAAGGGTATCTAGCAGCCATGAGTACAATAGTACAATATGAGCCTGGATCATTTGAAGAAGCCATAAAGCATCAAGTTTTGAAGGATGATATGCACAAATAATATGATTACATTATGAATAATGATGTCTGGGAAGTGGTGCCCAGACCGGAGGAAAAATCAGTTGTCACCTCGAAATGGCTCTATAAGATCAAGCATGGATCTGATGGAAGTGCTTAAAAGTACAAGCCAAGATTTGTTTCCCGAGGCCTCTCTAAAAAATAAGGTATATATTATGATGATATATTTGCACCTATGGCCCGTTATACCCCCATACGATCTAGTATTTCCCTTGCTGCAACGCAAGGATGGAGTCTGCATCAGATGGATGTGAAGAATGCTTTTCTGCATGGTTCTATAAAGGAAGAGGTGTATGTGCAACAACCTCTGGGGTTTGAAGTCTGAGATAGAGACACCTACATCTTCAGGTTGAAGAAATTCATCTATGGGTTGAAGCAAGCTCCCAGGGCTTGCTACGAGAGGATATATAGCTACTTGATGAAGTTGGGCTTCACTTGAAGTAATGTTGATAAGAACCTTTATTTTAAGGTTGATAGAGAAATGCCTCTCATTATGTTTCTCTATGTGGACGATCTCTTCATGACATGTGCTGACCCTCTTATGTAAAAGGGAGCTAGCTTCCAAGTTTGATATGAAAGACATAGGACTGATGCACTACTTCCTAGGCTTGGAGGTCTGGCAGAGGCTAGGCGAGATTTTCCTTTCTCAAGGAAAATATTTTGTGAAGATGCTGGAGAGATTTGGTATGGTGGACTGCAAGTCTGTGTTGACACCGATGGAAATCAACTTCAAGAAGTTGTGTGGAACGTTGTTGGCCCATGCTAGCAAATCCTATTGAGTATAAATAACTCGTGGGGGGCCTGATGTTCTTAGTGGACTCCCATCTGGACGTATGTTTTACAGTGAACACTTTGATTCAACATATGGTTGATCCTCATCACATTCACTGGATTGGTGCCAAGAATATGTGGAGATATCTTTGTGGAACAATCAACCATGGGCTGAGATAGACTACCAGGAGTTTGAGACTCCATGGATATACTGATGCCAAATTGGCTGGCAGTGTGGTGGATCGAAAGAGCACATATGGATGTTGCTTCACCTTGGCTTCTGCTTCGATATCTTGGATGAACAAGAAGCAGAATTAGGTGGCTTTGAGCACCACTGAGGCCGAATACAATGCAGTGAGTATGGCCTGTTGTGAATTTGTTTGGTTGTGAAATCTCTTCAGTGAGTTGTTTGGGAATGTGCTAGATACCACTGTTATCCTTTGTGATAACCAAAGTGGGTTTCATCTTTCTAAGAATCATGTGTTCCACGATCAATCAAAGCATATTGATATCAGGTACCACTTTATCCGGGATATGGTACAACGAGGCGTCGTAAGGCTCAATCATATAGGAACTGATGATCAAGTCCTGGATATTCTCATGAAGCCCCTGGGGAAGGTCAAGTTCCTAACCTTCCGTGAGAAGCTTGGAATCATGGAAAGACCCTATTCTGAGGGTCCTGATTGAGTTTGACTGTGAGCTCTGGAAGCTCCAGTGGTCTTGGGGATAGATTCTTGGAGGTATAAGCACATACGGGGCTAGGCTTTCCAAACCTTGTTGTGCTTCTACCCCACCGTTATGATATTGAGTTGGTTCGACTCTCTTTGATCTATGCCTCGCACACATCCTACCCATGGAGTTTCGGACTCATGGGAATTACCTCTCATTTGACCAATGAGGTGGGAAATGTGGATAGAGGTATTGAGCCTCAAATTTGTACTCTCCTTCACCTCATTTTACCTCATTTTCCCTTGTCCTTTTTTATTTTAAACCCAATTGATCAATAAAAATAGTTAAAATTACTTCTAGAATGGTTTACATGACTGACTTGTTGAATTTTGTGATTGTTTGTTATTGTCAACGTATTTGTGCAGACTAGGCTACTGCTGATCTGGGCATGACCATCCCCTAACAGTGGTCTGCATTCTTATCTGTTTGAGCATGTTCCAGGTGGCCTCTTGAAGAAAAACGCATATGGGCATGATCCACGTCGTGCCTACATGGTGTGTTGCTCGTCATGGAAGAGGAAATGAATTCTGGGTACGGTTATGCACGTGGGAACACATTTGTGAAGGAAGACTCCTACTAGGACTGTCTCAGTCCGGGTGTCTTTTCTCTTTCACGCAGCCACCTCAAGGACTCCTAGAATGATTTGGATAAGGAAAGACATCATTCCTAAATTATTGTAATTATTGTTACTTGCATTTACTTTATAAACTCTTGAAGTAGGCCGAGAGCTTAGTTAGAAATTTTGTATTAGATTTGCTGCTAGATTTTGTGAAAACTCTGTGTTACGTCTTTGAAGACACAGAGCATTATGTTCAAACTATTGCATCGTTAATGGAGCAGACAAAATTATCTTGAAGGCGTGATTTAATTTTGAAGTTGAATGTCGTCAAGTGGTAGAGGGCCCCTGCCCCTTGAACGGATTTCTTTTGCGTAAACTAGATAAGTTTTTCCTAGCTGTCTTTACGTTCTACATATTGAATTAGTAGTTGTTTTGTTTTATATACTGTAGTCGTACTCATTCTAGTTCTTCCATAAGAAGACACTCTTCCAACAGATCAAAATGATGAATGTTTAAATGACTATGGTATTGTAGGATAGGAGTTAAACTTGTATTTGTTTTTAACTAGCTACTGTAGTCATATTCGTTCCAGTTCTTCCACAAGAAGACATTTTGCCAATAAATTAAAATGATGAATGTTTAATGACTATGGTACTGTAGGATAGGAGTTGTATTTGTTTTAACTAGATATTGTAGTTATATTCATTCCAGTTCTTTCACAAGAAGACATTCTTCCAACAGATCATAACAACGAATGATGAATAGCTATAGTATCATAGGAATTAGTTGTAGTTTTTAGTCTTCACTATCACATTTGCACTTGTCCTAATCACTCTTCCACAAGAAGAAATCCTTCCAAGACATCCTTAAGAAGTTCAAGATATGACTGTGATGTGACAACTTAGTTTCATTTGCTTTCAGTTCATTTGCTTTCAATTGCATACAAGTCCACGGTCAAAATTGTTCTACCTCTTCCACAAGAAGGAACTTTTCCAAAATATCACTCATGATGAACAAACCGATTGTGTAACTTCATAGAATAGTGCATGATAATTAGAATGCTCCGGAGTTTCATTTTGCATTTAATTCATGTCCAGCTACTTCGTTTCAAAGTTTGATGATGGCTTATGGTTTAACATTGTTCTAGTTTAGAAGAATCTTAAGCTCATGTTTAAATCAATTCATTGCACTTACATCTCATAGTCACATTGTCACCCTTTGCACAGTATATCACTTTAGTTGATAGGATTCATAAGACAGCCTTCATTATTTACAAATATCTTTTTGTTCTGAAAACCACCAGTGATCCATAACCTTAGGAACAGAAGATAACATCATTTCAAAGTCTGAAATATCTCTGCAAATCCATCACCATAAACAGAGCTCTTCCTCCACAGAACTACCCTGAAAAGAAACCAATAACTCTTGGAGTATAGACTCTGACCTTCAACTGAAATTGCAGAATAGAACTAGGAATTAGTCATGAAATAGATGAGCTTAGAATAGAATGTTGCATCATGATTAATGTCTAACTGTCTAGTTAGAAAACTTGCATATTTAGTGATCATTTCTCAAAGTCTAGTTTGTGTCATTTGTTTAAGAAGTCATCATCAAGCTCTTGTTTCTATTCAATTATAGTTTAAATGTTGCTTTAGTACTTTTGATTACATTTGCCATTCCATACATTAGGCTCAACTGTGTTTTTGACCACCAATTTCTTTTCATTAGTTTCCTAGGCACTTTCATTGTAAACACAAAACTTCAAAATACCAAAA
This sequence comes from Pinus albicaulis, assembly GCA_034641835.2. Lineage (NCBI taxonomy): Eukaryota > Viridiplantae > Streptophyta > Pinopsida > Pinales > Pinaceae > Pinus > Pinus albicaulis. The sequence continues at coordinate 430,432,636 of CM076584.1, read as the reverse complement.
ACATCATAAATCAACATAAAAGACCAAAACATCACAAAATACTACACACAACACACTAGGAAACAAGCACCTAGGTACATATGGTACATTTCACTTCAGCAGTTTACAAATCCTGGTTGACAATTAAATGAACTCAGTTTAGGAGACTAGATTGAGACACAACAAGAGGCAATAGCAAGATTGATGGACGCATCGTAGACTGTCATACTCTCTATGTCTAGGATGGCACGTGTCCAACACCATGATCTGGGATCAAGTATGATGAGGTTATTACCTCTAAACTGACTTTGGGTTAGTAAACTAACTTTCAGTTAGTATGAGACTGTTTGTGATTTCGAAAGAGGTTTTTACCTCTAAGCTGAGTTCGGGTCAGTTGAGTGTGATGTCTTTGTGACTCACCTTTTTGTTTTATCTGAGAACGAGAGCCAGCAAAGCAAGTTACGGCAGGATGACGCATGATGTTTGGTAAAAGTACATGATGGTACTACTGGATGGCACTTGTGGATAGATGGAGTTCTCCCTAGTTGAGAGGGAGTTTTAATTTTGGGAAACTAGGTCCAAACTCCATGTTGCACTAATCATATGACGATGGTCATATTTTTGTTGGATTCCTCTTTCAGAGAGGTGCAAGATTGATCTAAAGATCATCTTGTTTGGATGAGAAGAATATTTATTTTGAATGTATTTTCCACATGTGCAAGGTCGGCCAGATTTGTAATGTAGGCTCACATGCCTAATAGATGTGTCACACACCCTCATTGATGGATATAAATTGGAGAGACTTGGAGGTAATTTTCTCATCAACTCATCACACACTCTCTCATTGTGATCTGATTGGTTTGATATCCTTTGGAGGCATTTTTCCCCTCATACATGTGGAGTTGAAGTCTAAAATTTGTGGATTTATTTAGGGCTCTTTTGCAACAGTGTTGACCAGCGTTGACCGTTGTCAACCCTTGGTCATTTGACCTCAAAATTCTGCCAAAATTATAATTTTAGGAGGTCGTACTAATGGTCAATAAAATTGAGGAAATTCGAGTTGTTTGATCGAAGCCCTAATCTGCTGCAATGACTTTTTTGTTGTTTCATGCATTGACTTTTCTGTGTTGACTTTAGGTTGACCAGCATTGACTTGTGATGAGTTGTCTTTTAGGGTTGTGGGTGTGACACATGGAAGATTTTATGACCGAGAAAGACTTTATTGGTTGAATCATCATGTTGACTATCTAACAAACAATATCTCATATATTTGCTGGACAAAAGGAATTGTAAATCTAATCTATATTATTGGCTTGTCTTCTCTTGATCTATTATTATGTTCTATCAGCATTTTACTTTCATGTTTATGTGATTGCTATTATGTATCGGGCCTAAGAAAGATTGAAGTAAAATTGCATCAAGCATAGAACACCATGGTTATCTAAATTTAACAAGAGACCACTGAGCAAAGGAGGCATAAGGGAGTTCAGATCATCAAATATGAACCCACTAAACAAAGGATATCATGGCTTCACCATTTCTTAATAAATCATTCTAGGATGCAGGTTGCCTTGATTTTTTTCAAAATATTGAAGAATTTGGTTTTAGTGATAAAATTACAAGTACGTTTGCCACTATTCTAAGGAGGGATAAGGTAACCATTGCAGGAGTTTTTTTTACTATTTCAGCATAGGCCATTTCCATAGCCACTGGGATCCCAAATCATGGAGAGCTTTGGCTCAAAAGAAGAGACCTAGATGTTAAAAATTACAAGATGTTTGAAGTTTCCTGACAAAGCTGCTCCAAAGAACAGTTTTCCTTTTAGACACTTGCTTTAAAAGTATTCCCCTCTCATGAAGATTATCATGAAATATTTCACATGTGAGGGTAGGTTTTCAAGGATATATTAGAACCATGTTATATTACTGATGCATTTCACCAGTGTTAAGGCTCTTAACCTACCTCAATACCTTTACAGAAGCTTGGTAAAAATGGAAGAAAAGTTGCATAGAAAAGGGAAAGATCATCATGCAAGCTTGTTCCATCATGGTTTGGTGAAAATCATTTTTTTTCATCAGCTCACAAAGATCAAATCAGGATCAATCATTTGAAGAAGAAATTGAGGCAAACCCTTATGAGGCAAAAAATAAGGAAAAGCTTGATTTTTTGGCTGAGGCTTCTCTCATAGCCTAACACATCATCTTCTAACTTCATGGGGCAAGTTGGGACAAATTTTGAGCAAAGTTTGGAAAATTTTGAAATTTTGGTGTTTTTTGGCTTAAACTTGCAAACAACCAAAAGCGCAATGCCTTAATGTTGTGATTTTCCCTCAGAGCTCCAAACCACCTAAAATAAACATATATGGATATCTTATGACCTGCATACCTTAGCTATCTACTTTTTTTTCCATGTCAGCATTCAATTTGGGAGCAAAGTGCAAAAAACATGCAAAAAACCCACTTTCTCCCACCTTTTTGACCCTGGCACTACACTTTTGGAGTAAATTTGGTAGAATGCATTTTTATCAGCCTTGGAGTGGCCATTTTTCTTGCTTAAGGAATCTATGGATAACTAGACATCCTAATATTTCCAATGGCACATTCAAATCAGCATTTGGAGCATAGGAAGGCAGTCAAAAGTGCCCTGAAAGATGGCGTTGCGATTTTCCTTGTTGGAGCTGCGCTTTTCCCTGGTGTTAGGGTCCCGTGACTTGGAATATTGTCTAAACGAAATGAAAAGGTAACATCAGACTAGTCTTTGGAGTCCTAGGACCTAGCCTTCCTGGACTCAGAGAGGGCTCTCTCTATTATTCGAAGGATGTGAACTTGTTCGCTTCGGATGATTGATTTTAGGCTAGTTGTTAAGTGTAATTTGTTTGTTTGTTTTGGGTTGGGGTAAGATGACTAAGTAGGATAGGTGGAATGAGATATTATCAAATCAATAGGGCTATGGGGTTAGATGAAGTCGAGGGTGTCTAAATGATGAAGCATAGTGTATTGCAGGGCCGATTTAGCAAGGTTAATGGATCCTTAGGTGATGTATGAGGTGTAATGAACATTAATTTTGGGAAGAAACTAAGAGGTCTTAAACATATATATTCTGAAATCAATAACTTATGAGGTAGGGCAAACCATTAATTTCTATGAACAATACTCAAACTAATAAACATGTAAGATGAACATTCCGGTGATACATAGAAGCGTTAGAACTCCTAACTTTAGAAATTCACCTTCATCTTTTTGGGAAAACACATAAGATAAACAAACAACTCAATATATGGAGAGGGAACTCCTAAACAACATATATCAAACTATCAGGAACTCTGAAACAAGTTGGTAAGCATGGGAAAAGGGCAAGATCGAAACAAGGCCTCTTTGTCTTAACCTAATCAATCAATATTCCATAGAAAAGCTTCATAGTAGGGTTTTGAAAACTTTAAATAAGCAGGGCATACCATGATTCATATTTATAAGCTAACATACTAACCATTCATGAAACAAAAACAAGTTTTAGTGGGCCTAGGGAGCAGTCAAGAATTCCTTAAGATGACTAAAAGAAGAAAACATCAAAACTATAGCAAACAGGAGGTTTGAGGTGCTTCCATGAGCATATCTCAACCTATACTTTTATGATCTATAGCAACCAGGAAGACTGAAACAAAATGAGGACAAGAAAACATTAACAAGTTAGGAAAACATCACCATTCACCAAGCTATGGAATCCTATAAGCAAGCTTCTCCAACATCAAGCCACACAAACCATTCATTCACTTCATAAAACCAATATCTTGTCCAAGCTCATAAAACCATGTATTTCTCTTAAACACGTCAAGTCCCAACTATTTACAATTAATCCTCATGTCTTATATAACAAATGAGGAGAGGAGAGCCTACTAGAGCATCTAGAAGCCTATTGGCCAAAGAGAAATATCCTAACTTGTCCTTAAGGCTTTGCAAAGCCCAAGGCACAAAAATATCTAAATAAATATCTTGTACGACTATAAGAGGCAATAAAATTGACTTTTAGGCCTGACATGCCTAAGAAAACTTTCCAAACGCACATTTTTTCCACTTAACCACAGGAGTGTAACACATGTGTCAAACAGTGAAAATTTTCCAGGTGCGTAACACAGAAATAGGCCCTGTTGCAGCAGTCTTTTGGAGGTCTTCCTGACACCGGATTTGGCTCCGTGATGGCTCATTGGAAATCCTGATGAGTATAATTTCAAAAAAAAATTGATTTGTGTTGATTGGATTCCATTAATCTTCTCAAAAATCAAATTTCCCAACACTGCTCTGTGCGTAACACCTGGTCTGAAAAGGAGGCAGAAAGGTCAAATTTTTGATGTTTTTTGACCTTTTGAGGGGGTAAAACTACTCCAAATGATCTGAAAATTGGTGAGTAGATTTTTGGTGATGTGAAAAATCCAAAAATTTAAACTTTGAGAGCTGAATATGCACCAAATGTGTGCGTAACACCTAGGGTGTTGCGCTCCTAGGGGTCAAAAACTTGAAAAAAACAAAAAGTTGTTCAATTTGCCTCAAAATTGGTAGGTAGGTGCCCCATGGGTCCTTGGAGACCTGCAAAGAAACTTGGGCCAAAATTCCAAGCCTAGCTTGGTATTTTCCATCATTTGGTGACGGGCCCTCATTTTTGGCAGTTTTGAGCTTCTTCCTTGCAAAGTGATTTTTTTGTTTATAGTGCTCAGTCATTCTCCTTTGCAAGCTCAAGTTTTTGTTGGCCTTCTCTAGTTTGGCCTCTAGATGCATGTTGGCCCTTTCAAGCCATGATTCCCTATCATGCTCAATTTCCATGGCAAGGACTTCAGTGAGAGGAAATTTTTGTGCTTGGGTTGATTCTTCCTCCCTTTGCTGTGCCAATGCTTTCCTAAGACCCATAGTCCTAGGTATCATTCTAGTTTCACCTTCTTCACCACTATCCTCCTCATAAGCGCCCATGTATTCCTCCAACTGCACTTGTGACCTTTGAGCCTCTCTCCGATATTTGAGCGCCCTTGGTTCATAGATATCCAGTTGGCCACTCATTTGTTTGTTTTTCATTCTCAAAAAATGAATGAGATCCTTTGACCTTTCTAACTCAAATTCCAAGTCTTTGATCTGTGCATTCCGGTCTTGTAGAAGAGAGTTTACTATTTTTGTCTCATTTTCCTCATCACTGTCTATGTGAATGAGCTCAGATTCTCTTTCTTCCTCATGATTGTCCTTTTCTTCTTTCACTTGTTGTTTACCTTTGTCTTTCATTGGAGTTGAGGAAGAGTGTATGGCCTCTTGCCCTTTGGAGGCAGCAAACACATGCCTCTCTCCTCTTTGATAGGTAATGGAAAAAGGTGCAACAAGTTTTATTTACAAACTATGATCATTAGTGACCTTTGGACTATTTACCTCCTCATAGATGATTTCTGCGTGTGCATCTTCCTTATCATAAGAACCACTATTTTGGCCCTTTTGCTCATCATGAGGCTCACTGATTTAAACTATGTTTTCTTGATCACTGTTTATTTCTTCAGAGGCTGCCTCTTCTTGGTCTTCATCACTCTGCTGTTCCTCCCTTCATACTCTGTTTCTGTCCCATAATATTCATCATTTTCACCACTTTCATCATCTTTGTCAAGCTCTACTTTGCTTCAATGTTTTCAACCTTTTTCTTATTTGCATCTGTCTCTTGATTTTTTCTATCATCAATTTCTTGTTTGTTGTGGCTATTATTACTTTCCTGCTCATTACTGTCCTCTTCCTTGTCTTCTTCATCTTCCTCAACTTCTACCTCACTATCCTCTTCCTCATTTTCTTCATCTTCCTCAGCTTCTACCTCACTGTCCTCTTCTTGGTTTTCTTCATCTTCCTCATCGTCTACCTCACTATCCTCTTCCTCATTATTGTCATCTGTTTGCCCATCATTAGATCCACTACCAGTTTCTTCACTTGGTACATTAGGAGAAGGGATAGGGGGTGAATTTATTTGTGGAGAAGGCACATGGAGAGATGATGGAGGAGTGGAGGTAGGTGGTTGTGAAGTGGAGGGTAAATTCTGCTAAATGAAGGCTTGGGGTTTTGTAAACACATCACGTGAGGTGAAGACTTCCCAAGGGATTCCTTGCTGCTGCTGTTGATGTAAGACAATCATCTTGATCAAGGAGTGGTGGAAAAGGCTCGGCATTTGGTGGTCATATCTTTTTTTCTTGACAAGTGAGGTCATCTTGTCAATGCTCCAGAAAAGGTAGTATGGTAGGTTCATTAGTTTGACTTTGGTGAAGTGCATTAGTAACCTTATATGATATGAGTAAATCCTGGAGTATCTCCCCTCATAGGTGAAATATCTGATAATTTGCTTCATCAACAAGGCATACCTCTCTAGCAAGTGGGAAAAAGGAAAAACAGCGTTGCAGCCTTGTTGACAGCTTGGTTTTAGGTAGGGTTCATAATAGCACAACTCCAACTAATTTTTATTAAACCATATCTCGCCAATGTCTAGTATACCTGTTGCTTTGGAAATGGATTTAGATGAGAGTTAAAACTCCACTCCTGCTAGGATAACTCGTTGATTTTGCAAGCCAATGACAAACAATCTAGTCAAGTCGGAGTGGCTTTTGACTTGTTTGACCTTTTCACAAAACTGATAACACCCAACATCCTGAAAGCATGAAAGGATCATGGGAGAGGAAGTAATATGAACTGTGTCCAAGGGTTCAAACCTATTTTCCCTTCCTCCCTTGTATTTTTGTTGAGGCTCGGTAGGTCTTTGACTTTCATCACTGCTGGTGTGAAACTCTGTTTCAAAAATGGTGGCTGGTTCTCTAGCACAGAAAGCTTTTTTAAAGTTGTTTGAGGGCCTTTGGGTCAAAGGGCTGCAATGAGTGAAGTGAGGGCAAAGTTGTGCAAATAAAGGCAAGATGAAACTCTTCAAGAGTGCACTCAGGTTTTTAGAGGTTTTTTTGATGTCACTCACCCTCCTCTACCACATATAACAATTTTCCCGTTCAAACCCTAACCAAAGGTTTTTTAAATTGATTTTTATACAGCCTAGGGTTTGGTACAATTAAGCCTTTTAATATGACTTTGCTTAGGAAAATGAAAGCTTGGGAGGCAATGAAAACAAATCACAAACCTTGGGTCTTGACTTTTGCAGAAGCTCTGAAGGTGAAAAAACATAAATTTGACTCCTTTTGGCAATTTTAGACAAAATATGTCTGTGAGTAACATCGGTGTGTAGCTCAGGTGCGTAACACTGGTGTGTAATAGGCAAGAGATGGGCCAGTCGGGCTTCAGGAGCGTAGCGCAGGTGTGTAACACTGGTGCATAACAAGCAGGAGGCGGGCCAGTCGGGCTTTAGGAGCATAGCATAGGTGCGTAACATGCAGGAGACAGGCCAGTCAGGCTTTAGGAGCGTAGCATAGGTGCATAACAGGCAGTTTGTAGACACTCTGATGTGTCTGTGCATAACACTAGCCCAGGTGCGTAGCGCCGGGTGCTAGGTGCGTAATGCAATGTTAAATAACACTGCGGCCACCCCTCCTGTGTGTAGCGCCAAAGGCCAAGTGCGTAACACCGGCCTCAGTGTGTAACACCGACCTCAGTGCATAATGCCTGCAAACTTTCACTGTTTTGCACAGAAACTTTCGAAAACCTCTCTCAACGGCTTCCTTTGGCTTGGAGATGACAAATGGTGCGAGGGGAATACCAAAAAGGCCTTTATAACCCTTTTGAAAATAAATTTGAAGTCAAAACCCACTTTTGTAATGTTTTTGTTTGCTTAATTTTTCTCACTGTGTCTTTGACTGTTTTGGTCCTTTAGGTGGACAATTTGATGAAAACATGGTTCTTTTTTCACTACTGGAGGCTTCTTAAGGTTCTCCTTATTTTGACAATCTTCCTGAAGAAACTAAGCCCATGCCTTTCAGTTTATACTTTGGAAAAGGAACTGTTTTGAACTTTTAACACCTACACACAGCAAACTCATCCCTTTTTGTCATTTCTCCTTTGACTGATATTCTGTGTTTGAAACATTCTTTCCTTTAACCTTGTCGTTCTTTCTATGGAAAAACACCTTTGCCAGCTCTATGAAGTGTTGTTTATATCTTAGTCACATTTTTGCAGAATAGTCTTTTGACAAAGAGGTCCTTGTTGGGAGTTTCACCGTTCTGCTATAAACCAAGGGTATATCTGTTTGTTTTTAGGTCACTTTGATCACTGTCTCTTTTGAATTTGGACACCTTTCTTTGTCACATAATGGCCCTTGCTTATCATAGTTACTATCTTTGGCAATTTCCACCCATGTTTGTCCCCTTTGGCCATTTGAAGATGTCTTTAACTATTTTTAGAGAAAAAGACCTTTGAACTGGGAGTTAGTGCTTGTCTTCCAAACCCTAGGGTAACTAAAAAACACTTGAAACCATCTGCTGTGATGAAGGAGGTTTCTTGGTCACTATTTTGACCCTCTTTGTCGATCTTCCCATGCTTCTGAGTCCATCATTGCTCTATTGCTTGGTCAAAACAGTCAATGAATTTTGATACCCAACAAACAAATACCTTGTTGCTTTCTTCTAGGTTGTGAATGGTCTTCTCATATGATGACCTTCCTTACTTTACCTAACCTCATGGCCAATCTGATGTCTTTTGGTCTTCTTTTCAGGAATGCAAGCAAAGGGCAGTTGTCCCTCTCCAAGTTTCATCCTTGAAACAAAACAACTTTTAAATGATCTTTTTGATTTGAGGTACAGTGTTGCTTATGTGCCACTGTCTTTTATGACCTGCATGGACCTTTTGATGGGCAGCACTTCATAACACTCTTTGATGAGATCATGTTCTTCCTTGTAAAATTTTAAGCCTATTTGTATCTTGCTACCATCTATGGATGCCTTTATAAGTTTTTTAGGCCTCCTTCTTTGCCTTTATTTCTGTTGTTGATCATTTATAAAAAAATTCCTACAGAAATTATTTGACATGGTAAATTGCTCCTTTGCAGGGTTACTGCTTTGATCAAGAGGATACCTTTGGAGGTCTTTTGATGTTCTTTGGATAATGACAAGCCTCATCCTTGTGTTCTCTTGACTTCACCTTTGAATACTTGTGGAAATAGTGAATTTAGAACCATGATAGTGCATAACCTAGGTGACCCTATTTGACTTATGGTAATGTCCTTGGCATAGGTTTTTTGACTGAAAACTTAAAATAGGGTTTGGATGAAGAGGTAGGGTTTTCGACACTCTATTATGCACTACCATCCTAGACAACTAGAAAACCTTGTTTTAATTCAAAGAGCTTTTAGACAGGGAGTTTTGAAATCACCATTGCTTGAGGTATTTGGTGAATAGGAGAAAAGTTTGGTTTAATTGGCGAAAAAAGGTATGAAAATAGAGGGCTTAGGCAAACAGAGACATAGTGTTATAGGCTAAGGTGGCAAACATAGTGAGAGTGTGGGACATCAGTTCAATATTTGATCTTGTTTGGGTAATAGATTGGCCATGCTTTGACAAGGAAGTGGGATAATGAAAAAATTTCTCTTTGAGGAGATTTCTAGAACTCACATGATTCTTGAATTATGTTTCTAGAAATCTTGGACAAAGCATTTAGTCATATAAACAAGTGAAAATTACTGATGACTAACACCTGGAGGTCAATTTTTCGAGTTTCTTCAGTCAAATTTGGTTTTTCATGATGTAATTCCTCTTGTTTTGAGTTGACCTGATGTAGATGCATGTAATTAGGCTTGTAAATGTCATTTTTATGTAATTATGAGGATCATTAATGATGGTTAGGTCAGTTAAAGGCTAAAAGGAGAGTTTGTTTTAACCTCCCTAGTCTTAGGTTTGGTTGGAGAAATTTGTGTAAATTGTTCCTATCTTGAGGGATTCGACCCTTAAGAGAGGGGCAGTTGGTTTTGGTCTATATGTATCCAGTTTTCAGTTAGATTCAAGTTTTGACATCAGAGAGTAGATGATCAGGAGATCATGTGTTTTGCTCAAAATTTAAAGTGCTCGAAACTGTATCAAACCTGAGCAACCAGAAAGGTCTCTTCATTGTGATTTTGGCGCCGCGAATAGTTCCAAAAACAGATGTCATATGAGCAAGATATTGCATTCTGTTCGTTTTCCTAAACATCTAAAATTTTTGTGACAGGGTAACTGGGATGCCCAGTCAGCATGCAGGTATAGTCAGCAGGTGGCATATACTAGGAATATTCCATTTTCTCATAACCAATCAGATCTCGCCACGTGGCACATCTAGGGCCGAAGATTTGGGTTTGTACATTTTATTTGGCACCGTTGGATGGGAGACACGTGGCAAGCCCGGAGGCTGCCACGTGTCCCCAAGAGGTTTATGTAAAATTTTGGTGGAGTCGGGGGGGGCCTCGACCCCGCGACCTTTAGCACGCACAAAAGACCTTCTACCATCTCTATTATCACATGATTCTTAACCTATACATTTGTCGCATTAATTTATGTTGTTTAAGTTTCAAGGTTGAGGGGGGGACTGCCAGCGGTCCCAACCGGCCGGCAACACCAAGGTTGCTGGTCACATGAAACGGAGTTATAAAAGCAGCATTTAAATCCTCTGAGGGTTCCATAAAACATAAACCTCGACAGATAACATTAAAACCTGTCACATGTGGGCTAGCCTTGTGGTTCAGCGACAATTAAGACGGCAGTTGCAAGAACTCTGATCCGAAACTCCAATTAACTATCTTATCCACTGTGGTTAGACCTTGAGTTTCGCTCCAAGATTTATGACCGCGGGATTTCGGGGGTTGGCATGCGGCCACTCCCTCCCCAACATTCAATTTTAATGTTAAACAGATGGTTAGATTTGGAGCGAGCCATTAAATTTATGGGTTTTGGATATTTTTGGAATGTGGATAAGTGTTGTCTCCACTTTTAGTGGATTTTTTCAAACTGATATTGGGAGAAACACTTTAGGAGGTCAATTTTTGACCAATCTGGGGGAAACAATCTGGGGGAAACAAGAGTCTACCTAGACTAATTTGAGCATTTTGGGGCCACTGGTGTAGAGGAAATAGCCATTAGAGGCTTGTAAGCCCATGTATTTTCAATTTTTAGCATAATGACAAAGAGGGACATGTCATCGGGAGTTGGACCAGCAGATGTAGCCCAAGAGGGGTGAACTGCTTCATCATGCTTGTTGTGTAAAACTTATGTGTGATTTTATTTCTCTGTTATACATTGTTGTACAGTGTTATTTAGGCTTATTTTCATGCTTAAAACTCACAAATTCATCTATGTTTCATGGTTAAAAAACTCATTCCTTAAGAAAACAAATGGAGACAAATTGTAAATGTTTTTATTACTGAAAGGAAACTTAGCACAAAAAACTAATACACTCCTTTCAGATCAGGTTGGTATTAGAGCTAGAGTTTAATCTCTGGTGTTGTGTGTGCAAATATTTTTTTAACTGTTTGCAATGGTTTTCATGCTTACTAGGCTCAAGCTTTAGAGAGGAGAAAGAAAATTGGTGGAATCAAGAGGTTCTCAAAGTGAGTCACAACAAGCGAGGGAAAGGTTGCCACATTATCCACCACCTAGTTCACCTCCAAAAGAAGCAAAAGAAGCATTAAGCATGCCTCCAGAGGAAGAAGAAATCCATGAAGAGGTGGATCCCAAAGAAGAAGAAAGAGTGTTCAGGAAAGCATTGCTTGACATGACTGAAATGGTGAGAGTCCTTTATCAAGAAAGGAATGAAAGACTAAAAGGAGAAGGATCCAAACTTCACAAGGAAGGTTAGGGATCATCAGGAGGTCACACTGATGAAGATAAATAAAATATGGGCAATGGAGGAAATGGATGCAGTGGAAAGTCACCATCCTCACCCTCATCATCATCATCCTCTACTTCATCTTTAGTAGACCAGTCACACAAGTCAAAGAACACTGGTAAAAGTCCTTTTCTAAAACTTGATGTTAAGTTTGAATTTCCAATGTTTAATGGTGAAGTCAATGCAAAAAAGCTTGATAATTGGATTATGCAATTGGAGGTCTATTTGAGAATTCAGAACCTTCATGACGATGATACCAAACTCCAACTAGCTTCATTGAGAATGGAAGGTGCAGCTCTTGTTTGGTGGGAAACCAAGACAAAGGAGGAGATAAAAAATAATGGAAATATTATCCTAGCATGGAATGATTTCATTATTGCAATAAAACAATAGTTTTATCCATTAGCTCACATGCAGAAAGCCATAATGAACTAGAAAAATTTTAGACAATTGAAAGGAAAAAATGTACAAGAATACACCCAAGAATTTAGGAGAAGAGCTCTCTTATTAGGGGTAGATTTGCAGAGCCGAGATACTTTGCTCAAGTACATAGAAGGCTTACATGGCTACCTAAAACATACTATTCTCATGTTTAACCCTAACAGCTTAGATGAATTTTGTGTTCAGGCCACACATCTAGAAGCTAGAGGGAAAAAAATTACTGATGAGAGTAGGAAGAAACCTTTTATGGGGAAAAAAAAAAAAAAGACCTCAAAAGGTAAGGGAAAAAAGAATGCATCTATCAAGAAAGAGGGAGAGAAATAGGTTTGTAAAAATTGTTCAAGAGAAGGCCATGAAGAGAAAATTTGTTGGAAATTACATCCTGAAAAGAGACCCAAGTATAACAATAACAAAGGGAAGCATAAAACTACAGCTACAACTCAACATGTCTTAGGAGAGGATTCAGGTGATGAATCAGAAATTAAAGCCATGGGATTGAAGAACATGAGGGGGAAAGAAATTGAAACAAAACCAAGTACTAGTACATCAAACTGTCACATACAAGCTCCAAATGAAGAAGAGAGAATTGAACTGTTTCATGTGAGGGTCATATCTAAACATTACCAAGATTGACACATTGTTTGACAGTGGGTCACAAGAAAACTTAATCTCTAAAGACTTGGTCAAGAAACTTAATCTTGATACCATTCCACATCCAAAACCATATCTACTTAGGTGGATTTGTAAGGATGCAAATTTACAGGTTTCAAAGAAGTGCATATTTCACTTTGCAATAACTGCACATTTTGTTGACACAATTGAATTAGATGTGGTTCCGCTTGATATTACAGGTATTGTATTGGGAAGTCCTTACTTGTATGACAGGAAAGCGATCTTCCATTTCCATGAGAAAAAATACCATTTATTCAAATATGGCAAAGAGATCATTGTTAGACAACATCGCAAGAAGACAAATATTGCAATGGTAAATGCTGGACAGGTAAAGAGGCTGGTGAATTCAAGTAAGAATTTTTTTCTTCTAATGATTAAGCCTAAAGTTGATGTTAATCATGAGTCATTTGAGGATTGTGATCCTAAGTTGAAATCAGATTTATATGATGTAGTTGATGCACATCATGTGATGTTTCAGAACCCAACAGGATTGCCTCCAAAAAGGGAGATTCAACATGATATTCAGTTGCAACAAGATTGTCCTCTTCCAAACATCGGCATGTATTGCATGTCGATAATGGAGAATGTTGAAATAAAGAGGAAAATCAAGGAAATGTTGGATAAGTGACTCATAAGGCCAAGCACTTCGCCATGTGGTTCACCCATAGTCTTGATTTTGAAGAAAGATGTGACTTGGCGCATGTGTGTTGACTTCAGAGCTTTGAACAAGATAACGGTAAAGAATCAATACCCACTCCCAAGAATAGATGATTTTCTAGATCAACTGAAAGAAGAAATTTTTTTCACTAAGTTACATTTACGAAGTGGATATCATCAAGTAAGAATTGCAAAAAGTGATATATGGAAGATTGCATTAAAAACCAAACAAGGACTCTTTGAGTGGTTGGTTATGCCGTTTGGTTTTTGTAATGCACTGAAGACTTTCATGCGTGTTATGGATAATGTTTTGCGTCAATTTATTGATGGCTTTGTGATTATGTATTTAGATGATATACTCATTTTCAGAAAAACAAGAGAAGAAAATGTCTTGCATGTGAGAAGTGTGCTTGACGTTTTGAAGAAAGAGAAATTATTTCTTAAGATGTCAAAGTGTGAATTTGGAAAGACTTCTCTAGTTTATTTCAGACACATTGTAGGAGGAGACGAGTTGAGAATTGATCCTTCTAAAGTGGAAGCCATTGTGAATTGTCCCACTCCCAAAACTGTAACCGAGGTAAGAAGTTTCTTAGGTGCATCTCAGTATTGGAGAAAGTTTATTGCTAACTTTTCTGCCATAGCAACTCCTATGCATGCAGTGACAAGTGTGACGAAAGGCTTCCAATGGGGAGGCAAACAGAAACAAGCTTTTGAAGCTTTAAAATACAAGATCAGTTCGGCTCTAGTCCTTACATTACCAAATTTGAGACAGCCATTCGAGATACAAACCGATGTTAGTGATTATGCCATGGGCGCAGTACTTTTGCGAAATGGTAAGCCTATCGCTTTTCATTTTGAAATATTCAATGGTGTTGTAACTAATTATCCTACATATGACAAAGAGTTGTATGTGTTGGTACAATGCGTCAAGAAGTGGAAACACTACTTGATGGGTAAAGATACGATTATACATATCGATCACCAGCGATTACAGTACTTGCAGTCACAAACAAAATTGTAGCAATCACGACATTTCAGGTGGATGGGATTTCTTCAACAGTTTCACTTGGTTATAAGGTACAAGAAAGGTATTTTCAATAAATTTGTTGATATTCTTTCAAGGCCAATTATAAGTGCTTCTACTTTACTTAAAAATGATTCTATTGTACATGAGAGTTACATAGAACAGTATGCATCTCATGCTGATTTTCAAGATGTGTATGCTAGTTTGAGTGAAGGGAATCAAGTTGAGGAAAATGATTATCACATGTATAACAATTTGTTGTTTCATTTGGGAAAGTTGTGTATACCAGAAGGAGAGAGGCTCATTTGTCTCTTATTGCTAGACACTTTGGGGTAAGCAAAACAGTGGTGCATCTATAGAGGTATTGCTATTGGCCTCGCATGATAGATAGTGTGTCACGTTTTATAAGAGGTTGTTCTATGTGTGCAACAATAAAGCCTAGAAATAGGAAGCTTGGGTTGTACATGCCACTATCGGTACCATCAAGGCCATGGGAGAGTGTCTCCATAGACTTTGTTGCAGGACTACCTATGTCAAGAAAACAGCATGATTATATTTATGTAGTTGTGGATAGATTCAGTAAAATGTGTATACTTATGCCATGTAAGAAAACCATTACTGCTGAACAAACTCCTGAACTTTATTTTCAACATGTATGGGTTCATTATGTTTTGCCAAATTCTATTGTTAGTGATAGGGATTCTAGGTTCGTTGGGAATTTTTGGTCCAATCATTAGAAGATGATGGACACAAAGTTAAAAAATATTACTTCTTTTCATCCGCAAACTGATGGCCAGACCGAGGTGGTGAACAAAACCGTTGTGCATCTATTAAGAGGATATTGCAACAAACATCCCAAGTTGTGGGATGAGCAACTTCATTACATTTAGCATGCTTACAACTGGGCCGAGAACTCTTCTACAAATACTTCACCTTTTGAAGCCTGCTTTGGGTATTTGTTGAAATCACCATTAGACTTCATCTTTGAGAAGGATGTTGAAATTGATGGGCATAGTGATATTGACAAGGCTCGAAAGTTAATTGATAAAATTCAAATTATTCATCAACAAGTTCAAGAACATCTTGAGAAGAGTCAAAGAAAATACAAGGAGAGGCATGACAAACATAGAGTTGATCACAAGTTTCAAGAAGGAGATGAAGTATGGTTGCAAATAAGCAAAGAAAGGATGCAAGGAGAAGGTAAAAGCTCAAGCCCATTCGCTATGGTCCATTCAAGATCATCAAACAAGTTGGTAATAATGCATTTCAACTTGACCTACCTTCATAAATGCAAATGTATTCTTTTGTCAATGTGGAAAATTTATGTTTGTATGAGCCTCCTTTGATTGATGATCAAGGGAGTTATATTCAACTACCATCTATAGAATATTTCTCACCTGAATTTCTGGATGAGCTCAAGGAGGATACCATCCTTGACAGGAGGACATGCACTTCTAAGAGGGGAAGTCTCGATTATCTTCGAATTGGGTTCAAGGGCAGCAAACCAAGTAAGGCAAGGTGGATGGAAGTGGAAAAGGTGAGGGATTTGTACCCTCATCTTCTGAATATGTAATTAAAGTCTTTTGAGGTCCAAAAGCTTCCCAATGGGGAGGGGTGATTAGGAGATCATGTGTTTTTCTCAAAATTTAAATTTATTGAAACTGTACTGAACTTGAGCGACCAAAAAGGTCTCATCGTTGCGATTCTGACACCGTGAATTGTTCGAAAAACTGATGTCGTATGAGGAAGATATCTTTTTCTATTCATTTTCCTAAACAACTAAATTTTTTGTGATAGGGTGACTGGGATGCCCAATCAGCATGCAGGTACAGTCAGTAGGTGGCATATACTGGGAATATTCCATTTTCTCATAACCAATTAGATCTCGCCACATGGCGCATCCAGGGCCAAAGATTTGGGTTTGTACATTTTATTTGGCACCATTGGATGGGAGACATGTGGTAAGCTCGGAGGCTTCCACATGTCCCCAGGAGGTTTATGTAAAATTTTGGTGGAGTCAGGGGGGTAGACCCCGCGACCTCCAGCGCGTGCACAAGACCTTCTACCGTCTCTCATATCACATGATTATTAACTTATACATCTGCCGCATTAATTCATGTTGTTTAAGTTTCAAGGTTGGGGGGGTGGGGGGGGGGGGGGGCACCGACGGTCCCAACCCGTCGGCGGCCCCAAGGTTGTTGGTCACATGAAACAGAGTGACAACCGCAACATTTAAATCCTCTGTTGGTTCTATAAACCATAAACCTCGGTGGATAATATTAAACCCTGTCACATGTGGGCTAGCCTTGCAGTTCAACGACAGTTAAGCAGGCGGTTGCGGGAACTTCGATCCGAAACTCCAGTTAACTGTCTTATCCACTGTGGTTAGACCTTGAGTTCCGCTCCAGGAGTTATGACTACAGGGTTTCGGGGGTTGACATGTGGCCACCCCCTCCCCAACATTCAATGTTAATGTTAACCAGATGGTTAGATTTGGAGCGCGCCATTAAATTTACGAGTTTTGACTATTTTTGGACTGTGGATAAGTGCAGTCTCCACTTTTAGTGGAGTTTTTCTAGCTGATATAGGGAAAAACACTTTGGGAGGTCAATTTTCAACCAATTTGGGGGAAAAAATAATCTACCTAGACTAATTTGAGCATTCTGGAGCCACTGGTGTAGAGAAAATAGCCATTAGAGGCTTGTAAACACATATATTTTCAATTTTGAGCGTAATTACAAAGAGGGACATGCCACTAGGAGCTAGACCAGCAGATGTAGCCCAGGAGGGGTTAACTACTTCATCATGTTTGCTGTGTAAAACTTATGCGTGATGTTATTTCTCTGTTATACACTATTGTACAGTGTTATTTAGGCTTATTTCATGCTTGAAACTCACAAATTCATCTATGTTTCATGGTTAAAAAACTCATTCCTTAAGTAAACAAATGGATACAAATTGTAGATGTTTTTATTACTAAAAGGACACTTAGCACAACAAAATAATACACTCCTTTTATATCAGTAGAAGGCTTGGAGCTTTGTGTACAGTTGATATTTGCAGAAATACAAGCTTAGTTGCAACTATTATATAGGGATTCATGTGGTATGATTTTGTGGTAGTTTTTTTCTACTGTAATTCACTTTTATGAATGATTAGTTCATCTTATTTCCATATCTATGCTTTTAGTGATCTTCCTATAAGATCTTAAACATAATTCTTTACGCTTATGCTATGTTTTTCTAGGAATTTCATGTTTATGTTGTTCATCTTCTGATAAATAAACTCATGCTTGTCATGCTCATTTTAATCCTTTTCTTTTCCACCCTATACTACAATTGAAAACTTTAAAGTGCCATTGAAAATATCTACCATGCCCCTTTGCATCCTTGCAACTGCAATCTTTTAGATCTGACCTAGTTTCCTTGGCCTCTCCTCCTGATCCTTCAAAAACCCTTAATTTTCAAAACCCTAGAGCTCAGACCTAGCCTAATATCTTTACCCTTCTTCAGTCATCTTTAGGATGCAATATAACAGAGAGAGCCCTCTCTAATTTGGTATTGCTAGCTACCAAATCATAAGTGGTTTGAGGTTACCTTCATCGGTTTCATTTTCAGCCTTGGAACATTGTGGGGATAACACAAAATATTTCTCTGTCCCTTAAGGAACAATGTAGACAGTGGTGGAACAACTTAATGCACAAAGTCTTCTACAACTAATAAAATAAACCAATGGTGATGCCAATATCTGGAATAAGAGTGCAGAGACTCACCCTTTCTTTCTTGGTCTGAAGATTCGGCCTCTAATAATTTGAACTTTAAACCCAATAACAAGTAGACCACTTGTTGATTAAATTTTGGATAGGGATATGGAGAACAATTATGGAACCCTCGAACTTTTGAAAAGAAACTATAATCTCAACGTTAAACTATTTGATCTCCAAGGTGGAAACTAAAATTTTAAAATTGAAGATAAATGAAATACTTAACCCTCTTAATTGAATCATTCCACTTATGCATTCGACCTCTAATTCTCATGGGAAAATCAACCTTTCTTGGATTGATTTATGCCTTTGGAAATCCGGTCACAAAGAAACAACTTCCTAATCTTGTATTAGCCCAAAATTATTCAACACCTAACTTTAATTTCATTTTTTTATTAACCCTTAAATTAATTAAACTATCCAAGCATATAATTCAATAACCATACAAAATATGACATGATTTCATAAGGCAAAATCACCAAGCATAACAGTGTTGGACTTATGAATAAACTTAAGTGGGCGGCTCCAACATCACATCTGTCCCATTAATCATAGAGGTAAAAATAAATTTTTGGAGACTTTCGGTCAGTGCAGTTGACCTAGGACAAGTCGTCAACCATATGTAGTGTGCCTCTCAACACTTCAAGAGGTCATGATCCACTCTCTCTATATTGTGCTACAACGGTGATCATATCTTCGTGCTTCAATTGTTTTCCAATGACCCTCTTCTCCTTGACTGTAGCAGTTGAGTGACTGAAACTCACTCCTAGGCCTTACCGAATTCCACGATATGCTGCTCAAATATGATGTGATGAATTTGATGGTGAACCCTAGTCTTTGTCACGACCTTGTGATCTGAAAATTGCTATAAAAATTCTATTGGCTTCTTCAAGCGTCGAATTCTCTGTAATGAAATATTCAGACCTTGGAAATATCATGCATGTTGGAAATGTCCTCTAGTTCTCTCTCAATCATGGTGGGGCCTCTGTCGCCTGTTTTTAGAGATATATGGTCTTCTATGAGGCCCACGACCTTAGAATCTTATTCATGGGAGAAGGGTGAGCTCCCTTGCCGCATATGACTCCTTCGATGTCGTGCTGGAGGTTGATCTGATCCACTGTGGGTTCGATCTTGGTTATGTCACCGACCACTATGTAGAGGGATATCACCTAGCAGATATCTCGTAGCTCCGACTTATAGCTCCCAACTCTTGCATACAATGATATGTGGTTTAATGGTAAGTTTCGCTAGGTGAAACCAACGAGACCACGGTTCAAATCCCATTGAGTATATTACCTGCTATAATCTCAGCTCAAGGAGTAGACTCCCCTTTTCCGTGAGTCTCAGATCTTTCCAAATCATAAGATATGGTATATCTGCTTGCAGGTTGCTAGATATACTCTTGGTTTTATAAGGCAAACACAAGGATTCATATGCTTCATATGCTTCAATCTGCAATAAGATATGGTATATCTTTTTGCACGTTGCTGGATATACTCTTGGTGTTATAAGGTAGCCACGAGGATTCAAATGCTTCATATGCTTCCTTCTGCAATAAAATAATAACCTTCGAACAATGCATAAATCTCTATTTTTAATCAACTGCAAAATAAAACCAACTAGGGTGATGCAAAATACAAACGAAGATGGAAATGTCGTCTAGGGAGAGATTAAATCCCACCAAAGTTTCATGCATGAAAACCTCATGCTGGAAGAATGCACAACTTTGATACCACTATAAGATCCCAAACCTTATAAATTTTAACAGATTTGGCACACTTGATTGTTCTAATTAAAATGCTTGCAATAAAAAACAACGAACAACAAAATAGATATGAAGATGTAACCTCTTATCTATATTAATAACTGAAAACAAGATGCGTGCTCATACAGGACACAATGAATCCCCTAATACTAGCATGTACAGATACTCAACAATGACTAATCTAAGACAATGAAACCCACTTGTGAATCCTGAATGGACCACCACACAATGTCACTGCGGGGTTTTCGTCCCGGGATTAGAATGGAACTGGCCATGCCAAGTTCTCAAGAAAAACACAATAAGATAGAAAAACTCAAAATGATCCAAATGTATGGCTATTTTCCCCTTTAATAGGCTTGAGGGACTCTCTAGAAACCTTATTTTATTATTTTCCCTCGAAAAATGAAGGAAAATAATATGGGCAGATCCCGTGGGAAAATACCATGGGTAGATTAGATCCATTTTGATCCCATCAATAAAAGGGAATATTACAATAGTATTCCAACCTAATGTGATAGGTAAATTAGCAATAATCCCTAAGATTCACCAAGTCTTCTATCATAGGCCAACAATTGACTAGCAATTGTCATCAACTTTGGAGAATCCATAGCTATCCAATACAAGGAGGATAAAATACATGCAAAGGATCCTTCATCCACCATATACCAGTAGATGTTTTTGGAGTAAACTCCAACCTTTTTTTGGAAATGTGTAAAAGAAGGAAGGCAAGGCTCAACAAGATTATCCCAATCAAAATAAGCACTCCTATAATTCAGAGGAGGTAGATTTGAAGTGAGTAAAATTCCCTCTATTATCTAATAATTTGAACTTGTAGAAATTTTAATAACTGATATATTATTCACCAATATTCCCTTGATCACACACTATTTTAACTTCATGCACAATATAGAATCTCTTCTACCATTGATCATTAATTGCGGAAATAAAAACAATCGCATGCGCACATTAAAACCATAAACAATCACACATATGAACACAGTATTTCATGGGAAAGCTTAAAGCTGAAAACCCCCAACTATCTATATATTATATGTCATAGAGATCATGTAACAATCATCATACAAAGCTCCTCACAAGCTCTCAGTACAATCTCCAATTGCTACACACTAATCAAGCTGATCTAGCAAAACACATGCTCCAATCTCTGCTACCTGATAGCCTACCTCTACTGCGCAATCAATGTTGAAGAATGGCTCATAAATAACTTTGAACCAACTAGCTTGTACTGCGCAATCCTCATTGGCATCTCCAATCACTAGTTGTTGCAAATCATGCAATAGTATAGTCACAACTGATAGTCACACTGCTCTTTCACCTATCTCTTCACTGGTCTCCACTGAAACTGTCCATGCACTGAAGTTAACTGATTTATTCTTTAGTTGATTAATGAGTTTATAATTAGTGAATTAATTAATAATTAATTCACACCACTCTCACTAGTGTATCAATCAGTTAGACTAGATACAACTAGCTCAACTATGTTTATATTAGTTAAACTGAACACAACTCCATTAACTTCCTCAATCAACTCCACCAAACTCTCTCACATGAGTTCTAATTGAAGTATCCATGCAATAGCTCCACTTAACCCTCAGGAATAGCGTAATTCCTTCTGTCAGCTCCTGTGCCACATCTGTGCACTTAACTGAAGTGCTCCAAGAGAATAAGATAATGTTTATAGTCCAAATATTATTAAAAGCTAATAATATTCGACATATCTATTTTTAGACTGGCAATCTAAAAATAGATTCTGCCCAATATGTCTAAAAATAGAAGTCCATCTATTTTTTCCAACTTGACCAACCATCCACAAATAGCATCCTGCAACTCATAGAATATGATCCACATGTCTAAAAAATAGACATAGTCTAAAAATAGACTTTGCGCCAAAAATAGCCTGCAGGCCCACTTGGTGAAGGTGACTTCTTTCCACTAAGCTCATCATCTTGTTGCAATCTCAAAAAAACTGAAAATGAAGAAGACATTATCCGAGTAGACACTTCATCTCCCAAAAGAGGAGTGGGATCAGCCAAAGATTGCTTTGGCTTGATCGCTTCATCAGCCAATGGTTCAGTAGGTTGTTGAGAAACATAGGATTTTTAGGAGTAGAAGATCCTTCAAACTCAAACAAAAATTAAATCTCAAGGCGCAACTAATTCAAGTGATCTCCCTCACAAATTCTACAAGGGAACTTAGCCTTAAATACTTTTCGCCTAGGTCTCTTGTAGCATCAATGCCTCCAAGATGACTCACAAAGGATAGTTTCTTACCTCCAACATGAATGTAAATTTTTATTGGAATCTCCCTAACATGAATTGAAGTGGTTTTACTTTTGGCCAGTATGACTGTAAAATATTGACTTGTGCCCCTAACATAACTTGCAGAGAGGATGGTGACTTGTTGCCAATATGACTTATAGAGGTTGCTGATTTTTTTCTAGTATGATTAAAAATGAATATACTTGTGCCCCTAAAATGACTTGTAGAGGCTAGTGACTTTTATTTAAGACCTTTAATTTTATTTGTATTCCTCCTCTTTTGACCCATTTTATACTTTTTGTTACTAGTATCTAGACTTGCAACAGATGGGGTAGAAAGAGAAGGCTCGGATTGCATTGGTAAAGAATATGAATGGTTAATATCCATATGATGCTCTTGAAATAATTTTCTTGTCTCAGAAGCTTCAAGAGAATTCATAATAATTGGAGTAGACCAATAATCAAGGTGGTCATCAAGTAGGCACCAACTTTTCATGTTATGCATAGGTTCTTCCCTTATGGGACAATTCAATGCAACATGAGTCTCTTTAAATGACTTCAGAGGAAGGGATTCATTATATTCAAACCTTCACTTAAAGAAGGTAGCTCCACACTTTCAACAGGAATACCAATAGACCCGTGGAGTTTTTGGCCAAAGACT
This sequence comes from Pinus albicaulis, assembly GCA_034641835.2. Lineage (NCBI taxonomy): Eukaryota > Viridiplantae > Streptophyta > Pinopsida > Pinales > Pinaceae > Pinus > Pinus albicaulis. The sequence continues at coordinate 430,409,610 of CM076584.1, read as the reverse complement.
TTGAATGGAAGATTCAAAAGTGAAAAGGCTAAGATAATATGATTACAACTAAATAAAGAGAGCACAAAGAACACTGCTGCAAGTATCCTCATGTAATAGCAAGGAAACAACCCTCCAATATTTCTTCTTCAGGTGATTAGGACCAGATACCATAATATTGAAGAGTGTATAAGAGGGCCTTTTGAAGGAAATTTTAGGATGATCAGGGCCCAATTCCTACCAACGAAATTATCAAAGTAGTTAACTTGACCTCCGTATATAGTCTTAATTGGTGCAAGTACCCTCGCTTCATGGGGCACCCTCTAGGAGAAATACAATGATGGTACAATGTTTGCCCGATGTACCATGGTTATTCCCCCATGTAGTCACCTAAGTTGTACTTAGGAAAGAAAAATAAGTTGCGAACTTATAATAAGAAGATGAAGGATACAAGCATGAGTCAAAATGCTAAGATATGTTGGAGAGTGGGTATCTCTCTTTCCTTTACCATAACATGACCTAGTGCTTGACTCCTTTGTTAGAGGAGCTTCCATGGAAACCTATACGACACTAGAATTTGGAACTCTTTAATCAACCTCTATGTTTGAGTTAGAGTTTCCTTTGGGATTTAATTCTCCAAACCTATTCCAAGGCGTTAAATAACATATATGTGTTGGTTTATTATGAAAAATAAAAATTTCTAGCATATTTTATATCAAGTGTTTATTTTAATTAGCTATTTTTTAGTTAAGGGTAATGGGATTACAACTTATAATGTTTTGAGACTCTTAAAGCAAGAAAATTACAAGAATATTGGAAAAGAAAACTTCACACTTATCCTTTAATGAATCATAATTTCAAGCAAGTATAAAGCATGAATAAATATTCCTACCTAGATTGCAAGTAAAGTAACAAAAGCAAGTAGTATGGAAATTTTTGTTATTTAATCTTTCAAATGAGCATGAATGCACATTATGTAACAAAAATAAGAGTTAAATTCAATCACAATAGACCACTCAATTAAAGACAGTAAAAATAGCTTGAATTAAGGTGAAAAACAGGAAAAATATGTGAAAAAACACTAGTTCAAGAGGTATATTTTCCTCTTGTGAGTGTAGCATGCATGCATGCAAAACTTGCCTCTTTTGGTTTGTTGGGGCATATGGCTTGGGTAGAATCACAAGATATTTTTTGATATTGATTATCATCCTGAACATATCAGTGCACAAATCCTTGCAATCTACAATCTTCTTCATGATGAGGAGATAAGATCCAGTACTCGCTCTGTCCCTCCTGAGATTATTGATCATAATGTGCCCTGGGAATACTTTAATGGGTCAACACAAAATGGTCGACACGGTGGAGACGCAGTTTTATATCTCAGCAACCAGCATTACTTCCAATTACAATTTGGTTTCGGACCAGGCACAAATAATTTCTCTGAATTATTCAACTTCAAATAACTTTTTCTATTTGCACATGAGAAGGGATGATTACATTTATAGGTGTTTGGTGACTCTCAGGTTGTCATTGATTGGTTTAACCTACATTCTACATGTCACGTGCACATACTTTGGACATTACTGGAGGAAGTTCTTCTGATTAAATCAAAATTTGATTATATTTCTTGTCAACACATTCACGGGGAGAGGAATTCTCTTTCCAACCAACTTTCCAAGGCGGGTGCAGAGCAGGTTCGTGGGACATGGATGATCACTGAACTTAATGGAAATGAGTATTACCAATATTACCACCGCCCTTTCATAGATCTACAACAATTGGATCCAAACACAAATTGACTATACACCAATTTTTTTATATGTCTCGGTTGTAGCAGATGATCACTTTGTTACTATGATGTTAGTATTTGTTACATACATGTGTATTTATCATGGACAACTTCATCATATCAACATTTTTGGACTTATGGTACATCATGGTCATTAATTATATCAGATATTATGACCGAACTATATATGGTTTGTTAACACTCAGATGTTTGTTGAGTGTTATAAACAAACAATTTTGATATGCATTTGCATATACAACATATAATTTTCACTATTATATATAATGGAAATTACGATTTGTCTTGGGGGGAAAATATGCATGCATGCACCCTTCTTATGAAGGAAACAAACATAGATATGTAGCTATTGTGAAGGTAACCAGTGTATAGGTCCCAAATAGGGTAAAAATTGACCAAAAAATACGCAAAAGCTAACCCATGCAACCTATGGGAAGGAAACATGTAGGCTTGTACACATTTTTCAACAAGGATAAAGTGCATATATACATGATGTATCTTAAGGAAAGTTGCATATAAACTCAGATTTGGGTTTTTAAAAAATAACAAAAAGCTTGGGAAAAACACCTAAAAGATGACATACATTTAGCAAAATAAATTATTCTCAATTGAATAAACAAAAGGAAACACGTGAATGATTTTCTTTTTCTTAAGTATGACTGCAAGGAAGAAAACAAGTAAAGAAAAAGGCACACTAAAGAAAATTTCCCTTTCTCTTGAGTTTTTGCTAGGAAAGAAACAAAACAAAAAGGGGAAGGATCCTTATGTAAAACATGATGCAAATAGAAAAAAATTATTTTGGTTTATTATTATTATTATTAATTCAAAATTATTGAACTATAATAAAAACATGAAATATTCAAAGCAAACAAAATGCATTTTTCTATTTAAAATGTATGAAAGACAACACCTAAAAAAACAAAGAAATCTTAGACTAGACCCACATCTAGGTTTACAAAGCACGAGAGATGACAAGAACTAAAAACATATTGATAAGAAAAATTAGAGGAAAAACTAACTATAAACACATGCATTGCTACTGGAAACCAACAATCAAACATTAAGAAACAATCAAAACTCTATGGGCTCACTTAGGCCCAAACCCTAGGCTGTCCCAAACCCTAGGATGTCAGGGAGGTCACTTGTACAAACAACAATAGAAAATGAACCTATATCTCTTCACATGATAGAAAACCACAACAACATATAGATAATAGATTAAACAAGGCATAATCACTTCCCAAAAATCCCTTCATCAATCTAAAGGGTGAAAACTATTTCATTCCCAAGAAGTATATGCAAATGCCACTGAAGCAAACCATGTGCATACATATATGTTTTTGAAGCAACTCATGCATACATGTGACTGTTTTCAAATTAAATCATGTATATAATTGTATAAAGAAAAAAAAAATGGAGGCCAAGATCAAATAGATCTCACTATATAGGAAGTTGAGGACGACTAAAAATGATTGAAAATTTGAGAAGGGAACATTAAACATATCTTATAACTGACAATCAACCCTAGCAGAGAAAATATATAAATATTCTCCCCAGTAGCATCACTAGTTTTGTTGCGGGAAAAACTTTTCTAGGGCCTGGAAACTCAACATAACAACCCAAATATACAATTAATAAATATAATCTATGGTGTACAAGAGACTTACTTGGGAGCCTTATGGCTGATCTAGATCCTGAATTCCTATCTCCTTCTTATCTTTAAACTTGCAACTTGTACAACAACAAGAAAGAAAATAAGACAAAAATGAAAATATATTTGCCTATAAAAAATTAATCAAATCCATTTTCAAATGCATAAATTCAAGGTATACCATATAAAACACTACAATTAAATTAGACAAGAAAGGTGAACAATACAATACATACTAGTTATAGAATATATACCAATTACTCTATATAAATATAGTACACTTTTTTATTAAAAAAAATATCAATATCTAAATTTGAAAAAATATATAATACTTAAAATTTAATCAAATAATAGTTTATTTTAATTTGAATAAATTTAATATTGTTGGTCACACAGATTCCTTTATTAAGGACTTCACTTCTTTTGTTAAAGATTTGGAATTTATTAAGCTTTACCTTGGGGATTTGTTGGTAAGATTCGACATTGTTTCCCTTTTTACAAAAATCCCCATTCAAGAGACCGTCGATGTCATAAATTGGATCACTGATGATGACACCGAGAAATTAGTTGGTCTTTGCCTTACCTCTACTTTTTTCATCTTCAAGGGTGATTTCTAAGACCAAATTTGTGGGGTTGCGATGGGTTCCCCTCTTTCCTCTATAGTCGCTAACCTATTCATGGAGGATTTTGAGGTCAAAGCTTTGGCCTCTGCTCACTTTTTCCCGGACGTTGGAAGAGGTTTGTTAATGATACATGCATCATTTAGCCCCATGGCCGTGAGAAGCTTGATTTGTTTCTCAACCATCTTAATTCTCAATCCAACTCCATTAAATTTACTATGGAAGTTGAGGTCAATGGTTGTCTTCCCTTCCTTGATATTCTTCTCTCTAGAATGGATGATCGTTCCATTACACACCAGGTTTATCAAAAGAAAACTCACACGAAACAATGTCTTCATGCTAGCTCTCATCATTTCCCTACCCAAAAAATAGGGGTTCTTAACACCCTTGCCTCCTAGGCCCTTAGGATTTCTGATGTTAATCACTTGGAAGATTAAAAATATCATCTCCTAAAAGTCTTTGAAAATAACGGTTATACCAGGCGTCAAGGTCTTAAAGATTTTTAAAGACCCAGTAAGGAATCCAAGATTAAACCTTCTCGAGATGGTCAAATCTCCAATGTTCATCTTCCCTTAATCCAGAGGGCGACTAACAAGATCGCTCACATTCTTAAAAATAATTTTGTTTCTTCTTCCTTTAAACCCTTTTATACCCTTAGGAATTCCCTTAGATCGGTTAAGGACCCTCTAAACCCTAAAGACATGAAAGAGGTGTATTCAATCCCTTGTTCTTGTGGTATTCCCTACATTGGGAAACATGTTGCTCCATTAACCAAAGAATTCAAGAGCATGGTGCAGACATCAAGCACAATCGTTCTCATTCATAGGCTCTAGCTGAACATGCAGAGAAATCCAAATGCCATGCCTGCATTGGGGATTCTCAGGTCATCGCTAGGGTTAACCACTTCCATCATAGGGAGCTAAGAGAAACCATTGAGATTGAGAAGCATGTCATAAATCTTAACAGAGACGATGGCTGGAAACTCAGTAGGAGTTGGATTCCTGCCCTTTCTTTTTGATGGATTTATTTATTTTATTTTATTTTTATATTTGTTTATACTTTTATTTTTATTTCTATTTTATTTTATTTATTGATTTTATTTATTTTCTTACTTATTTTACATCTTCTTTCTTCATTTTTAATTTAATTTGTGTTACCTATTTATTTATTTTATTTTATTCTAATTAGTTTTATTTTGACTCTTCTTTTTATAAAATATCTTTAAACTATTACTCAATAATATCTAATTGATAAAATAATATAATGGTTCAAAAGGTGGACCATAACTTCATGATGTGATTAATCCTAAAGACATTTCATAATCAATATAGATCACAATCGTCTAAGATCAAAATTTATATATTTCTTCTTAAAAAGTTTAGTTAAATATCAAATCTATAAAAATAACACACAATAAGCTTTCAATTGATATTATTTATATGAATATACACTTAATTTAATACAATTTTTTATAATAATATTAATTTATATCTTTATTTTTCTAATTTTATGAAAAAAAAATTAAGTATTAAATACAAATCACATTATTAACAATAATAAATATTTAGCATTTTCCCAAAACTCTAATTAAAGTTAAAAAACAAAAAACAAAAAATAATCTTAAGTGATTGCTATAGTAGTGGTTGGGGAAGGACTAATAATATTGTTATAGTGGTATTTATCCAAACTCATAGATGTTATGAACAATCAATCCTAACGGTGAATAATGTTTGCTTCAATTTAGGATTGTTGTGTACTTTGCAAATGATAGTGATAACCACTAGTGATGGTGGGTTGAGATAAAGAATGTGTACATATTTCAAATTCGAAATCATGATGCTAGGGTAGAATAATGAGATATTATTATTATTATTGTAATCTAATTTTAAAGTCATGATCAAGTTATGAACTTCTTAAAGGCGGATAATGTTTGCTTCAATTTAGGATTGTTTTTTACTTTGCAAATGATAGCGACAACTATTAGTGATGGTGGGTTGACATAAATAATGTGGAGTACATATTTCAAATTGGGAATCATGAGACTCCTCAGGGTGGATAATGTTTGCTTCAATTTAGGATAGTTGTTTATTTTGCAAATGATAGTGACGACCACTAGTGATGGCGGGTTGACATAAAGAATGTGTAGTACATATTCCAAATTGGGAATCATGAGGCTCCTAAGGGCGGATAATGTTTGCTTCAATTTAGGATTATCGTTTACTTTGTAAATGATAGTGACAACCACTAGTGATGGTGGCTTGACATAAAAGGTGCACATATTCCAAATTGAGAATCATGAGATTAGGGTGGAATAATGAGATATTATTATTATTATTATTCATTTTTAAAGTCATGGTCAAGCAAGACACCAAAGTGGTGTAAAAGACCTCCTGTTTCTTGACTAAGGGACCTACCTCAACACAGCTATTTGACTACTAAACATACTAAGACATACATAATCTACCTCTCTAATTTTGAACAGAAAGAAATACTCATAACCATAACCATTACTAATAATAAAATTAAAAAAAACACGATTAAAATAAGTCTTTTTCCATCACTACCTTTCCTCCCAAGCTTTTTCCGCGAGAGTCATGTGACCGACTGAAAGCAAACCAAACCAGGAGACCACAGTTCGATTCAAGCGGTGAAAGGCTACTACTTGGGAAAGAAATCTCGTCGATTCAAGCGGTGAGAGCCTACTTCTCGGGAAAGAAATCTTGGCTGTCCGGCTCCCGAGATTCAGACGATCAGATATCTCCTTGTGCCTCAATTTTACTTAAAAGGCATAGCAATTAGATTTCATTGGTATTCTGCAAGTTTTAATTTCTGTGTTCGTAAAATCGGACTTTATTTGCCGGTAGAATGAATCTCTGAGCTTTTCAAAGGCTGCTTTTCCCGTTTATTGAGGTTCTAAACTCTGCAAAGGATGCCTCGCCTATTATTTTCATGCACTCGAAGTTCCAACTTTATTCCTGAACAGGTTCGTAAAGATTTAAATTCTGAAAATTTTAACTATATGTTCCAAAATCGGACTTTCTTTGCCTGGAGAATGAATGTCCGGTCACTTTCGTGCACTCGAAGTTCCAACTTTAAATTCTTTAAGGTACCTCGTCCGAAACAGGTTTGCAAAGCTTTAAATTCTACTACTTTTAGAACATTTTGAGCATAGAAACAGTGTTTTAAATTTCTTCTGTTAGCTTCAAAGCCAGTACGATTTTTTTCGTTGAAAACCTTGATGCTCAAAAAATGTCACTCTCCACTATCCAATCTCAACTTTGAAGAATGTGCATTTCTAAGCTTGTGAACTTTGATCATAGATTTAAGTGCTAGGCTATTATCTTTGCCGTTCTCTTTGCCGTGTTGAGGTCCGTGCATTTGGAAGCAAGAGTCATGGATCTCTATTTAAAGTCTGATGCTCATATCATTCTTTGCCTTAAATTCACTGATTAATGTCTCTTGTTCGCTTTAAAGTAATTTTCTGAAGCTTTAGACATGGATCTATAATGTTCATCAGAGGCAAAGTGTCATGATCAGCGTGATACTTATTGTTCATAAGCCTTTTTGCTGAAGTTCTTTGGAGCTCTAGGTATCGATTCCTCGCTATTCTCCTCTTGAAATTTCTTTCCTTCCTTGAATTAAATGCGCATAAAGCTTCAAAACCTCGGTGTCATGTTTTGATTTTCAATGAAAACGGACACAAATTTAAGGGGTGGGCTAACCATTTGATGGAATGGCTTTTGGGATTTGCGCCTCTGGCTACCGGCTCAAATCTCTCGACGAACTCGTCTCAACCGTGGCAAAGGGACGTTAACGTCCGTTAATGCAGGCAGTGAGTTGTCTCCGTTTGGGTGCTTCGTTGTCGTTTGCAACCCCGCGTACGCCCCACACAAGCCAGCTACCTCGCGCAACCAGTTGAGAGCCGAAGTAACAGTGTTCAGATCGACATTTCAAATTTGAACCATCAAACTGGTGTGGGAGTAATGGCTGCTACCTACCAGAGCTCTAGAGTTACCGCCCAAAAGTGTCCACTTAGCGATTTCAAATTTTTGCGAGCACAACTCCTCCCTTATTCATTCCGTCGACCAGCGCCTTCCTCATTCTGTCGAGAGCGGTTCATCTCGTCATTCCTGCATTCCGTCGTGTAAGTCTGCTTTATGTTTTGAAGACTCAACTGTATTTGTAAATTGAGTAAGTCGCAGGGACAATGAGGACCAGCAAAACCGAGAAATTGAGGAAGTCGCAGGGACAGTGAAGACCAACAGAGCAGCAGAGTTGAGAAATTGAGGTTGTTTTCATTTCTATTTGTGTTCATACATTCTTTGGTAGATTTTTCCATCTTGTTGATTCGACAGAACTTATTGGCCATTTCCAAAAAGTCCTTATAGCTATTGGAAAATTTTGTATTTGTTCCATAGCTATTGGAATGATTTTGAACATCTTCCTCTGTATATTGGCCATAGCACTGCCTGCAGAGGGTTGAATAAGGAGATTTAGACATGGTACACAGGGTACAGTGTAGGTACTCCCTTCCCACCTCTTTGATTTCTAATTTTTATTTTTAGTTTTGATGCTGAGTACTACACTAGTTTTTATTCCCCCTTCATTTTTTATTTCTAGTTTTTAATGAGCTTCCTTTGCCTCTTTGTGTGTTCAATTTCAGGGACCAATTTAACCAGGGAGTAATCTAACCATTTGTGGACAAGGAGAAGTCACAGGAGCAATAAGAAAGGTAAGTAAATTTCTCGTTTACTATGTTTTTCCTCCTTTTTATATAATGCAAATTTAAAAATTGCAGTGGTGGCAACTCGTTGTTACCGCTGCTGCAATAGCGAGTTGTCACCACTGCAAATTTTACTTTTGAGCAGTGACGACAACTCATTGTTGCAGTAGTGGCAACAACGAGTTGTCACCACTGTAACAGTATATTTCCGCAACTGCTCTAAATTAAATTTTTATTTATATTAACAAAATTTCAAACTTCATTTTTTATTTATTTCGTAGAGAGAGCGGCAACTCGTTGTTGCAGTAGAGATAACGACGAGTTTCCGCCACTGTAAATTTTAATTTTGAGCCGTGGCGGCAACTCGCTGTTGCAATAGCGGCAATAATGAGTTGTCGCCACTGTAACAGTGTGTTGCCGCAACTGCAATTAATTGAATTTTTATTTATATTAATGAATTGTAAACTTCATTTTTTATTTATTTCGTAAAGAGAACAGCAACTCGCTATTGCAGTAGCAGCAATAACGAGTTGTCGTTATTGCAACAGCGAGTTGCCGCTATATTTAATTAAATTATTTTTTTGTTTTGCAGATGGTTGCAAAATGGGTCCTAGCAATCCAGATATGGTGCCACCCAAACCAAGGGCATATACAGACAAGGTTAGTGCTTCATAATGAAGCCCTTAGCCAAGTTTACCAAAATAGTAGAGAATTACCTAGGATTACAACAAACAACGAAGCATACTACCATGCTTTGATCGAGGGCCTCACAACTGCACGAAGTTATGGTGCAAGTGCCATTGTCACTTGCACAAACTCCAAATTAATCACCAACCAGATGAACAATACCTACCAATTCAGAAGACCTAACCTAAAACCCCTTCACCAGCAGGCAAGATCTATTGCTGCACAGTTCCATCGTTTTGAGATTATGTACAAATCTGATGTCCAAAGGGTGTGTGATTCGATACTCATTGAAGCAACATCTAATGGACGTGAATGTGGCAGATTTGTGGAGCCAGCATGTGCTCCACCAGTTATTATTGATAAGCATCGATATAGATGGCCTATTAATGAATAGATTGTTGTTCCGATTGGGATTGGGGTAATTATGGGGGGAGTCATATTATTGTGTTCATATTTCTTGAGATAGATTGGAGCAACCTGATGTCCATCATTTTTGTATGAGTTGTTTTTTATAGATGGCCTCATTCTTTTTTTTGGTGTTATATCTCAACACATGTATATAGAAAATGTGTTTTTCAGTAATGTTATTAATGAAATTACATTTTTATTACAGTTTAGTTATGTCATTAGATTATGTGATAGATGATTTTATTATGCCTTTTATTTTGGAAGTCAGATTCCAATCTCATTCAATTGCGCTGGCACATGTACAGAAGCGTTGTCATGTATTTAATAGTTTTATCAGCAAATAGACGATTCCAAAATATGCTACAAAACGAGACTATTTATTCATTATAATGCCTTCAATATACCTTCATAATTCCAACTTCTATGAACATTCATTAATTCATTATCCACGAGCAACACATGCTCCCATAATTTATACAAGTCTCTAATTTGAGTATAATGAGCTCTAATTCTTAAAGAAGTCTCTTCATTGACAAACTATGTGAGATACCCTTGGTTACAAGCCAACCAAGATATGTTATATATCAATCATTATTTGTCCTTTAGACATACATAGTTAAATGAAAAATGCAAATGTGACATCTTGCACTTTTGCAATCCATAGATCCAACCTCATTTAAGGGGCATAAATGTATAAATATCCAAACAAACAATCCAATTGTTGTGAATTTCTCCATCATCAACATCTACAGCCACAAGTCTAAGTGTTTTGAACTGAAGCATGTTTTGACATCCATGACAGCAACAACAGCTTACCCTACAAACAGAGAAAATAATATGAAGAACTTGCAAATCAATGAAGTTATCTTGACAACCAAACTTTTTAACATTGTTATGTACTGAGAACAGAACCCACACAGGTACCAATGCAAGTGAATAATGCCAAGGGATATGCTTTGAAAAGCATTAAGGTATATATGATTTTATAATTTGAATGAATTGAAAAGTTAGCTTCACATGGACTTGTAAAGGGGAACATTCATCCCCATCATAACATGTTTAGATGGGATCGAGCCATACAGAGACTATTGATCTCAAAATTCAAGGTCTGTTGTCTTGAGAATCTCATATAAACTTTGCCTAAAGTTTTAATAAAAAACCAATCTATTGATTATGAAAAAATGCATGTGTGGTTAATAGATAGGTCAACAATTTCATAATGGAAAGCATTGTTACAGCTTGGACTCTTTATTTTCACATCTTACCAAGCATTATTGATACATACATATATATATATATATACTCTTTATTTTCACATCTTACCAAGCATTATTGATACACACACACACACACACACACACACATATATATATATATATATATATATATATATATATATATATATTTTATTGTTTTTAAATTAAAGTAACTTCAATCTCCTATCCTAAAAAGTTGTGTCATAATATGTACTTTGTATTGCAACAAAATTTTAGGATAAAATATTAAAAACTCCATGGAAAGTTTAAAATAACAGGTTAGAACTTCCATAAAATCTATGAAACATTAGGAATCCCAGCTCTAGATTAGTTAATTGTAATAAACTGTAACTATCAACTAATACACCACAGAGAATGAATCTTTCTCCTTACATTAGTTCTTTAACATGTTGCTGAAGATATCCAGAGAGTAAAGGAATGCATAGAAATTGCCATCTTGGGATAGATCTCAAGGGAGTTCATCCCATATACCAAGAAAGAAGTTTGATCAAAATGAAAAATAGCCACCCTGAGCAAAAGTTCGACTTTCCAAGCCTCCCATTGAGTGGCTTGATTGGAAATGGGGAAGGGCATTGTTTCAGTGTGTTACAATCTCGCTATGTTTATAAATGGCTTTGTTCTAAGGGTGTTACAACGTGGCCATATTTATAAATGGTTTTATTCCGAGTCCTGTCTTGAAGGTACGCTGGACACAATTTTTCATTTAAGGTTATATAAAAAATTTTGATTATTTTATTTTTAATAATATTTAGAATTTTATAATTAAACTTCTAAAAAAATTCTTAAAAGTGGTTGGATGGGTGGTGGGGTTTCATATAACTTTCAAAAGATTAATTGGCAATGCAAAATCAATGATATTCATCAAGTGGTTGAGATGACTTTCATTTAACCCTCCGCAATCTATTTCCCGACCCCACCTCCTTTTGAAAAATCCACATCTACGCTAGTCGTTCAATCACCACCAAGCAGATCAAATGGCTTACGATCATTTTCACACTCCCGACATTCCAAAGTTTAAAATCAAGGGGGCAAGTAGGGACCTGTTCAGAGTGGGCTAGAGCGGCTCGAGGAAAGCGGGAAAATATTTGCATTCATGTTTGCCCCCATGTGTAGGTGAGAGGAAATGGAAATGGTGACTGGGGCTCCTTCAAACGGCAACGTCGTGGGACGGAGACGGACGGAGACGGGGAGGGGCGTGGGGCCTGCGTTCGACGGAGGGATTCTTCGGTCACCGGGGGCGCAAAACCCAAAGGGAATTCCGTCGAATGGTTAGCTTACTCCCAAATTTAATGGATTCGTGTTTTGATTTTCAATGAAAACGACCAAAAATTTAATGGATTTGAAACTTGATGTGTGAATGTCCATGGCCTCCAAATGCATTTCCATGGCACTATATCAATAAGCTTAAAGTTCTTGCTAATATTTATCGCCTTGTGCCGTGTGATTTTCGAGGGTTACTATTGGCAGTGAATCCATGCAAATCAGAGCGTTGAATAGGATACTTCCACACGTGGCACTTGCAGCAATCAAAGGATTATTTAACCATGTCGTAGAATTTTAATTATTGAATTACTGTTGGCAGTGAATCCATGCAAATCAGAGTGTTGAATTGGATACTTCCACACGTGGCGCTTGCAGCATTCCCAAGATTATTTAAGCGTGTTGTAGCATTTTCACTATTAATTCCCAGTTATTGTATAAAGGATTTTTTTAATTTTAATATATATGAGAGTAAAGATAGCTTATGGGATCTGATTCTTGTATTAAGTGTTTTTCTTGTAAGCCTCACAATAAACCCTCAGTGCTAAGGCTTTTTAAGTATTTTAGGTTAAAATAAGAAATTATTTTGAAAATGAATTTTGAAAAGATAAATTAGTTAATAAGTGGTGCTTAACATATTTATGTGAATGTGAGATGTAAGAATGAGCAATTTTATTTTTATTTTATTTTATGGAAAAATAGGTATTGATTTATGTTTGAGATAATAGTAAATAACTAAGTATACGTATTGTTTTAAATTGTTATTTGTAAATGTAAAGTGAAGATTTTGATCATTATTAATGATTCAAAAATAATTGTCAAATTTATGAATTTTAAGAATACATCTTTTTAGCAAGTTAATATATTTCATAACAAAAAATTAAAAATAGGTATTTTGGGTTGTAGACGTGACACTTTTAGATGTCTTAAGAGCTCTCAATTTCAAACCAACATCACAATAGCACCATGAAACTAAATGAAGGGACTCTTAAAAAAGGGGTTTATATTTTTAACCCATCTCTTAAGTTTATTTATAATTTATTAAGCATTAAGATATGCTATAAATTCTCCAACCAACACTTGTTTGGGCAAACAAGATTTCATGTTATATCAATCAAGATAGTGGATGCAAAGGGCATCACTTCTACAGAAGCCTCACAAATGTTAGTGGTTTGATAAATTGGAAGCTTACATCAGTTTTTCATGAAAAATTAAGGTGGGAAAATGGCTCAGTATGTAGGCGGTGTTAGCCATCAATAAAAATATTTCATAACTGATGATGGCTAAAACAAGTCTATTTGTCTTCAAGAAACAAATTTCATGAAAAATATGTGACTTCTTGAAGCCTTGTTGTGTACCTCACCCAAAAGATCCTTTTCTCTGATAATCTTCATTCAAAAATCCACTAAGTAACCCTGCTGATACCAAAAGAGATTGTTTCTAGGCCATTTTCCATCATTTCCTAAGCCTGTTTCATTCATTTTTCCCACTCATTCTCACTTATCGAAATCAACCATTTTTCTTTGAAAAATCCCTTTAACCCTTTCATTTACCCCTTTAAACCATTAAAACCCCTTTATAATGGTTTAAACCCCCTTTTTACACTTATCGGAATCCTTGAATAGGCTTAAAAAACTCCATTTCAACCTATGTTCCGACCTTTTAACTTCGGGCCTTAAGTGCTTTTTGCTTAAGCCCTTAGCCCCTTTTCCTCCATGGGACCGGGACCCGTGACCGTCGGCCTCAGTCTTAAGCCCCTTTCGCGTTATCGCATCGCGCCATCGCATCGCTCCAACGCGTCGCGCCATCACATTATCATTTTCCTCTCGTCCAAGACCCTTTCACCGCCGATGCGAAATCCCGATCGCATCGCACTTCGCCATCGCATCGCTCTTCGGAAATTCCAGTTTCCTAGTCCCCTGACCCTCTTTTCCGCCGATATGCGATCCCCCGCGATAAATCCTGGCTGTTGATCCTCGTCATCCGACGGCTCCCGTTCAACCTTACCTCAGCCCCTTCCCTTTATAATTTCTCACCCCGATCACATCCGGACCATCCATTTCTTCCCAGATCGACGGCTCAGTTTCACTGCGGGGGCACCCGACCAAGGTGGCTTGTACTTCCCAGTCCCCCCACAGTCCATCTCCACCGTTGATTTTTTTCCTCGATCCAACAGCCAGTATTTCCCCATTCATTGCCGAGGCACCCCGCCGACGAGATCCTGTCGTACCCTCTGTCCCCTCGCACTTGATCTCCATCGTCGATCTAATCTAGATCTGACGACCATCGCTCAAGTTCCTTTATAATCCCGCTGGTCCCACCCAACTGCGTTGGGCTTTTTCATCATGTTTCTTCTAATCTCGACCATTGATCATATAGATCTAACGGCTATAATGCTCCCACCCCTTATCTTTCCTCTTGACCATTCCCTCGCCTTTTTTCCTTGGAGCGATCTTTGCCATTGATCACCTCTGATCCAACGGCCACCATTATTTCCCATCATTCCACCCCACCAAACAAATAATCTTGCTCCATGACAAACTAGCTGATGCAATCGTGAGGTCCCACCAACCCATCATCACACATCTTTCCATTTGTCGTGCTCGCTTACAGCCGTGGATCTGGCCCCCCTCAAATCTAACAGCCAGCGATCATTTTCGCGCCCAATCTCTCCAAACCTTCCCACCGTGCATCTTGCAAGCAAAATGGGCGGTTTTCCAAAGGACACGTGTCGACCATCCACCTGTGTCGTGTTCATTTCATATATTACCGTTTACCGCCTTAACCCCGCGTGAAAACCACTCGCGGTTTTCTGCAAAACCGCCTATTCATATTTTTGCGCCACAAGCAGATTTAAACCTGGTTTTTCATGGTTTTTTCCATGGAATCCACTCTGTTGCATACACTTCCTCCACAAATGCTCCTCCACCCATCCCGAAGCCTCTGATCGTAGTTTATCCAAAAATGCAGGTTTTCATAATATGTTTTATGTTTGAGTGCAGGTTTAATGGAAACCTGAAGTTTACAGGCTTGCCCACAGCAACATCTAAGTTACAAATGCCCAAGATGACGATCCTCAGGGTTCTAACAAGCAAAATGGGAGATCCAGGGTTTGATTCCGAGAATTTGATCAATGTAATCACAGAAACCCTCCAAGATGCCAAGAAACCCCTACAAACCATAAAATAGAGAGATTAAAGGCTTAAATCGAAGAAATCAAAGAAAAAAGAGGATTAGCATAAAGAGAAAGGATTAAAGTGCAAAGTTATAAGATTTAAATATTAATCCGCAATTTAAAGGATAAAGACAAAGGGTTAAGAAATAAATGAATGTTTTAACGGAAAATAGAGAAAAGACAGTGAAGCGAGATTAACAAAGGATCTAAAAGCACAATTATTGACTAATCAATCATAAAGCAGTAAGACTGAGTATTAAAGGAAAATCAAGGCTAAAGGGCCTAAAGAGTAGTTTTATGATTAAATCAAGAAGAATTAGGCTTAAAGATAGCCTCAAACACATCAAAAGGGAGCAGTTATTCAATCAGAAATATCAACTAACTCCTTTGGCCATTCTTTATCTGAAAAGGAAAACAAGCAGTTATTACACAAAATAATATATTTTAAACTGTCAAAACAGTTATTGTAAAGATAAGATAAAGCCTTAAAGTCAATCTTTTCCACCTATCTTTATCTCAGAAATTAAGACAAAGTTATTTAACAGAGAAGTGGTTGCAGATATTCTTACCTTATGCCTGCTTGGTTTTCAAGGCTAGGAATGCATTTACTCTGTAATTAATAACATTTTGAACCCTAGAAGAGTTTCACCTCCTCATTTGCAGTATAAATATTGCATTGGAACTCATTGTAAATGTTGGATTTTGATGACTGATGTTGGAATAATACATAGTCCTTTGAAGCTCTTGAAGAGAAATTGATGTCTTGGAACTCATGCATGATTTGATTTGCTTGTTAATGGAGAAGGATTCCTTGCAGGATCCATAGGCTTGGCTGATGGTGAAGTTTTATTTTGTTTATGTCTTCTAGTTTTCCATTATGTTTTCCATCTTGCTATGTTGTAGTAGGACAAAGAATTTAGATTAAGAAATGTTTTCTAATGGCACCTTAAATCTGTTTGTTCTTCACTACCTTAATGTTTTCTTTTGCTAAGATACATTAGAGAAATCATGTATTTTCTCTCTAACAAGTTCTTAGCTTGTCCATTTCTTGAATAATTTAGATCATTTAGCATCAATTACGATTTATGGTTAGCCCTGCATATTGTTGCCACTAAAATATTATGTTCTTGGAATCATCTCTTTAAAGCAGCTTTGTCTAGGTTTGTCAAAGAAGTCTGTTTAAAATCATGCTCTTTGCCTTTACCTAGCTAAATTTGTTTTAAGGAAACCTTATAGTTGTAACTTTGGATGTTAGAGTTTTCTCTCCTTCTATGGTTATATTTACTTGTGTATCTTAAATGATTTTCTGCTCTAGATGATAAAAGCTCTGAAAGTTGGATAAGTTTCTTACCTTTTCTGTGTTTTTATCTGAATGTTTGTCTTGGTTAATTATCTGTTTTCAGTCTGAAATCAAATGGATTAGGTTATGCTTATGCCTTTGATTCTCTTGTTGTTCTTATCAATTTTCTAACTCCCTCAGTTTACAAGTATATAAAGGATTCTGTCTCAGCCCTTTATTAGTTTTTTGTTCTCAATATTTAATGTCCATTTCATAAATCCATCATAACCTTAAAAGATCCACCAACCAAGTAAATTTGCCCTGCAAATGCTCTTAACACCATTGATGAACTTATCTGGACCTTGTTAGACTCCATTGCCCAATAACTTAACAATCTTCCATGTTTCCTATCTAAAATCTATCAAAGTATCATACCCAACCAAAAAAAACAAAAATACCTTGCACTTAACATCTAGCCTAAAAATCAACATCTTTAAAGCATCAAGATACATCCTTACAAACATATTGAGAGATCCCTCTCTAAGACTAGGAGGACTAGATCCTAGAACTCTAAAGCTTGGTTTGATGTTACCCTTGTCAATTCGTATCTCAATCAATCTAGAAAATTACGGGGAGCTAACAGGCGGTTTATTCAATGATAGCTTATGGTGGTGGTCTACTCTAGTCCTACTTGTATTTTGGGTAAGAATTCCTAAATAATTTCCACTAGTGCTTTGGATTTTTTGTTTAATGCGGTAGGCTTCAATGATTATCTCTTTACTCTACTGCTTTGATCAGGGAATTTTGTTTTGGCACTTTGTCCCAATGCTAGGTGTTTAGGTCTTAGATTCATTTTTTATTTTCTTTGGTTGGAGGCTTTGTTTTTTGTATGGGATCTGTGTGATTTTGAATTACCACCTTTCTTGGTATTTGATTGTGTAGTTTTCTTCTTAGGTTGGTATTACACTTTGATCCAATAATAGTTTTTAGGAAAATTTTAGGTTGGTTCCCTAGATTAGCTCATTTCGGTTGTTTCTTAATCTTCTTTTGACTAGGCTTAATAAGTGATTGAATTGTCTAACCCATTTTTTTGAGTGGCCTAGCCTAACCCATTAAGGAGTGGCTAGGCAACAAAGGGAGTTTTTGAATATGGACTAGAAATTCAAGAGTTACATAGAGTTATTTAAAGGCACAAGAAGTTCATAAAAAATAACAAAACATCAATTTTATTGGTGATCACCAAGGTTCATGAAAATGAACATCATTGTATATCATAGAAAAGAGACAAGACTAGTTCAATTTTACAAGCAGAATGTCCAATGCCAGGAAACATGGTTTGTAATCTCAACAAAGGCTATCACTTAATGTCACTTCCACTTACACCATTCAACTTGCAAAATATTTTTTTTTACTAAAACATAACACAACATACAATATACATTGTAATTCTATCATTCAAAACGATATAATGGTGATACCATCAGAATTGCATTGTAATAATCCACATGTATTATGACATATATCATCACATGGTTCATCATATATATATGCACGATGGTTTATTACATTGGAGATCCTAACATTACAAATATCCATCACATTTAAGGTACTTAAGGTCCTTATGGAAAATCAGATATTTTTTTTGGATTTCGGTGAAGGTTTGGAGTTGGCTTTGTTTATTGCTTTACCTGTCCTTTCGGTTGGAAATTCGAACCCTTCAGTGCTTTTCCAAAACCCTAAACTGGCAGCTACAAGCGGTAAGGGTTTACAAGTGGCTCCTCCACAACGCTTGATCTACGGCTCCATATCGGATGACTCAGATGTGTTATGGGTTATTTAGGGTAACCCCGAGCTTACCCCTTTGACGAAGCCTCATTCGGTTGTGGCGCCACTGGTAGCTCTGCAACTCCTCACTGTCGTGCCTTGCATTGTTTACTTACCACATTCATCCATGAGGTAATAGCATTGATTAATTTGTTTTTCATATGAAATAAATGATTGTGAGGCCTAGTACTAGTTACGGTTTTCATTTGCAGGTGAAGGTATTTTACTATTTCTCTGTCTAATTTCGTTTGTCATGTAGGGAACCCCTTTCCATCAGGTTATGAGAAAATAATTGGGACCTTTATAACATGCATTTTCTGGCCTTAGCCCCTCATGTAAAATTTTATCTCATCTACCCTTACTATCGGATAATCCGGTTGCCATATTTGTCACAACTCACTAGGTTTCTATTGATTTGTTTGGGAAAGGTGTGTGGGGTTATGGCACCCATCCAAGCACCAACATGCCTAGCCAGCTTCGAAAGTGGTTGTAGATACTACCCATCAAATCGTGGGAAGTTAAACTCTATGTTTCAGTTGTCACTCTTTCGAAGGGATGGTGTTTTGTATTGCCTCCGAGGGATGACGTCAACATCTGTGTGGAAGGTAATAGTCCGACCATGGAATTTGTTAAGGTTTAATTTTATCCTTCATGGGGATTTTTCCTTCCAAGGGTTTCTCCCGTGGTTAATTATTTACTACTCTTCTGTCGAGGACAAGAAGAGGAATTTTTAGTTATTGGTTTTGTCTTTGTGAACTGTTGAGAACCACATTATAATATTGAATGTAATTGTATATTTAAGGAACTCATTTTAGAACAGGGGTGTTTGTATCACTGAGGACATGTAGATTTAATTCCTCTCTTTATAATGTGATATTTTCTTGTTATTCAATTATAATCCTGTGTGTTTATGGATTGTGGTTCTCCTCTTACTTTCGAGGTTGCATGTTGTTGAGAGAAGATGTAGGACTCGCCTGTTAAGGGTTTTCCTCTTTGTACATGAGAATATATGTGTGTGTGTGTGTGTGTCTTGAAAAGCTTGTGTTTCACTATTTGTTTCTCTTGTGTTTTGCAGAATATGCATATTCGCTCATTTATACCTTATACATTCTATTTTCTCATGGTACTAATGTGATAGACAGGCCAATGGTTTTCTTATGTATCTATATTGTATATTTTTAGTATTGCGTTGCACAAATGATTGTTGTACAACAATTTATATATGGTTTTTCAGTTAACTGCATTTCCTTCGAGTTGAACGAATTTGTTAAGATGAATATTATTTGTCTTGGGTCTCTGTATGTATGTTTATCATGTATTAACTTAGATTAGGGCCAGGGGGCGGAGATATTTTCCCGATTCTCTACTGGGCTAGAGTCCAAACCCTTGACCTTGTTTCCATTAAGCTAGTCTGGAACAATCTATATAGAGGAGCAAAATTAATCGAACTCCTATGTCACACGATTGAACCATAATATTTCTTTTCTTAATTTAAACTTGACTTCTGTTATAAGTCTTTTCATATAAGGGTCTAAAGAAAGAAAATGTAGAAATTATACATGTTATGACATATATCAAGTGATAAATTACACAGTGTTGTCCACAAAGTACTGTAAGGAAAAGCACACTTAGATATGGTTGTAATAAAACTTATTTCAGTGTAACTCTTTATCTGTTTTCCTAGAAATAAATTTTAACTGAGTTCTTTCTTATCACTTGTAATAAAAAATATATCTATTTTTAAAAATGGTTATAGATTTACCCAATGCATTAATTTTCTTTTGAGTATACAATGCCTAGATACTTATCTCAAAAACTACTCAATTGATGATGATGATGCCCAACAGTGAGAGAGGCTATGACGTCCTCTACTCCCCCCATGCTCCTCACCAGAGTGTCTAGGTAGCAATTGTGTCAACAGAGTTATACTTCATGACTCCTATCCAGTCTACAACTCTCTAAATTTCAGAGTTCCACTCATCTCGACCAGCTCTTGACCATTCTATACAGCAGTCTCCTGCTTCCACAATTCACAGAACCCCCTCTCCTCACTGAGATCTTTCATTTATATCCAGAACAGAAGGTAACTGTCATCTTCCAACTGCCCCTCTAACCACTCTGGAATATTGGAATTTATTTACCAATCAGTTGTAATAATTTTGGACGCATAAATATTTATTCAAAAAAATGAAAATAAAATATAAAAACACATTCATTAAACATTGTTAATCATGTTTTTTGGTCTTATCCTTTAACAAAAATACATAATGTTGTGAGAGATAAAAGTAAATTAGATCAAAATCCGGGGACGTTACATCTCCCCCCCCCCCGCGAGGCGAACACCATCATCGGTATTCAATTCTCATCATATTATAGCTCTAGGTATGCCTTCCGCATAAAATCCTCATCTTCCCAGTTAGCCTCTTTGGGCCAAATTGCTTCCAATGCACTTTGACATGGAAGATGACTCATTTCTGCAACATTATTTCTCTCTACTCGACAATACGTCGGGGTTCTACTAGAAATTTGTCGTTCGGTTCGACCTGTGATAGCCAACATTTGATCCATTAGTTGCATATATATATCTCGTTATTTAAGACATTTTAACACTCACAATTTACCTGAACATTTTTCCAATGAATTATATGCTTGGGATCATGCACATATTGTTTCAGTAGGGACACATGAAACACATTGTGCACCCTGATGCGACTGGGTAAAGCCAACCAATAAGCTATTGGTCCTATCCTTTCCAAAACTTGGAAAGGTCCGCAGAACCGGGGAGATAATTTGTCGAAAGTAGTCCACCTTAGAGTACTTTTCCTTGGTTTAACTCTAACGTAAACATGATCTCCCACTTTGAACTCTCGATAAGTTCTCTTCCGGTCAACATATATTTTCTTCCTATCCTAGGCAGGTTTTAAATTCTGTCGAATCCTCTTTACTTCCCATTCCATGTCCTCCAACATCTCGGGTCTAAGCATTAACTTGGTTCTAGAACTACTCCAACTGATGGGTGTACTAGATTTCCTTCTGTATAATGCCTCAAAGGGACTCATTTTTAGAGACTCTTGGTACCCGTTGTTGTATGAAAACTCAACTAAATGTATGTAATATTCCCACTTCGTGGGCTACCGCAACACATACATTCTTAACTTGTCTTCCAGTACTTGATTCACCTACTCGGTCTGCCCATCCGTTTGTGGATGATAGGCGGTACTAAACTGGATTTGTGTACCTACACCAATGAAGATCGCCTTCCAGAAAGCTGAGGTAAACTTCACATCCTGTTCTGAGATAACAATTTTTGGAAAACTGTGTAATCTAAACACGTTTGTCATAAAAATGTCAGCAATATGCATTGTCTTGTAGTTGGACTGGACTGGTATAAAGTGGGATGCCTTACTTAGTCTATCCACCAATACCATTATCGAGTCATTATGCTTCCTTGTTCTTGGTAGACCAGTAATAAAGTCAATTGAAATGACTTCCCATTTCCACTCTAGTACAAGAATGAGTTGTAACAAACTAGTAGGGTTTTGGTGTTCCACCTTGACTTGATGACACTCTAAACACTTAGTTAAGTATTTGCTGATGTCTTTACACATTCTAGGCTAGAAGTAGACTTTCCTTATCATTGTCAACATCTTCTGATAGTCGCGATGGGTAGCATAATTTCTTTGATGGTATTCATCTAGAATTAGTACTCTTAATGCTACTTGATTCAGGATATAAATCCTACCTCGAAAGGTCAATAAATGCTCGCTATTCACCCCATAACTTGACTATTTCTCTTGGTTTTTTGCCTGTTGTGGTTGCTGCCATAGAAACTGGTATTCCAGATCTCTCTGTGCTGCATCTTTAACTTGTTCTTGAAATTTTAATTGCACTCGGTTAAAGTAAATCTCATAAATACAATGTACCCTTCTACTTAAGGCATCATCAACTCGGTTTTATTTACCTTTTACATGCTGAATTTCAAACTTGAATTCACTCAGGAATGCGTTCCACATTGTCTGGCGAGTATTCATATTAGATTTCTTAAAGTAGCTGGTCATATTGCTATGATCTGTTTTTAGTACAAACATTTTCCCCAATAGGTAGTGCCTCCATACCTTAAGTGCATGAACCACATATGTCAACTCTAAATCATAAGTGGAGTATCGATGTTCATGTTCTTTTAGCTTCCTTGATTTGTATACTATTACTTTTCCATCTTGAGTCTGTACTGCACCTACTCCCTCTTGACACGCGTCAGTACAGACCTCAAATTATTCATTTGGGTCAGCTGCCTTCAATACAGGGGCAGTAGTTAATAATTGCTTCAGTCATTCAAATATGTTTTGGCAATCACTGGTCCACTTGAAATTTCGTCCCTTCCATTATAAAGAAGTTATAGGAAATGTGATTCAGGAGAAGCCTTTTATAAAATGACGGTAATATCTGGCCAATCCCATGAAATAACATATATCTGCTACATTCCTAGGTACTGGCCACTCCATGATTGTCTTTATCTTTTCTAGATCCACTAATATTCTTCAGCTGAAATCACATGGTCTAGGTACTGTATATGCTCCTTATAGAAGTCACATTTGTTGAATTTCGCATAGATTTGATGGTTCCGCAACATCTTCTGCACAATGCGCAAATTTTCCTTATGTTCTTCCACAGTATTAGAATAGATTAATATATCATTAATAAAAATCAAAACAAACTTATCTAGGAATGGCTGAAAAATGCCATGCATTAGACTCATGAAATTTGCAGGTGCATTAGTTAATCCGAAAGGTAAGACCACGAACTCATAATGCCCATAGCGAGTTCGAAAGGTTGTCTTGTATATGTCCTCATCCTTTATTCTTATCTGATGATATCCAGACCTCAAATCTAGTTTGGAGAATAAATTTTCACCCTTCACTTGATCAAAGAGATCGTCTATCCGTGGTAATAGGTACTTGTTCTTAATGGTCAGCTTGTTAAGATGCATGTAATCTATACACATACGTAATGTACTGTCTTTTTTTTCACAAAGAGTATTGGTGCCCCCCAAGGGTACACACTAGGACAGATGCATTCCTTTTCTAACTGTTCCTGCAATTGCATCTTTAATTTAGTCAACTCTGGTACACTCATTTAATATGGGGCCCATGACACGTTTCCCACCCCCGGTATTAATTCTATCACAAAATCGATATCCCTTCTTGGAGGCAATCCTAGTATTTTTTCAAGAAATACATCAATAAATTCCTGAATCACCGGAATGTCCTCCAATACAGGGGTTTTATCTTTAGAGGTGGAAAATCCCACCTAAATAGCATAAATATGACTTCTTTTTCGGATACATTTACCCAATTAGGATGCAGTGATTGGCCGTAGCTGAAGGGGTTTATTAATTCCTTGAATTTCCTGGTGTGTCCCATAATCCGCCAAATAGCTTATAGTTTTCAGCTTACAGTCCACCAGGGACCAGTGCCCTTCTAACCAATCCATCCCCAGTAATAAGTCATAAGAACCTAAATGTATGATATTCAGATCTGTGTTTATATGTTGATTACCTATTTCTAAGGAACAATTTTTCAATTTGGCATCTACCCTCCTTTTTTCCCCAGTGGCTAGTTGTACCCGCCACGGGTTCTTGAATTTCTGAGTTTGTAAATTACATTTTTCAACTATCTTTGGGATGATATAACTTAAACTTGCACCAAGGTCAACCAAAATAGATATAGGTTGGGAAAAAATTACCTTCAAGTTCTATCATGGTCGGCTGGTAGTCTGATTTCCGATCTTCTAACGTTGCGTTGATCCTTGGTATGTTTCTAGCCACATCCCCAACAATGGACGCCTCTTGTAGATTAGCTACAATCTCACCTTAATTTCCCCAATGGGGAAAATTTTTATAGTAATGAGCTTAACCATAGCCCCAAAACTGCAATGGAGGTTTCTGAGCTTGACCATAGTCTGGTTTGCAAGAGGCTTCATTGGTTTTGTCTTATGTCTTCCACTTGGGTCTTAGCTGACTCCTTCGAGGTTGCTTATTTGACATAGTTTTTGCAGAATTTTTAAAATTACTTGGTCGATTATTCTTAAAACTTTGAGTACCCTTATGACCCTTCCTTGGCAGCTAACCTTTGTTGGAGTCTCCCTTTTTTTTCGACTGTTGATAGAAACTTTATGCTTTTCTTATCGTCTCATCCATGGTTTTTGGATTCACAAACTTCATTCTTTCTTTCATGTGAGTCGGTAAGCTACTCAATAATTGTTGTACCTTTGCTTCTCATCCCACGGATATGGTAAGTATCTTAATAAGGAATTAAATTTATTTATAAAATCGTCCATGGTCATTTGTCCTAATCTTAGATCATGGATTTCTCTCGATTTTTCATCGTAAATATGTTCTATTAAATACTTGTCTTTAAAGTACTACTGGAATTCATCCCAGGTCACATTCTAATATTCTATTCCTCGAACGTTCTTAACTTCTTCCCACCACAATGTGGCTTTTTCTCATAGTTGGTAGATGGCTAACCAGGCTTTAATTTTACTGGTGTACTCATAGACCTGGAAGTATTTATACATGTTAATCAGCCAGGCTTCTACCACCTCCTTAGGTACTTCGTCAAAGGTGGGATGTTTGATCTTTCTAAACTCTCCTTGTAACTCCACTTTTTGTTTCTTCATCTCCCGTTGATCATAAATATTTTCTGATTCTGCCTCAATATATGCTCTGCTTTTGTTATTTCGTTAAGTCTGACTTCCCTCAGGATTATCGTCAGCATGTTGTTGTCGCTCACTCTCATTTTGAGTGCCCCGTTCAGGACTGGGTTGAGCAGTGCGATGGTTTTGTCTATTGGAGAGACTCTTTAAAATTCTCTCATGCTCACGCATTAATATTTCATTAACACCTCTAACTTGTTCCTTCTCAGTTTGCAGTTGTTGGACAATGTCCAACAGTTGGTTGTTTGGCGTTGTTGTTCCTCCAACAACCTACTAGTCTGTTGATGCTGGTCCACACTTAATTGTATTCACATTTCTGGATTATTTTCCAGATTTGGTAGGGGGTTGCCTCCTCTTGTAGCATTGGGTATTTGGTTTCCAGATCCCCTCCTCATCACAACGGCTCCTCAGTATTCTTCCCTATTTAGCTGTCATTGTGCACAATTTTTAACACACTTTTTATTAATATTACCATGGTATTTTTCCATTTCAGTACCAGCGTTCTAACACAGCTCTGATACCACTTGTCCCTTCCACTTACACCATTCAACTTGCAAAATAATTTTTTTTTACTAAGACATAACACAACATACAATATAAATTCTAATTATATTATTCAAAACGTTATAATGGCAATACCATCAAAATTGCATGGCAACAATTTGCACGTATTATGACATATATCATCGCATGGTTCATCATATATATATGCATGATTGTTTATTACATTGGAGATTGAAAATTACACCTGAAATTTCAAATTTCCATCACATTTAAGGTACTTAAGGTCCTTATGGAAAATCATATTTTTTTGGGATTTTGACGAAGGTTTCGAGTTGGTTCTATTTATTTCTTTACATGTCCTTCCGGTTGGAAATTCGAACCCTTCAATGCTTTTCTAAAACCCTAAACTGACAGCTGCCAATGGTAAGCGTTTATAGGTGGCTCCTCCACATCACTTGATCTTCGGCTCCAAATCAGACGACTTAAATGTGTTATGGGTTAGTTATGGTAACCCCGACCCTACCCCTTCGATGAACCATCATTTAGTTATGGCACCATTGTTATCTCAGCAGCTCCTCATTGTCATGTCTTGCAGCGTTTACTTACCACATTCATCCAAGAGGTAATAGCACTAATTAATTTTTTTTCATATGAAATAAAGGATTGTGAGGCCGATTACTCGTTACGGTTTTCATTTGTAGGTGAAGGTCTTTTACTATTTCTCTGTATAAATATGTTTTTCTTGCAGGGAGCCCCTTTCCACCAGGTTATGGGCAAACAACTAGGAGATTTACAACATGCCTTTTCTAGCCTTAGCCCCTCATGTAAACTTATATTCTGTCTACCCTTACTATCAGATAATCCAAATGCCATATTTGTCACAGCTCGAACTAGGTTTCTGTTGATTCGTTTTGGCAAGGTGCGTGGGGTTATGTCACCCATCCGAGCACTAGCATGCCTGGCCAACTTCGAAAGTGGTTGCAGAGACTACCCATCAAACCTTGGTAAGTTAAACTCTGCATTTCACTTGTCACTCTTTCAAAGGGATGGTGTTTTGCATTGCCTCTAAGGGACGCCGCCAACATCTTTGTGGCAAGTAACAGTCCGACCATGGAATTTGTTAAGGTTTAATGTTATCTTTCATGGGGATTCATCCTTCCAAGGTTTTCTCCCATAGTTAATTATTTACTACTCTTATGTTGAGGACGAGAAGAGGGTTTTTCAATTATTGGTATTGTCTTTGTGAACTGTTGAGAACCGCATTATAATATTGAATGTAATTATATATTTACAGAACTTGTTTTCGAACACGGGTGTTTGTATCACGAGGAATTGCAGATATAATTCCTTTGTTTATAATGTGATCTTTGTTAGGCCACTAAATTGTCATTCTTATTACCATTTCTTAACACATATTTCATCCATTCCTACCATTCTTTTATCACATTATTAATCGTAATTTATCATTTAATACCATTTTATAATTATTTACACTCTTATGGATAAGTAATATTTCTTCTCCTTTATTTTTAATAAATTGAATATTATTATGAATTGTTTTGTAAATGATGGTTTATTTAACGAATTTTTTATAACTCAGGATTTTAGCATCCAATATCTCTTTCAGATTGCAAATCCGATCTTCATTTCATAATTAAATATTCCAACTTAGAAATTCACTGGAATAACAAGTGACAGTTTTGTGTTGGACATTTCAAGCAAACGAAGAAGAATATTAAAAATCTGAGACATGGGTTTTGTGCAGAACGGACCAAATTAGTTTTTCTATGAGTAGGTAGTTTTCCAAAATTTGGTCTTCATTGGGCGAAACACAAGGTTATTCGAAGGACTTATTCGTAGATTTTATGTTGTGGCCGTTTTCCAAATTTCCTCAATTGCAATAATTAGATTCGACTTGTTACAGCTGAATCATGGTGGAAAGATCTCTAAGATTTTGTATTCAGTTGGTTGGAAATTTTCCTTTTGTATCTTGTATATTTAAAGGACACAAATCAGAGAGAGGGGGGAAGGGGATATCATCATCTTGACTCTGTAACTTTCAATCATCATAATACATAAATATTGTGTTGTTGTTACATGCGTTATCTTATTTAGTTTCTGATAAGTTCTTTCTCTTCCTATGCCCTGCTAGGGAGGAAGGGCCCTCCTCTTTAGCAGGGATTGCAGTGGTTAAGGTGTATATATATATATATATATATATATATATTTCTTATTTTCGTTATGTATCAGTGGAAGTGTTGTTACTATTGTTTTAGTTGTGAATAGATCTGCTTCAATTCCAATGTTTTATATGTTGTTACACATATGAGATCAGAGATACCAACTGGGTAATTGATGTGTGGCGCGCTAGGACAGATTAATTAAGGTGTGATTACAGTCTTGTAGATCATTTTATTTCTGCATGAGTGATTTCCTTCCAACATTTACTTCAGCAACGATTTCCTTTATTTTGATTTTCTTTTGGTTGGGTGTATTGGCATAGACAATGCAACTATCATTGAAATAAAAGACGTCCCTGGATTGATGATTTATGTGTACTGTTTTAGTCATTTAATAGTGATTAATACAACCCAACATTTTGGCGCCATTGCTGGGGAATGGAAATGACGATTCAATCAACCAGAGTTGTTTCTTAGAAGATAAAGTGTACCCAGTCTGCAATTGCCAGGCAGTAAGGCGAGAGGTAAGAACCTGCACAGTGCTCTAACGAACTTGAGCGGGCTCACCAATACTACACTAAGGCACTTAGAGGTGAAATTTCCGTGTGTTTTTTTAGTGTGTCTCCAGCGACACAATTGTCGGGCAGTAAGATAAGAGGTAAGAACCTGCACAATGCTCTAACGAACTTGAGTGGACTCACCAATGTCTTGCTGGGACACTTAGAAGTGTGAATTTTTGGGTGTTTTTTTTAGTGTGTCTCCAGCGACACAATTACCAGGAAGTAAGACGAGAGGTAAGAACCTGCACAGTGCTCTAACGAACTTCAGCGGGCTCACCAATGTCTTGCTGGGAGACTTAGAAGTGTGAATTTTTGGTCATTTTTTTAGTGTGTCTCTAGCGACACAATTGTCGGGCGGTAAGACGAGAGGTAAGAACCTGCGCATCGCTCTAATGAACTTGAGCGGGATCACCAATGTCTTTCTAGGACACTTAGAAGTGTGAATTTTTGGGTGTTTCTTTAGGGTGTCTTCAATTATACAGTTGCTGGGCGGTAAGACGAGAGGTAAGAAACTTTGCATCGCTCTAACAAACTTGAGCGGGCTCACTGCTGTAGAAACTGAAGCACTTGTAGGATGAATTGATACACATAGGGTCCATGTGTGCTAGTAGGACGATAGAACAATCCACAAATACCCCCCCACTCTAAAGCCCCCAAAATTCATGGGATGAGGTCAAGGAACAAAGTATCAACACAATCTGGAATCCAGTCGAAGAACTTCACGATATAAAAACTATAGGAAATAAAGACTATATTGAAGACTGGTTTCACTCTGTTGTTTTCTCGCAACATCACTCCATACTTCAGCAATTCGTGGCACCATCCTTAACAAGGAAGTTGGTCTCGCATACCCTAGTAATTATTAGTATACATCTTTCAATTAGGAGTATGTGCATAATTGAAGCCTTATTTCGAAAATGGCTTCGTTGGAGGTACTCCTACATGTAAGTATATTTTATTTTTCAAGGTAGAGTAGTGTAGTGTAGAAAATAGAATAAATGAAGAAATAAATAAATAAATTTCTTTATATGTAAAAATAGTTGCTTTTGTTGCAACATGCTGTGAAATTTGACATCGGTGATTAATATTCGAATTTATTTATGTATGTAGATGTGTTATATTGGAAAATAAAATTTCTACGAACACTCATTCATTTTGATCACCTTCTTGGAAAAATTCCTTGATTATCATATCTTATGGCTTGTGGGCTTGATGAAAATTCTGGAAAAACAATTGGGACAGTCATGTTTTGAGGGACCAAATGGCATATTTTCAAAAAAAAATTCTATCCTACATAGCCCTTTATTTCTACTTTCTAACCCAATTTGAATCACTCTATTTAGATTTGAAACGAAAAATTTATGACCAAAACAATGATAGGATGTCTAGTAGGCAGCTCATGAACATAGTTGGAACAACCCGTTTTTGGAAGCCTAAATGACTAGATTATGGAAATCCGTTTCTATGGGATATTCCCCTATGAATCTAGTTTACAATGCAACTTGTATCACTTTATTTATATATTTTATGAGAAATTTATGACCACAATATTGATTGTTTATCGTAAATCAGCACTCTTGAAACTCTATTTTCCTGGCTGTTCACTAGCGTATTTGACCCATCAATTCTTATTTCCTTAAAAACTTGTTACTATTGGGGATAGATACATGAATATAATTAAATCTCCAATTTGAATCAGTTCAATCCGTCATCAAATGGAAAAGTTATGCTTAAATTATCAACTGTTGGTCTGAGATAGAAAATAAAAAATGACTATGTTATGCAAGTTGTTCTAAGAAAATTTAACATAACATTACATGGAATTTTTTAAAAATGTTTCTATTGGAGACATATCGCTGAATTCACTTTCATTTGGCTTTGGAATCACTCAAATCGGACGAAAAACAAATAACTTGTGATTGAAGCATTGCTGGTTAGTATGGTTGGCCACCATTCTACTGCGGGTAATAAATTAATTTTTCTTTGTTTTTATTTTTGTGGATTTGTTTTACAGAGTAACTAATTGTTATTTTATTTGCATATGTCTTGAATGAGGAGAGCCCGCACATCTGTCTTCTTCCATGATTTTATGTTTTATTGTAGGTAGATGCTCTTTTTTGCAAGTCCCAAGAGAATAAATGAGGTTAATTTATGAACAAGTGATTTTTGAAGACAATGATAATGAAATGAGAACATTTTCAAAGACATTTCCTCACACAGAGAAAACAACATGAATATTTTTCATCACTTAAAGGATTTATAACATGAGAAATGAGCAATTGATTTCCATTTGAAGATCGAATTCATTTCCGAAAAAAATAAATAAATAAATAAATAAATTTCATTCATTCACCATTCACGAACAACATTGTTGCAACAAAAATCATAACCATTGTAACTTAAGTTACTTATTTATTTATTGGTTTTCAATAAAGAATTGTTTATTTTTTGATTTATCTTATGTTTTTAAGCTTCAGGTATTGTTTACTTCAAGGTCACATTTTTGTTTTGTTCTCAAAATAAAATAAGTGAGTTCTTAATTTTCATGATGTTGTTACTCTAGAAATTTTTTCTAAGTGTTGGATATTGTTACACCATCAATGTTGTTACTCCATTACTGCTATGACTCTGTCACTGCTGTTACACCATCAGTTTTGTTACTCCGTCACTGCTAGTACATTGTCAGTGTTGTTACTCCATTGTTGATGTGACTCTGTCAGTGTTGTTACACCGTCAATGTTGTTACTCCATTGTTGTTGTGACTCTGTCACCGCTGTTACACCATCATTGTTGTTACACCGTCAGTTTTGTTACTTCGTCACTGTTGTTACAGCGTCAATGCTATTACTCCATTACTGATGTGACTTTTTCATGTTGTTATACCATCAGTATTGTTACACCGTCAGTGACGTTACTTCGTCATTGCTGTTACACCATCATTGTTGTTATACCGTCACTATTGTTACTCTGTCACTGCTGTTACTCCATCACTGCTATTACTCCTCCGGTGTTGTTACTTTGAGAATTTTTCTAGTATCTGGTGTTATTACTCCATGGTGATATTTTTCTAAGTACCTGGTGTTGTTACTCCTCTAGTGTTGTTACTCCACCAAGGTAAGTTGTCAGGTACGTCCTCAACCGACTCCATGGATTTCATTGGTATTTTACTTATGACACGACCAACTATGACTGATGACAGAAATACTTTAGTTTGTGGGAGGTCTTATATTTAGTAATGAGGATGATTATTATGGTAAGTCTTATCAGGAATGATTCACACTTAATTCCTCATTATTTTGTAAAGTGACTAATCCTCCTTCATGTCACCTCCTAACATCGTTCTTTTTTCCCTTCCCCTGTTATTACCTAAGTCATTGTTGTTGTTACCACAACACAACTATTGTTGTTGGCCAATTTTCACGTTGAATTCAACATATGAAGGTCTTTTTGATTTGTTTTTCTCTTTGGTGAATGAGAAATACTTTTAATGGTCTAGGCCCTCTTTAACATAATGATTGGGTAGTCAATTTATCTTTGTTTATCTATAAAATAATATTATTTTTAAGGAAAAATTATGCAAAGATGATTTCATCGTGCCAACTTTCAACTTTCCTAATGGGTCAAGTCCTTGATCTTGTAGAATTTATAATGATGACCACAAAATTGTATTTAAATCTTTTCGCCATTATCTAATGAATTGCTCTTCAACCCCAATATCAGCAATGAAAAATATATTTATCAGTAGTCATTTGAAGGTTACTAGTTTTTGAGAAGCAAAACAATAAAAGTTGAAAATATTTACTATACAACTTTTTACGCCATCCCTAACTCTTAAGGAGTTGACCTGCCACCCCATCTATTAAGTAATATTTTATTGATTAACAATAACCATAGTTGAATTTTAAACATGAATAGTCAACTAGAGGATAGGAGGTCTCATCACGAGCCGACCTACCATGATCATAGGTCCTAATAAAGTGACATTACCACTGTTGGTCACCAAGCCACAGTAATGGCCTTCAGTCATTAAACTGAAGGACAAGAGGTCTCATCATGAGCCGAATTTTTCACTTTTGTTAGCTCCTGTGAATGGCATTGTTATTAACTGGTTACCACACCAAAATAATGATCTTCAGTTGACATCTAAGTAAATTGAAAGGATTTTTGTAACTATGTACTTATTTCTAATAGATGGGACACTGGCATCTCGATTGGTTAAAAAGGCATCCCTGTCGAGGCTATGGATGCCTGTTGGCAACAATGGCTATGCCTATGGTATAGAATTTAATTTAATACTATAATCTACTTGGTTACCTTGTTTTCTCAAAGCCAATTTCTGATAAACTTGATTGTTGCATATACAAGGTTTTCCATAACTCATGGTTCATAGGGTAATATTTAATCGATTCTTAGATGATGGTGGTTATGGTTTTTATCTATTATTGAGTTATACATATTTACTTTACATGTTAGGGATGAAACCTTTAGGATATTTGATATTTGACATTTTGTATCATCTAATATATCATTCCTTTATTCTACGAGTATCATATATTTAACCAAAGATGGTTTCTTTGCCCAATCAGTCACCATTTATTCATAACTTAACAAAACCACTACTACTTTGAGGTAGAATAAAGAGGCCTAATTATGATTTTGAATCCCAGTTAATTGGATAGACCTTGAGAAGCATAATTTTTGTGTTGATAACAACCAAAGCTTATGGGTATAGGGAATGCATCTTTTCTCTTCTTATCCATCATTATCCCATGCCATTCACAATATGATTATGTCACTTTTATATGTAATGAGATAATTGAGGTGATGAATTACTGATTAAGGATACTCATGAGATGCTTTATAGATGACAGAGAAACTAATCAGTTTGGTGGAAGGAAACATTGCTACACTTCCTGATTACTTTTTTTCAGCTTGCATGGCTTCCACCTTCCGCATCACTTTCAGCATCATCTCAACGTACATCAGCTTCAACAAATGTCAATCCATAAATGTCATTCCACATTTTTACGGAGGTAAAACAACATAATTTTTTTATTTATTAAAAGTTTAGGAGAATGTCATGAAAAACCATTGAGCATCATTCACCAATATTTTTGAACCATTATTTCCCCTTCTTTACCACTTCCCATTTTTCAGAGACACAAAATCTTTCAGTTTGCGAGAGTGTTACTTTCATTATCATGAACATGCCATTAATATTCTTTACCATCCATCAATCTCCTTATTCATTCTCAAAATGTCTCTTATTTTATGTTCTTATACACCAAGCAAAGATCTCAACAATGATCATAGCAACCACCTCAACTTGTTTTCTAGTATAGCATGAGGACATGCTAATTTTTTGGTTTGGGGGAGAAAGAGTTGCTATGTTTCAAGAAAAACCAATTTTACCTACAACCATTTTGCTGATATATTGAATTTTTTTTTTCATTGCATCTTATAAATTTGATTTTTGGATTCAAGAAGCATTGATATAGTAAAAAATTTCTTACAATATTTCAGCAAAATATGGTTTGTAATTTTTGAGAAAATGGTTAATGAAGTTTGTTCTTACTTGTATCATATTTTGTTGCAACTTCATATACATCTGATTGAAAATGAAAATTGTTATAACTCCATTAATTGAACATCTATTATTTTAAGGAATCATTTAGGGAATAACCATTTTCTTCCATCAATATCATGAGTTGAGGTGCGCATCTTGATTATTTGAAATAGAGCTTGGCTAATACAGAGGCATTGGGTTGCATGAGGACATGCAACATGTTCATTTTGGGGGAGATGTTGGGCCGCTATATTGTCATTCTTATTACCATTTCTTAACATATATTTTATCCATTCCTACCATTCTTTTATCACGTTATTTATCATAATTTATCATTTAATCCCATTTTATAATTATTTATGCTCTTATGGATAAGTAATATTTATTCTCCTTTATTTTAATTAAATTGAATATTATTATGAATTATTTTTTAAATGATGGTTTATTTAATGAATTTTTTATAACTCATGATTTTAGCCTCCAAGATCTCTTTCAGATTGCAAATCCAATCTTCAGTTCATAATTAAATATTCCAACTCAGAAATTCGCTAGAATAGCAAGTGACAGCTTTGTGTTGGACATTTCAGGCAAACGAAGAAGAATATTGAAAATTCGAGACATGGGTTTTGTGCAGAACAGACCAAATTAGTTTTTTCATGAGCAGTTTTCCAAAATTCGGTCTTCATTGAGAGAAACACAAGGTTCTTTGAAGGATATATTCAAAGATTTTCTGTTGTGGTCGTTTTCCAAATTTCTCAATTGCAATAATCAGATTTGACTTGTTACAGCTGAATCATGGTGGAAAGATCTCTTAGATTTTGGAATAAGTTGGTTGGAAATTTCCCTTTTGTATCTTGTATATTTAAAGGACACAAATCAGAGAGAGGGAGGGGAAGGGGAGATCATCATCTTGACTCTGTAACTTTCAAACATCATAATACAGAAATATTGTGTTGTTGTTACATGTGTTATCTAATTTCGTTTACGTTAAGTTCTTTCTCTTCCTGCGCCCTACTAGGGAGGAAGGGCCCTCCTCTTTAGCATGGATTGCAGCAGTTAAGGTAGATGTGTATATATCTATTTCTTATTTTCTCTATGTATCACTGGAAGTGTTGTTGATGTTTTTTTAGCTATGAATAGATCTGCTTCAATTCCAATGTTTTATATGATGTTACACATATGAGATCAGAGATACCAGCTGGGTAATTGTTGTGTGGTGCGCTAGGAAATATTAAATTGAGGTGTGATTACAGTATTGTAGATCATTTTATTTCCGCATGAGTGATTTCCTTCCAGCATTTACTTTAGCAATGATTCCTTTATTTTGATTTGATTTTGGTTGGGTGTATCGGCACAGAAAGTGCAGTTGTCATTGAAATAAAATGTCCCTGGATTGATAATTTATGTGTACTATTTTAGTCATTTAATAGTGATTAATACAGCCCAACAATCTTTGCTTGTTATTCAATGATAATCCTATGTGTTTATGGATTGTGGTTTTCCTCTTACTTTTGGGCTTGCATGTTGTTGAGAGAAGATGTAGTACCACCCGTTAAGGGTTTCCTATTTGTACAAGAGTAGATAGCATATATATATATATCGGAAAGCTTGTGTTTCACTGTTTGTTTCTCTTGTGTTTTGCGGAATATGCATAATTTCTAATTTATACTTGATACATTCTATTTTCTCATGGTACTAATGTGATAGACAGACCAACGGTTGTCCTGTAGTTAGATGGGACACTCTTGTCCCCATTTTTAAATATAGGTACATTAAGTCTTTGTGTCTGAAGTCGACGAAAGCCATGCGTTACAACCAAATTGTGAAGCTTGTGGAGATAAGGGATGAGGATATATCTTCCCATTTTAAGGATCTCAGCATGGTATCCTTCAATATCTTTAGCTTTCCTATCAGCGAGCTTATCAATACCAAACTCACTGTTGTCAAGAGAGAATGCATCCTCCTTAATTGGAGTGATTAAGGTGGTGCCCATAGTTTCCGAAGAGTCATACAACTTCTTAAGGTACTTGTCACAGTTTTCTAAGGGGATAGAATGGTTATCTTTGGTTTTATAGACAAGAACAGTCCGCCAAAAAATTTTGGGCGTGACTTTAGAAAGGTGGTGAAGATCATCCTGTCTTTTATTAATACATGATATTTTCTTCCTCTTGATCATATTTTTGTATATATTTATATTCTACAGCTTAATGATTTCATTAGAAGCGTCTCTGATCGCTTTCCTGGCAATTTTGCAATAATTTTCATACCATGGATTGGAAGTTATATTAGACTTCTTAAACGAAATATCATTAGAAAACTTGATAATGGTGTTGGAAAGGATAGTAGTCAAATGTTAATAAATTTGATCAATGTTATTATTATAATTCATGGGGCCTAAATCCCTCTCTAAATCCCTTAAGAAGAGGTCAGTTTTACTTCTATCGAAGCGAATGTGTCTTTTTCTTTCATTGGTCTCCTGCATGTGGGTGGTATGCATAGAAATATTGAGGGATAGAGACAGAGGTCTGTGGTCAGAGTCAGGCTCGAATCCATTAAGAAGCTCAAATTTTGTAATATGGCTGAGGACGAGGATGTCAGAAATTACATAATCAATGACACTGCTACCCAGCGCATGGAAACATGTCATCTGACTAGAGAGGGGCCACTTGTTAATACCATTACAAATAATTAGGTCCTACGAACTAAAAATTTTGAGCACCACAATGCCGAATAAGTTCTCGGTAATGTCTTCATATTTTCTCTTGAATTTTTTAGCTAAGTTACTATTTTCATCAAGCCACAAGGGGTTGGGGTTAGAGTTGTTGCTTAATGTAATGGCTTGGTTAGTAGCAGTTCTAGCATTAAAGTCTCTTAGTAAAAGGATATTACCATAATTTCTCAGGTTGAAGATGTCTTTTTCTAAAGAATTGAAAGGACAATTCTTATCCAAGTTGTTCTTCTTATAGGATGTAGAGTTGATAGGAGTGAAATATCAGATTGCAAGAAAGATCCTATTGGTGGTAGAATCAGAGATTTCGATCCAAATGTATTGATTGAAGGGGTCGATTTTATGAAGTAAGTTGTGAGAGGGAAACGTGTTCCTTATATAGCAGGCTATACCACCAAAACCCCTCCGAGAGTATTTCTTATTCCATCCAGACCAAAGAGTGAAACCGTTGAGGTGAGGGACCCTAGATTCATCATGCTTCCATGTTTCAACTAACAGAATAAGGTCAATATCACTCGGGATCCAACTTAACTTATGACCTTTACAACGTGGAAAGCCACGGCAGTTCCAGAAGAGGATCTGGAGTGATGAAATTCCCTATTTATCACTTGTGCTTGAGACTCCATATCTAATAATAGCTTTCATATTCCTAATGATTTTCCATTTCCCGATGTTTCTTGCATCCTTGACCTTTTGGACTTCTTCCTTAAGTTCAGCTTGGGCTTCTGGAATGAGATCTTAATTTATAAAGATTCTTGTTCCTTTCAGGCTTGGGGATTTCCTGAGTATATCTCGTTTATGTTCATGACAACTGACCTTGACACGGATGAGTATGTTTTTATGCTCAAGTATCTTTCCGACCCTTATTGCTTCCATGAGATAGGTTGTTTCAATTTTAGATTTTGTTTTTAATTGTTCTTTAACCATTTCTAATTTGTTTTCATTTTTGTGTTCTTCTATACAAGCAACTATAAGATTTAAGGCTCGTTTGTCACGCTCATGGTCGAGAACAATTAATTTATTAATTTCTTCTTTGATGGGTTTAATATCTAAGTTATTTTCTGTGTTGTTTAGAGTTGAGTTATTATGTAGTTGTTCATTTCGATTTTTAATCTCACTTTTCAAGGTGTCATTTTCTTCGACCATTGTTTGTTTACTATGTTCTATTTCTTGAATTTTACCTTTCATTTCTTGGAGTTCAATTTCGAGTGTGGTTATTTTATTTTCTAATGATTTGTGGTTGTTATCAAGCATTGTGGTTAGTTCTAGTTTAAAATGATTTTATCTTTCTTCTCTTCGTCTTTCTAAAGACTCAATGTACTCATAGATACTATCTAATGTAATTTTACTTGGTCTGCCTTTGCTAGAGGGGGGCTTAGAAATATGAGGGGAAGTATTCATAGTGTAATAAAACAAAACTTAACATGAGGAGGGTAAATGAGAACGTGTACACCTGTAAAGCAGAACCAATGTGAGGTTGTCACCGTGCCTTGGAGACTGAGTCTTTGGCAGATATAGATCTTGCTCAATGCAGATATGAACCACCACCGAGATACAAATCACCGCAGAGATCAATGTGATAAATAACTATGGCCAATGTTATATCCCTTGCCTAGAAGTTGTATCCTTGGCTCTTGCTTCTTCTATGAATTTGTGCTGCTACCGGATGGCCAATCCCTGTATAATTTGCACCGAGATCGCAGAGATCAAAATAGATAGGTGAAGGGTTCACTTCTGTCTGGCTTAAAGAACACAGAAAGACCGAAATTAGCTGCCTTCAAAGTTGAATTTGTGACACGTCTAGACACTTCAACATTAGGGGAATGTTGAGGTCTAAAATGGGCCTCCTAAGAAAAATGTACAACCAAAATAAACTTTATAAGAACCAATAGGGTTGAAGATGATGATGTCAACCATAGGGGATGATTCACCATTTTGTAAGTCAAAGGGTAAAAATACTAAAAAATAATAAAATAATAAAACTACTTTTTCAACTCTTATTTTCAACTTATCTCCCAAATTTTTTACTCAAATTTCGAGCGAGAGGACTCATTTGAAGTAAAATTTAATTCCTCATCCAAAAATCACTCATGTTGCATATTTTTAATGGACCCTACTACACAAAAAATGAGAAATACATGAAAAATGTGATTGCAATCACATTTTTCATGTATTTCTCATTTTTCGTGTAGTAGGATCCATCAAAAGTATGCGACATGGGTACTCTTTGGATGAGTAATTAAATTTTGCATCCAACAAGTACTCCCACTCGAAATTTGAGTAAACACATTGGGAGATAAGTTGAAAATACAAGTTGAAAAAGTAGTTTTTTCTTTTTTCCCTCTAAAATTTGATGATGTAATCAAATATTATTTTATTATTTCCATTATTATTTTATAATTTCCTTAGGAGGCCCATTTTAGACCTCAAAATTCCCCTACTGAATAATGTGTGTAACAATAGCCACAGCACACTCTCTGTAATTCGGCCCTCTAGCAACGATCTTGTCAAAGAGCGGTCCTGTGAAACCCGTGGTGCTCTGGTGGGATTAAAGTCATGCCAGATATTTAGAAGTTACTTCAAGTTTGACCACCTTCATAACCTCTACACAGAGCTCAAATAACAGAAGACCTCCATAACTATAACATGACTAACTCAACTTAAAAATGAAAATAGAAAACAAACAGATTGACGAGGTTGTTGCAGAGTCTGCAAACCGATACCACAGAGACTTGCCCTATGATTGGCACCCAGACCGCAAAGACATTCCCTTTGCAATTTGAAGCGACTGACATCAGGTTGAAGAAATGTGATATGTATATTCGTTGCGAAGTCTGCAAACCAAGACCATAGAGACTTTCCCTATGATTGGCACCCAGACCGCAAAGACTTACCCTTTGCAATTTGAAGCGACTTCATAAATCAGATTGAAGAAATGTGATATGTATATTCGTTGTAGAGTCTGCAAACTGAGACCTCAGAGACTTACCCTACGATTGGCACCCAGACCACAAAGACTCTTATCAAATTATTATTCGGAGGTTCACGATGCAACAAGTTCATGATAGCTTTTGCATGAATGGATGGATGGTAAACTAGATAAAATTTAAACTTTTATTATAAATTATATTCCCAAGAGGATGGGTAAAATGTCGAGTTTTATTATAAATCCTATCTCCAAAGGGATTAAGAGAGAAACGTGTAACTTCCCCAAATTTGAGAAAGAGAACTTAAATTTGACTCATAACCACTTGAACTCACCCTCAAACCTTAAAACTAATACAAATATCTATTTTTATATATAAAAGAGACCTCAAAACTAATAAAAATATCAATCTAACAAAGAAAAATCAATATTTATATTCAATTAAAAAAAATATTATATAAAAAAATACATAATTATTTACTTGAATTTTCCAAATTATATATTATAAGAAAAATAAAACTATTTCAAACGATCTAAAAAATTATATTCTAAAAAAAATGATTAGTTATTTGATCATTAATTTTAAAATTTTGATTAATTAAAATATTTAATAAATTTAATTTTATTATTTTTATAGATGTGTTTATTTTGGAATATAATTTTCAAAATTTCAATTTAATTATCAATAGTTATTAGATGAATGGTTTTATTAACTAGTGCACACAACTACCGCACTGTGAAAACTATATGCTAGCATCCACTAGATGAAAGCTAAGCAATTGAAAGAGTTGGACAAAATGGAGAAATTGGACATAAAATGAGTTACCCAACATTGTTTGTCCCACTAGGCTTGAATCTACTTCAAAACAAGGACAAGTTGTTGCGTGTAGCCACCCTCCCTTGCTTGAGCTTCCACCGTAGTTGCCACCATCGTCCCAAAGGTCACCTCCTCAGATGTCATTGTCCTACTCCTCACATAAATGTTTGTCACTCGATGCATGCATTGGAGCTTAAGGTCCCTAGGGTCAATACCTCCTTATACTACCATTCACACAGAGCCATTGTCATGGGAATAAGGCATCTTTTGAACCAGAGCTGAACCACAAGACTTGTCGCACAACATTGGGTCGTGACAATCAGGGTCGAGCTCCACAAAGCATGCATTGTGGGGGTATTTCCCCACATGCGACAAAGGAATGTCGCAAGCACATTAGATAAATGCAGAGTTGAGATTACCGAGTCGAGAGTGCTCATACAGAGAATATGCTACCATATTATTTTGAAGGGAATGAATATTTGTTAACATGTGTGAATGCATGGGGTGGGATGGCCTCCCCACCCTCGTTAAATTCGATAGAGGCAACATAGTGGTAAGATTCCTCTCCACTCCAATAACATGAATTACAACACCTCGAGAAATTCTTTTTAATAATAATAAGAATGATAATAATTTTAAATAAAATTATAATTTTGTTACTTTTTATAATTTTTGCTTACACTAATTTATATGATTTTTAAAATTTTAATAATATAAAATATAATAAATATGTTGATACTTACTATAATTTGATATTTATCCATATTTATCTATTACATTATTTCAATAATATAATAATATAAAAAAAAAAATCAAATTTAAATATAAATATAAATCTCAATATCGAGATACAAATTTTTATATTGGTAGATGATGTGTGGATTGAGCTTGGAGCTCACACCATTCTTAAGTT
This sequence comes from Pinus albicaulis, assembly GCA_034641835.2. Taxonomy (NCBI): domain Eukaryota; kingdom Viridiplantae; phylum Streptophyta; class Pinopsida; order Pinales; family Pinaceae; genus Pinus; species Pinus albicaulis. The sequence goes on along the minus strand of CM076584.1, from coordinate 430,368,012 downwards.
CTCATGTATAAAAATTCATACATAGATAGCCTTTGATTATTCCACTCTACCATTATAATTTAATAATTTTTCATTTATAAAATTGGGTTTTAATTAATATTTATATTTTAGAACAATTAAATTTATAAAATAATATTTATGTATTATTTATATTGTATTATAGATTAATTAATTATATATATATATATATATATATATTTATTTATTTATTTATTTGTTTTTATAAATTTTATCATAAAAATAATTACAAAATTTATTATTATTATTATATAAATATAATGCAATACATATGTTTATAAAAAATAAAAAATAAAAAAAATCAAAAGGGAAATGGCAAGTGTTTCCTCTTTCTCATAATAAAAATAGGTTTATATTAGTTTATATTAAATTTATTATGATAATGATGATGATGGTTACCATCAATTAAGACCAATGAGGTCGATCGGACCTTAAGAAGGGAGAAAGAATCTAAGTTTGATTCTTCATAATCTTGTTTCTATGGTCAAAGAGAAGGGAAATAAGTTCTCCAAGATCACTATATGTAGGTTGGCTTAAAAGGTCAAGAAGATTGGAAGTGTGGCAGATGGTAGGGAATTGAGAGCGAATGTGAGTAAGAGTAGGGCAGTCTAAGAGAGAGTGTTTTTCATCTTCTACATGCTTAGAATCATAAATCTGACAAATTCTATCGTTCCAAGGGGTCTTGGGAATAGACCACTGCTCGGTCTCACTCTAAAGTTCATGGGAATTAGTTTTTAGCTTAGCAATGTTCATTTTTTTCTTATTGTTGGACAACGCATAGAGATAATTCTGATTATCAAGGGTGGGGTTGATCGCTTCCTTGTAGTATCTTAGCTTCCTTTTACCCTCTAGCTCCTGATCCTCCCATAGCTTGTCCTTAAACTTGGAGGTAATAGTATTTTTTATATTATCTTTGCTTCCCATACTGAGCTCCTCCTTAATTCCCCAATGGTTGAGCCAGGACTGGGCATCCTTATGCCACTCGCACTTGAGGCAAAGGTGAGGGTTTTGACTACGTTTAGAATCAGTTTTAGGGAGCCTTTTTGGTTCCATGTTATCAAGCTTCTTCTTATACATCAGATATCTAAACATAGTTGTACTTTCAATGAGGCACAAACTAGATTGAATCAAAAGGATAGGATAGGGAGTATTTCCCTTGATCTTAAAGTTGCAGGTTATGAATTGCTTTTAAATCATCTCAATCTTCCTCCATAACTCTCTAACACTGTAACCTCAAACTTCAAATATGTATAAAACAACAAGAGTGACAAAAGTCTCAAAGAAAAACCTCTTAATAATTAATTAATAATATAAAATATTTAATATTTATTAATTTATAATTAATTGTTTAATTTAAAATGAAATAAACTATTAAAAATTTAATAATATAAAATTTAATAACTTGAATTATTTAAAATATATATTAATTCAATATTTAATAATATATTTATAATTATATTCATCATATCAATTAAAAGGAAAAAATACCAATAATTATAATTACACTTTTAATCCTATCTATTATTTCAATATTTAATAATATACTTATAATTAAGGCAAAAATTGCAATCATTGCAATTACATATTTAATTATATCTATCTTATTGGCAAATAAAAATGCTCAATGATATAATTTTAATAATATCTATCATATCAATTAAAAAAAAAAAATTATTATTATTTTTTTATTTTTTTCTAAAAAATAATCACAATTTACTTATTACTAATAATTTATGAATATCCATAACTTATCACTATTATCAAAAATTAAAAGAAAAAGAAAAAATCATATCTTATGAATTGATTCGTTGGTGGTCCGTAAAAAAATGATTTGTTGGTCGTCCATGAAACATGAAAAAAGAAGACTTATGATATGTTTGTTTACTTTTTGAAAATACAAGTGTCATTCTTCAAGGTTCCCCAATAAAGTAATTGGGCCAAATAGTAAAAAGTTGATACCTTGACCTTTGTTAAGATTTACACCATAAACTTAATCTAAATTATTTAAAATATTATTAACTTTTATAATTTGAAAAAAAATAATAATTTACAACTATGTTATAAAATTTAAAACTTTATCTCACTTTCAAACTTAAATTATTATTAAATGTTACGTATAATAAAATCATATCTTTTAATCACATTTAATTTTAAATTACTATCTTAAATAATAATTTAATTTACACTTTTCTTCTGAATACTCTTTTCCCGCCAACATGGCTTTCCACTACTAGATGTACGTGTGGCCTTCAAGTTTACACGATTATAGTTTACTTTGTGAATTATAGTGATGGAGGATTGAAATTAAAAAAATTATTACATATTCAAAATGTGGAACCATGAGCGAAGAGGTGGACCAAAATAAATTGCGTTGTTCCTGCACCCTTTTCGACGTGGCCTCCTTTTCCATGTGACTCAATTTAAAGCAAAACTAAACCAGGAAACCAGAGTTCGATTCAGGCGGCGACAGGGCTACCGAAAGGAAAAGGAATCTCGGAATCCTTGTGCCTAATTACATTAAATTACACCTGCGCAAGGATGACACGCACAAATCGAGAAATGGTCCAAATTTAAAATCTGTCCCATAGGCTATTTTTAGCGTCGTGGACATTAAAAATTCTTTCTTTCTTTCTTAAAGGCACAGCAATCACACTAGTTGAAGCATTGATTTCATTATTCTGTATTAAATTTAACTTCTATGTTCTTAAAATAGGACTTTATTTGGCTGGAGAATGGATGTCTGAGGTCCTTAAGGGTTACTGCATTTGCCGTTTATTGCGTCGCTGAAGTCTGCAAAGGATGCCTTCGCCCGTTATTTTCATACACTAGAAGTTCGATTCCAACTTCATTCGTTTTCCGGAATAGGTTCGAAATCTTTAAATTGTCCAAATTTTAACTTCTTTGTTGGTAAAAGCGGATTTTCTTGGATGGGAGAATGAATGTCTTAGATCTTCAAAGGGCGCATTTCCTGGTTATTGGTATATGAACTCTGCAAAGGATGCCTTCGCCGGTTATTTTCATGCACTCGAAGTTCCAACTTTATTCGTTACAATATCTCGTCCGAAACAGGTTTGCAAAGATTTAAATTCTGTTACTTTTAGAGAATACCGGCGCGATTTCTTTTGTTGAAAGCCTTGATGCTAGGAAAATGCCAATTTCCACTGTGGAGTCTCTACTTTGAAGCCTGTGTCCACTGTGGAGTCTCAACTTTGAAGCCTGTGTATTCTAAGCTTGCGAACTTTGACCGTAGGTTTAAGTGCTAGCTTATTTTTTCGCTGTGTGGAAGTCTGTAGCATTTGGAAGCAAGAACCATGGATCTTCATTTTAAACTCTGAGGCCGACATCATTCCTGCCTTAAATTTACTATTTAATGTCTATTGCTTGCTTTAAATAATCTTCTGAAGTTTTAGACATGGATCTTTAATGTTCAATCCAGGTAAAAAGTCATGCTCAGATTGACAATTCTTGTTCATAAGCCTGTTTGTTGGAAGTCCTTTGAAGCTCTAGGTATCGATTCTTGCCTATTCCCCTCTTGAAATTTCTTTCCTTCGGCGTTTCTCCGAAATCTGGGAGTTTTGGTTTTCAACGGAAATGGCCACTGTTTTAATGGATTTGAAAATTGATGTTTGAATGTCAATAGCCTCCAAATGCAGTAATACAAACTCCTCATCATTTTGATTCTTCTTGCATGGCAGGATATCAGGAAGGTTAAAGTTCTCGCGGCTCATATATATTGCCTTATTCTGTGTTATCTTCGAGATTTATTATTGGCAGTGGCCTCATCCAAGTCAGAGCGTTGAATAGGATACTTCAACATGTGGTGCTTGCTGCATTCTCAGGATTATTTAATCGTTCTAGTCGTGGCAATCTCAATATCAATTCCGAGTTATTGCACAAACGTGAGCATCATTGGAAACACAAGGCCTCCTGTTGTAAATGTCGGTGCTATTTTTGCATCTAATTCTACTATTGGGAGAGTGGCAAAGACGGCTATAGAATTGGCAGTGGAAGATGTGAACAACAATCAGGCTCTGCTTAACGGGACAAAGCTGGTGCTGACTCGGGTTGATTCTCAATGCAATGTCTTCGTAGGAACTGGAGAAGGTTAGAAAACTAGACTTTACCTTTTCTTTTTTCTGGTTGGCCTTGATTATTTTTATTATTATTTGAAATAAAAACTGTCGATGCTCTCAGGCTTTTTCTCTATCAATGCATGGTTAAAAGTATCCATCACTGTTCGAATCCTCACAGTCATCAGGAACTCTCTATTGCATTGCATTTAACAATCATTGTTTGAATGCTTACGAACCTACTGTAACATACATATTAGACCAGATGTAAGATTATCGTGGAAATTTAGATTCAACCAACATATCAGAAGCGATGAGGGACGGTAAATACCCTCACCAAACATATCAGAAGTGTCACTGTGAGTGAGGGAGCAAAAGCCCCTGCAGCTGCTGATTTCGAATACCAATTAAAAATATATATGCTCTTAAGGTTTTTATAATTTATTTGGAATTGGCTAACTTAGGGTTTATAAAAGAATGGTAAAGAAAACATTTGGGAAATGCCTCTCAAGGGGAGGATAAATTAGTTAAAAGATGGTCGGAATTAGTTGGATTATGTTTGATATTAATGGAAAATCATAATTGGTAATTGATTTATGTGTAAGGTTTTAGGATGAAAACAAATTAATAAATTAATAGACTAATAATTAAATATAAGTGTTAAGATTATTATTAATGATTTGGAATAAATATTAAATTTATGGTAAGAATTTAAATTTTTTTTTAAAAATCACTCTTTAAAGTTTTATAATTTTAATTTGAAAAGTCAAAATTTTAATAAATGAAAAGTTATTTTTAAGAGGTGCTTATTATTTCAAATTATTTTCTCACTTGATCTTAATTTAGTATTATGATTTGATATCTAAAGTATTTACCAACCAACATATGTCTAAGGAAAAAAAACATCATGTTAAGTATGTGAAGGGCATCACTTCTATGTTAGCGTCACTTTTATGTTGGGTTTACACATACCATCTCTTACTCACATTCACATCGGAAACACTGGAAATTTGAAGCTCACTTTGGTTTATCTCAAAATTTAAGTGAGATATTGGTTTAGTATGAAGGTGGCTTGTTACATGACAGTTCATATTGATGGTTTTCTTTATTTTAGTTCATTTTTTGAGTAAGAATTATAAACATTTCAGGCTAATGCTTTGGATTTTTTTTTAATGCATTACATTTTGGTGGTCATTTATTGCTCTAGTGCTCTATTCAAGAAGGTGTTATGCTCTAATGCTTAGTTCCATAGGTGTGTGGGGTCTTGGGAACCTTTTAGGTTGTCTTAATTGATTGGAGGCTTTGTTTTTTTGTTAGAGTTTTATTTGAGTTTGAGTTTGCAAGGTGACTACCCTCAACCACCTTATACCTTGTTTTATCTCACTTAGTGAAGTTTTTCTCTTAGGTTGGTATTACAATCTTGTTCACGATGCCAATTTTTAGGAAAAGTTTCAATTGATTTTGTGGATTTGCTCCTTATAGATCCTTCTTAAAGTCAACTAGTTACATAAGGTGCTTCACAAGTATGATAATTTTATAAACAATAACAAAACATCATTTTTTTCAAGTGATCACCAAAGGTTCATGAGAATGAGTATTAATTAATATTAGAATGTGTTGGTAATTCACATGTTGTTAAAAAAAAAAGGCAAATTCAAGCGTAAATCTCATAAAGATTCACACTTAACTACCTCCAATTTTAGAATGATAGTAAATTCAACCTTGACATATGTCAAGGAAGAAGAAACTCTTCATTAAATGATGAAGAAGATGGGTTTGGCTCTCTAGGAATCTCATCCCACTAACATTAAACAAAATGAAACCATCAATAAATATGTCTTTCATTATTTTTCATATGATATAAGATGATACTTACCTTAATTTTTTTTAAAGGAAAATCATCCTCTCTCTCAACCCAAGAGTTCGAGTGAGAGACAATACAACAATCTTCATAGGCATATAGTCATTATAAAAATATTTCTCATCATCATGTCACTAACACGGGATTGAATTTTGGTGGGGGAGATAACAACGATTCTACCCAATCATGGTGGGGGAGATAACAACGATTCTACCCAATCACCCAAAATAACGACAATTGACAAATTTTTTTAATTATATATTAACAATTAAAAAAAAATCAATATTTTATGTTTTCTATAATATTATCTAATTATTTGTTATATTATCTTATTATTTAATTAAATTACAATGATTTTTAATATATTTTTTAACAAATTTTCAAAAATTATAAATGTGAGGTGTTATTACTTATGTCTTGGTTTTATCTAACATGTAAATATGTTATGGTATTATTTTTTTCACATAAATTTATTGTCTAAAGTGATCTACTTATTTTTAGTGTTCCACTAAACACTTGCCCAATGTGGAGTGCATGCACCTCACTCTTCCCAGGCACATGGGATAGGGAAGTGCTTGGGGAGACCTTTCCCCACATCCCCTTTTGGGGAGACACGATAAGACATAGGGAAAACATTCCTAGTGTGGGGATATAATTCTCCAAAATGTGTGTTTCTGAGTGTCCAGTAAAAAAGGGCTAGAAGTGCTTCCTTAATTTTTCTTAAAAACAATATTTTATTAGTGGGGAAGTTTAATATTCAACCATAGAGCCTTAGTGATGTTATGCAATTAAGAAATGTTAAATTCTTAAAGTGGCATTCTTCTTTATCTTCTATTTTCATCTTTTTATTTCATTTTTTAACATTACCATTAATTGGCATAGAAAGTTTGAGAGTGGCTTTGATCTCATTGGATTTCATATAAAGAAAATATAATTTTAGATGCCAGTTAAATCCATCACACTTTAACACTTTTAAGGATTTTAGGATTGGGGGAGTTGCAATGTTTCTGTTAGATTCTATCATGTATGAGGGTTTGGTACTAGCCTTGAAAAAAAAATACTTAACAAATTTTAAAACCTAAACTACTATACAATCTCTAACTCACTCATTCCACTTACCAAGTTTACCTCTACTTGGCTTACCTCAAGACATTATGTGGATTTTAAGATTGGGGGAGTTGCAATGTTTCCATTAGATTCTATCATGTATGAGGGTTTGGTACTAGCCTTTAAAAAAAAATACTTAACAAAATTTAAAACCTAAACTACTATACAATCTCTAACTCACTCATTCCACTTACCAAGTTTACCTCTACTTGGCTTACCTCAAGACATTATGTGACTTACTAGTTAAGCTTCCACTCTATGCTTCTTCTATACTCATGGTCTATTTTTAATATTTAGCTTTAACTTTAGAGTCTTGACTTTAAATAACCGCTTGAATGTATACCTTATTATGAGGATTAACCACATTAACTGGTTAGAAACGTCGACATAATCCTAATGATGTGATTAATCCAAAAATTCTTTTATCTATATTTATTGTGGTCTGTTTTGCTTAATACTAATTAAATTCTAGAATAATAAAAAATTAAATTTTAATTTTAAATCAATATAAAATCTACAATAATAAATTTAAAATTTAAAATTAATATAAATTCTAGTAAATTTAAAATTTAAAATTAATATAAATTCTAAAATAATGAATAAGATCGATACATTTATTCTTTCATTATTTATATAATGACATTCCCCGTAACAATACTTGCTCACATCTTCCGTGTTCTTCTCCAGCACCCGCGTTCCCGTCCAAGAGTCTCGGGTTTTACGAAAATAAAAATGCATTTTTTAATTTGTTTTTGCCACGTGGTTTCCGTTTATCTCTGCGTTTCCCACGAGAATCAAGCGTCCGATTTCAAGTAAAGGAAGAGCATGGTTCGAATCGGACGGGTAGAGGCGGAACTGCGAGTGCGAAAGTTGGAAATCTCCGTAAAATCCGATATATCTGTACACGATTCTTCGGATTCCTGCTAACGAAATTTTACATTACATAAAATTCGTGGTCCTTACGGCCAGCGTAATGGGATTCTGACAGGAGCCGACCTGGCCACCGACAGGTTCTTTGTTTGTTCAGACAATATTTTCTGTGAAATATTCTGGGCAAGATTTCCTAGCCGTGCATGCCCATGGGTCATAAATGCATGGGTTGTATATAATTGTTGATGGATAATTTGCCTCTCAAAATTTAATTTAATGGACGGTATATATGGTGAAGTTTATTTTCGAGTATATAGATTCATAAATATTTGGAAAGGAAATGATTACAATAAAATGAAAGTAAACATTTCCAATATTTATAGATCTATAAACTCGAAAATGAGCTTATATAATAACCCCTTATATCTATGACAAACTAGTTATTTTCAACCCATATACACCTAAATCCATGGCATTTAAATGCCTTATATATGAAAAATGGAAAACAGTAAAAAGTATTTATTGGATTGTTACAAAGTATATATTGTTTATCTCATCATTAGACCATCTGAAACATGGATTTTTATCACTTTATTAGATGGATTTTTATAATGATGGAATTTGACATGACATTATCCTTGCCAGAGTAATTTGCTTGCTTTTTTTTTTTTTAACTGATTTGAACTGATTTTTTTAACCACTGATCTGACTCCACTTCGAATAAGTGGATCAGTCTTTTCAATTCTGCAATCATTCCAGAATATACTCCAAGGAATGTAATAATCTTTATTTCTCAAAACAGGAAGAACATCTCAGTGAAGTGCTTACTAAACATTTTTTAAATGGACTCCTAAATTATATTTTTTTCTGTCAATTTTATGACTTTTTGGATTTTTATGTTAACACTTAAAATATTTTGTTTTAAAATGTACCTTTCACATTTAAAAATTAATAAGATTTATATTTTTTTAAATATACTTTCTTAAGGTCATCTAAGAAGTAATAAATATTAAAAAAATTAGTCAATTTCATTATCATTGTTCAAACTAAATTATTTAAAAAATAAATAAATATCTACCAAATTATCAATATATTTTAAATTTGATTATTTTATTTTTTTTAAATCTCTCTTATCACAAATAGTTTAATAATATTTATAAAAAAAAATTATATTTTCACATGACCTATGGAAGAAATAATAAACATTAAAATTCGGTGAATTCACCATTATCTTTTTTAAGTTAATATATATAAATATATATATATATATATATATATATATATATATATATTAAAAACAATTTTAAACATTAAGTCACCATCAATATAATTTAAATTTGAGTGAAGTTGTGCATTATATCAATAAAATTTCTATCGAACACGCTCAAATTATTATTTACCTTGAAGTAACAAAACCTATTATAAATAAAATTTTAAATAATAATATTAAATTTTTATTTATTTATTTAATATTTGAAATAATAATATTAATTTATTATTTATTATTTATTTTATATAAAATTTTTGAAGGAGGATAAATTTTTTTTCACTAAAAAAATCAAATAATTCAACATACCATTAGTATATAAAAGTTATTTTTAACATTTTATATGTTGAAAGAATTGGAAAATTAAATCAATAAAACATATTGGCACATCACATTTATAATATATGCTTGATATGCATTCTATATATTATGGAGTTTAGATATGTATTTTATATAGCGAAAATATACATGAATGCTTTATATATTAAAGCAATAATGTGTATAAGAACTTTAGTATTATAAGTTTTTAAAACATAGAAAGAACAATTATTTACATCTCATTCCATTTAATATACTAGGTATAAAAGTAACTTTACTGCTTAACACACTAATTTATCTAAAATAAATATGTTAAAATATTGTTATAAATATGGACAATTATTTACATAGTAGTAGTATTTTTTTAATCTTAGTTACAATAAATTTCTCTATCAATTAGTTTTTGTATAAGAGACATGTACTAAGTAGCAAAGTTGCATATTACACTTGTTTAATCGTTAACATTTTTCAATGGATACCCTAGTTGTTGAAACCATTTTTTGAGAGACTGTTTAGATTTAAAATTCCAACCTAAGCATTATTTTGTAAATTTTAACGTATGTGTGGACTTTATTTGGCTGGAGAATGCATTTCTGAGCTATCCAAAGGATATTTTAATGATTAATGTGTGTCTAAAGCTCTGCAACGGATGCCTTGGTCCATTATTTACAATAAACTCAAAGTTCCAACTGTATTTGTTTCTTCACTTTTAGATTCTTGTCCAAAACAGGTTTCCAGAGCTTTAAATTATGATACATCTAGAAAGTTTCCTGAGTGGACACAACACTTTTTATGATTTATTAAACCTAGCGTAAGGACTCTAAAATAATGTGGGTGTTGGTGCAACACTAGATTTAAAACGAAAAGCTTACTTTTTTTTACTAGGCTTAACCTAGGCCACGGTCAGCCTGCTCGTAAGATTAAAGGATCTACCCATTAATGGGATGTTATTCATCAAGTTTGTACGAGGCTGAAGAGTGGCTTCCACCTCTCCCGCTCCCCATGAGATTTGAACCTATAACCTGGTGTAGACTAAACCCCACACAAACCAAAAACTGGATTTCAGCGAGAAATTTGTCGAAACTCTAAAAATTTGCACCTAAATACTCCTCCGTTTATCATGGTTATGGCTTAGAATTTATGAAATATTATTTTTTTCCTAGGATTCATGAATTATTTTCATTATTACTATTTAAAATATTTGTTATTTTAGTTATTTTATTTAAAAAATGTTTTGTTCTTGAATCTTTAAATTTTATTTCATATTTTCATTAAAATAATAATAATAATAAGATAATTAAAATTAATCTTATTAATCTTAAAATCAATCATGGTTAACCATGGTCTATCATGGTCAATATGAAAATCGATCATGGTCAATCAAGCTTTGTCATGGTCAACCATCGTCCAATGTCACATTGTGACAAATGTCGTCTCAATATGAACATCAACCGTATGTGAACCATGGTCAACCATGGTCAACCATCATCAACCTATTTCAACCATGGTCGAACGATGCATTTTGAAAAAGATTTTCTTAATATGAAAATCAACCATGGTCAACCACGATCAATAACCATTGTCACATTGTGTCAAAGATTATCTCAGGGTCCAACATCACATTGTGACAACCATGGTCAACCTTGCTCCAACATCACATTCTGAAAAATATTGTATCAATATGAAAATCAACCATGGTCAACCATCGTCAATCATGGTCAACCAAGGTCCAATGTCACATTGTGAGAAACATTTTCTCAATATGAAAATCGATCATGGTCAAAAATGGTCTAACAACGCATTGTGACAAATATTGTCTTAATAAGAAAATCGACCATGGTCAACCGTGTTCAACCATGTTTGTTTTAGGGTTTATAATATTTTTTCTTAGGGTTTATATAGCTTGGGTTTACAATATTAATCCCTTGGGTTTATTAGTGCCTTAGGTTTATTAATCTAAGGGTTCATATTCCTGGGGTATAATATTATTGATAGGGTTATAATATTAAAATCGATCATGTTCAACCATGGTCTATCATGGTCAATATGAAAATCATCCATGGTCAGTCATGGTCAACCATGGTCCAACGTCACATTGTGACAAATATTGTCTCAATATGAACATCAACCTTATGTGAACCATCATTAACCATGGTCAACCATGGTCAATGATGGTCATCCATCATCAACAATTGTCAACCATGGTCCAATGTCCCATTTTGACAAAGATTGTCTCAATATGAAAATCAACAATGGTCATCCATGGTCAATAACCATGGTCACATTGTGTCGGTCAACCATGGTCAACCATGTTCAATCATGGTCAACCATGATCCTCCATGGTCCAATGTCGCATTCTAACAAATATTGCCTCAATCTTAAAATCACGCATGGTCAACCATGGTCTATCACGGTCAATATGAAAATCAACCATGGTCAATCATGGTCAGTCATGGTCAACCATGGGCCAACGTCACAATGTGATAATTGTTGTCTTAATGTGAACATCAACTGTATGTGAACCATGGTCAACCATTGTCAACCATTGTTGAACGTCGCATTTTGACAAAGGTTGTCTCAATATGAAAATCAACTATGGTTAACCATGGTCAATAGCCATGGTCACATTGTCTCATGGTCCAATGTCACATTCTGACAACCATGGTCAACCTTGGTCCAATGTCACATTTTGACAAAGATTATCTCAATTTGAAAATCAACCATGGTCAACAATCATCAATCATGGTCAACCAGGGTCTAATGTCTCATTGTGAGAAAGATTTTGTCGATATGAAAATCAATCGTGGTCAACCATGGTCCAAAAATACATTGTGAATAATTTTGTCTCAATATGAAAATCAACCATAGTCAACCATGGTCATCCATGTTTTTTAGGGTTTATATAACTTGGGTTTACAATATTAGTCCCTTGGGTTTATTAGTGTCTTGGGTTTATAATATCAATCCTTTCGATTTATTAATTTAAGGTTTCATATTCCTAAGGTATAATAATATTCATAGGGTTTATTATATTATTCTTAGGGTTTAATATAAATCCCTTTAATTTATAATCCATTGAGTTTATAATATAAATTCACTAGGTTTATTAATCCCTTAGGTTTATAATAATGTCAATATGGGATTGTGACAAATATTTTCTCAATATGGAAAGCAATCATGGTCAAGCATGGCCAACCAAGGTCAATCATGATTATCCATGGTTAACCATGGTCAATCATGGTCTGTATTGCTCAAGCATGGTCGTCCATGGTCAATTATGGTCTACCATGGTCCTATGCCAAATTGTGACAAATATTGTCTCAATATGAATATCAACCATGGTCAAACATGGTCAAGCAAGGTCCAACATCATATTGTGAGAGATATTTTCTCAATATGGAAATCAATCATGGTCAACGACAGCCAACCATGGCTAGTAAGCATGGTCACTTTGTGACAAATATTATCTCATGGTCTGACGTCACATTTCGACAACCATGGTCCAATGTTGCATTATGACAAAGATTGTCTCAATATGAAAATCAACTGTGACCAACCATTGTCCAACGTTGCATTGCGCCAAAGGTTGTCTCAATATGAAAATCAATCATGGTCAACCATCGTCAAATGTCACATTGTGACAAAGATTGCGTCAATATGAAAATCAACTCTGGTCAACCATGTTTATTTTAGGGTTTATAATATTTAACTTAGGGTTTATATACCTTGAGTTTATAATATTTATCCCTTAATATTATTCCCTTGGGTTTTTAGCATTAATCCGTTGGGTTTATTATTCCCTGGGGTTTATAATACCTTGGGCTTTTAGAATTAATTCCTTGGGTTTATAATACCTTAGGGTTTTAGAATTAATCACTTGGGTTTATAATATCAATCCATTTTTTTTATCAATCATGCTCAACCATGGTCCAATGTCTCATTGTGACAAATATTTTTTCAATATGAAAAGAAACCAGTCGCATTGTGATAAGGATTGTCACAATATGAAAATTAACCATGGTCAACCATGTTCCAATGTCGCATTATGTCAAAGACTGTCTCAATATGAAAATCAACCATGGTCAATCATGGTCAACCGTGGTGAAATTATGGCAAAGATTATATCTTGTTCCAACGTCACATTGTGACAAACATTGTCTCAATATGTAAATCAACCATGATCAATAATGGAAACCATTGTTTAATGTCACATTATGCCAAAGGTTGTCTCAATATGAAAATCAATCATGGTCAACCATAGTCCAACATCGCATTGTGACAAAGATTGTGTCAATATGAAAATCAACTGTGGTCAACCATGGTCAACCATGTTTATTTTTGGGTTTATAATATTTATCTTAGGGTTTATATACCTTGGGTTTATAATATTTATTCCTTGGGTTTAATATTATTCCCTTGGGTTTATAATCCCTTGGATTTTTAGTCTTAATCCCTTGGATTTATATTATTTATCTTAGGGTTTATATATCTTGGGTTTATAATATCAACCCCTTGGGATTATCAATCTAAGGGGGATTATCAATCTAAGGGTTCATATCCATTCAGTTTATCAATCCCTTGGTCCAACGTCACATTCTGAAAACTAGGGTCATTCATGGTCAACCATGGTCCAACATCGCATTCTGACAAAGATTGTCTCAATATGAAAGTCAACCATGGCCAACCATTGTCCAATGTTGCATTGTGCGAAAGGTTGTCTCAATATGAAAATCAACCATGGTCAAACATCATCCAACGTCGCATTGTGACAAAGATTATGTCAATATGAAAATCAATCATGCTCAACCATGTTTATTTTAGGGTTTATAATATTTATGTTTGGGTTTATAATATTTATCCCTTGGGTTTAATATTATTCCCTTGGGTTTATAATTCCTTTGGATTTTAGTATTAATCTTTTTGGTTTATTGTTCCCATGGGTTTATAATATTTATTTTATGGTTTATATGCCTTGGGTTTATAATGTTAATCCCTTGGGGTTTTAGAATTAATCCCTTGGGTTTATAATATCTATCCCTTGGGTTTATCAATTTAAGGGTTCATATTCCTAGGGTATAATATTGTCCATAAGGTTTATAATATTAATCATAGGGTTTAGTATAAGTCCCTCAGGTTTATAATCATGGCCAACCATGTGCAACCATGGTCCAATGTCACATTCTGACAAAGATTGTCTCAATATGAAAATCAACCATGGTCAAATGTCGCATTGTGACAAAGATCATCTCTATATGAAAATCAACCATGGTAAAACATGGTGAACCATGTTTATTTTAGGGTTTATATACCTTCGATTTATAATATTTTTCTCTTGGCTTTAATATTATTCCCTTGGAATTTTAGTATTAATCGCTTGTGTTTATTATTCCCTTGGGTTTATAATATGAATCCCTTCATCTTATTGATCTAAGGGCTCATATTCCAAGGGTAAAATATTACTCAAAGGGTTTATAATATTAATCTTTGGGTTTATAATCATGGTCAGCCATGGTCCAACGTCACATTGTTACAAATATTTTCTCAATATGAAAATCAACCACGGTCCTACGTCACATTGTTACAAAGATTGTTTCCATATAAAAATCAATCATGGTCAACCATGATCAACCATGGTCTAACGTCGCATTGTGACAAATATTGTCTCGATTTGAAAATCAACCATGGTCAACCATGATCGTTTTAGAGTTTATAATATTTATTTTAGGGTTTATATACCTTGAATTTATAATGTTGATCCCTTGGGTTTAATATTATTTCCTTGGATTTATAATATCAATCCCTTGAGTTTATTAATCTAAGGGTTCATATTTGAAGGATATAATGTTATTCATAGGGTTTTTAATATTACTATTTAATAATATATATATATATATATATATATATATATATATATATATATATATAAACAATAATTATATTGATGATGATGATGATTATGGTTACCATCCATTAAGAGCAATGTGGTCTATCAGACCTTAAGAAAGGACAAGGAATCTAAGTTTGATTCAATAAAATAATATTAATAAATATTTTTATTATTGTTTATTAATTATTTATTAATAATTAATGAATTAATTATAAATAAATATTTTTTTTTCTAAATTAGGCTACTTCTATTATATCATACAGGTCTAAAAGTTACATTTCTCGTCCTTCGGATTTGGCACGCCAATTCTGGAGGGAAGTTTTAGAAGCAAAAACTCAAAAAAGAGACTGCTCTAGATGGGGAAACTAGCCCAATAGAAGAGTTGATAATGAGCTACCCATAGCGGGAAACAAGCTTGACAAGTTATAATTTTAGGACAACCATAACAGTGGACATAACCAAAACATTAGAAATCTAGAAATAGCCAAAAGATAATTGGAAAAGTAGACGAGCACCCAACAGTTAAGCTGATAGAGAGCTATCATTCTTTTCTGGAGGGAGGGGTGGCTCTTCCACAATCTTGCATGCATAGTCTAACTTGTTCTCCTCCTTCTTGGATGTGTGGGTCGTTGACGGAGGGAGAAACAACACTTGGGCGTCTGGCGAAATGGAGGAGGGCGCATGAGTGTTCGACCACATCCGTGCCCTCCTCATCCAAGCTTGAACCTGCATCATTGCTTGAACCTGCTTCGCAGCTTGAAGCGCTCTGTACCGGAAAGGCCTTCATTTTGTGTGGAGAGAAGGCTGGAGCAAACGAAATGGTGGATTTGCGAGGTCTTTTTCTAGGGCGGAGGCCAGAGCCAGAGGGTTCAGAAGGAGAAGGAGAGCTCGGAAGATGGAGGGACAGATGGGCAGTAAGATTGACAGGGTCGAGGACGTCCGGCTCCTCCCAATCCATAGAGAAATTCACCGCTCTGCTCGCAAAGGCCGAGGTGGGAGGCCTGAAGGGGAGGCCCCACTCTCCTGCTCTGCGGCATCTCATCCTGTGTCTTTGTGGCATGGCAAAGGCAAGGGACTGAGAGGAAATCTGAGGAGAAGGAGCATTCTTTGGAGCAACCAGTGTGCCAAATTTCAAGGAGAGGCGACCACGGGGAAGGGGAACATAACAGAAGAGCCAAGGTGCGGTGAAGACACCAGAAGCATCTGCGCAGAGCCGAAGGGAGAGGCGAATGGTGGAAGAAGGAATAGGGGTGGTGGATTTAAGGGCCATGGGAGGCGGCCAAGGCAAGACGGGCTAAGTAAATGTGCAGCAGTCAGAGATAAATGCAGAGGACATTGATGGGAGGCTGGCGGGGGTGGCGAGTAAATGCCCCATACTGCAACATTTAAAAAAATTTGGGCGGCCATGTGCAGGCACGTGAGGTGGACAGGTGCCCTGCCACCTAGCGCCCAAGTGGCGCCCTATCACATCATCTATCACCCGCATCCGATAAATTATAAATAATTAATTAATAATAATGAATGAATGAATTATTTAACGATTTAATTAATAATTAAATAAATTATTTAAATAATTAACAATATTTATATTAATAAATTTAATTAACAATATTTAATATATTCATTTAATCTATTAGATTTACAATTAATATTAAAATTAATATAATAACAATATTATTATTATTATATTAATAAAATTAATATATTAATTTAACGTATTAAATGTATAATATAAGATGTATTAAATTAATACTATATAAATTACATTTATTAATGTGATTGTGCTAATTATGTTTCTATATAAATATTTATAATAACAAAGAAATTATTTATAATAGTTTGTTAATATAACCCATTAAATTTATATAAAAAATTATGGAAACAAATGTTAAATGGATTTAAAGATTTTAAAAGTAATGTATACATTAATGTGAAAATGTCTCCGTGACTTTTTGTTGGAATATGTAATTCCTAGTTGTCTTCAGTTGTGGTTCTCTCTATGTACAGAGTCTGTTCCTATTTGATAGGTTAATTCCTAGTTTGGTGTGAGGTTGAGATATTCTCTCGACCAAATTATTGTGCGTCTAAGATGGCTTATCTATCTTGAGACTGTACCTCATGTATTTATGTAACATGATAAAATAAATGAAATGGCTCTCCAGGTGAGAACCTGGAGAGTGTACAAACACACTCACACAATCTGATACATTTAATCAAGAGAACAACCTAGTACATATAGGCTTTCTCACAATCAGGTGGTTTGAACCACTCCCTAAATATTAGGATCTGAGATCTAGAATTAGAATCTCAATCCTATCCTAACTGAACTTTCTCCACTAATTCTAACACTCCCCCTTAATGGAGAAATGGTACAGAACAATAACATACGCCTGCTGGTCTAGTCTCAGCTAGGCTTACAATAAAAAAGCATAAAAAACTTGACAACAGAAGCTTTCATTTTCTTCTTTGTGCTTCTGAGTCCATATTTGTTCATTCTATGTCGAGGCTTCATCTTCACTTTCCTCACCGTGAGGTAGTGATGTATTTTCACCTCATTTCTTCCCCAGTGATGGAAATCTTGAACGCTTATCCTCGCCCTTTTGAAAGTTATGACAGGCTTAATAGGAAATTGTTTTCTCTCACCATTTCTGGTGTCACGCATGTAAATTTCAGCAATGTTGTCATCTGCACACACGTAAATATTCATGAGATTACCACATTTTAAATTCTCTCCAGCTCTGTCTTCTTCTGCCACGTCTTCGCCATCAGCATCATGTGGCTCGTCCAATTGATCTTCAACACTTTGTTTATCTTTACAGTGAAATTAATATATTAATTTAACATATTAAATTTATAATATAATATGTATTAAATTAATACTATATAAATTACATTTGTTAATGTAATTTTTTTTTCCTCGAGAAAAAAGCGTGATTTTATTACTACAGATGAGTACAAAATTACATTTGTGAATCAAAAATAATGTGTGATCTATGAAGGCAAACCCAAGAGTTTGTATGCAAAAAGCAGTTTACATAGAGAGAGATAAACCTGTGCATAACCAGATTCTGTCTTTTACCCTGTTCTTGGATAAAAACATGTTGTTCATAATAACATTGCAGAAAACTGTTGCTATCTCCATTTAGTGATCCAGCAAGAAACCATTCAGAAGAAAATACTACCCATAAGAGATGTATCTATGGTTCACGAAGCCAATCTTAGCCCAGACACTCTAAGAACCATATGGATGCACCAACAAATGAAAAATACACAGCATAATAAACTGTAAAAAAAAAACTGTAATGTAGAACCGCCCAGGTAAGAGTCTTTTGACAACTGTGTCATTAAAAAAATGTCCAGCCCACTGTAGCACTCCATCAGGCGAGAATACCAAGCAGTAATCCGAAGTTGCGCAGCCACCATCACAAAAAAATGTTGTGAAAGCGCACACCAAGAGAAAACAGCCCAAAAAATTTTAGCTGTCATATCTGCTAAGAAGTTCCAGCCCACTGCAAACAAAACATCGAGTCTGCATCCCCAGGTAAAAAACAGAGATGTAATCACATCCCTCTTCACCCAAACTGTTGTGGAAAAAACACATCATGAGTGTGCGTTCTGTTGGCAATTACTTGTCAGGCCAACAAAAGGATCTTGTAGCCTCTTAATCAAATAAGGAAAGATGAAAATATTTAGTGGTATTTCCATCCTGATGTTCTCTAATACACTAGATACCTTCATCCTGCTGAAACCCCCTCTTTGATGCTCGATCAGCCTCCTCATTGTTTTCTCGATATATGTGTTGACAAGAGAATGATTCAAAAGAAAGGAGGATCTCCCTAATAGAGCGAAACAAATTTTGTAAATGGAATACTCTGCATTGCTGAATTCTTTTTATCCAGTTAATCACATTCAAGGAGTCCCCATAGAAATTTATCTTACTGCATCCTTTCTCCACAACGAACAACAGAAGGATCTTGAGGCTCAGCAATTCAGCATAATTATTTGTTCCTTCCCCGAGCCCAACAGAGATTTCAAACCAATGTGAATCAGAAAAATATAGCAGGGCTCCTCCACCACAAACATTTTGTTGCATAGCCCCATCGAAAAAACCCCAAGGAATCCTCCTATCAATGTCCAACAGTAGGACCTCCCTCTGATTGGCAGCACAGATATGGATAGGAAGAGCAGAGTGCAGTCCTATAGTCATGGCTCCAACGATCTCAGGTGTACTGACCAACCCATCAAATAGTAGACGATTATGTGCCAACCAACAACCCCAGATTACAAGGAGAGGCAGAGCTTTTAGATTCTGCTCAGCATAAGACACCCACCAGAAATCCCATGCATGAGACACAGTTAAGCCCTCCCATCTACAGAGTATACCCAACACCTTTGATGAAAGGACATCTGAGGAAAAGGTGGTTAACTGATTCCTCATCAGATTTGCACAAACAGCACCAGCCAGGGCCCTGAAAACATCTGTGTTGCAGCACATCCTAGGTGGGGACTTTATTTTCTAGGACACACCACAAAAAAAGGCGGGTCTTAGGTGGACAATTTAGTTTACAGAGTTTCTTCCACCACCACCGCTCTTCACCCAAGTCAGCCCTAGCACTAAGTTTTGTGTAGCCAGCCCGAGGAGAATAGATCCCCGCTGAATCAAAATCCCAAGAAATCGTATCATCCCAATCCTGAAGCAATATATGAGCCTGTTTTAAAGCTCGGATATAAACAGCCAAAGCCCTCTCATTAATAGCAGCCAACCCCAAAGAAGAGGCCAAAATCCATGGCTGAATGCCCAACCTTCTCCGAGCAGGATCAGCAAGTTGTGAGAGAAAGGTAATCCCCCTCTGCCTTAAGGCCCCAACCGTGCGCCTAGGAAGGATGTGTTGTAGTACGCTTCCCATCCAAGGATCCTCTCCAACCCGAAGCTTCCTGCCACTACCCACATCCCAAGCCAGACTTGTTTCCAGTATGTGAAAAGATTTAATAAGAGCCTTCCAAATCACCGACCCACCCGCAAAGGATTTTCTTGGGTTCCTTATCCAATCAACAATGGAAAAAGGAGCAATATATTTCTGTGTGATCACCTGTGTCCAAAGACTGTCCACAATGATGAGCCTCCACCCACCCTTTGCAGCAAGAGCCTGTGCAAATAGAAAAATATTTTTCAGTCCCCATCCTCCCATCCCTTTAGGGACTTAAATTTTTCCCACCGAACCCAAGGGGTCACCAACGATTCCTGTTTCCCACTCCAAAGAAATATAAAGCAGATCCTCCTGGCTGCCTCCAAAATACCCTTGGGAATTCAAGAGAGGGACAACGAATATACTGGAACAGCCTCCAGAACGGACTTAACTAAAATCAGCCGCCCAGCTCTAGACAGCCATTTATGACACCAAACTCTTAAGCGCTTTTCCAGCTTTTCTAGCAACCAGCTCCAATCATGTTTCCTATAATCATTGGGTTTTAAATGGAACCCCAGATAATTCAGCCCAACATCCAAACCAGCAGAAACAAAGGGAAAGATCCTCATGAACTCATGCCTTTCCTCATCCCTCAGAAGATGAGTAGTGATGGAAGACTTCCCAGCATTCACTTCCATACCAGTGGCCTTGCTAAACAGGTCCAAGATCTCACCAATAGTGATTGCATCTCGCACCGAGCCAGAGCAGAAAATTAAAACGTCATCAACAAAAAGTAGATGAGTGATGAAAAAATTTGGAGCAACCTGTATACCCTTCAAGGATCCCTGTCTCTTGGCCTCCTGAAGAGCTCTGCTCAAACCCTCAGCAACCAATAAAAACAAAAGAGTAGAAAGGGGACAGCCCTGGCGCAGTCCCCTTTCAGAATGAAAAAAGGTAGATGCCGCCCCATTTAGCAAAACAGAGAAAGAGACAGTTGTAATACAACTCATAATCCATCTTATGAAACCAATGTCGAAACCTAGGTGAGTCAGAAGCATACGAATATATAACCAGCTTACTCGGTCATATGCTTTGGAGAGATCTATTTTCAGCACAGTCCCTTTCAGGTTCTTAGTCTTCATGCTGTGGAGAGCCTCTTGAGCAGTTCTGATTGCTTCATGAATTTGACGACCATCCAGGAAGCCAAATTGTTCACCAGGGATATGAGAAGACAGAATTCTCTTGAGTCTACTCGCAACCACCTTGGCTACCACTTTATAAATACAGTTGCACAAAGAGATAGGATGAAAATCAGCCAGAGAAAGAGGGTTATCTGCTTTCGGGATTAAAGCTATGAAAGTGGAATTAAAACAAGCAGGAATCCTCCCTGAAATTCCGGTATCCTCCACAACTTTCAGCAAATCAGCCCCTATCACATCATATAGAGCCAAGAAAAATTCGATTGACCATCCATCTGGCCCAAGACTTTTGTCTTTTTGGAAACTATGAAGAACCTCCTTTAATTCCTTCTCAAAGACCTCAGCCATCAATGATCTGTTATCAGCTTCCTCCATAAATCTCGGAAACAATTGAGCAACTCTTATCACTTCCGCAAGAGATGCATGAGCTGGAGCCTTATATAGAGCCTTGAAATGTTCAACCCCCAGCTTTTCTTTAGCCTCAAAGGTAGAATGCTCCAAGCCCTGTCCATCTCTTAAACTCCATATAGTATTGGCCGCCTTCCGACCACGAGCATATGCATGAAAAAATTTTGTATTATCATCCCCACATGCCAACCATGTGGCCCTACTTTTCAACCTCCAAGATTCCTCCTTATCCATAAGTAGGGAGTTCCTTCTTTTTTCAAGTGAAACAAGGGTGTCTTTATCTACTTGTGATTGAAACCCTCCTCCAATCCCCTCATAGATCGTGCGCAGATCCTCTTCCACCTGCTTCAACTCCAAATCCTCCCTTTGTCTTTTAGCAGCCGACCATATCTTCACAGCATCCTTGATGCGTTTAATATTTTCAGTAAATTGAAAGGCCGCAGAAAGAGGACTATCCGCCCTAAAAGGGGACCACTTAGCAAGAACAAGAGCTTTAAAAGATTCATCCCTGAGCCAGATTTTGTTGAACTTTAAGGGGCTAGGGGGCTGCCTAGGCCCGATCTTGAACTCAATAAAAATAGGAAAATGATCAAATGCACCCCCACATCCAATCCACTGCCTAATCTGAAAAGGCATGTCCACAATCTATTCAGCCACCAGGAAACGATCAAGTCTCTTTGCTATTCTTCCTTTAGAAACCCTATTGTTTCGCCAGGTGGGTTTCATCTTTATGGGCTCAATGTCAAGTAGATGATTCTCCTCCAATTTTTGTGTGAAGTACCCAGACAATAAATCAATTTTTGCATGAGGAACCCATACCTCCGACTGGCCCAATGTAAGGTTTAGATCCCCACCCAAAATCACCGAGTCCCCCTTGAGTAAAGAGTTACCCAGGAGTGAGTCCCAGAAGGGGATCCTATCTTGATATGGGCCATAAATATTAACAATATTAAAAGCTTCACCTAGCTCCAACGCAAAAAAAAATAAACCCAGGACCGACTCCATACCCCAGAAGTTCAGAGGTTTGATTGTTCTTACATTCCATCCCACAGCCAAACCACCCGACCTTCCTCTAACATCCAACGTCTCAAAAATCCATCCTGGCAACCATCCTTCCAGTCTAGATTTGACCACAGTCCCTTCACCTAAGGTCTCTTATAGCAGAATAATATCCGGACAGTCCAGAGATATAATCCTCCGGAAAGCAGGTTTCTTAAGGGGACCTGCCAAGCCCCTGCAATTATAGGACAGAATCTTCATCACACACCAGTCTTCAGGGAATGACTTGCTCTAAGTGCCCTGTCAATTGAAATCCGCCTCCCATCATGAACATCCATCATAGCTCTATCATGAGCTTTCGCCAAAAAAGAGATCCTACCCCTGCCCCGAGCTGTTGGGGATTTCCCCCTCCCGAACCCAGCAGCACCTTTTTTTGCACTAGATCTCAAATTATAGCCAGAGACCGATGGGGCAGAAAATTCCAAAGGAGCCAGAAACCCATCACCTAGATCAAAAACAGTATCCTTCTCTTGTAGAGCTGGCTGAGTATGAAGAGTAGGAACAACAATAGGGGACTTACCACATTCCTCCATCCGAGCAGTGACTGAATTTGAAATCAAATTAAGAGATAAATTGGTGTTGGGGGAGAATGGGAAGGATCCCATAAGTGATGAATTCAACAGAGTAAACACATCCAATAGTAAGCCGTCATCTCTCAAATGGAAAGTCGCTTCATAAATCCAACTATGGTTCTTCACAGCAAGTAATGATCCACAATCCGAAAACTGTGAGAGCAACTCCTGCCCAGAAGGAAGACCAGACACCGTATCCAACACCTGGAAACCCAGATCAACCGGTATGCTGGAATATTTGGCAGCAGGGTTCGATACGCAGGAGAAAGATGATGTGGGCATTGTCTGCATCTTAGAAAGGCCAGATCCAGCCCCCTTCGAGGTAGGCTCCGCCTCCGATTGACTAGACCTCCGGCTTCTTACATTTCGAGAGAAAGAAACACATTCGGAGGCAGGATGGCCATATGCATGACACCGACGGCATCTGAAAGGAACCTTTTCGTAATCTAGAAGCTGCTTAATGTCATATTGCCCCCACCGGAGGTTCAGGGATTCTGCAAGACCTCTCTGATGTTAATCATGACAAGTATTCTAGCAACACGCCTGAGGTTTGTCTTGTAAAAAGAGAGATCAGCTTCTAAGAAGACCCCAAGCGTATTACCAATACCTCGGAGATGTTCCTCAGTCCAGTAATGGAGAGGAAGGCCAGGAATACGAACCCACAATGGGACCGAGTCCACCCTTTCCCTACTGGCATCAAAAAGGGGGTGCCAAGGTTTTAGGAGCAAAGGATAATGATCCAAAGCCCAGCACCGATGCATCACCCACTGTAAATGTTCAGGCTGCAGAAAGTTGAACGCGAACCATCCCTTTGACAGGGACACCACCTCAGGCACATATCCTAGAACAATTTTCCATTACGCTTCTACCCAAGCAACAACAGTTTTCAGAACGAAAGCTCTCCCCACAGCCCTGCCAACCAGCGTCCTGCTAGCCATTTGTGTAACCTGCTCCCAGCCGATGTCTTCACCCAAAACATAGTTATACTCTGCTCTTTTGACCTTGATCCATTTCTTTTTTCTGCCTCCCTTCCTTGGCGCTCCAGCCTCCCTTACATTGTTTGAGCCCGACTCTTTTTTGTTATCAAGAACATGAACCCCACACTGTTCTTCCATGCTTATTTTTTTTGTGGCAGCACTCAAGTCCTCCTTTTCGCTGTAGCCATCCACCCTTCTGTTCGTGAGCACTGAAGGATCCTTATCGTTTTCAGACACTGACAAATACCCTCTCTGATAAACACCCTCATCGAAAAGTTTCTCTCCCGCGTTCAAAACCTGAGGCGGTCCCTTCCCCTGCAGATCGAGACCTTTTACCGCGGGAGACCTAGTCAAAACGCCGCCCGCCCTCCCATCAGATCCGTCGACGAAACCACAAAAAGACAGCCTTCCTCCAGTGGAAAAAGAGGGCCCCTCCTCTCCTTGGGAGTGTAAACCAGGCTGCACACAGTTCCTTGTCTAATCGTTGGTTGCAGAGGCGCGCAGAACATTCTCCCACCCATCGCCATTCAAACCTGTTTGTCTCCCGCCCATCACACTCATCAGCATCGACGTAGCACACTAACAACCACAGGGCATATCCACATTTGTTAATGTAATTGTGCTAATTATGTCTCTATATAAATGTTTATAATAGTTTCTTAATATAACCCATTAAATTTATATAAAAAATTACGAAAACAAATGTTAAATGGATTTAAAGAAAGTAATGTATACACTAATGTGAAAATGTCTCCGTGACTTTTCAACTAGGTTTCAAATTTGTTTGAATTATTTCTACTTAATACAAAAGGCACAATAAATCTATATTAAATAGACCTTCCGGTTTTAGGGACAGTTTTAGCGATAAATGGATTATAATAAAAAAACAAAACAAGAAAAAGGAAAAGTAAAGTCTTTATTAATATTAAATTTCTGGTTTTAGGGACGGTTTTAGTGATAAATGGATCATAATAAAAAAAACAAAACAAGAAAAATAAAAATAAATTTTTTATTAATATTAAATTTTCAATTTATGAAATTTAGAATATTAAATTTATAAAAAATAATAAATTGAAATATAAATAGTTAATAATAAAATGTACATTAAAGGACATTTATGTTTTCTTATTAATTTATAAAAGGAAATAGTGTGATATTACTTAAAACTAGAACATTTTACTGGGAACAATATTATATTATATATGTTTATATTGTGGGATATGTATTGAGGAAAATATGATATAATATATTGAGCATATAATAGGGGCAAAGAGTTTTTATATTGACATGTATAAAAAATGAAACTCAAAGTTAATGAAAAAATAAAGGGTTTAAAAAATGTTAATAAAAAAATAGATACCTACATTATTTAAAGTAGGGGTTTTTTAAATTGAAAAGGTGTATTGGTTCGTATTGGCAGGGGATTAAATAATGTTATTTTAGAGGTATTTCCAATATGTAGTCAAATTAAGGGTATTGTTTAGTATGCCACGAATGGACGTGATATGTAAGAGGTTCATTGAGTGAAGCCCTTGTATGGATGACTCATATTTGTGTTGTTTTTTGTGTTTTCTTATTAATCTATAAAATGAAATAATGTAACACTTTACTTAAAATTGAAATTTACGGATGACCCACATCTTTTTTTTTTTTTTTAAATAAAGAAGGATAATAGAAAATAACATGTCTATATGGGTACTCAATTTGGAAGAGAAAAATCCTAATTTAATTAATGAAAAACAAATTGCTAAATGTGAAAAGTCAAATTTTCCCAAAATAACAAAACAAAGTCTAAATCTAGATTTTAAAATTTGGAATAATAGTTAACTAGCTAAAATGGAGCATAATTTGCTGGATTTAGGCTTCAAAATCCATTACTTCTAATTTTATATGAACAACAAAAACTAGCTCTATTGTAAGTTTGGTACATGCATGCCTATAACATGCATGCACCCTATTGTCACAAAATCTTGCAAGCCTTGTGGAGGGGTACCCTACAAGGAAATCACTAGACCAAGTAACAACAATAAGGTAGTAGCCTAATATCACCACAGCTACTACCCCTTGTTCTTTATGAATTTTCACCAATGGGAGGAGTCCTTGTATATAGGCCACCTTAGATATATTCTAGGTTTGTAGGTATAAGGTGACATAAAATGCTTCTAAGGGATGACACAACTTAGGAACAAGACTAACTTCTTATTGATCAAAGTCCCCAACGAGGGATCCTTTGTGAAGAATACCTTCTTTTTGGTCCCCTAAGCCTTAAAACTACCCTATCGGAGAAGCCTTCCCCTTTCTTATACCCTTTTGTAGCGTAGGTTGGAAATTAGAAACTTTTGTATCCGTTGAAAAACTCACCCTCCCCTTTTCCCAATGCCAACAATGCATTGGAAGTTTTCTCCCTTTTTTCTTGCAATATTTTGTATCATAATTTTATGGTTGAAAATAAAAAGATCATGGTAATGTCCAATTTGATATTTTTTCGAATTCCCGGATGTCGATGCCATATCAAGGAAATCTTCCCACCTCCACAAACCTCCCTATATAGGAGATTGAAAGTTGTAAGAGATTGTTGTGAAATATTTTTTATACACATTTAATCCTTTCAATTTCCTAGTGCCAACTTTGGCAGTATATTTCGTTAGATATCCCTTTCCTCCTATAAGAGTGGGTCATGCCCTTCAAAATTGTTTTTTCTTTAAACCCTTCTGCAAAGGGTATATATTGTCTTTTTCCGTGAGATCCGTCTGCTCCCTTTGATCTGAAAAATCACCATTGGTCGTAAAAACTATTGGCCCATCCTTGCAGCATTAATGATGGGATCCTCTTATTTCTTCTCATCGATCCCCACACACATCTAACACTAAGATGTGTTTTTGTTCGATGGCTTGCCTAGGTGGAATTGTTGGCTAACCCGTAGTTTGTTAGCAACTTACCTCAATCAACCAAATGCCTTCCTATTTGCATTAACACCCTTCAGGGCAACATCTATAGTCTCTACTTAGTTCACACATCCTTCATTCACCTTCATCCACATTATTCCACCTTCAATACACCATCCTTTCCCTCAGAAATCTCTCAAACCCACTCTTGTAGCAAAACAAGCCACTCCTATAGCAAAAAAGGGATTCATGTAGCACCCTGTAGCAGCCCTGTAACACTGCCTAAATTCAACCATATTTTCCCTAGGAACTTGAATCTTGGATTTTGAAGTTAAATGATGGTCCCCAACCTTTAATTTCATGATCAAGGAAACTCCAAGACCACTCCAACCCTATCCTTCCTCCACTGCAAACACAAAACAACAAGTAGATTAGAATCATTTATTTTATTTTATTTTTTATTTTTTTTAATTTCATAGTTATGTATTATGGACTGAATTCCATTTTCTCAAGCACTTTTCAATTAGATTTATGGTTCATGCAAGTTGTAACAACCCCGGGTTAAAAATTAATGTAATAAAATTAATAAAGGAAATATAAGACCATGGTCATGGGACACGTATGCCAAGCTAAATGTTCGGCAAAAACTTAGTGACGGAGATCACTTGTGATTAATTAATGGCTATGGAAATTAGCAAATGCAATGGCAAAGGATTTTAAAGGAAAAATGGCATTTATTGGCATTTTTTTATGAAAATAATGGAAAATGGGAGAAAAGGAAGGTGAAAGGTCACATGATGCATGTGAGGAGGAAACAGAAGGAAAATAATGGAAAATGAAGAAAATAGAGGCATCAATGATAAAAAGGCTTCTAAGGATCAGTTGAAGCTTTTGTCAATTCAACCTTTGGAACTCTCATTATATTCTACTCTCTCTCTCATACTCTTGGACACTTAGAGTTTTCTCGGAGCACTCTTGGAGGAGTGTGTCATACTTGGGATTTGGAGCAAGAAAGAAAAGGAAAGGTATCAAATCACAAGAGGACAATGGGATCAACAACTACAACAAGTTTTGCTGGAAGGTACCAAGTTGCATGTATGATTTCCTTGCCAATTTTGGCATGCATGGAACATATATGTGGTTTCTTGGTTTTGATTTGTCATTGGCCTGGAGGATTGTCTCGATTGATAGCGGTTTTACCTAGCCTTTCCATTTCGTGGATAGCCATGGTGTTGTGGGTTAACCTTGTTTTTCTGAGTGATGCTCATGTTCCTTATGGATGTGGGCTGAGTTATTAGTTCCTAGAAGCCTTGGTTGGACAAATGCTTTGAAATCCCTCTAACAACTTGGGTTGAGTTTCTAGTCCTTGAAGCCTTAGTTGGACAAATGTTGTGGAAGCCCTTGGTGGTTTGAGTTACTAGTCCTGGAAGCCCTGGTTGGAAAAATGCTTCGGAAGCCCAACAGTAGCTATGGGTTGAACTACTAGTCCTGGAAGCCTTGGTTGAAACAAATGCTCTAGAGACCTGGACAACTTGGGTAGAGACTGATCTGGTGATGGTTAATGATGTCAAGTCGTGAGGTTAAATCACTAGTTGAGGGTTGAGGTGGTTTGGCCTCTGGAAGCCTTAGTTTGGTTTTTTTTTGTTTATTCCGTGATATTCCACATTCATTCTTAGAATATGGCATGAGGTGATTGGTTGAAGGAAATATTTGGTTCAACCCAATCTATGGTCAGGTGGTACGTGGAAGTCCCAGACCTAGTTTCATTTTGCATATGTCAATAGAGCTCTTTTCCTCTTGCATTTTATGGGTAAATACACTTGTTATTATGTGATCTTAATGGTTGTTCTATCATTGTTTTTCTACTGATTATATGTTGGTTATAAGGATGTTTTATGAAAGACTTGAGTTATGGATCTCGTTCTGTTTTGATTAGTAAATGAATTTTTTAATGAATGCATGACCTAATAGATGATCTTGTGTCTATTATGAGGAGGCATCAATCCTTCTTGATAAATCTTAGATAAGTATGAAGTACCTATGTTCAAATGTGTTTATATGACTTGTAGATTTCATGTTCATGATGTGTTTGACAGAATTTCTGTCATGGCTAGGCCTTGTCAGATCAGGTACTTGTTCAAGTTTTGCATTGGAGGCCTTTCCATATTGTTATTTATCCTTTCTAAGCGTTTCATCAAGTTCTGGGTAGAGGCCTAAGTCCTAGCCCTAAAAAATTGGCTCGTAATCTGGGATCGTTGGCACATAATTTCCTGAAAAATTTTGCAGCCACATGGATGCCTTGTTGTGTACGCGACTGGAGGGTTTCAGTCACATGGAGGGCTTGTCATCAATGTGAATGGGGATCTAGGTCAAAAAATCGACAATTTGTCTCAGGGGTTGGACATCTCGAAGGCTTGGTTGGCTCTTGAAGGTTTTGTAGCATCTGAGGAAGGTCAAATTGGTCTGAGGAAGGTCATATTGGTCCGTGAAGAGGAGTTGACTTGGAGTGAGTTCAAGAGACTTTTCAGGAAGAAGTATCTCTCTGAGAGATACTATGATGAAGGGAAAAGGAAATCTATGAGCTGAATATGGGATCCATGACCGATGAGGAGTATACTAGCATATTCTTGGAGTTATTAAGGTATGTGCCTTATCTGAAAGAGGAGAAAGAAAATATTCTGAGATTCATCAGTGGGTTGTCGGTAGCATTTAAGGACAAGATCAAGTTTGATGAGCCTAGATCGTTGGAGGAAGCCATCAAAAAGCTAAATCATTGCTATGAGCAATCAAAGTGCAGATATGAGACTAAGCAAGATTGGAAAGGTAATGCAAAGAATAAAGGAAAATGATATAAGAAGCAAGCAAGACCTCGGGACATGGGTAACAAAGAGAATGCAACACTGCATAAGAAGTTCAATGCATCTGACAGAGGACGGGAATTTTAGTATGAGGAGTAGAACAATGGTGCAGGCTGGAAGCCTTTATAGTGTTGGACTTGTGGAAAATATCATCACAATCGATATTTTCCACAAGATCGGGATGGTAGACCGTAGATCTACAGTAGCCAGAAGGTATAGACAGTGGGGGATGTTGGACAGAGTATTCCTCATATTTATGCAGCGCTAGATAATATGCAGGCTAATCATCAAGCATATATTATCAATATGGACGATAAGCTTTGTGATCAAGTTGTTTTTATTTTGATTGACCCTAGATATAATTATAGTTATGTTAATCCTGTATTGGAGGATAAGTGTTCTTTGATTAAGGAAGTGCATGCAAAGTATTGGTTAGTGCAGTTGGCTACAGGTACAAAGAAAAGAGTTCATCAATGGGTAAGAGCTTGTGCATTTTAGTTGAATGGTATGCCTACATCAGTGCATTTGAATGTACTTACATTGGGATCATATAGTATGTTTTTGGGTATTGATTGGCTATATCTTCACATGACCAAGGTGGATTGTTATGACAATGCTATTGAGTGCTTGGATGAAAATGATGAACACATAATCTTACAGGGTAAGAAGAAGGAAATGTCAATCATAATGGTTACATCTATGCAGGCAAGGGTGTGTGCTATTTGTAGTGCATATTTCCAGTGATAAAGGTAAGGAATTTGAGGATGTGGATGTCTTGAAGAAGTGTCTGGTATTGCAGCAGTTCCAGGATGTGTTTCCAATAGAGACTCTAAAGTTACCACCTCACAGGGAAGTGGACTTTTCTATTGAATTGGTACCAGGGGTAGCGCCAGCATCGAAGGAACCATACATGATGAGCACACTAGAGTTAGTGGAATTGAAGTTGTAGTTGAAGGAAATGCTTCACAAGGGGTACATTCGGACAAGTGTGTCACCTTAGGGTGCACAAGTATTTCTTGTGAAGAAAAAGGATGGTACTCTCAGGCTAAGCATTGATTATAGGCAGTTGAACAAGATAACCATCGAGAAAATATATTTGTTGCCAAGGATTGATTATTTATTTGATCGGTTGAAGGGAGAAACAATGTTCTTGAAGATTTATTTGATATCATAATACCATCAGGTACACATTAAAGAGAGAGGAAATTTACAAAACTACTTTCCAGACCAGGTATGGGAATTATGAATTTGTTGTAGTTCCTTTTGATTTAACTAATGCTCTAGCTACTTTTATGTGCTTGATGAATAGTGTATTGCGTCCTTATCTGGATAATTTTTTTATTGTATTAATTGATGATATATTGATATGTTCTAAGAATGAGGAAGAGCATGTCAAAAACTTAGCAACAGTATTGAGATTTCTAAGAGAGAATCAATTGTATTCTAAGCTTAGCAAATGAATTTTCTTTCAGACAAAAGTACATTATTTGGGGCATGTGGTTTCCAAGGAAGGAATAACAGTGGACCCAAAAAAGATAAAATTTATCATGGAATGGGAAGCTTCTAGGAATGTGGATGAGGTAAGGTCATTCATGGGAATAGCAAGTTATTATAGGAGGTTTATCAGGAACTTATCGCAAATTTCTTATCCTATTACATTGTTACAAAGGAAATGTAAGAAATTTGAATTGATAGAGGAAATTGTAGTTTGTTTTGAGCAGTTGAATCAATTGTTGACAAATGCTCCATCTCTAAATATTGTAGATCCAAACAAAGAGTTTGTGGTATGTAAAGATGCTTTCAAGAGACGAATTAGTGGATTCTTGATGTAGGAAGGACAGGTAGTGTTCTATGAATCAAGGAAACTAAATGAACACGAGCATAACTATGTGACACGTGATCTTGATTTGGCAGTGATCGTTCATGCATTGAAGATGTTTAGGAACTATCTTCTTGGTAGGAGGTTTGTATTGATGAGTCATCACAGTGGATTGAGGTACTTATTTGACCAACCGAATCTTAATGTCAGACAAGCTAGATGGTTGGCCACGATCAATGAATTTGAATTTGAGATCAGGTACATTAAAGGGAAAGATAATAGGGTTGTGGATTCTCTTAGCGGAAGAGTACAGGTAAATCACATTGAAACTATAAGTTCATATGGGACAGATCTACAGGATCGTATCTTACAAGCAGTTCAACATGATGATAGGTATAGGGAGCTTATGCATAGGTTACAACAGGGTAAAGCTGGTCAGGATGTGAACTATGGCCTCACAGTTGATGGTTTGGCAAGATTTAGGGACATGATCTATGTGTAGGACGACAACAAGCTGAAGAATCTTATCTTGAGGGAGTTTCATTCTCAGTCATATTTAGGTCACCCAGGATATCAGAAAACATTAGCAACGGTGAAGAAGTTCTACTATTGGACGAATATGAAGAAGGAAGTGGCATAGTTTATGGCTAGATGTTTGGATTGTCAACAACTAAAGATAGAGTGTAAGCATCCAAGTGGTTTACTACAACCGATTCTGATTCCAGAGTGGAAATGGAAAGTCATTTCTATGGATTTTATCATAGGTTTGTGGAAGACATATATACAACATGATTCCATCATGGTTGTGGTGGAAAGGTTGACAAAGGTAGCACACTTCATCCTAGTGAAGTCTATGTATTCATCTAGTGATGTGGCATAAGTAATCATCAAATATGTGGTGAGGTTGCATGGTGTGCCGAAGAATATTGTGTCGGACATGGATGTTAAGTTCAATTCTACGTTATGGACAGAGTTCTTTTCAGGTTTGGGTACAGATTTGGCCTTCAACATAGCTTATCATACGTAGATAGATGGGCAGAAAGAGAGGGTCAATAGTATTTTGGAGGAGTTTTTGAGGATGTATGTGATACATCAACAACAGAAGTGGGAAGAGTATCTACTACTATTTGAGTTCACTTACAACAATGGGTATCAATATTCTCTAAGGATGAGTCTATTTGAGGCATTCTATGGGTGGAGTTGCAATACTCCTATCAGTTGGAGTGATCCAATTAACAAGGTGTTGATTGGACTAGACATGTTGGAAGAGATGGAACAAGAAATGTAGGTTATCAAGAAAAATTTAAAAGCAACACATGATATATAGAAGAGCTATACAGATCAACACATGGTGTTTAAGTATTTTCAGGTTGGGGAACATGTGTACTTGTGCATCAAGCCCAAGAAGAGCTCGTTCAGTATTGGGACATGTGTGAAGCTGGCACCTTGGTATTGCGGGCTTTTTGAGATCCTTGAGAGGATTGGACTAGTGGCCTACAAACTTGCACTACCTCTAACAGTAAAATTCCATGATGTTTTCCATGTTTCATTTCTTAAGTATGTTAAATATGTTAATCATATGATTGACTGGTCTATATTGCAGGTGGAGCTAGAAGGAGGATTCATGTTGAAACCTCGGTGCATTTTGCATAAAAATATGATCATGCTTCAAAACCGAGCAATAGAGCACGTCAAGGTGCAGTGGAAGCACTTTGCACTTGATGAAGCTACATGGGAGATGGATAATCAGATGTGGGTTATGTATCCTTCCTTGTTGGTCAGTTGAGGCAAAGCAGTTTTGGTATATGTGTATATGTATGATGTAAATACCGCATCGTGCTATGTTATAAACCTCCAATAAGCGGTATGGTTGTCATGTTTTTATGTTTATCATGTTGGTTATGTTTTTAGTAGGTTGGTCACTTTATATATTACATCGAGCTAAGTTATAAATCTCCATAATCAATATTTTATTTTTCAACCGTTTTGCTAGTTGTAGGTGTCATTGAACACCGATGACGGTGTTCCCCTAAGGGGGAGGGGTCTGTAACAACCCCGGGTTAAAACTTCATGTGATAAAAGTAATAAAGGAAAAATCAGACAATGATCATGGGACATGTATTCCAAGTTGAATGTTGGGTGAAAACATAGTTATATGGATCACTTGCGATTAATTCATGGCTATGGAAATTTCCAAAGGAAATAAAAAAGACTTTGGAAAGATAAAGTGGCATTTATTGGCATTTATTTATGAAAATAATGGAAAATAGGAGAAAAGGAAGGTGAAAGGTCATAGGTTGCATGTGAGGAGGAAATTGAAGGAAAATAATGGAAAGTGAAGAAATTAGAGGCCACAATGATAAAAAGGCTTTTAGGATCAGTTGAAGCTTTTGTCAGTTCAGTCTTTGGAACTCTCATTCTATTCTATTCTCTCTCCTTCATACTCTTGGAAACTTAGAGTTTTCTTGGAGCACTCTTGGAAACATAGAACTTTCTTGGAGCATTCTTGGAAACTTAGAGTTTTATTGGAGCACTCTTGGAGGAGTGTGGCATACTTGGTATTTGGAGCAAGAAGGCAAGAAAAGTAGGAAAGCGCAAGAGGACAGCGGGATTAGAAACTATGGCGGGTTTCGCTAGCAGGTATTGATTTGTATTTATGATTTACTTGCTAGTTTTGGCATGCAAGGCACATGCATGTGGTTTCTTGGTTGTGATTTTTCATTGGCATGGAGTATTGCCTCGATTGACAATGTTTTTTCCTAGCCTTTACATTTCCTAGATAGCCATGGTGTTGTGGGTTTACCTTTTTTTTCTAATTGGTGCTCATGTTCCTTATGGTTGTGGGTTGAGTTACTAGTTCCTGGAAGCCTTGGTTGGAAAAACGCTTTGGAAGCCCTGTAAAAACTTGGGTTGAGTTACTAGTCCTCGAAGCCTTGGTTGGACAAATGCTCTGTAAGCCCTTGGTGGGTTGAGTTACTAGTCCTAGAAGGACAAATTCTCTGGAATCCCAACAATAAATGTGGGTTGAATTACTAGTCCCGGAAGCCCTGGCTTGAACAAACGCTCTGGAGCCTTGGACAACTTGGGTAGGCACTTATCTGGTGATGGTAAGTGATGTCTGACCATGAGGTGGAATCGTTGGTTGAGGTTTGAGGTGGTTTGGCCTCTGGAAGACCTAGTTTGGCATTGTTTGGTTTATTCCATGATATCCCACATTCATGCTTGGAATATGGCATGGGGGTGATTGGCTGAAAGAAATATTTGGTTCATCCCAATATATGGTCAGGTGGTACGTGGAAGTCCCAAACATGGTTGCATTTTTAGTATGTCAATAGTTCTCTTTTCCTATTTTATTTTATGGGTACATGTACTTGTTATTATTTGATCTTGATGGTTGTTCTATAATTTTTATTTTGCTAGTTATAAGCATGGTTTATGACAGACTTGAGTTATGGCTCTCATCCTGTTTTGATTAGTAAATGAAATGTTAATTAATGGATGACCAAATCTATGATATTGCCGCTATTATGAGGAGGCATCGATCCTTCATGATAAATCTCATATAAGTATGAAGTCACTATGTTCATATGTGTTTATATGACCTGTAGATTTCATGTTCATGATATGTTTGACAGAATGCCTGTCATGGCTAGGCCTTGTTCAAGTTTTGCATTAGAGAGCTTTCCATCCTATTATTTATCCTTTATAGAGTTTCATCAAGTTCTAGGAAGAGGCTTGAGTCCTGTCCTTGAAAAATTGGCTTAGAATCTAGGGTCACTGGCACAGAACTACCTGAAAAATGTTGCAGTTAGATGGATGCCTTGTTGTGCATGCGACTAGAGGTTTTCAATCACATGGAGGAATTTTCATCAGTGCGACTAGGGCTCTAGTTCAACAAATCAACAAGTTGTCTCAGGTGTTGGACACTTAGAAGGCTTGGTTGGCTCCTGAAGGTTTTGTAGCATCTGAGGAAGGTCAAATTGGTCCTGTCTTGTTGGTTCTACTTCCTTAATTGTACTTAGGGAGTTGAATCATATCATAGTAACTCTTCATCACATTTTTACCCTGGTGGGCCGGTTATCTTGGGTAAATGTGAAAGGAGGCGGTTACACAAGTTGAACATTGAATTGATTAGTGTGCAAATAGAGTAGCATAATTTATTTATGCAACTAATGCAGTTTTTTATTTTCATGCAATTGCAACTAGTATTTACATTTAATGAATGATATTTTCATTTTTGCAATTAGAATCATGTTCATTCCCTTGAAACCATGATATTATTTCATATAAATTCTCTTTGTAGTTAGCTGGAGGAGTGCTCTTTGTATGCCTTGATATGATCTAATGACTAAGGGTGACATGAGTAGAACTTAACCTACTCTGCATATAATACTGCCAGCTCTAAGTTTGTACGAACCCTGGGTTGATGATTTAAGTTGAGAAGCCTTGGGAGTATCACTTAGTGGAAAAAATGCAACAACGATTCATTCCCTCACACCACCATCCAAACGATGCTCCTTCAAGAGTATTAGAAATTCGATAAGAACTAAGGCTTCAACTAATAGTTGTCACCCATCCTCATTCTCCATGACACTCTCTCTGGTACTTTGTGCATACACTCCCTCCTGTAAATAATCAAGATAGTGTATTAGATCTTGATAATATCGAACAATACCATTAAATAAAAGGAAGAACCTCTCCAAAATAAATTAATTTTTTTCTCAAAATTCATGATCGAGAGCAACCAAATCAGAGTTCACTTCAATTAGCTCCTCCAAAACCTCTAGAGATTTGTAATATTGAGATCAAAGAGAACAAGAGCATAGCAAGAGTCTGTGAATGCAGTGGGAACATGCTCGAATAATATAAGCCACTCTACAATTAGCGCTTAAGCTCTGCTCAGTAGCTTTAATGATTGTAAAATTGATCACGATCTGCGTCTCCTTCTAAGCTGCAGTCGAAATAAAAATTGCCTAGACACCCCATCTCCATAATATTTTCTACTACAGGCTTGCAGCTCTCGACCCTTGATCCTATGGCCCTGCGACCCTCAGTGTTTGGGCTTGCGACCCTCAACCCTTGATCCTATGGCCCTGCGACCCTCAGTCTTTGGACTTGCGACCCTTGACCCTTGATCATGTGGCCCTCTGGATCTCATTCCTTGGGCTTGCAACCCTCTATTCCTGTAACCTAAGAAATAATTTTCCCTAGGCTCCTTGCGTGCAACCTTTTCTCTATTAGACTTTGACCTCCTTCCTGAGGTCTCAAACCTCTCCTAGTAGAAAAAATCCTTTCTAGAATTTGGCTAGCACAAAAATTTTCATAGAGATAATTTGACCTTGCTTGGATGTTATTCAACTTATTCAAGACAGATAGATTTTCCCAAACTTAGATCTTATTCCATGTTGAATTTTCTATAAGATATATAGCAGAAACCAATTCTTTGATCTGATGATTACTACCCAATGATCTTTAAACAATTTATCTTTATGCCATTGATATCATTGAGAAATTATACACAGAAAATATCAAAAGTAATGCAATGATAACAATAAGGCCATAAAGATACAACCATGCACAATAGAGATAACAAATTTTCCCTAGGAAACCCAAACTTGGGAGAAAACCCAACAGCTCTTCTTCTAGGAGAAATTTTCTTCAACAAAGTTTACGATTCCAAAATTATCTAGAAATATGTGCCAAAAATCCAACTCCAAACTTAAGTCAATTCGTCCTCTATATGCTCCCACATGTGGCTATTATATAAGATATTTGTGTATTGTTCAATTGAAGATGTTATATATATATATATATAGAGAGAGAGAGAGAGAGAGAGAGATGTTGAGGTAAAAAATGGACCTACAACAAAAATCAACTTTATAAGAACCAATAGGATTCAATATGACGATGTCAACCATGGGAGATGATTCACCATTTTTGAAGCAAAAAGGTTTTTAAAAAAAAACATATTTTTCAACTTGTATTATCTCCCTATGATTTTACTCAAATTTCGAGCAAGAGCATTCATTGGATGCATAATTTAATTTTTCATCCAAGGAGCACCCATGTTGCAAAATTTCAATGCACCCTACTACAAGGAAAATGTGAAATACATGAAATCAAATTATTGCAATAATATTTTTTCATGTATTTCACATTTTTCGTGTAGTAGGGTCCATCGAGTATGCAACATGGGTGCTTATTGGATGAAAAATTAAATTACTCAAAATTTGAGTAAAATCATAGGGAGATAAGTTGAAAATGCGAGTTGAAAAAATCGGTTTTCTTTTTTCCCTTCAAAACTTGATGAGGTAATCTAATCTTATTAGTCTTATTTTATTATTTCCACTATTATTTTATAATATTCCTTTGGAGGCCCATTTTAGAATTCAAATTTTCTCTAATGTACACACACACACACACACACACACACATATAATGGGTGTTTCCACCCCAAGGGACATGTCCCTGCATGCGCTGGGCTGACTTCTCCATTTTGAGCCTACACGAAGCCCAATAGAAAATTTATTTTTAAATTTTATTTTCATAAATCTTCTAGGCCAACTTAGGAGGCCTCTTAGCATGCGAAAATATCTCCTGATGCTACACAAAAATAAATAAAAATACCTCATCAATATCTCTATTTGGTCCCAAAAATCTAGTTAGGGCACCACAAATGGGTCTCTTCGGTCTCCAATTATGAAAAATTATCCATCTCTACAACAACATTGAGGGATTTCCATGTGCTACTAACCATTCCAATCCTTTGAAGGTCAGGTCATCCTCATTTGGGCCATGAATTAGTTGCCATCCCTCATATGGTGCTAAGGTTATCCTGGGGACATGTTGGGTTGATCCAGGTGGATATCACTGGCCACCCACCTATTCCATCTGGACCCCTAGTCCATTTCATTAGTTTCCTTGTTTATAGCACAAATTACTATTTTTAGCAGTTTTTTAGGTCATGAACTTCTAGAGTTTTTTTGACCCACTAAACGACATTTTTTTGAGGTCCACAACAAATATTGTATTACTCATAGTTAGCTTTCTAACAAGGTACTGTACACACCAAACATAGATCATATGACGAAGTTACGACCCCCGGAAATTGGCTGCCCAACTAACTCCAACGGGGCCCACAAAATCTTAGCATTGCATCTCCTAGGATTAGGTTTTTGATTGTTTGGGGATTCCCTTTTATTTTTAATAATAAAAATGCCCTTGAGCCTCATTGTAACATAGTTCAGAGGCATGTAGCCGCCAAGTCTCTTCTAAAAAATAAGCTACAATCGCCCAAGGCAGTTTATTTCCATTATGTAAGTAAGCATATTATCGTTCTTTAATATTGATGAAATGAGAATTTATTTATGATGCATCTCTCTATTTATGTTTATATTTGTGTTATGTTGTGTTCCTGCATAAGTTTGGATCAGTGGTATCACAATGGTCTTCTCTTTCTCTGTTTTTCTTTGCATGTCCCCAACGAGGTCAGGGTATAAGGAGTTAGGACTCGAACTGGTTGAACCGTTGCAAGATCAACCTTGCAAACCTCAAATACCTCTCATGGTAGAAGAAAAGAAAGATGAGGCAGCATGAGATCCTTTTAAAATATTGCTTGAAAAATCCCTCGAGCAACAAATGAACACGACGATGGACAACTTTTCCTAGATCCTTCGACGACTACCCATAGGTGACACATCTTCATCTAGCAGCCACTTTGGAGGCGCCACTCCCTTTAAGTTATAAGTCAACTTTGACATCCCCATATTTGAAGGCCAGATAGATGCAGATGTCGTAGATAAATGGTTAAATCTACTAGAAGGACATTTTTTGGGTTTAGTATTTTTCCAATAGAGAAAATATTACTTTTGCACTCCTCAAATATGCCCCCCACATCAA
Organism: Pinus albicaulis; assembly: GCA_034641835.2. Classification (NCBI taxonomy): domain Eukaryota; kingdom Viridiplantae; phylum Streptophyta; class Pinopsida; order Pinales; family Pinaceae; genus Pinus; species Pinus albicaulis. Next base: position 430,328,031 of record CM076584.1, on the reverse strand, counting down.
GAACTGGTGGGAAACCTTCTATGAGAAGAAGGATGAGGGGGAACCCTCACTATTTTCAGCCGCACCCACTTGGAATTATTTCTAAGACTCAATCAAGGAGCAGTATTATCCTGTCAAGAGTTATGAAGATAAATACATAAAGTGGACCACATTGTGACAGGGAAGGAACCCGGACGTGTCGAAGTTCACAAATATTTTTCATACCGTTCACACAAAGTTGGGTATCAAGGATTTTGAGAAGCATCTGGTACTCAAGGACCGTGGTTGTCTACACAAGTACATCTAGGACGAGATGGAGTTCCTGTACATCTCCTCGCATGGTGCCGCCTATCGATACACTATCAATATTGAGCATAAATTTAAACAGAAGAAGCAAGATTTTGGATATGAGAATCTAAAGAAAGGGAAAGGTGCCCCCAAACTGTAGAATAAATAACAAGGCCAAGGTGGGGTGACCTAAGACAACTCATTGAAGTTGCAAGAAAATAAAAATACCACGAATACAAAGAAGGACACTGAAAAATGGTGTGAGTTCCATAAGAGCCCCACTCATAACACAAGTGAGTGTCGGGCCAAGCTATCACTAGTGGATGAGTTGAAGGCTTCAGAGTCAGATGCATGTTCCGAATTTGAGTCAAAACTCGATAAGGGGAATGGAAAAGGGAAGCAGATTATTAATGTGGAGCCCAGTGTCATTGTTGCCACCACTAAGGTCCAATAGATTGAGCCCGAAAATCCGGAGGAGGGGGAGCGTCTCTTCCACTCATAGATGTGAGTGAAGGGTTCTCCGGTACAGTTCATTTTCAACTGTGGGGACCAAAAGAAACTCATTTCAGTAGAGGTTGTGAAGCGGTTGGGTCTTTCGACCACACCACACTCGCAGTCGTACATCATTGGGTGGCTTTACCAAGGAAGGGATCTCCATGTCAACCGATAGTGAGGCCTTCCCTACAACATAAAGCCCTTCACATATGAGGTACTGTGTGATGTTTCTCCTCTTGATGTTTGTGATGTATTATTGGGCGAACCATACTTGTGGAAGTGTCATGGGGTGTATGAGTCTAGGCCTCACACTATGATTATTACTTTGGGAAATAGAATGTACAGGATACTGGAGGTAGCACCGCCTACCGCCATCTCTTTGATCTTTGCAAAGCAAATGCAGTAAGATTATTTACTAAACCAAGAAATTTATCTTCCTTATGATTCACCCGAGTCAGGGAAAGAAGAACATTTTGGCCACATCCACAACCTCCAAACAAGGCTCCTTCGCACAGTAGCAACAGATGGGCGAGGTCATGGAGGAGTACAGGGACATCTTCACCTCACCCACATGGGTAACCCTACACTGTCAGGTCAAGCACTCCATTGATTTGACCCTGGGAATGCTGCTACCTAATTGACCAATCTACTAGCGCTCTGTTCTGGAGAACAATGAAATCAAGGGGAAAATTTAGGAGTTGTTGCATAAATGGCATATCGGGCCGATTTCATCACCCTGTGGGAGCCTGATTGTGTTGGTATAGAATAAGGATAGAACTTGGAGGCTTTGTATTGACTATCGAGCATTGAATAAGATCACTATCTATAATAAGTATCCAATCCCATGGATTGATGACCTTTTGGACCAACTCAAGGGGGGAAAATATTTCAACAAGATTGACTTGAATTCTAATTATCACTAGGTACCAATCCAACCCTATAATGTTTGGAAGATTTCCTTTAAATCCAAGGAGGGCCTTTTCGAATGGATGGTCATGCCTTTCAGGTTAATGAATGAAACTACAACCTTCATGACACTAATGGATGACATATTGTGGCCCTTCACCAACACATTCGTGGTAGTGTATATGGATGACATCCTGATCTTAAGCTAGAGTTGTGAAGAGCACCTACACCATATTTGACAGGTCCTCCAAACCCTGCGACAACATAAGTTGTGTGCCAATTTGGAGAAATCCATTGTTTGCGTGACCCAGGTTCAATATCTGGGGTACATAATTGATGAATGGGGTGTGCATGTCAACCCAGCCAAGATACAAGTTATTCGGGATTAGATAACCCCAACCACTCTAACAGAGCTCCGCAACTTTTTGGGTCTTGCCAATTTATACCGTAGGTTTGTGTTGGGTTTCTCTCATATCAATTGAACTTTGAGTCAAGTCATAAAGGGTAAAGTGAAATCAAAGTTCTCTTGGTCTGAATCCCAACATAAGACGTTTTCTGCATTGAAGCATCGCCTTTTCTCTTCACTGGTGCTCACATTACCAGACCTGCAACAACCATTTGAGATTGAGATAGATGCCTATGACTATGCTATTGGAATAGTTCTTACTCAGCAGGGGAATCCAGTGGCATATCACAGTGAGACACTTTCAGACATAGTCAGAAAGTGTCCCACCTATGACAAAGAGATGTATTCCATTATACGGGTATGCCGACAATGGAAGCATTACATTCTGGGGAAGGAAAAAATCATCCACACAGACCACCGACCTCTGCAGTTCATACAGACACAAGGAAAGTTGCAGATGATTTCCATCAAAAATGGTCCACATACCTGCAACAATTCCATTTGAACATTAAGTACAACAAGGGAAATACCAATAATGTTGGATACTACCTCAACCAACTGTCGGTCATGGCATTGACAACTGTGCTTAACTCTTGTGGACATGAGACTTCAGAATGTCCACAACTTTACAAGAGTGATCCAGAATTCAACAACGCATATCAGATTCTCCCAGAAGGTAAGCAAGTTCTATACTTTCACCTCCAGGATGTGTTATTATTCCACTTGGGACACCTTTGTATTCCTTCAAGTGAGTGTGCCAAGATGATTTGGGAGGCGCACTATAGTTGATTCGCTGGACATTTTGTGGTATAAATGATAGTGGTAGTGTTTCATAAGTATTTTTATTGGCCAAATGTTCGACAAGATGTTGGGAATTACATCAGATCCTGCTCTTCCTGAGCTATTTTAAAACCTAAAATCAAGAATAGAGTCTTGTATACTCCTTTTCCTACTCCTAGCCAGCCCTAGGAATCCATATCCATGGATTACATGTTGGACCTTCCTTCTACCATGCATGGAAACGACTATGTTTTCATGGTTGTCAAAAAATTCTCCAAGATGGCCATTCTAGCGGCCTGGAAGAAGAGTATCATAGAAGAAGCCACTACCAAACTATTATTTGAAGTACACTTTGGAATCTGAAAATCAATTATCTCATATCGGGAAAACAGGTTCCTAGGTGAATTATTCTCAAGCCTCTAGTCATTGTTAGATACCAAGCTGACTAAGACCACGACCTTACACCCCAAACTGATGGCCATGTTAGTGTCAGTTTTTGCAGCCTTCCTCCAGTGATCAAACATGCTCTTACAAAGTGATTTTAAGGTGTCAAGGTCAAATTTTGTCATTTCAGTGAGTCTTCAAGCAAAATTTGGTCACTAGGTATTAGGTCTAGGGTTTGCTTTTCATTCCTTTCAGAGTTGTCCAAATGTCGGTCCATGTCACCATTCATCTAAGTGTACCATCATTCAGAGGGTTGTCATCATCATGTCAAGTTCCACTGAGTCATTTTACACCTTGTTCATGCTTCAGTTGTGCCTAGGTATGGTTCATTTCCCTCTCCTAGGGTTTTGGAGGTAATTTCTCTTGGATGGTCAAATCATCAGCCAAACTTGTATCCTGATGTTCATACACCTTCCCTTATCCTTAATGTACCTTATTAAACACTTCCCATCACTGAGATCCTCCAAATTCCTCATTTTTGCACAAACCCTAGTTTCTTGCTACAACTTGGCAATTTTCTAGGCTAGGCATGTGTTTTGCCCTTTTGGACCCCTTCCCCTCACTCAATATATGAAATTCCACTTTCCCCTGCTTCCTAACATCCCTCCCTACTTCCCAAAATTTTCTCAAGAATTTAGAATCCCCTTATCCCCTTCATTTCGCTTCATTTCAACAAATCCCTTGTTCCACAAATCGGGATAGGTTTCGCTCAAATGATGTTTTTGAGAAATAAAAGATGAATTTGGAAACGTTGAGAGAGGTTTTTGTCCACAACAGGCCAAGGAAGAAAAACCTCCTTCACTTTTTACACAGGTGTCATGGTTTTAGAGAAATGTCAAAAATACAGTCGCCTCAGGAGAATTGATGCACCTCTGAAGTGACTTTGGGAAAATCAATATTTCTCCTAGCTTGGTTGGCCAAATGACTTGTTTGATGATTCAAATGATAACTAGACAAAAAGAGCTTTCCAATGAGCTATCATGAGCTCAATTTTGAGTTGAGGAAGACCTTCCAAAGTTGACTGCAACAGCACTTTGCCTTGAGGCAGCCTCATTTTGCACATTTTGACTAGTCTTGGGAGATTTGATTTTTGACAGGGTAAATGAACTCCAAATTGAAAAATTCTAGTTGGGTTGGAAATTATACTCAATAAGCTTTCCAACGAGCTATGCTGGGCCCAATTTGGACACCGGTAAGGCCTCCAAAAGCCTCCTGCAAAAGTGCGCTACGCATTGGGTTTGTGGCGCGGCGCATAGAGCTGCAAGCCCAATTTCACCATAAACTTCTCCAAATTTTCCAAATGTGCTCAAATCTGTGGTGTGCAAGCAAGTTAAGAGTTTTTCCATTGCAAGTGAAGAGTTTTTCTCAGAAGTTATGGTGGTTTAGTGTGCGAAAGCTCATCATTAGTCCAAAATTCAAAGAAAAGAAAAACGGAGTTCTTTTGTAAAAGTGCCAAAGTTTTCACAAAGTGGGTTTTTAAGAAGCAAAAATCAAATTCTTCACTATATAAGATATTTTCACCCTTCAAACAGTTCATTTGCACCAAGAAACAAGAGTGAAAGCCAAATTAAGCGTGGAGGAGCGAAAGCATTTGTTAAAGCCGGACTGTGTGTTGAAAATCAGTTGCGTGGTGCATTGGGTGAAGGTCGCGGCGCATATATCCACTTTTCACAGTGTATTTTTGTTCCTGCACGGCGCATATAAAGTGCGCGGCGCACAGGGCCGGAACACCAAATTTTTGCCACTGTTCCACAAAAATTCAAATTGACTCAATCTTTTATGTTTCAAGTAAGTTTGGGCGACTTTGTCATTGCTATTAACCCATGTTTGGTGTGGCTGGAGATTGGATATGAGAGTTGAATGTCAAAAACTAAACACTATCATTTTGATTAGAGAGTTGCTCCTTAGGGTTTTGTGTTGAAGCTTTAAAACAGTTTTGTGCCACTCCCACCTTGTTTGCCCATCTCCCATGATCTCATTACTACAGTCTATTCCCTCCTATCCCAAGTCACTTATTCCTAAGTCCCACTATCCCTATCCCTAAAACTACTTCATTTCCTATCACTTTCCCTTTCCCATTTCATTTGTGAAAAATTCATAAACCCCAAGTTCCCAAACAGTCAAATGACTGTCCCTTATCCCTACATTATCAAATCTCACTTGATTAAACCCAATTATCCTTGCTGCCCTATTTCCCATGGTCCCATATTGACTTTGACACATTTGGCAATCAAGACAAAGACACCAAACTCTTCATATTCACCTCAGGCAACGTAGATGAAGAAAGCATCGAGGAGGCGTGAAAAGGCATAATCTTGGCCGAAGCTTCTTTGGCTAAGCATAGCATTTGATCAGGGACCTTCAGTCCAAATTTCAAAGAATTTGGAGAAAATTTTGTCATTTTTTATTTTTTTGGTCACAAAACAGATTTTCCTGCCCGACGTGTAGCGCCACCTTGCGCGCGCTTACAATTGGCAGCTCTTCAAGGGGGAAACTTGGTATTTCTGGATTTTTTATGAAAATTTGTGCATTCTCAGGAATGGCCTAAGGATTTCATCAAGTTCTAGGTTGCCTAAAGGGTCAAAAACACCCTAAAAATGGCCTTTCTGCCACTTTTTGCACACACAGGAACTAGTCTTGGGAGATTTGATTTTTGGAGGGGCAAATGGAAACCAAATCCAGAAATTCCACTTGGGTTGGAAAGTAGACAGGCAGGGCTTTCCAACGAGCTATCATGAGCTCAATTTTGACTTCGGGAAGTGCCTCAAAATCAGCTCCAAAGTTGTGCTACGCATAGAGATTTTGAGCGCGGCGCATAGAGGATTTTGGCCTATTTTTCACTCCACATCTTAGAAATTCACCTAGTTTGGGCCAGTTTTACTTTTTCATGTAACTCTTGATCTACCTTGATGTAATTTCATGACCATGATGTAATTTTGGCACATTTTTACTTGTTCTAGAAGATTCATTCACCAAAAGGTGAAATGTGAGTGAATGAATTAGTTTCCTGGCATACAGAGGCAAGTTGTTTCATGGCCTATTTTCTAGTTCCTAGTTTAGATATGGTTGAAACAGCTCCTAGAATGATGAGCTCGACCCCTAGAGGCATGGGAATGGGTTAGGCTTGTCTATATGATGTATTTTCTCAGTCATTTTCAGTGTTGGACATTTGGGATTGCATAGCACTTCATTGTACATTCATTCTGCAATTTTGGCAAAGGAATAGACCAGGGTTTGCAGCCCTCTTTGGGATCCTTGTGGCTCTGTGTTTTGATGGTGTTTTCCTCCATGTATTTGCAAGTTCACTGATGTTTATGTGTACCATTTTCCTACTCCTTTCTTCTTAAATTAAGCAAATCAGTGTTAAAGGTAGAATTCAGTAGCTTGCTTTGCTCTGCCTTTAGTTTTGTTTAATTTTACATGTTTTCATCTGTTTGAGGAGGAACCTTGAGACCCTCTTGCCCTCTTCAGCTCCCCACCAGTCTGATCCATCCATGCAATCAATCTAAAGCATCGAAACACTTGCCTTCCTCGCCCCAATCAGAACTCTGCAAAAACTAGGCCTAATCCCCGCACCCAAAACTGCCTTTCCCTTTTTCCAACGAAAACCCCCAAAATCAAAATCAAACTCCTTTATTTATATACCTAGCCTAAAATTAGCTTTTATTTTAGTCATCTCAAGCCCTATTGATTACTTTTCGCTGAGATTGACCCGAAGAGAGTCCTCTCCTGTTCTAGTAGGGCTAGCTACCAGACTGAGCATGGTTTGATGTTACCCTAAACTCTGCCTTCCTTCAGCCTGAGGTAGATTTAGGCAATAACATAGTGGCGACCATACTGGGGAAGAAAATGGTTTGCTTGTTGGTGTTATTTGTTTCATAAGCTACAGACGGAGCCTGAAGTTATGCCAGGTAGCCTTCGAAACGCTTTTGCTTTGCATTAGCAGAAGTAGATAAACGTTGCTTCAGTCAATCTCTGGTCTAGCTTGTGAACGTGACACTTGACTTGTAAATTACCCCAGTATATGTATCAAGTTAGATCTGATGGTTGATGGTGGACAACGATCAAACACCGCAAGGCTGAAATCATTCACCTGGCGATTCTAACTCAGTTTCGAGATCAGATCCAAGGACTCCACTGGAGGATGAACCTGACCAGCATAAACATGAAAGGACAATATGCAAAGATCAGGTATTCAAGTTGGAATTTCATCCAAGACATTTTGTTCTTTGTCATAAATTATTTCTTCTCTTTTCCCGAGAATATCAAGAAGGCTTTGCAAAGTATATTGTATTTGAGAAAAGATCCTCGGCATGCATTTGATTCCTTCCCTTTGAAGATTGTGAATACCAAAGATTTCCATGCTTTTAAGCTTGATCAAGACCTTTCTTCCGAATCTTGTGATGACCATCTTCAAACTGATGAACCTCAAGAGACCAAGACTGATTCTGCCGCATTTGTACATAGCCCTATACCTTGTAAAATTCCAGATCGATACAAGCCTCTGATTTTACCTCTTATATCCCATGCTTTCCCTAAAAATTATGACCTATATCTACCAAGATTTGATGGCGAACGCGACAATGTCATTGCTGAGAGACATGTTCTGAATTTTGAGTCTTTTCTTGACCTTTTTGAATTTGATGAAGAGGATGTCAGTATTAGGATTTTTGCTCTTTCTTTGCAAGGCAAAGTCAAGAGTTGGTTCAAAGCCCTGCCTGATGCGAGCATCTCAGATTTCCAACAGTTCGTCGAAGTTTTCCTCGACGGGTGGGTGGTCAGATAGAACCTTTTCTTGATTATAGAAGAGTATAACCAGCTGAAAAGACTGCCAGGGGAGACAGTACAACAGTTTTCTACCAGATTTAACCAAGTATATTTTTCGATGCCAGCTGATATAAGACCTTCTCCTAGATCTGCTCTCTTGCACTACCCGGGTGCCTTTGATCCGGAAATGGAGTTTCAGTTGAGAGAAAGGAATATTGCAACACTTGAAGAGATGCAGAATAGTGCAGTAAATGTAGAGGCTCATTTGCGGATCCGAAGGGCAAGGTTGAAGGAAGAGGAGATGAAAAACATAGATCCGGAGGAATCGACATCTCTAGAGGTAAAGCTTGACATGTTGGTAAGTGCAGTGGAAGAGATGATGCAAAATATCACCACAAGGAATGAGTATAATTTTCAAGCCCATGGCTCGATGATTGAAGAAGAACAAGTTGTTGATCCAAAACATTTTGTTTCTTATCCCAGTTGTCATAGATCTGATAATGATTGTTTTGTAGATCATCTTGGAGAAGAGAGATCTGTTGATTTGACATGTATGCTTGATGATGTGTTTTATACTGATGATTTGCCTCAGTTTGATCAGTATGATGATGATTATGTTCTCCAAATAGAAGCTAATCTTGCAGACAAATCAGCAGCTAGTTTGTGGAAGGAGGAAGTTCACTTTCAGCAATTCGAATACAATGATCAGCCATCACATATCAGCTACGGAAATGATGAGGAAAGTGCAGCAAATTTTGAAGTAAGTGAAGGATCTTTGCCTTTTTGTTTTGACTCGTTTCAGTTCATCAGAGAAAACTTTCATGCAATCCGAAATCAACTGTCAATGAGTCTTGATTTGGACCATCTTGAGGGCAATGAAATACCTTGTTCAAGACTTCTCATATTCAGATTTGTAGCCCCCGAATGCCATTGATTGTCAAGTTGCAGATGAGGACTTGGAAGCTGGCACATGTGATCAAATGATACAAGATGATTTCGTACCATTTTGTTTTGAATCATTTCAGTTTTTGAAGGGTAAATTGCATAGTAAATCTTCAAATGAGCAGCTTGTAGAAAACCATGTAATCTCATCAGAAACAATAGAAAATGGGTTGCAGCAGTCTTTTCATGTTTTTCACGATCCAATAGCTGATGTGTTGAATGATGTCTGCAGTCAAAGTCCTTCTCCATTCACTATATGTAAGCTTGAAACGTGTGTTGATATAAACTTGATCCGGCAGCCAGTCTCTTTGTCATTTTTAACAGGAGTCTCGTCACAAAGCTCAAAACAAAGTTTGCATTCATGGTATGAGGAGAAGAAAAGTAATCCATTGGATGAGCTAAGTCTCAGTGTGCATGAACTTCAAGATCCTTATGCAGTGTTTTTGGAGGCGGATAGAGAATCCATTGTATTCAACGGATCTGTTCACAATTTTTTATGGAAGTTGCCTTTCATTAGTTCTCTCTCATTGTTCATAAACAAGAACTTGCGGAGAATTCAAACAGCAACTGGAATACTTACTTGGTTGCATTGGTTGTTTCATTTCACTTGATCAGGTGATGAATGAAACTGTTAGAGTAGGTTTTGATGAATAAGCTTCATATTGAGCATATTTTCCAGTTTGTTGGTTGTGTTTAAGTATCGAGTCAATTTTTAGTTGAGTGAGATTCAATTTGTGTCGTCAAGTCATTAGTTTTCAGTCATGCATTTTAGCTTGAGTTTTTGACTCCATTGCCCAATGGATGAAGGCACTGTCTGCTTTCCAAAGATCTGTATTTCTTGGCACCTCCAAGGAGCTACCATCCCCATTGGAGCCAATTTTAGTGTCAGTTTTTGCAGCCTTCCTCCAGTGATCAAACATGCTCTTACAAAGTGATTTTAAGGTGTCAAGGTCAAATTTTTTCATTTCAGTGAGTCTTCAAGCAAAATTTGGTCACTAGGTATTAGGTCTAGGGTTTGCTTTTCATTCCTTTCAGAGTTGTCCAAATGTCGGTCCATGTCACCATTCATCTGAATGTACCATCATTCAGAGGGTTGTCATCATCATGTCAAGTTCCACTAGGTCATTTTACACCTTGTTCATGCTTCAGTTGTGCCTAGGTATGGTTCATTTCCCTCTCCTAGGGTTTTGGAGGTAATTTCTCTTGGATAGTCAAATCATCAGCCAAACTTGTATCCTGATGTTCATACACCTTCCCTTATCCTTAATGTACCTTATTAAACACCCCATCACTAATATCCTCCAAATTCCTCATTTTTGCACAAACCCTAGTTTCTTGCTACAACTTGGCAATTTTCTAGGCTAGGCCTGTGTTTTAACGTTTTGGACCCCTTCCCCTTACTCAATCTCTGAAATTCCACTTTCCCCTGCTTCCTAACATCCCTCCCTACTTCTCAAAATTTTCTCAAGAATTCAGAAGCCCCTTATCCCCTTCATTTCGCTTCATTTCAACAAATCCCTTGTTCCACACATTGGGATAGGTTTCGCTCAAATGATGTTTCTAAGCAATAAAAGATGAATTTGGAAAAACTGAGAGAGGTTGTTGTCCACAACAGGCCAAGGAAGAAAAACCTCCTTCACTTTTTACACAGGTGTCATGGTTTTAGAGAAATGTCAAAAATATTGTCGCCTCAGGAAAATTGATGCACCTCTGAAGTGACTTTGGGAAAATCAATATTTCTCCTAGCTTGGTTGGCCAAATGACTTGCTTGATGATTCAAATGATAACTAGACAAAACGATATTTCCAATGAGCTATCATGAGCTCAATTTGGAGTTGAGGAAGACCTTCAAAAGTTGACTGCAACAGCACTCTGCCTTGAGGCAGCCTCATTTTGCACATTTTGACCAGTCTTGGGAGATTTGATTTTTGACAGGGTAAATGAACTCCAAATTGCAAAATTCCATTTGGGTTGGAAATTAGACTCAATAAGCTTTCCAACGAGCTATGCCGCGCCCAATTTGGACACCGGTAAGGCTTCCAAAAGCCTCCTGCAAAAGTGCGCTACGCATTGGGTTTGTGGCGCGGCGCATAGAGCTGCAAGCCCAATTTCACCATAAACTTCTCCAAATTTTCCAAATGTGCTCAAATCTGTGGTGTGCAAGCAAGTTAAGAGTTTTTCCATTGCAAGTGAAGATTTTTTCTCAGAAGTTATGGTGGTTTAGTGTGCGAAAGCTCATCATTAGTCCAAAAGTCAAAGACAAGAAAAACAGAGTTCTTTTGTAAAAGTGCCAAAGTTTTCACAAAGTGGGTTTTTAAGAAGCAAAAATCAAGTTCTTCACTATATAAGATATTTTCACCCTTCAAATAGTTCATTTGCACCAAGAAACAAGAGTGAAAGCCAAATTAAGCGTGGAGGAGCGAAAGCATTTGTTAAAGCCGGACTGTGTGTTGAAAATCAGTTGCGCGGTGCATTGGGTGAAGGTCGCGGCGCATATAAAGTGTGCGGCGCATATATCCACTTTTCACAGTGTATTTTTGTTCCTGCACGGTGCATATAAAGTGCGCGGCGCACAGGGCTGGAACACCAAATTTTTGCCACTGTTCCACAAAAATTCAAATTGACTCAATCTTTTATGTTTCAAGTAAGTTTGGGCGACTTTGTCATTGCTATTAACCCATGTTTGGTGTGGCTGGAGATTGGATATGAGAGTTGAATGTCAAAAACTAAACACTATCATTTTGATTGGAGAGTTGCTCCTTAGGGTTTTGTGTTGAAGCTTTAAAACAGTTTTGTGCCACTCCCCACCTTGTTTTCCCATCTCCCATGATCTCATTACTACAGTCTATTCCCTCCTATCCCAAGTCACTTATTCCTAAGTCCCACTATCCCTATCCCTAAAACTACTTCATTTCCTATCACTTTCCCTTTCCCATTTCATTTGTGAAAAATTCACAAACCCCAAGTTCCCAAACAGTCAAATGATTGTCCCTTATCCCTACATTATCAAATCTCACTTGATTAAACCCAATTATCCTCGCTGCCCTATTTCCCATGGTCCCATATTGACTTTGACACATTTGGAAATCAAGACAAATACACCAAACTCTTCATATTCACCTCAGGCAACGTAGATGAAGAAGGCATCGAGGAGGCGTGGAAAGGCGTAATCTTGGTCGAAGCTTCTTTGGCTAAGCATAGCATTTGATCAGGGACCTTCAGTCCAAATTTCAAGGAATTTGGAGAAAATTTTGTCATTTTTTATTTTTTTGGTCACAAAACAGATTTTCCTGCCCGACGCGTAGCGCCACCTTGCTCGCACTTACAATTGGCAGCTCTTCAGGGGGAAAACTTGGTATTTCTGGATTTTTTATGAAAATTTGTGCATGCTCAGGAATGGCCTAAGGATTTCATCAAGTTCTGGGTTGCCTAAAGGGTCAAAAACACCCTAAAAATGGCCTTTCTGCCACTTTTTGCACACACAGGAACCAGTCTTGGGATATTTGATTTTTGGAGGGGCAAATGGCAACCAAATCCAGAAATTCCACTTGGGTTGGAAAGTAGACAGGCAGGGCTTTCCAACGAGATATCATGAGCTCAATTTTGACTTCGGGAAGTGCCTCAAAATCAGCTCCAAAGTTGTGCTACGCATAGAGATTTTGGGCGCGGCGCATAGAGGATTTTGGCCTATTTTTCACTCTACAGCTCAGAAATTCGCCTAGTTTGGGCCAGTTTTACTTTTTCATGTAACTCTTGATCTACCTTGATGTAATTTCATGACCATGATGTAATTTTGGCACATTTTTACTTGTTCTAGAAGATTCATTCACCAAAAGGTGAAATGTGAGTGAATGAATCAGTTTCCTAGCATATAGAAGCAAGTTGTTTCATGGCCTATTTTCTAGTTCCTAGTTTAGATATGGTTGAAACAGCTCCTAGAATGATGAGCTCGACCCCTAGAGGCATGGGAATGGGTTAGGATTGTCTATATGATGTATTTTCTCAGTCATTTTCAGTGTTGGACATTTGGGATTGCATAGCACTTAATTGTACATTCATTCTGCAATTTTGGCAAAGGAATAGACCAGGGTTTGCAGCCCTCTTTGGGATCCTTGTGGCTCTGTGTTTTGATGGTGTTTTCCTCCATGTATTTGTAAGTTCACTGATGTTTCTGTGTACCATTTTCCTACTCCTTTCTTCTTAAATTAAGCAAATCAGTGTTAAAGGTAGAATTCAGTAGCTTGCTTTGCTCTGCCTTTATTTTTGTTTAATTTTACATGTTTTCATCTGTTTGAGGAGGACTCTTGAGACCCTCTTGCCCTCCTCAGCTCCCCACCAGTCTGATCCATCCATGAAATCAATCTAAAGCATAGAAACACTTGCCTTCGTCGCCCCAATCAGAACTCTGCAAAAACTAGGCCTAATCCCTGCACCCAAAACCACCTTTCCCTTTTTCCAACGAAAACCCCCAAAATCAAAATCAAACTCCTTTATTTATATACCTAGCCTAAAATTAGCTTTTATTTCAGTCATCTCAAGCCCTATTGATTACTTTTCGCTGAGATTGACCCGGAGAGAACCCTCTCATGTTCTGGTAGGGCTAGCTACCAGACTGAGCGTGGTTTGATGTTACCCTGAACTCTGCCTTCCTTCAGCCTGAGGTAGATTTAGGCAATAATAGGCCAGACAGAGGTCGTCGACAGGTTGATCGTGCACATCCTACGCATGTACAACTCGAAGCATCCACATACATGGAACGAAATCCTCCCTTATGTCCAACACATCTATAATAAAGATCTCCATAGCTCAACTGGCCACATCCCCTTTCAGGTGGAAAAGGATTCTAGCCACTATGTCACATTGATGTTTCCATACCACTTGCAACTACTCAATCAAATTCGGCTCATGTCCATTAAAAAACTGACAGAGCTAAAAAAATCATTGAGCACATTGAACACATACTCCAGCAAGTCCACGACATTTTTGACAAAGAAAATTATAAGTATAGAAAGTGCCATGACCAACATCAGGTGCCACACAAGTTTCAAGTGGGTGGAAAATTTTGGTTATATTTTCAGAAGGAGCGCCTCGTTGGGTCCTACCGCAAGCATCTCCCACTCCGATATTGGCTTTACACCATCACTAAGGCTATAGGGTACAATTCCTTTGAGCTCAACATTCCACCATTCATGGGCCTACCCCCAATATTCAATATGGACAAGTTGCGACCATATTTTCCCCCCATTTTTTGACACATCAGACATTGTTGAGTAGTTGACACCAACAAAGCTCAACCTAAGCTGCATCAAACGGGACAAAACTGATTGGATCATGGACACACATATCAAGAACACTCGACAACAGAGGATCCAATGATATCTAGTTGTTAAAGCTAACCAACTCCTTCACCACGACAAGTAGCTCACCAAGGACGAGGTTCAACATAAATTTCCTCACCTCGTGGAGGCTTTGCACGCAATGGGAACCATTTCTTCTTAAGTGGGAAGGAATGGTTCATGTGGATATCAGTGGCCACCCACCTATTCCACCTGGACCTCTAGTCGTTTTCATAAGTTTCCTTGTTCATAGCACAATTTACTATTTTTAGGAGTTTTTTGAGTCCTGAAATTCCAAAGTTGTTTTGACCCCCTAAACGGCGTTTTTTTAGGTTCGTAGTAGCCCTGCATATGGGCCTACCACAAATATTGTAGTAACCAGAGAGACCTTTCTAAAAAGGTGTCGTACGTGCCAAACAGAGATCATATGACCAAGTTACAACCTCAGGAAGTTGGATGCCCAACTAACCCCAACAGGGCCCACAAACTCTTGGCGTTCAATCTCCTAGGGTTAGGTTTTTTATTTTTTAGGGTTCACTTTGATGTTCAATAATAAAAAATCCCTTGAGCCTCATTGTAACATAGTTTAGAGGAATGTATCCAAAACATATCTTTTCAGAGATAAACTACCATCGCCCGAGCTAGTTTATTTCCATTTTGTATGTAAGCATATTACAGATCTTTAATATTAATGAAATGGGAATTTACTTCTGCTACATCTCTATTTTTATGTTTATATTTGTGTTCTGTTGCGTTCCTGCATAAGTCCGGATCATGGGCCTAGGTGTATCATCCTAAAGAATTATCAAATGTAGTGCAAAGTGGCAGAACGTCCTTAGTGCAGGAGGTGCCTAACTAGGGTCATATGTGATGTGCTATTGCTACTCGGAAAGCCAAAGTTATCAATGATTCACCTACGGGTGACAATATACTTCTCTAATGGCCTAGGTACCTGTGGGTAAGGTTCCTAGGTCATGGACTACTAAACCCCCTGACAATCACAACATAAAGTCTAGTGAAATCAACCAGTCATCATGGAAATAATCATTATTGCATCTAAGTGAACCAAGCTTGAATGTAATGGGCTAGTTAACACTTAAAATAAGGATTCCTTTAAAATTTAGGGCCTTGATCTTGAAATGGTGTCTCCTCCCTAGGTAAGAGTGGTTGAAGGAAAACCCTATTATGTGTTTTCAACCCCTAAAGGGAAGTAACATTTCCTCAATTCACCGTTCAATTGATATGTGTTAGTGAATAATAATGATGGTATGGAGGAGCAAATACTTCATGACCAAGTGCCATGGTCAAAGGGAATAGAATGATGGGGATACACATACTGAGTGTATATATGTGAGGAGGGAGAAATCCAAAATGCATCAGTTACCAACTCGGCCTTTGTTTTTCCAGCCCTCTTGTGCACCTTTTACTTTTGCTTGATTTTTCTTTGTATCACTATTCGTAGCTTAAAGGGTTAGAGCTTGCTCTGATTGATATTTCAGTTGTATTGCCCCTTAAGGATGAGTCGATTCATTTCTCATCAGGGTTGAAACATTCAAGTTTTCCTTTTATGATGTAATGGAGCAACAAGTGCTCAAGAACTAGGTGATGACCATAATGAGTGAAGTAGATCTCATGCTAAGCTTTTGCTCATGTGCTTATTTGTATGTCCTGACCATCTTTTGCATTTTGATATTCCTTTATTTT
This sequence comes from Pinus albicaulis, assembly GCA_034641835.2. Classification (NCBI taxonomy): domain Eukaryota; kingdom Viridiplantae; phylum Streptophyta; class Pinopsida; order Pinales; family Pinaceae; genus Pinus; species Pinus albicaulis. The sequence goes on along the minus strand of CM076584.1, from coordinate 430,311,984 downwards.
GTTTTGTTTTTTTTTATGGACATGATATGTTATTTCTTTCTTTTAACTGCATCAACCTCCCAAGGAAAATTTCAAAGCCCTACCCAGGTATGAGGATGTATGGCTGCCAAATTCTAAAGAACCAATGGTTAGTTAAACCCAAAGAATGATTGTGAGATAAGGGCTTGTAATATATGATGGAAAGTGGTAAGTATGTAATAGGGAAGATGGAATTACGTTATCTTAATCAAGGCTTCCTGAGTAGTGCCCCTCCCATACCAAGCCAAGATACATGTTATTCAGGATTGGCCAGCCCCAACCACTCTAACAGAGCTTTGCAACTTTCTGGGTCTTGCCAATTTCTACCGCATGCTCATGTTGGGTTTCTCTCGTATCAATTGAACTTTGAGTCAAGTCACCAAGGGCAGAGCGAAATCAAATATCTTTTGGTCTGAATCCCAACAGAAGTCATTTTCCGAGTTGAAGCATCACCTTTTCTTTGCACCAGTGCTCACATTACCAGAACTGCAACAACCATTTGAGATTGAGACAGATGCCTCCAACTATGATATTGGCATATTTCTTACTCAGCAGGGGCATTCAGTGGCATATCATAGTGAGACACTTTCAGACATAGTCAAAAAGTATCCCACCTATGAAAAACAGATGTATTCCAGTATACAGGTCTGCCGACAATGGAAGAATTACATTATGGGGAAGGAAACAATAATCCACACAGACCACTGACCCCTACAGTGCATACAGACACAAGGAAATTTGTAGACAATTTCCATCATAAATGGTCCACATACCTGCAACAGTTGCATTTGAACATTAAGTACAAGAAGGGCAACACCAATAATGTTGCAGACTACCTCAGCCAACCGTCTGTCGTGGCATTGACCATTGTGCTAGACTCTTGTGGACATGAGATTTCAGAATGTCCACAAATTTACAACAATGATCCAGAATTCAGCACCACATATCAGGTTCTCCTGGAATGTAACCAAGTTCCAGAGTTTCAACTCCAGGACGTGCTATTATGCCACGTGGGACACCTCTATATTCCTTCAAGCGTGCATGCCAAGATGATTTTGGAGGCATACTACAGTCGATTTGTTGGACATTTTTGGGTATAAAAGACAGTGGCAGCATTGCAGAAGCATTTTTATTGCCCAAACCTTCGACAATATGTTGGGAAGTACATCAGATCCTGCACTGCCTGCGTTATTGACAAACCTAAAATCAAGAAGAAAGGCTTGTATACTTCTCTGCCTACTCCTAGTCGGCCTTGGGAATGCATATCCATGGATTACATGTTGGAACTTCCTTCTACCAAGCATATCAATGACTGTGTTTTCGTGGTCGTCAACAGATTCTCCAAGATGGCCATTCTAGCATCCTGGAAGAAGAGTATCACAACAGAAGCCACTTCCAAACTATTATTTGAACGAGTGTGGGTACACTTTGGAATCCCACAATCCATTCTCTCATATCATGACAAAAATTTCCTAAGTGAATTATGGTCAAGCCTCTAGTCGTTGTTAGATACCAGGTTGACTGAGTCCATGACCTTACAACCCCAAACTGATGGTCAGATAAAGGTCATCAACATGATGATCGTGCACATCTTGTGCATGTACAACTCGAAGCATCCACGTGCATGGGATGAAATCCTCCCGTATTGTTAGCTTGATGGAGCCTAGACCCAGGTTCAAAGTGACTACGCAGACCAACAAAACCCACTATTACCAGCCCTTTCGGCAACGATTTTCTTGCGCAGACTGAAATCTCACCCGAGGCAATACAAGGGGATGCTAGAACCAAGTTCCTTCATCCAAAGGGATATAGGATTGTGGCTTTACGACTTTTCCTTCTTATCAGTTGTTCGAAGATTAGATCTATCAATACTATAGGCATTGAACTACAGACTACACGATCTTACTTAGTTATGCTTTAAATAAATTAAATAACCATAAAAAAGATTGCGCTATTCAACTACAGATCAAAACGCTTATTCAGCATAGACAGTCATAAACAGTAAGCAAAAAGAAAACACATCAATATAACTCATATATTCTCAACGGTTCTTTCATTAATAGCCAAATATTTCTCATACATTCAGTTTCACCCTGCGCACACAACTACAGGGGCCTGCACACACAGTTGCAGACTTCCTAAGGTCTCAGTGCAAACAGCTGTAGGAGCCTTTTCTCTAACCCAAAACATAAACTCTGACTCAAAACAGTGTTACATCCAAATGCATTTTATCAACTTCTACTTTTTCCACCTGTGACTTCTATCTAGACTCATATAGATTTGGCATGTACAATACCATGGTCCAAAATCATGGGCGGAGTCCATCGTTCACAAAATATCCCATCCCATTACATAATAAGGGGCATTGACCCACTCCAAAGCCCATATGACTCAAAATAGACTCCATGCTACACTCCTCGATCTGTGGAAGCCCCTATGACTCAAAATAGACTCCATGCTACGCTCCTCGATCTGTGGAGTCTTTCCTTGCTACTTTCTTCGAGGGGATCCCATCGCCAACAGGCCACCAACACAAAATTGTGACTCATCCCGAGTCACAAAGCTGGTGCGCCATCTATCTTCGCTTTAATGCCACTCAAGACATCCTTAAACTAGTGCACTACTTCGGTGCACTTCTTTTCAAACTCCTTAATATCTCTGAGCAGTGTCTCTGAAACCTTCTTAGTTGCCTTCTCCTCTAATCCTCGTTGTGTTGTGCGCAATGCCTTAAATTTATTTTCCGTCGTTTGGGAGAGTTGGTTGGCCTCAGATTCCCATGGTTTCAGTCTATCTGTAAGTAGTTGCTCCTTCCTACGCAGCTCATCAACCTGTTCTTGTAATAATTTACCCTCTTGGAGATGGGTAAGTCGTTGCATTGGTGCTAAGGTCTTAGCAGTGACCTTAATCTAATCTAATTGTTCCAGCTTCTCGCGCACTTCGGCCTATAACTTTTTCACCTGAGGGTCCTCCTGCATCGAGGCCCATACATCAAGAACTTCTCCAAATATATGTGCACACTCCTATATGTGAGACTCAACCTACTCTGATGCAGCTTTCAGCTCAACTGCGCACTACTCCTGAACTTCTGGCGAAGTGGCAGGCTACAATTGCATTTGCAGCTCACTTATCTTCATCTACATTTCCAAGTGCACTTCGTAAACCTTGGCCTTGGAGTCCTTCACTGTGGTGGTCAGCTTGGCAACTTTCTCTTCTGGCGCCGCTGCAACCTAAATCTGGAGCTCTGGTAGCTCGTTGCACGCTTTAGAGATATCCTCCTCCAACTTTTTTTGCTGCGTTGCTTCAGTTGCACACTCTTGGACAACAAGCTTATTTTCCTCGGCCATTCTTTTTCATTCCTTTGTAACATCCTGTATGATCAAGAGGGCTCGTTGTTCTCTGATCTTTAGTTCCTCATCAATGCCCTGGTGGATTTCATGAAAATCTTGCAGTGGCATCGCACAAGATTCAACTTTGTATTATTCCAGAAGGCCACCTACCTTAGCTTCTTTGTCGTGTCAAAAATTAGCGTGCATATAGGGATAGGCACCGCACGGGTATCATATGTCAGTGCCAACTCGTGCGTAGTTGTGCTTTTACTAGCCTATGCTCCGCTTGGTTGAACCACAATCACTTGAAATCTACTCACGCTCACTTGAACAACACTCGTCTCCACCTACAATTCTTGCAAGCCCTTGTCAACATCTGCCAACACTTTCTTATATTTTTCTTTGATACTCTCGCATAAGTGCTCAGTGGCCTACTTCACATTATCCCCAATTTCATCAAGGTCCCCTTTGTAAGGACCATGGTTTGTGGGCCCGCAGATTTATTGGACTTCAACATTTTTCGCATGCCATCATTTTGTGGTTGTCTTCACTTGGTGGTAAAGGGGGAAGCTGGATCTATACCGAGATCACCGCCAAGAATATCATCCCCTCCTGTGTCCAAAATCTCTGTATCAGGTTCTCTCTCAGTCACGAATGTTTGTCAGGTCTGGTCCAATCAGGTTGTACGAACGTCCTTGGCTCCTTGGTAATGTGAAATACTCCTGTTTTCACTTATTGAAGAGCCTCATTAATGCACTCCCAATCATCAGGGAAGATATAAGTTAACAAAAACCCATCTATTATCTCATCCAAATCCACAATGCCATGGCGCAACTCTGTTTCAATATACCATTGTTGAGATATCGTATCCAAAGAATGAAAGAACATGTGCGATCATTATGTCTGAGGTTTGGTGCCCCAAGCTTCAATCCAGTGAGCCAAGTGCTCGTGAGGATCCTTTTGACCATCATACTTCTCCGTGATCTTTGTATTAACTTGACCAAATCTCCACCTTATCATATTGCAAAACTCCTTCCATCCTCTGAAACTTACCCTGTGCGCGCCCCACGATCGGGCTGGGGTAGACCTCAATGCGAAGTCCAAAGCTTCATATCTCTGGTCCTTAGGTACCTTTTTCTCAAATTCCTCCAAAAATAAGACAACATTCCTTGTTCCATCATAAAAAGTCAAGTCGTGCGCTTTCGATCTAACATAGCACAGAGATATGGCAACCATGTTACATCACTTAGTGGTTACTTCATGCAAATGACTCTGCCAATGCTCCAACTCTTCATAAGAATATGAAACGCATGAACTATCACGCTCCCAAAAAATTCTACCATTTGCGGTGGTATTGATACAATCTTCATCCTACGTAGTAAGCTTATATAGCTGATCAATCTCAACATCCCCATACTCATGCTGGACGGGCTCTGTATAGCGCACACCATCAGGAGGATCTAATGGCACAACAAATCAGGTACCATTCTTTTCAAAGATCAACTGCCTCTTCTTCAGGTTGATTATAGCATCCATGTCATAAGCCCAGTCAAATCCCAATAGCGCATGCATGATATGGATTACTATCACCTCGAATTCAACCAACACACTAACTCCATCAATATCTACACTAATCCCCTGCAATCGCCCCATGGGAATGATCTTCTGTTGATTTTCCATCCTCAACTGAATTGGGGACCATTGCATCTTAGGCCTTCCCATCCACTCCCATGTGTGCTTTGGAAGAACATTGGCATTTGATCCTAGATCCATAATGAATTGACCATCTCATAAGCTCTGATTTATGTAGTCAACCACATCTCCTGGTTGATTCTCTTCTTGTTCTTGTATACTTTGTTTACTACGCATTGTTCCAACTACAAACTTTCATTTCCAGTGCAGTTATCTATCAGCTCCTGCAACCCCTCTACAAACCTCTGGTCCCTTCGCAATTTCATACACGTCTGCAAGAAGGACATCAAGATAGACTAATCATCTCCCTTTACTTCGGCATTCTCCTTAAGATTGTCCTCCAATGGAAACGACTGTCTCTGTGCGGTAGGTGGCGAAGCTTTAGGAGTCATAAATGTCTTCCTTGCTTCTATGAATGCTTCTTTCTCACTCTGCACATTAAATCCCATATTCTTATCTTTGGCTTTCCTTAACCAGGTCTCTATCACACTCTTTTTTCCATCTACGCAGTCTCCTCTGGTATTCACACCATTGCGCATTACTATGTTAACGTCTGGATCCTCCTGGAGCAATTTAGCCCTCATCATTTGTATATTCGGAGCCGACCGTTGGTTGTGCTTATCCTACATTTTAGCTAACAAAATGGGGCAATCCTCAATTTCATGACCAAATTATTGACAATACTTACAAGAAGCTGCAGTAGGATTCTGACAATCCCTGGTGAAATGTCCAGCTTGTCCGCAGTTGTAACGTATCATTTGGCCTTGTCCACGACCTGTGCCTCCTCCTCGGCCATGCCCTCGGCCTAGGAGACATCATTGCACAGTCAACGAACCTGAAGCTTCGCGGCCTTCTACCTGCATTTGATATGCACTAGGATTGTTCTGCATCATCATATAATAGCTCTTACAATGTTTCTCATCATGTCCCACTGAACTGCATAAATTGCAGAACAATTTCTTCGACGATCTAATAATTTTTTGCAATAGGTGACAATAGTCAGTGGAATATTGGCCTGCAACTTCACATAAGCTACACCATACAGGGGGCCCTACACTTGGCCCTGCGCTCGATCCAAGCTTCAACGGACTCGACATCCCAACATTCAAATATTCTATATAAAGAGGGCACTGCTCTTTATAGTGACCCTTCGCTTTGCATTTGATACACTAGACCTTTGTTCTCATTTCTGGGTGAACCTCCTTTCCCTTATTTAGATCCTGGAGCTCCATATGCAGGCTCGCCAACTGAGTTTGTATATTTTGCACCCCTATTCTTGTATCGACTATCAATGAAGTTTCCAGTTTCATTACTATCTCCTAAGTAGAAACCTTTCGTTGTGACAATGGAAAGTTGAGATGAGGCAACATCGCAGCAATGAACCATTCTCTATGATGTTTATCTAAGATATTGAAACTAATTTGGCTCAACAATGTCTTAAATCCTTGATCTACCTTGCATACAGTCTCAGTAGCCAACTTCTTAATCTCCTTGATCTTTGTGATACACTGAGACTGCGACTTTGGTTTTTTGAATTCATCATTTAGCATGGTCTTTGTCTTAGCCAAAGAATCATTTGCATTTGTTGTAACATATTTCATGTACCAAGACAATTCTATATCTTGCAGCGCGGTAACCAACTGTGCTTTCTTCATGTTTTCATCAATAACATTTTGCGAACTCCATATCACTTCTACCACAAATTAGCATTGTTCAGGATCATCTATTCCCTTGGACACATGCATCTTCGAGGGTTGGGCCATGGTGAATGGGGGAGGTGGAGGTGGAGCAACAAGATGGAATGGAGTGATGATGGGGGTGGAAGGTTGGGGGATCTCTGCAGTGCTCTGCTGACTCTTAGATCTCAGACTTCTTGGGGTAGCAGGGTTGCTTTCTCTTTCTCCAGACCCAAACAACAGACTATATTCCCTTTCAACGTACACTCGCCAACTAGTCTTAAACCTTTTGTCGCTTCGCGTAGCACCAAGTTTTCTTCATTCATACATCAAACTGAGTGCATCCGTAGTACACCCTTTTCACACAATAGCATTCTAATCTAGAACTTAAGTGAATTCAGGGACTTACCTCTGAGGCCTATGAAGAACTTACCCTCTGCTTTGCAATAATATACAAAAGTCTTGATCGCAAACTCAATGATAAACCCTCCAAGGATACTTTCTATCCAATAATAAACAACTCTCGTAATCTCGTTATTAGTCTTTTTCAGCTTCTTAATCAGATCTAGGGTCCACGCAATTAGATTATTATTGAACCAACTCATCTGCGCAGCTAGTCTTGAGATCCACTCGTACAACTCACTAGAAAACGACCCAAAAAAGATCTCGTATTGATATGTATAGATATACTTTTGTAACCAATGTTCATTAGAGATGTGCGGGTTATTGATTTCTTGCACAAAAAACTCACGTTCTTTTAGACTTACCTAGTCTTCGATCTTTTTCTTAGACGAATTCCACATCTAGCTATCCCTCAACCAGATCCCAGTCCTGACAACGAAACCATTTTTGGCTTGATGAGGCCTAGACCCAAGTTCAAAGTGACAGCGCAGTCCAACAAAACCCACGATTTTCGGCCCTTTCGACAACGATATGCTTGCGCAAACTGAAGTCTCGCCAGAGGCAATATAAGAGGAGGCTAGAACTAGGTTCTACATCTAGAGGGATAGATGATTGTGGATTTAGGGCTTTTCCTTCTTATCAACTCTTCACAAATCATATCTATCAATACTATAGGTGTTTTTCAACACATATGTTGAACTTACTACAAAATGTGCAATATTACTTAGTTATGCATTAAATAAAGTAAATAACCATAAACAAGACTGCATTATTCAATAACAAATCAAAACCCTTATTCAGCATAGATAGTCATAAACAGTAAGCAAAAAGCAAACACATCAATATAAATCAGATCTTCTCAACAGTTCTTTCATTAATAGCCAGATATTTCTCATACATTTAGTTTCAGCCTGCGCACACAGCTGCAGAGGTCTGTGCACACAATTGCAGGCTTGCTAAGTTCTCCACGCACACAACTACAGGAGCATTTTCTCTAACCCAAAACACAGACTCTGACTCAAAACAGTCTTACATCCAAATCCATTTTATCAACTTGTACTTTTTCTGCCTATGACTTCTATCTAGACTCCTTATATAGATTTGGCATTTACAATACCATGGTCCAAAGCTGTGGGCGGAGTCCAAAGTTCACAAAATATCCCATCCCATTAAATAATAAGGGGCTTTGACCCACCCCAAAGCCCCTATGACTAAAAATAGACTTTGCATTGCACACTCCACTGCTCGATCTGAGCAGTCTTTCCTTGTTGATTTCTTCAAGGGTATCCCATCCAACACTTATATCCATCACAACTACAACAGAGATCTCCACATCTCAATTAGCCACATCCCTTTTCAGGTGGGACTGGGATTCCAACCACAATGTCCCATTGATGTTGCCATACCACTTGCAGCAACTTAGGAAGATTCGACTCATGCCCAATCCAAAGCTGACAGAGCTAAAAAATTCATCGAGCACATTGAACACTTTCCCCAGCATGTCCATGACACATTGGACAGAGAAAATGCCAAGTACAGAAAATTCCATGACCAACATTGGGTGCCACACAAGTTTCAGGTGGGCGATAAAGTTTGGTTACATTTGCAGAAGGAGTGCCTCGTTGGGGCCTACCGCAAGCTTCGCCCACTCCGACATGGGCATACAATTATAAATAAGCCTATAGGGTACAATGGCTTTGAGCTCATCATTCCACCATTCCTTGGCCTACACCCAATATTCAATGTGGACGGGTTGCGGCCATACTTTCTCGCATTGTTGGACACACCAGACATCGTTGAGTAGTTGACACCAACAAAGCGAAACCTAATTTGCATCGAACAGACCACAACTGATTGGATCATGGATAGGCATATCAAGAACACCCTCTAGCAGAGGATCCAACTATATCGATTTGTTAAAGCCAACCAACTCCTTTATCAGGGAAAGTGGCTCACTAAAGACGAGGTTCAACATAAATTTCCTCACCTCATGGAGGCTCTGCATGCAATGGGGACCATTGCTTCCTAAGGGGGGAGGACTGATTTAGGTGGATATCGGTGGCCACCCACCTATTCCACCTAGACCTCTAGTTGGTTTCATCAGTTCCCTTGTTTATAGCAAAATTTACTATTTTTAGTAGTTTTTCGAGTCATGAACTTCCAAATTTGTTTTAACCCCCTAAACGAAGTTTTTTAAGGTCTGCAATAGGCTCGTGTGTGGGCCTTTCACAAATCTTGTATTACCAAAAGATACCTTTCGAAAAATGTATCGTACATGCCAAACAGAGATCATATGACCAAGTTATGACCTCAGGAAGTTGGATTCCCAACTAACCCCAACGGGGCCCACAAACTCTTAGTTTTCCATCTCCTAGGGTTACGTTTTTGGTCGTTTAGGGTTTCCCTTTGATGTTGAATAATAAAAAGGCCCTTGAACCTCATTGTAACATAGTTTAGAGGCATGTATCTGCCACATCTCTTTTCAGAGATAAACTACCATCGTCTGAGCTAGTTTATTTCCATTTTGTATGTAAGCATATTACAGTTCTTTGATATTAATTAAATGGGCATTTATTTCTGTTCCATCTCTATGTTTATGTTTATATCTTTGTTTTGTTGTGTTCCTGCATAAGTCCAGATCATGGGTCTAGGTGTATCATCTTAAAGAATTATCAAATGTTGTGCAAGTAGCAGGAAAAATGCAAGAGGTGCCTAACTAGGGTCATATGTGGTGTGTTATTGCTACTCGGAAAGCCAAGGTTATCAACGCTTCACCTATGGGTGAAAATATACTTCTCCAATAGCCTAAGTACCTGTGGGTAAGGTTCCCAGGTCATGGACTATTAAACCCCCTGAAAATCACAACATAAAGTCTAGTGAAATCAACCAGTCATCCGGGACAATAACCATTATTGCATATAAGTGAAACAAACTTGAATGTAATGGGATATTTAACACTTCAAAAAAGGATTCACTTTAAAATTTTGGGCCTTGAGCTTGCAATGGTGTCTCCTCCCTAGGTAAGAGTGGCTGAAGGACAAACCTATTAGGTGTTTCCAACTCCTAAGGGGAAGTAACATTTCCTCAATTCACCATTCAATTGATATGTGTTAGTGAATACTAATGATGGTATGGAGGGGCGAAGACTTCATGGCCAAGTTCTATGGTCAAAGGGACCAAGATGATGCGGATCCACATATTGAGTGTATATATGTGAGGAGGGAAAAATTCTAGATATATGAGTTACCAACTTGGCCTTTGTTTTTCCACCCCTCTTGTGCACCTTTTACTTTTGCTTGATTTTTATTTCTATCACTATTCGTAGCTCAAAGGGTTAGAGCTTTCTTTGATTGATATTACAGTTGTATTGCCCATAAGGATGAGTAATTTCATTGCTCATCGTGGTTGAAACATGCAAGTGTTCCTTTTATGATGTAATGGAGCAACATGTGCTCAAGAATTAGGTGATGACCATAATGAGTGAATTAGAGTTCATGCTAAGCTTTTTCTCATGTGCTTATTTGTATGTCCTAGCCATCTTTTGCATTTTGATATTCATTTGTTTTGTTTTGTGGCCATGATATGCTCTTTCTTTCTTTTATTTGCATCAACCTCCCAAGGCAAAGTTCCAAGCCCTACCCAGGTATGAGGATGTATGGGTGCCAAATCTTAGAGAACCAATGGTTAGTTAAATCCAAAGAATGATTGTGAGATAAGGGCTTGTAACATATGATGGAAAGTGGTAAGTATGGAATAGGGGAGATGGAACTATGCTATCTCAATCAAGGCTTCCTGAGTAGTGCCTATCCCATACCCATTGGGCCATTAGGGGAGGTCCCACTAGACTAGGATCGAATGTTAAACCCCCATTTAAGGTGAGTTAACAAGGCCATGATCAAAACTCCTCTTTCTCTAGGTCACCCCATAATCCATATCAAATTCCCAAATACAAACAAGGAGAAACCCCTGATAGCAAAATGAATCAAATTTCCTTTTGATCAGAGGCCTACCTTCGTCCATGTGCTCTTGGCATTTGGCTGATGTAAGTGGCAGAGATATAATGGCACATCACTGGCTAGTGGTGGTTGTCCATGCCTACATGGCTGGTGGGTTGGATGTGAAGAACGAGAGAAAAATTTTCTCCTATAGGGTTACCCATTTTGGTTGGTAACAAGATCAAAGGCAAAAATTCGAAGATGAGAAAGATGAAGGGTTGGAGACACAACATATAACGTTATCATAGTCTTTTATGACTTAATTAGAATAACAAACAGCGTAAATCGAGGAATATCACATCAATGAGTTGAAGGTCTTGGAAGAGAGCCATAGAAAATATGTCAACATGAAGATTGAGAAAGCCCAAAAAATGAAATAAACCTCCAGGTACTGAAGGCTCACACAATTAGATTAAATAATGACGTTAAAAAAATACAAATGTATTTTATGGAAAAATTGCAACATATTCATGACTGCTTCATACAATTGAACAAGTAACCCATGAGATTGATGACTCAATCACAAGCCTATGTTAGATCCAACAAAGCTTTCAATTAGATTCTTGAATGGAAAAAGAAGCACGTGAATGATCTGTATTAACTTCCATGGTTAAGCAAAGAGAAAAAAAAAGGAAGGACCAATCTTTGATTAATGTGTGGAAATCAGAACACAAAGAAAGCAAAATAATGATGATTGAATCCATTGAAATAACTAGAAGAATGTGGGATGCAACCACCAAAATGATCGAAGAATGGGAACTCAGAACTTTGGAAGTCCTATCCTGATCCACCTCTACCATACCAATACTTTATGAAATGTCTAAGGTTTGAGTTGTGTCAGTCTCTGAGATCAAACAAATCCAAAGGGTGAATGAAGAATCCATTAAAAAGTTCATCATTCCAATTAGAGAGGAAACACAAATTTGTTTCTATACTATGAGGATGAATAAAAACATGAAAATACTAAAAGATCAAGCTTTGAAGGGAAGAAAATAGTTACAAAAGATGGAAGATCTGAGCCTAGGATTTCTGAAATCCTAGAAATTCACACTGCCTAGAAGATGCACCTACAACAGGGGTTTTCATAGAAGTTTTAATGTTTCCACTACGTTTATGTGTTATTGGCCGAAGGCCCTTTTTATAACTATATAAAAAATATATAAATAGAAAGATCCTCCATAGAAAAGAGGAAGGGATAGGGGAGAATATTATAAGATTGAATGCCTCTATTGAAGGCCCCATTTTCAATATTATGTAATGAAGGACTTATTTTGTTGATCAATATAATTCACTTGTCTAGGAGATATATGTGTTATTAATGTATGGTAAATTGTTGATGTTGTATTGTATAAAGTCTTTCATATTAGCATAAATGTATGAAAATATCAAGGCTCATTTAAAAATTTAATTTATCTACAATGATGTTATTTTTGTTTTTCGTGGTTGAAGATTAGATCAATATTTTGGAAGATCAACAATTATCTTATGCTCTACTTATATCCGATAAATAATTTAGTTAATACTTGTCTATTCTATTCGGTCTAATAATAAATCTCCCCAATCCTCAATGAATCCTTATTAACATTGAATCGAAATGTTAGGTCTCTATATTACTAGTGTAGTCCCTTATTGTTGTTAGTGTAGCCCCCTTATTGTTATTTTTGTACCCTTGTAGTCCCCATATTGTTATTATTGTGCCCCATAAAAGCTCCCTATTGTTATTGTTGTGCCTTTACATTATTATTGTTAGGTCAACTAGGATTACATTGTGACCCCATGGACTCCTATATATAGAAAGGAGGTTTTGTCATTTGTATCATCCAATAATTTCTAATTTATGTAATATAAAGGAGGTTTCCCCCTCGAAGTAGCTTATTTCTAAGGCGTTGATTTCTCTTTTCTTTTATTTTAGGAGCTGGTTTCATAACATTTGGTATCAGAGCTTTGGATTCTAGGGTTTCGCTGCTTCAAATAGGTCATCATGGAATTTTTGCTATAACTTGTTTTCTACAAAGGTTCATAAGCTAAAAAAACCTATTTGCGAAGAAATCCTGAGAAACTGTGTGTAAAAATTTCAAATCTTGCTTCGCAAAATTTTTGGAGATATGATCTGTGGAAGTTAAGGTTTTTTCAAGCTCCCAAATATCATCTCAAAGAGGTGACCCTCGAAAAATCGCCATAAATTTCTCTCTGAGCATCGAATTGGAATTTTGTAAAGAGTGGCCGAAAGTACACGGACTGTAGTTTCCTGTGTATCAATTTCAAAGCCGAAGGAGGAAAGAGTGAGACGTGGCACATTGTACAAGTTCGCTCTACTGAACCAATCCATAATTGGGTCATTGCAGGAGATTGGGCATAACTTTGCCTTGAAGAATCCAAATTAGGTCAGACCTGTGGCATTGGAAAGAAGATTCATAGGGCTACTAAAGTACCAAATATAAAATCTCAGGGTTCTGAAATTACAGAGATACATCAGTTTCAATATCGATCTCCTCAGAAGAAAGAAAAAGATGTGTATTTTGTTTTAAAATTGCATAAGTCTTATTTGAAAAATCAGTTTGAAGTGATTCCAATGCCATATTGAAGCATAGATATCAATATTGGGTTCTAAAATGGCTCCTAAAAATAATTCAACACCCATTAATCCCTCATAAAGCTCTACTATGACTCATGAAGAGGAAGAAGTGCAACATGATATATCAAATTACAAGACCAAGTGCACCAAATTTCGCTCTCGCAAAGAGTAAAAAAATGAAATGGAAGTTTTGAAGAAGACATCGAAGCTAAGATGGATGGTTTGAACAAAGGCGTGGAAGCTAAGATGGATGGTTTGAAGAATGGCATGGAAGCTAAAATGGATGACATGGAAGCTAAGATCGATGAAAAAATGAAAGACAACATCGAAAACATGAAGAATGATCTAAAAGCAGACATGGAAGGTTTAAAGGAAGGTTTGACAAAGTTGATACAAGAAATGATTCATAATGGAGAAAAGGTAGTAGAGGAAACTCATAATGAGAACAAAATAAATGTTAAACGTGATTTCATAAACTCTAATGTTGGATTGAAGAACCACCATATTCCAAAGATCAATGAAAGGATCCCGTAACATGGATACTATCAATGGAGCAATATTTTGATCTCCATAATGTGAAAAACACAGAAAAGGAACGCATTACAACTTTATATTTAGAACAAAATACATTTTTATGGTATCGATGGATTTTCTCTGGTGAAAAAATTGTCACTTGGTCAATTTTTATAGAGGAAATGATAGCACATTATGAAGATACAAAGAGCAACATCTTCTTTAGCCAATTGATAAATCTCAAACAAAAGGGTTCAATGGTGGAGCACATTGAAGACTTCCAAAAATTGAATATAAAAGTAACTGATACTCCAGAGGAACACAAGATTGATGTCTTCATATGGACTTTAAAGGATAACATACAACATGAGGTTCACCTTTGGGAACCTGATTCATTGGAGAAGGCATTCAGGTTGGCAAGAAAAATTGAAAGTAAAATTATGGTGACAAGGAAGCCTACATTAGGGGAATTTTGAGGTCTAAAATGGGCCTCCTAAGCAAATTATAAAATAATAGTGGAAATAGTAACATAAGATTTGATGACATCATCAAATTTTAGAGGGAAAAAAGAAAAAAACTACCTTTTCAAGTCGTATTTTCAACTTATATCCGAAAGTTTTTACTCAAATTTTGAGCAAGAGTACTCGTTGGATGCAAAATGTAATTCCTCATCCAAGGAGTACCCATGTTGCATACTTTCGATGGACCCCGCTACACGAAAAATGAGAAATACATGAAAAATGTGAATGCAATCACGTTTTTCATGTATTTCTCATTTTTCACGTTGCAGGGTCCATCTAAAGTATGCAACATGGGTACTCCTTGGATGATGAATTAAATTTTAATCCAATGAGTTCTCCCACTCGAAATTTGAGTAAAAAATTTGGCAGATCAGTTGAAAATACGAGTTGAAAAAGTAGTTTTATTATTTTATTATTTTTTAATCTTTTTACCCTTTTACTTAAAAAAATGGTGAATCATCCCCCATGGTTGACATCATCATCTTGAATCCTATTGGCTCTTATAAAGTTTATTTTGGTTGTACATTTTTCTTAGGAATCCCATTTTAGACCTCAAAATTTCCCTAATGCCAGTCACATCTATAAAAATGGAAGTGTTGCTACTTCTATACTTCCACAACCTACAAGGTTGACACCACAACAATTGGAAGAAAAAAGAGCAAAAGGGCTTTGCT
Source organism: Pinus albicaulis (assembly GCA_034641835.2). Classification (NCBI taxonomy): domain Eukaryota; kingdom Viridiplantae; phylum Streptophyta; class Pinopsida; order Pinales; family Pinaceae; genus Pinus; species Pinus albicaulis. The sequence continues at coordinate 430,296,592 of CM076584.1, read as the reverse complement.
ACAGTTGTGATAGAAAATATACTAAAGGTCATAAGTGTGCTGAGAATAAATTATTTTACATAGATTGTGAAGAGGAGGAAGAAAATGAACAAGAAAATCCAAAAGAAGAGGATATACACCAGGAACCAACCCTAGAGAAAGAAGAAATGAGTCTGACCATATCCTGTAATGCATTGGCAGGAATTACCACTCCTCAAACTCTCAAGATAGAAGAACATATCAAGAAGAAAAATGTAATAGTGTTGATTGATTCGGATAGTACCCATAATTTTGTTCATTGTAAAGTAGCCAAGGAATTGAATGGCTTCCTATACCCTGCACCAGAGTGTCAAGTAATGGTTGCAAATGGAGGAACTATAAATTGCTCTGGAAAATGCCATAATATCAAGCTAACCATGGGGGAATATGTATTGAATAGTCCAATTATTTCCATTCCAATGGGAGGCGTTGATGTTGTACTAGAAGTACAATGGTTACAATCTTTGGGGACGATAGCTTTTAATTTTCAAGAACTTTTCTTGAAATTTTTTCGAAAGGAAATGAAGTTGAATTACAGGGTATCGCAGGGAAGCCAGGAAATATAATAAGCTCTAATGTCATGATAAATCTTCTGAATAAATAACAACGAGGCGTAATTGCACAATTATGCTCACTAGAAGTTCCAACATCAAAATCATCTACTTATCCATATCTCCAAAAATTCTTGGACAATCATTCCAAGGTGTTTGAAACTCCCAAAGGACTCCAACCTATTCGTGATCATGATCATGTAATTCATTTGATTCCAGGAAGTGTTCCTCCAAACATCAGGCCTTACATATATCATTATGTCCAAAAGAGCGAAATTGAATGTATGATTGTAGAAATGTTAGAGTATAATTCAACCTAGTCAAAGTTCTTTCTTTGCTCCAGTAATATTGGTGCACAAGAAGGATGGATCATGGCGCATGTGTCCGGATTATAGGGAGCTCAATAAGCTCAATATTAAAGATAAATTTCCCATTCTTTTGATTGATGAATTATTATTATTTTTATCAGCAAATATAGGCCTCCTTCTATTAACTATTTTAATGTTTACATACAATGATCTGTCGACACTCTGGAAACCAGACCATGTGTCCAAAATTATGAAAAATTCTCCGCCCATACCAGGAAACCAGAGTAAATTCTATTCTGATGTCCCCTAAAAAAGGTAGAAGAGTCAAAACTCTCGCTGGTAACCAGCTAAACCTGCTAAGACTTCGAACTATAGACATTACAGGGCTGAAATCTCACAGAGAACTTAACATAACAAAAAGGGGTCATAGGCACCTAATCAGTCCCAAACCTGGTCCTCCCCTCCCGGCCTTTCCGACTCTTGCTTGGTCTTGTCTTCCTCTTCTTCTCCATCCTCGTCAGCTTCCAGTGGGAGCGCATTGTTGGGCCACAGAATTTTGAGATATCCAGCCATGACCTAGGTGTCCTGCGGTTTGTCGAGGCTTTTGTCCAACGCTTCCCTAATGTTGCTAAGGTTTTCCCCGACCACTTGCCCAATTCTCCTCCTCTCGCGAATCAAACGGCCCAGGAGGATCCTTGACACCCATACTGGGTGCACCTCGACTCCCCTCCCATATTCTCGACACAGAGACTTAACCAGGTTCGGCTCCATTTTTGAAATGGCGCAGGCATTCTCGTCGTCATTCTCAGCGAAGAACAGAGCCTCCCAATCTATCGCCCCAATTCTCCAGCTAAGAATAATGCACAATTGTTCTACCCTTGGATGCCTCTCCTCTACCACTCTCTGCTCCACGACCCACGCAACGATGACCCAGAAATAGGCGGCCCGCCATCCTCTCTTCTAGATGTGAGCGCTGACGGACCTCAGCCACAACCACCAACGCAGCTCCAAAAACCCTTCCACCTTTCTGTCCAACCAAGCAGTTGCACCAGGCAACAATAATGTCGCCCCTGCCCCTTCACGTCCATATAGACCCATCCTGACCTCCACAATCTCTTGTGCCTCATTCCCTCCACCTTCCAACAATAATACCTACGCACATGCACGAACTGGGACAGAGGCAGTGCCTCCCCCCCTCGGGATCCTACATCCCCATCGCCTCCGCCTCCCATTTTCCATCCTGCCTATTTCTAATCACTATCACCGTCCATCCCCCACTTAAATTTTCACCCCCAGGCATGCATGCATCCACGTCGCCACTTACATGCATCCTCTGCATGCTCATCCCCGTGGTGAGCACGCGACACCCCTCTTGCTGCACATGGGACTTGATCACCCGCATCCGGGGCTGTGATTGATGAATTATTGGATGAATTACATGTTGCAATTTATTTTACCAAGTTGGATCTTCGTTTAGGATATCATCAAATTAGAATGAAGACTGTAGATATTCTGAAAATAGCATTTCAAACTCATGAGGGTCATTATGAATTTTTGGTCATGCCTTTTGGCCTTACTAATGCACCTTCTACATTTCAAGGGTTGATGAATTCCATTTTCAAACCCACCCTTAGAAAATTTGTGTTATTATTTTTTGATGATATACTAATCTACAACATGTCTTGGAAGGATCATGTTCAACATGTTGACAGGGTTCTCAAACTATTGGAGGAGAAACAATTATATGCAAAAACCTCCAAATGTTTCTTTGGAGTACAAGAGGTGGAATATTTGGGTCATATTGTATCCCAGGAGGGTGTTAAGGTAGTCCCTAACAAAATTAAAGCCATTAAGGAATGGAAAGTCACCACAACCATAAAGCAGTTGCGAGGATTTCTCGGGTTAAGAGGGTATTATCGCAAGTTTGTTAAAAATTATGGGAGAATAGAAACACTTCTAACAACATTATTGAAGAAAGATGTTTTTTCATGGACTCCTGAAGCAACTAAAGCCTTTGAACACCTTAAAGAGAAAATGTGCCTAGCACCCGTCTTAGCTACACCATACTTTACAAAAACCGTTATTGTGGAATGTGATGCCTTAGGAAATGGAATTGGTGTTGTTTTAATGCAAGAAGGAAGACCCTTTGATTTTTAAAGTCGTCCAATCAAAAGAAAGTATTTACAGAAATCTATTTATGAAAAGGAAATGTTGGCAATACTACATGCACTAAAGAAATGGCGACCTTACTTAATGGGAAGACACTTCAAGGTAAAAATTGATCATGATAGCCTTAAATACTTTTTGGAACAAAGACTATCTTCAGAAAAGCGGAAAAAATGGGTCACAATAATATTGGGTTATGACTTTGAAATCATCTACAAAAAAAGGAAGCTAAATGTTGTTGTAGATGCACTCTTAAGAAAGGATGAGGAGGTGGAAGCATTGCTTTGTGCCATTTATATTATCCAACCAGATTGGATAATCGAAGCAAGGGAGGAATGAAATAATGACGAAGAAGTGTGGACACTCAATTAAAAGTTGCAGAAAGATCCCAATACATCTTATACATTTAGTTGGAAAAATGATTCCTTATGGTACAAAGATCGCTTATATCTTTGTAAGAATTCCCAACTAAAACAAAATATTCTTTTGGAATTGCACACCTCTCCCTTACGGGGACACTCTAGATTTTTAAAAGCTTACCACAGGGTGAAGAACGTATTTTTTTTGGATGGCCTTAAATCTGATATTCAAAAGTTTGTGGCAGAATGTTTAGTTTGCCAGGAAAATAAAGTTGAGACAATTAAGACCCTGGGTTTGCTACAACCTTTATCCATTCCAAGTCAACATTGGGAGGAGGTTTCAATGGATTTCATCACAGGTTTACCTAAGTTTGAAGGAAAGAGTGTCATCATGGTGGTAGTTGATAGACTTATCAAGTATGCACACTTTTGTGCATTATCTCATCTATTTAAAGCAAGTAAAATTTCTACTGCATTTATGGAAACAATTCAAAAGCTACATGGAAACTCAAATATTATTGTAAGCAACAGAGATCCCATTTTCACTTGAAATTTTTGGACGGAATTATTTTCTTGTTTAGGTACTCAACTAGCTCATAGCGCATCTTATCATCCTCAAACTAATGGGAAAACTGAGATAGCGAACAAATATTTGGAAGGATATCTTCGTTGTTTTGTATCTGATAAACAAACACAATGGGTCAAGTGGTTACCTCTCGTTGAATGGTGGTATACACTTCCTTCCATACTACAGCAAAAATAACCCCATTTATGGCACTTTATGGATATCATCCACCATCCATCATGTTGTACCTTAAAAGACAATCCCTTGGTTGTATTAAGGAATCAATGCTTAAGACATTTATACATGTATGTCACATAATTTTAATATCAAAGGGTCTTTGCTTAATCACCTTCAGATATGTTTTTATTAAACCCTCAAGAATCAAATGCAATAAATGCTTCACAATGCCATTACCTGCCGATATTAAATGGAATGATGAGAAGAATATGAAGGAAGGAAGCCCAAATTGATATGTTGATAAACAATATCAATCACTTTAAACTTCAGAAGAATTTTATGACAGAGAATTAGTTAAAATGAAGGAGCACCCATTAAGGATTTTAACTCTTGTTTACAAATGTAAAAAGAGACCTATAGCTTCATTACTTCATTTTATTCAAGGACTGAAAAATACACAATGTAAACTGGAAAACATATCAATATCAAAAAATGCCAGAATCTTGCTTTTCATTCATTAATCATTTGAAAACTGAGTACAAAATTTGTAGTCTGAAGGTCCAAAACTCGGAACCCTTTTCTTTCTTGTCTATCTCTTTAAATATAATGAAAAACAGTTTGTAACTGCTGAAACTACTCCTAACTGCTGAAACTACTTAGGACTTTGTAAACTGCCTATTACATGTCATAAAAATGTCTTATTACAACTACATTCTCTTAAAAGAGAAAAATAAAATAAAACTTAAATCCTAATCTATTTGCTAAATATGAACTGATGATGTTGTTGTTGTATTCTCTTGATTTGTCGTCTTGTTCTTCTTTGAAGATGAAGGATCTTTAAGGAGATTAGTCATCCAAGCTCTACATTTCTTCCACACCTCAATGTTTGTTTTGGGTGAATTGATCAAATTGTGATATTCCAATCTAAAAGTAGTAATCTTGTTGAATGATGGTCTTTCTGTAAACAAGGTCTTCACCAACCATAAAAGCTGAAAGTGCCTCTGAAGAAAACTAATCACTATTGCTCCTTTTTAAAATCTGAGTCTTTTCATGGGTATTGTCCACTTTGCTCTTTGCCAATATCAGTAGTGGTTCATAAGAATCCCATGATAAAACACTGCCTCCAAGGCCCAAACATGATGACAAACTTGCCCTGGCTCTTTCGCCTTATAAATTGTCAAACTTGTTGATTGATTTGTTAATGTCTGTCAACTTTTTCTCAGTATTCTTCCTACAATTATCTTGACAATCGGTTTGTTAATCTCTACAACACATGAAATCATGTCTTTAATCTCATTCTCTTCCAACTCTTGTTCAGTCTTGGAATCAATAAAATCAATAAATTTCTTTGCCCAGATGGCTCTGTGAATTGTCTTCTGTTTATCTGCCATAACCTGCTCCTCAAAATCTCTGATAATATTTCTTTCATCTGATATGATAGTCATAGATCCCCAAGCTGCTCTCATCTCTTCAATGATATCATTCCAAATGATGTCCTTAGCTTGTATCAGAGATATATTTATTTTCAACTTCTCCTTTAGATTCTTAATCTCAGCATAAGCATTTTGGCAATCTGTTCTATATTTATTGATTTCTCCATCCTTAGCTTGCATTATTTTCATTGTTGTCTCCAAATTAGTTTGTGCTTTTTTGTGATCTATCTTTTCCATTTTCAGTTCAATGGTCAATTAAGATATTTGTGTTGTTGGATCTTCATTTCCAGATGGTAAAATGAAAGTACAAGTATGAGATTCAATGTGATTCTGTAATGACAATGCAGTTTGCTTCAATTTGGTGATTTCTTCTTCCTTCTGCAAGAGCTGCTGAAGAAGTTTCTCTTTCTCATTTTCTACTTCTGCAACCTCTGCTGCCATAGAGTGCTCTCCTGTAGGCAACTTCAACTTTTTCTTCAGCACAGAGATTTCTGCTTTTTCACTTTGTAGCAGCTTCTGTATAGCAGACCTGTCATTTGGATCTACTCCAATCTTCACAATAATCTTCTTGAGTTCTTCATTCTGTGTTGTTAAAGCCCTAGAATTGGCTTTCTCTAACTTCAGTTACTTGATGACCTTTCCTAGCATATTCTCAGTTTTAAGAGCCATTGCATTAGTTTTGGTCAAATCATTCACAATCAATTGACCAGTTTGCATATGTAAATTCACTTTATCAAGCAAAGGAATCTTTTTTACATCAATAGTCAAATTTACAGTGTTGAAACTTTTAGATGAGCCTATAGTCATGTCAGAGGGATGAGAAAGAGCAATCTTAAACTGATATTTATCAAGATCCATGGTAGTCAATAATATTCTCTGATGTGGAGTTATCTGATACTCAGTCTATGCCTCCATGCTAGCCTTCATCTTCTGATTTCTTTCAACAATCTGAGCAAATACTTTTTTAGTCAAGGGTACTTGCTCCTAAGCATCTTCTTGTCTTCTTGGTGAGGATGGTACATTTTTCTCATCTCCCAATTATAATGAGAAACCAGGTTGAGCACCTACTAAGTCTTCATTTACCTTTGCTCTCTTTTCAAATCATTGCTCTTTATCTTCTGAATCAATCACTGCTTCCTTACTCCTCTTGTTAGACTTCTCTGATATGACAGGAGTTTGTATATTTGAGCCCACAGAACCTGCAAAACCCTTATTTGCTCGTTTTTCTATATCAAGTTTGCTTTCATGAATAAATGTTGAATATCCATTTTCAAATTTCATGTTTGAAATCACTTTATGGGGGTCATAAGCCCACTTATCTCCTAACATTAAATGCATTCTATCTAACATCATAGTGACTTCATCAGCTGCCTATCTCATATTAACTATAAAGGGACCCACAGACATAGGTAGCTTAAACATATGACCCTTTTTCATAGGCACAAATCAACAGTCAAACTCTACCTAATGAACTCAAAGCAAATAGCCTCATAGGCACAAATACAAGAAGTCTGTATGGTTCTACCCCTGCCCCATAAAGTCTAATTTCTGAATGGTCTTCAAAGACATACCAATCACCAAACTTACAATTTGCTCCTAGCTGTAAGAATTCTTGAGCTTTTGGCAGGAAGCATGGGGGAGAAACCCCATTCAAGATTTTGTATGTAGTAGACATAAAATGGTTTACAAAATCAAATAAACCCTCCTCATTTTGTTCTCTTCTTACTAGGTCAATCCAAAATACTATTGACTGCCGCTTTTTATTTGAGTCCATGATATTTAACCCCAAATGTAAGAATACTTCTACATTTTGATATAAAAAGAGATAAATAATGAGAGAAGGGAACCTGAATGACCCAGTCAGTGATAAGCTCATGAGCTGAGTATTAACAACTTCTTGCCAGTATGAAGTGATATCCAGCACTACCTCTGGCTTCATCATCAGTGCAAACATTTCCAGAACTGAGTTATCTATGGTGTTGTCATCTTCCTTCCCCAATATCTTCGAAATGCACCTCAGCACCAGTCGAACGTCTTTATCAAAAACCTCCATGGGGAATTATTTACTGTCATGCACAAACTGCTTCGTATCCGGCTTCAAAAAAAAGATGAATTGGTTGAACTCTTGACCTGTAAGGCTATCATAATGTGCTATCAACGAATCATCAGTGAATTGGACATAGGACTCTGACTTAGGGTAACACAGAGCTTGACGAATTAACAGAGTTGAGACCTGCAAGACATTTTCTCCTTGACAATTCATCACGAAACACTTACCTGAGTACATGACAGACACTAGCCAATATATAAACTCAGGAAAAATGTGCGTTCTTGGAACGCATGCAGACAATACGCATGTTTTGACCATGGCAGTGAAAATTGGAGAAGCTTTTTCATTTAGACAGACCTGCTGATAGAACTGGAGGTGGTCTAAAGAACAGAGAGTGTCGTGAATATCCCTCTCAGTGTCCATGAGAGGAATGTGACTAGAAGAACCTGAAAGAGACAGACGCTTGGCCATAATTCAGGTGGGGTGGCAAACAATCGACAAGGTGGTAGACAACAAGAAAATACACAGGGCAGACAAATCTTCAAATACAAACTAACAACAATGACCTTATAAAAATGAGAATCAATATTAAATAGGTGGCACGGACATATGACTTAAAAGTTGAGTTGACGCGCCAAAAGACTGTTAAAAGTACCCTGATGTGGCTGATAGTTGTCACCAACTAGCTGCTTACGTCACTGCAGGAGGTCTCGAGGTACGGAGAGCTCATCGGGTGCCCCTGCAGTGAATCTCAACCGCAGATCTGGATCGACCTAGTAGTCAACCGAGTCAACTACGGAGGCACCCTCCTCGTTAACCCGCGTGCTGAATGTGCCCGCGGGTTGACACTTTTATTCCTTGCCTGATGAATCATCGGATTCCGCTTCATAAACTGCTCGTTATTTAGCTGTGTACTGAGACTCTCTTTCACAAAAGCTTAAAGTATTAAACCTTAGACTTAATGTAACAAATATTACATCTTTTATGCTAAAGTATATGGAACTTTATACTTTAACATATATTTTCATAATTTTCTATTTTTTTTGTATTTTTGAAAATTAAAAATAAAGGATATTGCAAATGAGCCACAACACATCACATGATCTTTAAGAGAAAACTCTAAGGTTCAAGCAGTGGAAGATCACATCGAGCATCAACAACAAGTTCTCTAACTCTCAAAGTATAACCCAAATTTGGCACAAAATTGAATGAAACAACAGGCAGATCAACATCGCAACGAGATAAGTTTTGATGTAGGAGACAGTGTATTTTTGCGATTACAAACATACAAACAAATGTCTCTCAAGCAAACTAAGAAGGATAATAAATTATCGCCAAATTGCTATCGTCCTTACAAGGTGTTGCAAAAGATTGGTACTATGGCATACAAATTGGAGCTTCCTGGTTCTTCTTGAGTGCACCCAGTTTTCCACGTTTCATGCTTAAAGAGGTTATAGGTGACAAACTTCTAGTTCAAACAATATTGCCAGAACTTGATGAGGAAGGAAAAATCATATTGGAACCTAAAGCAGCCACAGAAACAAGAACTCAACAACTACGAAATCGATCAATTTCAGAGTATCTCATCAAGTGGAAGAACTTACCCACTGAAGATTCCACATGGGAGGATGAAAACTTTATACAGAAGCATCCAGAGCTACTCAATCATTGAGGACAACACTTTTTTGAAGGAGAGAGGCATGTTAGGTCCTTATATTACTAGTGTATTCCCTTATTGTTGTTAGTGTAGCCCCCTTATTTTTAATGTTGTACCCCTGTAGTCTCCATATTGTTATTATTGTGCCCCGCCCACTATTGTTATTGTTGTGCCCTTACATTATTATTGTTAGGTCGGCTAGAATTATATTGTGACCCCATGGACTCATATATATAGAAAGGAGGTTTTATCATTTGTATCATCCAATAATTGTTCATTTATGTAATGTAAAGGAGGTTGCCCCCTCGAAGTGGATGATTTCTAAAGTGTTTATTTATCTTTTCTTCTATTTTGGGAGCTGGTTTCATAAAACGAAATAATTAAAACACCGCTAACAATAAATAGAGTATACAGCTCGAAAATTATTCCCTATCCTCAAAGTGGCAACCATGACCACATATCGGTTGAAGGTTACTATCTCAAATGAAAGCGAGTCTAGTCGGGACTTGCGATCAGGTTCCTCCCTTCATTAATAATGATACAACTATAGTCACATTTTAGTCGTCAACATAATGTAAGGTGGATTTCCAAATTAGAAAATAAAAGATGAAATTGTGTGTGATGTGATGCTCATGGATGTCTGCAATGTTTTGTTGGGAAGACCATGCAAACATGACAAGAAAGCCATCCATGATGGTAGGAAAAATACATACACTATTGGGAAAGATGGCCAAAAACATACCTTGTTTCCTTTCCAAATGAAGTCCAAAATGAAGCTAGTCCAAGTGTATTATTGATGAGTGGGAAAGAACTGTTGCAAGAAGTACAAAAAAGGAAGTACATTTTGCTCTAATTGGGAAGCCTCAAGTAATCTTTACAAGAACTAATTTAAATGGTTTTCCTGAAGAATTAGAAGCATGATGGATGAGTTCGCTGACATAATTGTTGATGAGTTACCAAACATTTTTCCTCAAAGTTAAAAGCATCAACCATCACATAGACTTGATCCCAAGATCTAGTCTTCCAAACAAGGTAGCCTATATCAATGTTATCGGAACCGAACCGGTTATCGAACCGGAAAACCTTGTGGACCGGGAACCGGTCGGAACCGGACCGGAACCGGAAAAAAACCGGAAAAAAAACCGGTGTACCAAAAACACATAAAATATTCATATTTTAAAGAAAAACCAGATATATTCATGTACATCCATATTAATCCAAACCATTTAAACACAAATATGCAAAATTTTTCATTATATAGGTGCAGATAGCCAAAATAGCACTTAGTGCAAAACATCGTTGAACAAAAAATGTAACAAACATCAAGAAACAGGCTCTAAAAGGCCTTTATAGTCCAAAATAACATGTTAGATCATAGTATTATACTATAGCCTACAATACTACAAGCTACATATGATCAAATCATCAATCATCATCAGAATCCCTAAGTCACCTGATACGGGGATACGGGGATTCGAAGAATCGGATACGGGTACGGTGACCCCGGAACAGGATACTTTTGGGATACGATACGTTATATATTATTTTATTAAAAAATATATATATATTAAAATATATATATATATATATATATATTAAAAATTAGATATTTTTTACACAAATTCATACTTAATTCATTGATTTAAACATAGATTTATCTATCATCTTCGATAGTCAAGGTTTTGTTTGAGTGATGGGTACATTTTTAGTAGGGTCATGATAGAGGAGTTTGACAACCAATGTCACTAACATCAAGGTACATAGAGGGATTGGTGCTCACTGCTCTTGATTAAATACGAGTTCCATACCCTAATACATGATAAAATTCGATGGAAACATTGCAATAACCCAATCCTGAAATCCTGAAAAACTGATAAGTCTACTGGATTTTGAATGAGATCTAAAATTCTACTTTCTCCATATGAAATCCAATGACGTTGGAACCACTCTCAAACATCCTGAGTCATTTCATGGTAATGTTAAAAATTTAAGTAAAAGGATGAAAATGAAGATTAAGGAGAATGTCACTTTTACTTTAAGAATTTAACATTACCATGAATAGTGTGAGGGAAATAGAGGGGGTGGGGGTGTTTAAGACTTTAAGTAGCTTTAGGGGGGGCTAGGGTAGCGTTATTAACTAGGAAAAATAATAATTTAGAAAAAAAATTTAAAAAATTAAGAAAAAAAAAATTTTTTTTTAGTGCCCAAGCTTGTGAACCGGTGGAACCGGTCTCTGAACCGGACCGGTACGGAACCGGCCGGTTCAGTGACAGAACCGGCCGGTTCAGTACCGAACCGGTCATTTCCGGTTTGGAGGGCCGGTTCGGACCGGTTTTGCCTCCAAACCGGTCGGACCGGCCGGTTTTTCAGAACCGGTTCGGTTCTGATAACATTGGCCTATATGATGAATCCACAAGAAAATGAGGAGGTAAAGAGAAAGACTCAGGCGCTGTTAGATAAATTCCTTATCAAAGAAAGTTTGAGTCCTTGTACTGTACCAACAGTGCTTAGTCCAAAGAAGGATGGCAAATGGAGGATGTGCATTGATTCCAAAGCCATAAACAAGATTACAATTAGGTATAGATTTCCACTTTCACATATTGATGATTTGATTGATTGTTTGAGTGGTGCTATATATTTCTCTAAAATTTAAAAGAGTGGGTACCACCAAATCCAAATTATATAAGGGGACAAGTGGAAAACTGCGTTTAAGACAAATCATCAATTGTATGAGTGCCTTTTGATGACTTTCGGTCTTGCAAAAGCACCCAATACCTTTATGATATTGATGAATGAAGTCTTAGAGGAGTCTACGGGAAAATTTGTGATTATGTATCTAGATGAAATTTGAGTGTACAACCAAACATACGAGGAGCATCTAAGACATCTCAAGTTAGTTTTGAGCACTCTGCAGTAAGAGAAATTGTTGATAAATTTAAAGAAATGAAGCTCTATGAAGAATGAGTTGGTGTACGTAGGATTTGTAATTTCAGAGGATGGATTGAAATGGACCAAGATAAAGTGAAGGTGATAATTAATTGGTTGGTTCCAAGAAACATGTTTAAGGTAAGAAGATTTCACGGTCTTGGCAATTTTTATAGAAAATTTATAAAGAATCTCAATAGTTTGTGTGCACCCATTGTAGAAACTATTAAGGAGAATAATAAACCATTCAAGTGGACTATAGTAACAGACTATAATTTTAAATTGTTGAAGCAAAGAATTACAAAGCTTCTTGCTTTAGCATTGCCATACTTTGGAAAGTCGTTTTAGGTTGAAACTAATGCCAACAAAATTGTTATTGGAGTTGGGTTGAGCTAAGAGGGGTGACTAATCACATATGTTAGCGAAAAATTAAATGAGGAAAAGCAGAAGTACTCTTCATATGATATGAGTTCTACACTATTGTGAAGGCCTCGAAGAAGTGGTGACATTATCTCACGCATAAGGAATTCGTTTTTCTTACGAATAGTCATGGGCTGCAATTTATAAGTAGTCGGGCAAAGTTGAACCAGAGACATGCCAAATGGGTGGAATTTTTGCAACAAATCACTTTTGTAATAAAACATACTAGTGGATCATCAAATAAAGTAGCATATGCTTTAAGTAGGATTAATTTAATTCTACAAGAATTTCAATTCTGTGTTTCAGGATTTGATGAATTCAAAGAATTGTAAAAATGATGTAGATTTCAAAAAATCTTATGCAACATGTGAAAACTTCGTGAACTCTTAGTGATCAAAGAAGGTTTGTTCTTCAAGGAAAATAAACTTTTAATTCTTAGATGTTCCTTGAGGGACAGCATGATCAAAGAGAAGCATAGTGGAGGATTGACAAGACACGTTGGAGCTAATAAAACTTTTGTTGTACTAAATCCTTTTTATTATTGGTAAGGTATGAAAGCTATTGTGAAAAAATTGTGGAAATATGCAAAGTGTGTCAGTGGGAAAAGAGGGAGAGTCAAAATGTAGGATTTTACCATCCATTTCCAATCCTTAGCAGGCCTTGGGATTCTATCAATATGGATTTTGTTTTGGGTTTAACTCGAAAACAAAGAGGTAATGATTCCATTTTTGTTGTTGTGGATAGGTTTCAAAAAATGACACATTTGATTGATTATACAAGAACTATTGGTGTAACAATTTTATTCTTTAAAAAAATTGTAAGATTGCATAGTTTTCCCAAAATCATTGTATGAGATAGGAATATGAGATTTGTGGGCCACTTTTGGAGAATTTTATGGAGGAAACTAGGCACTATTTTAAACTTTAGTTTAGCTTATCACTCCCAAACGAATGGATAGACAATGGTGATAAATAGAAGTCTTGGGAACTTGCTCAAGTTGAGTTTGCCTACAGTGACTCACCTAATAGGAGTACAGGGATGAGCCCATTTCCAATACTGTATGGAATGCACCTTAGGGGAGTGTATGAATTAAGGTCTTTGGAAAAACAAGAGCTCAAAAGTGCAAAAGGTGAATATTTTGTAGTAAGTATGCAAGAGTTACATGAAAGAGTGAAGCAACAATTGCACGAAAACAACAAGAAGTACAAACAATGAGCAGATATGAAAAGGAGTCAATTGTACTTTGAAGTTGGTGACATAATAATGACATATTTGAGAAGGAAAGATTTCTTATGGGAACAAACAACAAACTTAAGCTCAAGAAAATTAGCCCATGTAAAATTCTGAGAAAATTTTCTTCCAATGCCTATGACTCAGAACTTTCTCAGGACATTGGAATGTCACCAATTTTTAATGTAGCATACCTATACCCCTTTAAGGAACCATATGGTGTTTCAGCAGATGCACCGGTAGGTGATGAAGTTTAGACCAACAAGTGGAAGAAGCAACTACTAAAAGCAACTCAGAAGGAAATTAAAGCAATCTTGAGTTAGAAGGTAGTCAGGAAAATGAGAGGTAAGCAGTGTCTTTAGTATTTACTCAAATGGATGAAGAAACCAGTTGAAGATGTTACATTGATGATCGAAGCCGATATCATCAAGTATGGCACCAATATTAAGGAGCACATGAAAAATTCTTTTCTTCCCCGGAAGTCTAATGGAGGAACACCTACAAGTCAAATTCACCTTTGACCTCCTTAGGTCAAAAACCAATTTACAAAGAGAGTTGGTTCCTAATTTATTTTCAAGGGAAGTTGAGTTCCCTAAATTATTTGAATTGTAATCATTAAATTAAATATAGTCTAAAAGAAATCAAAATTGTTACAGAGTTAGTCGAGTGTCATTTAATTTCGATGTAAAAGGGATTATTTAGTTATATTTGGGATTATGTCAAATAATATATGAGAGACAGATTTGGTTTGTGGTTGGAATTGAACAAGAAGTAGTACTAAATAGGTTTCTCTTTTGTGATAATCAGGGTTCTAGAGAGGGAATGAGATTTGGAGACATCTAGAGATTTGTTGTGTAAAGGGACTGTACACGATTGTATTATTTTATCTTTCCCCTCCAAAATCAATACATTGTGATTTTGTTAAATTCCCGTGTTTTTGAGGTGTGAGATCATTGGCTCGTACAACAGGTTTGTTTCATTGCAGGTTTATCTGGCAGGCACAGAGCCAAGGGGGAGTTCGGTTTCCAAGGAAAAGGTCCCATAGAGCCCTACTTAGTTGATTTCGAGTTCTTTAGTCTTAGTGTATTAACAGGGACGAGAACCTTTCCCCGTCAAACCATTACCATTTACGTCCCAGCGATCGGCCATCGACTGTTGGAATCGTCCAAACATTGCCAATCAAACTGTTGGATGCGATCTGATAGTATCACATTAACTAACAGAGTGAGGAGACCAAAAAAAAATTATTTTGATTGTTGTCCTCTCTGCTGCCACCACCGAACGGGAAGCAAAAGGAATTGTGAAAAATAGTGACGAGCGGCGAGCGAACCTGTTAATTGTTGAGCAGAAAGATGTAAACTAAGTCCATCAACTATTCCCGTCTATCACCGAGAGCCCACCACTGAGCACTCCATCAGCTGGAATTTGAGATTTGTTCAATGTAAGACTACAGGGATCATGGGCCCAATGTGATCTTTCCACATATCTCATCTGGAGCAGCTTTAAATATGTTGGATGAATTGATCACATTAATTATTTACAGATAAAGTGGGCTAATACATTTTTATTGAGAGTGAATCTATTGAAGTGTCTCCATGAGAACCATTTATGAGGTTCTGCATCTCACAAATCTTTCCATTTTCTGATCTGTACTTTCGAAAAGAAGCCTACCATCAAGCCCGGAAGGGAAACCCAAGTGTGAAGCACCAAATGCTATTGCGACCGATATTGCAGCTGTCTAAAAACTTATAAAATTCCACCTTAGATGAATGCCTTGCCATGCTTTCCAAATCCTCTTCAAGACAAAAGAACCCTGCATGGTAATGGCATTACAAATTTGAAATTTTATATTAAACAAAACGGATATAGGAACTTGCAAAAGTTTAGTTTGAGCACACAGTTATGAAGCTGATGCATCTTGATAAATTACATGGCTGTTGGCTTTGGCAGTTTGACTGTTTGTCCTCGACAATGGATCTCAAAACAGTGTGCTTGTTACATTCGGTTAACTTTCGTAACCACATATCTATTATGATGTTAAATTTCTTCAGGATGCAGATGGCATACTATTGTCCTAGAGAGGAAATAAGATATGCTAAGCATCCTGTCATATGGAATTTTATGAGCCATAATCCAGACTGTAGAATCTCTGTAGTAAAGTTATATTATTTATTGATTCGTTTGTAAATATCAATTTTGACATGGGTGAAACCAGTATAATAAATCCTAGTACCAGCAAAGCAAATGATTATTGACAGTATAGTTACGCTTGAACACTCATTATACATGAAAAAAAGAAAAGTTTTGAAGTATTCAGTACAGTTGCTGCTGCTCAGTATAACAGTTTATCATATGAATTTAGTAGAGAACTGTTCCAGCTGCTATATTTTTTTTTTTTTTTTTTTATATCAACTGCTACATGATCCCCAACAAGCTATGCATCTACTGAAACTGGCTTTTGTTCTTTTTGTGAATCCAACTTGGGAATCTCTCGAAGTGTACGCCAATTTAGAGCTTTGAAATAGAATTTAATATATTGTTGATCAGTGAATTTTATAATTTCTGATGTTTTTCATGCAATAACTGGTCTTGATGCAGCTTTGGAGTTAATGAAAAAAGATGTGGTGGCAATAATAGGGCCACAATACTCCGACCTTGCTCATGTTGTATCTCATATAGCAAATGGACTTCAAATACCACTTTTGTCCTTTGCAGCTACTGATCCAACTCTGACATCATATGAATACCCTTATTTTAATCGTATGACCTACAGCGATGTTTCTCAGATGGAAGCAATTGCAGATTTTGTGGACTCCTTTGGCTGGAAAGAAGTTGTTGCCGTGTATATAGATGATGACCATGGGAGAAATGGAATTTCTGCATTAGGGGATGCTCTGGCAAATGTGGGAGCTAAGATTTCCAACAAGGCAGCTATGATTCCTGGAGCTGGCCCAAGCCAGATTGGTAACGTGTTGACAAACTTGGCTTCGATGGATACTCGAGTTTTTGTAGTCCATATGTATTCAGATGCTGGCCTTAAACTTTTTTCAGAAGTCAAGGACATTGGTATGTTGAGCACTGGCTATGTCTGGATAGCTACAGATTGGCTATCTTCTGTTTTAGATTCTGGGCTACTTGAAGATGGCAGGATGAACTCACTTCAAGGTTTAATCAGCCTGCGTCCACATACTCCAAATTCAAGACAGCAGCGTGTATTTGCACAAAGGTGGAAAAAATTACAAACAAACAATATGGTCAATGCCTCCTTGAATGCATTTGGACTATATGCTTATGACAGTATACTGATGATTGCTCACTCTCTCAACTCCTACTTCAATCAAGGAGGAAATATCTCTTTTGCAGAACTATCTTCTCTATCAAGTGGGAGTGGAGGCAAATCAGAACTAGCAGAACTGAAGGTCTTTGAAGGAGGAGCACAGTTACAAAAGATAATATTACAAACTAATTTCAATGGCATTGCAGGTCCTGTACTCTTGGACAAAAATGGGAACTTGATGAGCTCTGCATTTGAGTTTATCAATATAGCTGGTAAAGACTTCTGCAGCATTAATTTCTGGTCAAAACGAACTGGTTTATCGGTTACCCCTCCAGAAAATACAACTGCCATCAGTAATAATGAATCTCATAGAAATCTCAGAGTCTCTGATATTATATGGCCTGGTCAAAGCAAAAAAGTGCCACGGGGTTGGGTTCGTGGAAGCCAACTCGTGATTGTGGTGCCAAGAAAGACAGGGTTCAAGGAATTTGTGACAACAGTGAAAGGCAGCAACGCGGTAAAAGGATATTGTATTGATGTGTTTGTGGCTGCAGTGAAATTTCTTCCTTATACTGTTCGGTACACATTTAGACCTTATGGAACAGGGATTTCTACACCCAATTACAACGATCTCGTGGAGCAGGTCGCTTTACAGGTAAGTATGTGTTAAACTTTCATGAATCCTAAATTGATTGGTGACCTAATTGTTAATGTGAAAATGTGTTTCCCCTTGTGATAATTAATACGTATTCTTTGAAAATAAGTACATATGCATACTACTTAAGTGCAGTTTTTCATAGCTGAACTCCTGCAGAAATATGATGCAGTCGTTGGAGACATTCTTATTGTGAAAAATCGGTCGAAAATTGTGGAATTCACACAGCCTTATATAGAAACAGGCCTGGTTGTTGTGGTTCGTGCAAAGGAGATAGAGTCGAATGCGTGGGCTTTCTTGCGTCCATTTTCAGCAGGGATGTGGTGTACGACTGGTGTTTTTTTTCTCATCATGGGAGCTGTTGTATGGATTGTGGAGCACAGAATAAACCCTGAGTTTCGAGGGCCTCCACAGCAACAAGTTAGTAATGTTCTCTGGTATGTACATTACCATGTATCTTTGTGCAACTGTAATTTAATTTCTTATATGTGAAGTGCCTCTTGATTAATCACTCAATATAATTAAGATTGAACAGCCCATATTTACTAGTGTCCGGTCACCCTAACCTTTTGGCATTTAACCTGTAATAATTTATGCTATTTGGGACCAGCCTTTCGGGACTTCTTCTTCTGCTCGTTGCAGTATGTTTAATGATCCCTAGAATTAAATCCGTAATAATTTATATTAAACCAGAAAGAGAGTTGGAACCAGGATTTTAAGATTTCTTCTTCTTCTCCTTCTGAAATTATAAAAAAATTGTTTTTAAAAATAACACTCTATTCAAAGGGAAAATTACACCTTCATATACCATGGATCTCTCTTTCACAGTATCCCTGCATCCTTATTGCAAAGTAGGAAAATCAACCATGTCTATCAATCAACAATCTGAATGTGGAGATAGCTGATCTCCCACCTCTGAGTCGAGAACCTTCAGCAAACTGTTTTGTTTTCTTCTTCGAGAGCATATATCACTGAAGGTAATGGTTTTGAAGAAATTGCGCACCACTTTCAATGCATTTCCAACATGTTTAAAAGTTATATTAGATACCTGGTAAGTAATTAGATATGGCAATGTTTAACTCTTGAGCATCATGTTGGATGTGTTATATTGTTTATATCATTAGCTATGTGTTTGTATCTTAAGTGTTGTGTTGGGTATGTGTTATATTTTTTACACGGTTAGTTTTGCATGACATGTGTAGATGAGATGCAATGGGAAGATGTAAGAGGTTGTAATTACAATTTTTTCTCTTTATATTTGGTGGTTTTTCAGGGTAAACTTTTTAAGTATTATGTGCGATTGCTATTATTTACCTTTCTGTTTATAAAGGATTTATGTGGATTGTAAGAATTTAAAACTTTGGTTTTTAAGCTCCAGTGGTTATCAGTTATTGAAAATCTTTCCGGATTATCCACAGTATTTAAAACTTACATTTGGAATCTAGTGATTATTGGCTTTAGTGGGATGTTTTTTCTGCTGAGGATTCAATTATCTTGGTTTTATGATAAACCTCATCTTAGCGTGAACTTTGTAGTGTTTATCGTGCTAGAAGAGAATGAAGAGTAGTTTGAAAATTGAAATTGAGAAATTTAATGGGTAAAGCTTTGAGAAATGGAAGCTCTGTTACCCACGAAAAGTGGGTGACCCCATAGGAGAATTTTTCTCCTAGATTTGTCTTTAGCCAGTAGCTGACAACTCCTGACAGCCACCAATATAGCCGATATTGTGCCATTTGATCTCTGCTCCCTAAGCCAGTTGTATGTCCCCTCACCCATCTATCGAGAGCATATATTTGAAGGTGGGCCATCCAACCCTAAAGGTATGTTTTTTATTGTGCAATTGAGTGCTTATGCTTGTTTTGCTTTGGGTACATTGGGTATCGTAGTATTGGGTGACTTGGAAGAAGAAAGGGCTTCAATTGTAGTCTTGTTCCCTCACCATAAATGAGGGGGTAATCCTCAATCCTAGTCCCGTGGGATCTCCCCTATTGGCTTATAGCTTTGGGATGGACACTACTTGGGAAATCTCGATTTTCATAGAGCAGTCCTATTTTCCGTTTCACATTTTTCACTCCCTTTCGTACATTACATGCCCTATTTCATCATTTTCTCTCTATGGGTCTGCAAGGCTCTTGTACTCCCCCTCCCCTTGTCCACATGTCTGGGTTGGGCCTGGAAACGTTTCCCCGAAGGTTGATTCAGCTAAAAGAAAGATAAAAGCATATAATGGCCACAAGCAAGAAACAAAAGGAATATTATAAAATGCAAAAGATGGTTAGGAAATTAAAATTAGCACGTGGGAAAAAACCAAACATGAGCTCTACACATTTGTTATGGCAATCACCCTAGTTCGTAGGGCCCCATGAGTGAGCTCTACACATTTGTTATGGCAATCACCCTAGTTCGTAGGGCCCCATGAGTGACCCCGCATCATTGAGGAACCCATGCATGTCCTAACTCCTAGTGGGCGATGAATTGCCCCACCTTTAGGGGGTAATAATTGCTTATATCATACATAGCATGCTCTCATCCCTAAAGCCCCGAGCATTAATACACAGAAAAATCGAGAAAAGGCGAAAGGAAAATGAAGAAAGGTAGAAAAACAAAGGTCGGGTAACTCATGTATCCACAATTTCTCCCTCCTACATTTATAAACCCAAATATGTGGACATCCCTCATCATTATCGCCCTTGAACCCATGGCATTTGGCCTTGAGACCCATGTGTCCTAATCTACCTCATCATTATCCACATGACCCCTATCACCTGAAGGATGTACCTTGGACATGTCTTTCCCTTTAGGAGCTTGGAACACCTAATATGGTTGTTTATTAGCCACTCCTACCTAGGGAGGTAACACCATTACATGATCAAAGCCCCAAATTTGAAAGGGAAACCCATTATGAAGTCTCATTTGTGCCCTTGATTAACAAGCTTGGTTCACATAGATGCACTAATAAATTATTATACCTGATGATGAGGAGACACATTGGATCTTATATGTAATTTTCAGGTGGTTTCATCATGGGTTGGGCAACTTAACTCAGACCTAATCCCACTAGAGGATCGTATCGACACTTGTAGGGGATGCGTTGAGAGTCATGGGACTTCATCATGTGATAGATCATTATTTCATCTCATGGGCACCCTCAACGCCTTCAACAGCTTATTTGTTGCCCCACATTATTCATGAGATGATTCACTTGGACTAACATTGCCCCCAGTCGGCTTAGTAGTGTACACATGGTTTGGAAGCTAATCCAAGGCCCAGAGGAGGTTTGTCTCACCCTTGAGACATGGGAAGGCAAGCACAATCATCAATACCCTCATTTGGAGCAATCCACAAGCTTATCTTTCATCGGGAGACCCATGAGACCAATACTTGTGCCCCCAAGCCACTTTGGAGCACCACATGATGACCTACATGGAGGTTAAGGGGCCATCCCCTTATGCATCATTTATGGAACCCTCTCTCTCATCCTCCACGTGGCCTTCCAATGGCCTCACTTCATCATGACGTCATCATCTCAACCTACTATTGGATGGTTTATTCATAATTTTAAAGCTATTGGGTGGGCTTGTCACCAAAGCTTTGTTATTTTTCACATTAAAATAATGTTGGGGGCTTTGGAATAGGAATTCGACCTCTAAAGGTCTCATATAAATAGAACTCACTCTCATTGTGAGAGAGCATCATCATCACTTCGATCTTTCTCTTGTAAATAAGACTTCACACTTTTTCTTGGATGCTAGTGGAGATTCTATTGACATGTTTCGATATCTTTGAAAGCTAGAATCTCGTTCTTCTTGGAGCTACATCTTGGTTTATGGTTGGATATATCTCATTGTCATTTTGTAAGTGCTATTTTGTTGAAGATTTTTCTTGGAATAATGACTAGAATGTGTGGAATTATTGCAACTAGCTAAATCTCTTATGCCCTAATTTATTGAATATCATTGTAAAAGGTTATTTGGTTTTAAATTGTACATGTTATTCATTGCATGACAATTAGATGAATGTTCCTAGTGGATGGGAATTTGTTTTTCTTCCATGAAAATCCATAAATCTTGAGTAGATAGATGTTGAAGATGGATTGTTAGGGCATCATTATTTAGCCTCCTTGAAGACGGTTTTGGAAAATCTTGAATCATCTTAGACTCCATAGCCCAAAAGGCAAGGCACTAATCTGAAGAATTTGGTGATCATCCCTCCTTTTCTCACTCTTTTCTCGCCTCCAAAACTTCGACCCCTCTCTCCTTGGATGTTTATCTAGGGAACCCTACAAAATTCTTTAAAGGAATTTTCAAAATACGTTTGGGTAGAACTCTTCGTTAGTGTCTCCTCTAGAGAATCTCAAATTTTGGTCAAATTCCCACGGTTGTTTCTCCGTAAATTTGTGTGCCTTCAGTGTGCCCTAGAAGGGAAACCTAGTTTGTTTTCCTTGGATTTGGTGACCTTCTTGAGGGTGATATGAGCCTTGTATTCGATAAAATAAATCACAAGAGACCCATTCTTCCCTCTTACCTTGACCTAGTGAATACCTTGGAGGAGCTTCTCCCAAGACTATCGTTGAAACCCTAGGTCTAGCGTAAGCGCTTTCTAGGTCTCCCAAGAGAAGCGAAAGGCCTATTTGAAGTAGTTGATCATCTTACAAAGCTTCTTGAGAGATCCTAACTCACATTTGGAGTCTTGGCTCTAGGCATACCTATCCTCGTTGCAAATTTAAAGCCCTAGGTCTTGGTCTTCACCATAGGTCAGGTCTTTCTTGGAGAGCCCTTAAACTTCTCTGAAGCATTGAGCCTTACATTGTGTCTCTCCTTGAATGGGCTTAGTGGAATCACTTTGCACATATACCATTGATCCTTCCTTTATCAAGTGATTCCTCTCCAACTGGGATTCCTCCTGTCGATGAAAGTCCTTAAAAAGCAAGGGACATTGACTAAGGTGACAGTGGGTCTTTGTTGTCACTTGGTATAATAGTTGTCCCATAGGTTCCCCTCCTAGGGCCCAGCTAGTATGTTGAAGTTATAAAAAAATGTTTTGAGTAAACAATATTAAAAAAAAATTGCACCTTCATATACATACTATGGATCTCTCTTTGGTAGTATCTTTGCATCCTTATTGCAAAATAGGAAAATCAACCATGTCTATCAATCAACAATTTGAATGAGGAGATGGTTTATCTCCCATCTTTGAGTTGAGAACCTTCAGAAACTTGTTTTGTTTTCTTCTTCGAGAGCGTATATCACTGAGAGTAATGGTTTTGAAGAAATTAACTTCATTTCCAATGCATCACCAACATGTTTAAAAGTGATATTGGATACCTGGTAAGTAATTAGACATGTCAATATTTACATCTTGAGTATCCTGTGAGATATATGAGATATGTGCAATTACTTTTGTGTTTGTATCTCGAGTGTTGAATGTTGTGTTGGGTATGTATTATATTTTTAACACCATTAGCCTCGCATGACATTTTTAAATGGGGTGCAACAAGAAGTTGCAGGGGTTGTAACTGCAATTTTTTTGTTTATTTTTGGTGGATTTTCAGGGTGAATTTCTAAGTATTATGTGCGATTGCCATTATTTACCTTTCTGTTTAGAAAGGATTTATATGGATTGCTTTGTGTAAGGGTTTAAAAATTACATTTGGAATCAGAATGATTATTGGCTTTAGGGGATGTCTTTTTTGTAGAGGGTTGGATTATCTTGGTTTTATGATAAACCTCATCTTAGTATGACCTTTGTAGTGTTTATTGTGCTAGAGAAGAATAGCTAGTAGTTTGAAAATTGAAATCGAGAAATTTAATGGGCAAAGCTTTGAGATATGGAAGCTCGAGATGGAAGACCTTTTGGTAGACAATGAACAGTGGGGCATAGTGGATCCCGACACTATACCTATGAGTATGTCGACAAAAGACTGGACAAAATTGAATAGAAAAGAAAAAAACACAATGTAGTTGTGTCTTCTAGATCGAGTATTAATGCATAAAGAAAAATTATAGTCAAGACATTATGAGATAAGTTAGGGACTTTGTACAGTCTAAGTCCCTAATATATATATATATATATATATATATATATAGCCGGATGGCGCTGGGCGGGAGAATATGGGGTTTGAATGGCGAAGGGCGGGCGACTACACAGGGTCTGCGCGCCTCTGCAAACTCAGAACAGGTCAGATGGTTTCAGACGGGGCTACGTTCACAAGGAGATGAGGGTATCCCTCCTTCTGCTGATGATGGGCTGTCGTTTACTGTATCTGAAGGCGGTCAGGTAGGAAAGGTGGGTGGTTGTTTGTCAGGCAGAGAGGGAGCGGATTCTTTGAAAAAGGGACTGTCCCTCTGCACGAATGATGAAGAGAAGGAGCTCGAGCTGCAGGGGAAGGTTTTGTCTCATTATTCAAACGCGGTTGAAAGGGAGTGTGAAGCGGGTGATTATCAGAGATATTATTGCTCTGAGTACGTTTTGGATCAGGACCCTTCTGTGCTATCGGATAGAGGGGTGAATGGTTTCAGTGTTAGGGAGAGCGGGAGAGGTGTCACAAACTATTTAAGTCTGGAAGAACAGTGTGGGAAACCTGTCTCTGAAGGCTCAAAAGAGACAGGCTCAAGCAATGTTAGGGAGGCTGGAGAGTCGAAGAAAGGGGGCAAAAAAAAGAAATGGATCAAAGTCAAAAGAGCAGAGATAAACTATGTTTTGGGTGAAGATATAAGATGGGAGCAGGTCTCTCATATGGCTAGCAGAACTCTGGTAGGTAGAGCCATGGGGAAGTTTTTCGTTCTGAAAACTGTTGTTGCTTGGGCTGAAGCGAACTGGAAAGCTGACCTTGGATATGTCCCGGAAGTGGTGTCCCTCACCAAGGGGTGGTTTGCTTTCAACTTTCTACTCCCTGAACATATCCAGTGGGTGATGCAACGGTGCTGGGCACTGGATCACTCTCCAATGCTCCTCAAACATTGGCACCCTCTCTTCGATGCTAGTAGGGAGAGGGTGGACTCTGTACCCTTGTGGGTTCGTATACCTGGATTGCCTCTTCATTATTGGACAGAGGAACACCTCCGAGGTATTGGTAATACGCTTGGGGTTTTTCTTGAGGCTGATCTCTCCTTCTTACAGACTAACCACAGGCGTGTTGCTCGAATATTAGTGATGGTCAATATCAGAGAAGGCCTGGCTGAATCACTGAATCTTAGGTGGGGGCAATATGTCATAAAACAGATTCTGGACTATGAAAATGTCCCTTTCAGATGCCCTCGATGCCATGCATACGGACATCCTGCCTCTGAATGTGGTTATTTCTCTCGACTTGGAAAAAGGCAGTGGGTTAATCGCTCTGAGGTGGAACCAAGCTCGAGAGGGGATGGCTCTGGCCTTTCCAAAGCACAGACTCTGTCCACTATGTCTCTTTCGGGCACCTCGAACCATGCTACCAATGAATCCTGCAATCCAGTTGATTTGGGCTTCCAGGATTTGGGTGTGGAGTCTGTTCACCCATCTGGGCAGGAGACGCTCTCTCAGTTAACTGATGAAGGTTCGCTTCCTGCAGTGAAAGTCCATAGTCGTCACTATGGAGCGGATTTCCAGCTGAAGGATGACGGCATGTTGAAGGCAGTTTTATCACTATTGACATCTTCTCACATGGGATCTTTTCCATTTTCACCCAACATTAATATCTCTCTTAATTTGGTATCGAATTCAGTCTCGGCTGGTAAGGATGACTGTGGTTTATTACCTAATGCTGCTCCTATTTTTTCCCAGCCAGCTCTTCAAGAGAAGGCTACTGTCTTTGATCCAGGTGATGGTTTGTTGGCTCCTTTGGAAACCTCTGTTCCTTTGGTCATGGGGTATAACCTGAGATCTAGTGTTAAAAAAGGTGCAGGGGGGTTTGGGAGGGGGAAATCCCCAGCAGCTCGGGGCAGGGATAGGATCTCCTTCTTGGCGAGAGCTCAGGATCAAGCTTTGATGGATGTACATGATGGGAGGCAGATTTCTATTGAGAGGGCGCTTAGAGCAAGACAATCCCTGAGGTCTAGTGTGTAATGAAGATCATGTCCTACAATTGCAGGGGTTTGGCAGGACCCCAAAAGAAATCTGCTTTCCGGAGGATTATATTTCTGGACTGTCCGGATTTAATACTGCTTCAAGAGACTTTAGGTGCAGGGTCTGTGGTCAAAGCTAGGTTGGAAGGTTGGTTGCCCGGTTGGTTTTTTGAGACATTGGATGTTAGAGGGAGGTCAGGTGGGTTGGCTGTGGGCTGGAATGAAAGAACAATCAAACCACTGAATTTCTGGGGTATGAAGTCTGTCTTGGGGTTAACTTTTCAGGCGTTGGAGCTAGGTGAGGTTTTTAATATTTTTAATATCTATGGTCCTTATCAAGATCGGATCCCTTTTTGGGACTCTCTATTGGGTAACTCCCTACTCAAGGGAGACTCGGTGATTTTGGGAGGGGATCTGAACTTTTCTTTGGTCCAGTCTGAGGTCTGGGGTCCCCATGCTCATACTGATTCATTGTCTGGGTACTTCACACAAAAACTGGTGGAGAATCATTTGCTCGATATTGAGCCCTTAAAGATGAAGCCCACTTGGAGGAACAATAGATGTGCTGAAGAAAGAATAGCGAAGAGACTTGATCGTTTCCTGGTGGCTGAGCAGATTGTGGACAGACCTTTTCAGATTAGACAGTGGGTTGGTTGTGGGGGTGCTTCTGATCATTTTCCTATCTTCCTTGATTTAAAGAACGGACCTAGGCAGCCTCCCAGTCCGTTAAAGTTTAACAATACCTGGCTCAGGGATGATTCTTTTAAAGCCCTTGTTCTTGCTAGGTGGATCCCTTATAGGGCTGATAGTACTCTTTCTGTGGCTTTTCATTTTGCTGAGAATTTTAAGCGTGTCAAGGAAGCTGTGAAGACATGGTCGGCTGCAAAGAGATTGAGGGAGGATTTGGATTTGAAACAGGTTGAAGAGGAACTTCGATTGATCTATGAGGGGATTGGAGGTGGGTTTCAATCACTAGCAGATAAAGATACCCTTGTTTCTCTTGAAAAAAGAAGGAATTCCCTTCTTATGGATAAGGAAGAATCTTGGAGGTTGAAAAGTAGGGCCACATGGTTGGCATGTGGGGATGATAATACAAAATTTTTTCATGCTTATGCTCGTGGTCGGAAGGCGGTTAATTCTATTTGGAGTTTAAGAGATGGTCAAGGCATTGAACATTCTACCTTTGAGGCTAAAGAAAAGCTGGGAGTTGATCATTTTAAGGCTCTATTTAAGGCTCCAGCTCAAGCTTCTCTTGCGGAGGTTATTAGAGTGGCTCAAGTCTTCCCGAGATTTGTGGAGGAGGCAGATAACAGATCATTGATGGTTGTGGTTTCGGAGAAGGAATTAAAGGAGGTTCTTCATAGCTTTCAAAAAGACAAAAGTCCTGGGCCAGATGGATGGTCGATTGAATTTTTCTTGGCTCTTTATGATGTGTTAGGGGCTGATCTGCTGGAAGTAGTGGAGGATATCAGAAGTTCTGGGAGGATTCTGGCTTGTTTTAATTCCACTTTCATAGCTTTGATCCCGAAGGTGGATAACCCTCTTTCTTTGGCTGATTTTCGTCCAATCTCTCTCTGCAACTGTATTTATAGAGTGGTTGCCAAGGTGGTTGCGAGAAGACTCAAAAGCATTCTGTCTACCCATATCTCTGGGGAACAATTTAGTTTTCTGGATGGACGTCAAATTCATGAAGCAATCGGTACTGCTCAAGAAGTTCTCCACAGCATGAAGACCAAGAACTCAAAGGGACTGTGCTGAAAATAGACCTCTCGAAAGCTTATGACCGGGTAAGCTGGTTATATATTCGTATGCTCTTGACTCACCTTGGCTTTGCAATTGGTTTTATTAGATGGATCATGAGCTGTATCACAACTGTCTCTTTCTCTGTTTTGCTTAATGGCACTGCATCTCCCTTTTTTCATGTTGAAAGGGGCCTTCGCCAAGGCTGTCCCCTTTCTCCCCTTTTGTTTTTATTGGTTGCTGAGGGCTTGAGCAGAGCTCTTAAGGAGGCCAAGAGACAGGGCTCCTTGAAGGGCATTCAGGTTGCTCCAAATTTTTTCATCACTCATCTACTTTTTGTTGATGATGTTTTAATCTTCTGCTCTGGATCGGTGCGAGATGCTGTTACTCTTGGTGAGATTTTGGACCTGTTTAGCAAGGCTACTAGTATGGAAGTGAATGTTGTGAAGTCATCCATCACCTCTCATTTTCTGAGGGAGGAGGAGCGGCGTGAGTTTGAAAGGATTTTTCCTTATAACTCTGTTGGTTTGGATGATGGGCTGTCTTATTTGGGGTTCCACGTAAAACCCAATGATTATAGGAAACATGATTGGATTTGGTTGTTGGAAAAGCTGGAAAAGCGCCTAAGGGTGTGGTGTCATAAATGGTTGTCTAGAGCCGGGCGCTTGACTCTTGTTAAGTCTGTATTGGAGGCTGTCCCGGTTTATTGGTTGTCCCTCTCTTGGATCCCAAAGGGTATTTTGGAGGCGGCCAGGAGGATTTGCTTTAGATTCCTTTGGAGTGGGAAGCAGGAATCTTTGGTGACCCCTTGGGTTCGGTGGGAGAAAATTGCAGTCCCTAAAGGGTTGGGTGGATGGGGACTGAAAAACATTTTTCTCTTTGCTCAGGCTCTTGCAGCAAAGGGTGGGTGGAGGCTCATAAAAGTTGACAGCCTTTGGACTCAGGTGATTACTCAGAAATATATTGCTCCTTTTTCTATTGTTGATTGGATAAGGAATCCAAGGAAAACCTCTGCGGATGGATCTGTGATTTGGAAGGCTCTAGTTAATTCCTTTCACATTCTGGAAACAAGTCTGGCTTGGGATGTGGGTAGTGGCAAGAAGCTTCGGGTTGGTGAGGATCCTTGGATGGGAAGTGAACTTCAGCATCTTCTTCCCAGACGCACGGTTGAGGCCTTAAGGCAGAGGGGGATTAATTTTCTAGCTCAACTTGCTGACCCGGTTCGGAGAAGGTTGGGCATTCAGTCTTGGATATTGGCCTCGTCTTTGGGTCTGGAGATTATGGATGAGAGGGCTCTGGCAGATTATATCAGTGCATTAAAACAGGCTCATATTTTGCTTCAGGAGAGGGAGGATATGATTGTTTGGGATTTTGATTCGTCGAGGATCTATTCTCCTCGGGCTGGCTATAAAAAACTCAGTGTTGGGGCTGTCTTGGGTGAAGAGCGGTGGTGGTGGAAAAAACTTTGGAAACTAAATTGTCCTCCTAAGACTCGCATTTTTATGTGGTGTGTTCTTGAAAACAAAGTCCCCACCTGGGACGTTCTGCAACATAGATGTTTTCAGGGCCCTGGCTGGTGCTGTCTGTGTAATTCTGAAGAAGAATCTGTAAACCACCTTTTCCTCAGCTGTCCCTTCATTAAAGGGGTGTGGTTGGAATGCTCCAGGTCATTGGGTCTTCATTGCAGATGGGAGGGCTTAACTGTGTCACAGGCTTGGGATGCCTGGTGGGTATCTCATGCTGAGCAGAACCTAAAAGCTTTGCCTCTCCTTGTGATCTGGGGTTGTTGGTTGGCATGTAACCGCTTACTTTTTGAGGGGATAGTCAGTACTCCTGTGGTCATTGGTGCTATGACTATAGGTCTACACTCTGCTTTTCCTATCCATATTCGTGCTGCCAATCAGAGGGAAGTCCTGCTATTGGACATAGATAGGAGAGTTCCTTGGGGTTTTTTTGATGGGGCGATGCAGCAAAATGTTTGTGGTGGTGGGGCTTTGCTGTTTCTTTCTGAAGCACATTGGTTTGAGATCGCTGTTGTGCTTGGGGAAGGAACTAATAACAAGGCTGAACTGTTGAGCCTTAAGATCCTTTTGTTGTTCGCTGTGGAGAAAGGTTGCAGAACGTTAAATTTCTATGGGGACTCCTTGAACGTGATTAATTGGATAAAAGGTTTTCAGCAATGCAGTGTGCACCATTTACAACATTTGCTTCGCTCTATTAGGGAGATCCTCTCTTCACTTGAATCTTTCTCCTGTCATCATATTTATCGAGAAAATAATGACATGGCTGATCGAGCTTCTAAGAGGGGGATCCAGCAAGCCGTGGGTTTCTGGAGGATCAGAGAACATCTGGATGGTGTTATCTTTGAATATTTACATCTATCCTTATTTGACTGAGTGGCTACTGTGTTTCTTTTTGTTGACATGACAACATTTTGACTTCAGGTGGCATACTCTTGTTTTGCTGTGGGACGGAACTGTTTAACAGGCTTGTTTTGTTATTGCTTTCGGGTTGCTCACACCTGGTGCACGCTGTCCCGTTTTATTTGCTGTTGAAGAATGCGCATTCTCTGGTAATCTTTCGGAGTTCTCAACTGAAGGGCTACTACAGAGGGCTGAACAGATTTTTTAATTGAAAAACAGAGTCTTCGGGTCCCCTGGGCGGTGCTTTAGACAATTTTATGCGTCTTTTTTGTTGGATGCTTCCAGTTTGGTACGTTTGAATGACTGAGCAATATCTGGTCCCTTGTTGAGCAGTTGAAATTTTTATTCTTGGCAGTGGATCTTGCTGGACTGTTTGTAGTAGAGCAGTGATATTTGCTTTTTTGAACAGCTTTCTCCAAAGGGACTTTTGAACAGTTTGTCACTTATGAACAGCTTGTATAAGCCAGTTTTTCTGGTTCTGCAATGGCATGTTTACACTTTGCATCTGAATTTTGTAAACAAACTTTTGGGTTTGTCTCTCTTGAACACACAGCTATGTGTTTCTCTGCAATTTTGTACTCATTTTTTTTTGATAATAAAATTCGCTTACTATAAAGGAAAAAAAAATATATATATATATATATATATATATATATTTTAAAACTACACCTCATAAGGATGAATAATGGAAACCGATGATAGAACATTTAAATTTCTTTGATACTCTAAACCAGTTGTTATTTGTTTGTAATGTCGTCTCCATGATCCTTTTATTCTGAACTTAACGTGACTGGCAACGTTGCAGGTCTTATAGCAAAGCAAGGTAATTGGATCATCTTATGCATAGAAATGCCTTTAACTTCGAAGATACTTCATGAATAGACTCAGGGCAGTTTTCTAGCAGTTGAAGGCCTTGTTTTGCTTACGGGTCAAAATCATCATTACTCAACTTTGAAGTAGGGAGTCGAAGTAGGGAGGTTTATCGCATGGGTATGGATGGTGGAGGGGGAGCTATCGGAGGACGATCCACCACCAGTCGCATTGAATCTACAGATGTTGAGCCAGATACAAATCCAGAGATGACGATTGTTTATGATGTTATATTCACAACTTACGACAAGTTTTGTTATTAGGATAAGAATGGCACAAGGTCTTAGTCCTAATTGTGGTAAGACCAAACGGCCCAAAATGTTTCTAATGTTTCACAAAACCTAGAGAACATCAAAATGGGTTCTCAAATCTCATGTTTGGTAATAATGTTGATGATATTCCTTTTAAGGATAAAGGTCATATGAGACCGGGTCATCCTTTTAAGGTAAAATAAGGAAGAGAAGTACACTGAAAACTCTCATAACTCTACAAATCTAAGAATTTATCTAGATTCTATATTTTACGAATCTAAGAATTTATCTAGATTTTATATTTTGTAGTACAAATATCTTGGTTAAGTACGTGGGTAGAGGGTGGAGAAAATGTGGTGTGCAAGATGTGATTTAAGCTTCATATCACAATGAGTCGATGCTTGCTCCGGAGCTATCTGTATTGACCAAATATACCCTGAAGGTGCAACATGTTTTTCAATCTGGCATAACAAATTGTTATGCCCATGCTCTGATATGAACAGGTGGTAAGGATTTGAGCTTGAAGTTTCGTGAACTCTTGTGTCAAAATTTTCCCATTATACTCCATTACCTAATTAAGCAATATGTCGTTCCAAACCATCATTCTCACTAGATTCTTCCTCTGCTTGATGCCCTTCCTATTTTTCTTTACCACACTTGATAAAAGATTCATCAAGGTATTCCCTTTAGAATTCTTACTCCACTCAACATAGCAAGATCTAAACTACTCCTACATAACCACATCACCTTAAAACATCCTCTAGGTTAGGGTTCCATACAAATGCCTTCATGCCCAGATAACTAACTCTTGCTTCTGGGCCTTTGCAAGTTGAAATTCACACTTACCTTCATAGACTCATTCAACAAGGAAGAGTTTTTCATAACCACGTCACCTTAAACCATCCTCTAGGTTAGGGTTCCATACAAATGCCTGCATGCCCATATAACTAACTCTTGCTTCTGGGCCTTTGCGAGTTGAAATTCACACTTACCTTCATAGACTCATTCAATAATGAAGAGTTATAGTAATTTACTTGCTCTGAATTCCTTACTACCTTTGTCTTGGCTCCCACAGTATCAACAATATGAAGAGTGCTAGGTATAAGCTACTATGTTCCTTCAACTTCAATGTCTCTTACAAACCCCATATTCCCTCAATTAAGCCCTGATTCATTTTCTTTGTGCCGCTTTTCCAAAATATTTTTCTTCAAAGTTACAAACCCCATATTCCCTCAATTAAGCCTTGATTCATTTTCTTTGTGCCTCTTTTCGAAAATCTTTTTCTTCCGCTTTGAAGTTTTTGTTACAAATCTTCTTCACTTGGTAGCTAGGTTGATGATGACATAATGAGATAAAAATCTATTTTCCTTCATAAGGATATAGCGTGTAGCCTACTAATTCTTCCTAATGAGACAAAAATATATTTTCCTTCACAAGTATTTATAGTGTAGTCCACTTGTTCCTCCTAATGATACAATTTTTTTCCCTTCATAATCATTTTTAGTGTAGACCACTAGTTCCTCCTTATACTCTATTTCTCTATCCTCATTTTGGAAAAAATATCAAAATCATGGCTAATAGCTATAACAATTAGTGTTGAATCTCAAGAATAACAAAAGGGTGGGTTTTGATCCACTTATGTGTGCATAGTGAGTGCAATACAATCCTCATATATTTATAGGCCTTGATGTCTTAGTGAAAAGGTCCTCATCTAAAAATAAAAAATGTTTATATATATATATATATATATATATTTGGTGGTGTATTAGCAAAAACTCATCTAACCCTATATCTTTTAAGCACATACACATATCCATCTTAACTCTAGATCTACCAATCTCCCAAGAGAATAAAATCTATGGAGACAAAAACATTTGCCCAATACTACCTCATTTTGATAAAACTTAGGGAAAAATTCACAACTCTAAAGAATCTATACTAGTTCTCAATAATATTATTTATATTTATATAAATTTCACATTTCTATATAAAAATATTCTTATTTTAAATTTTATTAAAAACTTCGTAATATACATAATTATAGATATAGATACAGATAATTACACATATCAATTTGGTTATGTTAAGTGGTTGAAGAGTTGTCAATATTGACCATAACTGCATTTAAAGTAATACTTTTATCATTTAAAAGATCATTAGCCATATCTATCATTTATCATTTAAAAGATCAAAGGGCTGATCATAGTGCATTATTGTTCCGGCAGGTTTTCTTTCTCTACGATGTTCGTTGCACACAGTGAGTGATCTTTCTTCTCATTTCTCTTTGGAAGTGCTTTAAACTTCCCCTGAGAATAAGTTGTTCTCTTTATCATTTCATAGGATTGAAGGACTTATCTGCTTAAAATGTAAATGTATAAACCTGTTCTAGGTTTCATTAGGTTAACAGGAAGATATTTGTTTAAATAGCTTCAGCAGGTCATGTTCTTGCCACTGTGCAAAATAAGTTAGGAAAAGAAATTTGGGAAAAAACACAATCAAATATGATGCAAATATCTATGGCATTGATGCAGAGCAAAACACTAAGAGCACTCTTGGGCGAGCCATGCTTCTCATATGGCTATTTGTGATCTTAATCATCACTCAAAGTTACACTGCGAGTCTAACATCTATCCTCACAGCGCAGCGGCTTTCACCAACAATAACTGGAATTGATAGTCTAGTATTAAGCAATTTACCAATAGGATATCAAACAGGATCATATGTTCAAAAGTATCTATCAGAAACGTTCAATATAGCCCAATACAGACTGGTTCCTTTTGATTCACCAGAGAGATATGCTAGAGCATTGTCTCTGGGACCAAACAAAGGAGGCGTAGCAGCAGTTGTGGACGAGCTTCCCTATATTCAATTGTTTTTATCCAAGCAGTGTGGATTTACTATTGTGGGTGAAGAATTCTCCAAAAGTGGATGGGGATTTGTAAGTAGCCTTCCTTCCAGCTATGTTTTATCTATTTTATAATTATTTTTATTTTGAATGCAGGTTTTGGGTTATTTTGATGGTAGATTTTGGAAATATTTTGAAACCACATTAACAAAATCAATGATTTAAAATAGCTATTATTCTTCAAATTCTAAAATATTCCTAAACCTACAATCAACAGTTCAGTACATTTTACATTTTTATTAATCCTTGTTGAAATATGGAAATTACAACATCAACTTCATTTTATCAACAGGCTTTCCAGAAGGACTCCCCGCTGGCAACCGACATGTCGACAGCAATCCTGACCCTCTCTGAGAATGGTGAACTTCAGAGAATTCATGATAAGTGGTTGAAAAATAATACATATGATACAAACAGCAGTCAAGGCAACTCTAGTAGGTTTGGCCTGAACAGTTTCTGGGGCCTTTTCTTAGTGATTGGAGTCGTTTGTTGTATGGCCTTGCTCATATATTTTTGTCGCATTTTACTCGTCAGCTGAATATATATGGGGGATTCCAATCTTAGTTCAGCACGTTCCTTAATCTCAAGAAGTGGAAGGATCCTGAACTCGTTTGCCAGTTTCATTTGTCAGAGGAAGGATGGTGAAAGAGAATACAGGGAAACAACCAGAGAAGAAAATGGACATGTATCAACCTGAGTCATTGCCTCCTCCTCCAGTCATATCTTAAAGAGTATTGTTAGGACGTTAAAAGAAGAGGCTTTATTAACAGCAGATGGGAAAGGCTATTCCATGGAGTTGGTCTGCCTTGTGTAGGTATCACACTGATTCCTTAATTAGCCCTAACCCTAAAATGTAACTGTAAATTTCTATTCAGATACGAATAGTAGATTAGAAAGTTAATGGCCATTTAGACGGGTAGCAAAGGATGCTATGAAAATGATGAATAAATTTAATTTTATTGTGTTAATTGGGGTTATCTCCAGTGGTGGTTGGGAGTGGTTGGGGGTTGGGAGTAAGGAATAAGGAAAAGAATCCTCCCACCCATCAATTTTCATAACATGATAAAAATTTACAAGGTTGGGGGTATAAATATATTCCTTATATGAAGAAATATACAAGGTTGTAATTGCTAAAAAAAAATTATTGTAAATTTTGAAAATATTTAGAAATCTGATTTAGTTCTGCTCTTCGTCATGTTCATCAGGTTTCAGTTATAAAACTATTAGTTTTTTAAATTTTGGAAGTTAAATTTCTTACATTTGATACACTGAATTTAATGCTCGTTATTGTTATATTCTGTGCGAACGTTCTCTTATCTAATTCAGAAGCATGTGAGGTGATATTTTAGTCGAGGAATTCAGAAGAGTTCTGAATCTAATCTCTCCGTTATTTGGTTGTTCTGGCTAAGCTCAGCTTAAAATTTCGGCTATCTGTCATAATTGATCTCGTAATTATTTTGTAACAGCTTGTAATCGAATTGCATAAGCATCGATATTCTCATAGAGGAGTCAGAATGGAGCGTTGTTGTTTTATATATATATAGAAAAGAGAGTACAGGTTGCCTAGATCATTCTCTGTTCAGATCATACTACATATTACAAAACCTTGTAAATCTAGATACATAATAAAAGTACTGCAGATGCGAGTCTTGAAAATGTATCAGCTAATCCTATCATTTAGCTAATCTTTTATCTGAATGGATCATCCATGGATAGAGAATATGAAACTGATAAAAATGAAAAGTGGACAAAAAACCGGAGATAGTTCAAAATGAAATACAACACGCAATATTGCAGAAACTAGGAAGCAAGAATACTGCCAGAGTCGGTCCTGGAGTCATGATTGTAAATAGCATATTCAATGACCCCAGGTGCTAATACGACTCCTCTTTTCGAAAGCATATCAGTGATGAGGTTTTGCTCCCTGTGGATGTGATCAACGTTGCACAAAGCGGGGACGTTTTTTGGAAGCGGGGACGCGGAAGCATCATTTCCAAAAAATCTAGGAAGCGAAGCGTCTCGGAAGCGTCTACTATATATATATTTTTTTATTTTTATTTTTTTGCATTTATATTATAAAATTACCAAAATACCAAATTAATTGTAGAAGATATGGAAGCATGCATATTTGTACATAAATCAAGATAGATATGACATCCATTGTACATTAATGATTAATTATTTGAGCATCAACCATTTAGATGCATCAACCATCTATAATCTAGATTCTTCTCCTCTTGTCTAGCCTTTGCCTCTACCTCGATTATCTAGTGACATTAGTCAAAATTTCCCAATTTTGATCAAACCCTAATGCAAGCCTTAAAATATGGTAGAAAGAACTTAACATGCTTGATCGATTATTTTGACTTGATTGAAATGTAATTTTTTGCTAACAACATGACAAAGGAGTTCAACAATTAACACCACCAACACTAGGGTACATATAGGGCTTGGTGCTCTTGATTAAATGCTAATCACATACCCTCATACATGATATAATCTAATGACATGGCACCATACCACTGATCCTGAATTCCTGAAAACTGTTAAGTCTGCTGAATTTTGAAGAGGATATGAAATTCTATTTTCTCCATATGAAGTCCGATCAGGCTGGAACCACTCTCAAACATCCTAAGTCATTTCATGGTAATGTTAAAAATTTAAGTATAAGGATGAATGTCATCCTTTTACTTTAAGAATTTAACATTACCATGAGAGAGCATCTAAGAAACATCTAAGGAGGTAAAAGAGAGCTTATATTTTTTTCATCCTATCCCTAACTCAGCACTAACTCACCTACTAACCCAACCAAAGACAAAAATTTTAAAAAAAAATTAAAAAAAAATCATTTTTCTGACCTACATTAGTCGGATCCGTACGGCACTGTACAGAACCGCTGGCAATCCGTACGGATCCGTACGGCACTGTACAGAACCGTTGGCGATCCGTACGGATCCGTACAGGAATTGTGGCGCTTCCGTACAGCGATCCGCCATACGATCCGCGGATCCGCTGTACGGAAACGCGGATCCGCTGTACGGAAACGCGGATCCGGATGTACGGATCCGAATTTTCCAGGAATCGCAATTTTTTTTGCGAACCGCGTTTCCGAAATTCGGATCCGCGGTTCGGGGTGCGGATCCCGTACGGGACGCGTTTCGGGGCTTGGAGCCGGGGGGGGGACGTTTCCTGCAACATTGGATGTGATTGAAGGAGATGTGATGAAAGGATCGTTCCAAAGTGTGAATGCACTTCATCCAATTTGTCAACAAAGGAAGGTGGAAACAGGGGAGCCCCTTGATTTAGTCTATGGAGCCTTTAGGATGCCCGAAGACCAGTAGATCGTTGATGTTGAGCTAGTTCACAGAGAAGAGTACGCCCCATAATGCAATGATTTTCGCCCTGTTGTTGGTGCCCCCGCCTCCCTCCCACCAGAAATGGTAATAGCAACCAGGCTAAATGACTATGAGAACAACACATCCACATTGACTATTGGAACAGGCACCACCAAAGAATCCAACTGGAAGCTTTTTCCACACATCCTGTCTTATAATCTTCCTCGGTTTCTGTACATCTATCTTGGGACCAGTTTCTGAGTAGTAGGCCGCAATCCCCAACACTATATTCCTTACATCTACCCTTTTGTGCTCAAATATCTTACGATTCCTGCAGCGCCAAATGCCCCAAATGATATAAAAGGGTAAGGTACAAAACTCATATTGAGTCTCAAACCAGTGTCTGAGATATGACTCCAACGAATGATTTTTCAAATCCCCCCCAATCTGTAAAGTATGTAAGACAAAGTTCCATACTTCAGTAGCAATTGGGCACCTCAGAATAAGGCGTGCCACATCCTCCGAATGTTGCATACAAAGAAAACAAATACTAGGACCGATAAAGCCTCTGCGAGAGAGGTTCTCCCAAGTGAGGATTTTGTCATGCAAGGCCATCCAACCGAAACATTTAAGTTTCAGTGGAAACTCCCCTTTCCATGACTTTTGTATCCAAATATGGTCCTCAACTGAAGGAGTTGGATTGGAAATGTACTTGAATATATCACTGACAACAATCTGGCTCTTATTCATATGTCCAACCCAACTCATCCTATCCATCTCGTTAGAAATAAAAATGCCCGCGGTCTTAACTTGCCTAATATATAGATCCCACTCTATAGCCAGACAACCAGATAGATCAATGTCTTATGCCCAATGCCAAGATTGTAAATTAGGAGAAAGTGCCCGAAAGGAGACAATATGAGAGAAAAGAAAGATACCTCTTCTGTGCAGATGTTGTAGGAGAGGAACAGATAAAGAATGAACTCCCTGAAGACCCCTAATAGCATCCAAGCCAACGTCGGTCCTATTTCTGTTTCCAACCTCCCAACAGAGGCCCGCAAATAACCATTGTTTGTTCCTCATCATACTACGCCAAATATAGGAGGAGGAAAGGGAAAATCTCACACCTTTGATCCAGACATCAAAATCCTTATATGCCAAGTATTTACCTCTAGTGATCTGAAACCATATGCCCCTGCCAAACAGTCCTCCCATAAACTCTTGCATGTTGAGATTTTGTATAGTTGGTGTAGCATCGGGTGTGCTCTAGCCCTGAAATTTTGTTAAGGGGCTAGGACACACTTGAACTCCAAAACCCAGAAAGTGTTTTGAGAAATTTCAGTTGTTGTTCAAGTTATTCAAATAATTAATTATTTTAATGGATTTCCTAAGTCTAAACTGAGGAAAATTAAATAATTAAGGTGAATTAATTAACACATGTGTTGAAATGTTCTAAAAGACACAGATCAAGCAGTATTTTAATCTCAGCCGTTGATAAGTGTTTTAATCTCGGCCGTTGAAGGGTTCAACGAAAATGTATAAGAGAAAGGCTTGAGGGTCAGTTGGAGACACACACACAGTTGCAGAGCTAAGAAATAGATCTGGAATTCTAGGTCAAGGTTTGCTCAGAATTTTCGGAGGAATTTTCTACAGCGAGAGGTAGTATTGGCTGAGGGGATGATCTGATCTCGGAGCCAAGAGTCAGTAAGAGGCAGAGGAGCAGCAACAAGGACAACGCAGAGAAGTAGAGCAACAACTACGCAAGTGTTGCGCAATCGCTACACAGGACAGCGCAGAGGCTCCGGAGGTCTTCAGAAATTACGCAGAGGGTCTCCAGGGCCAGCGTAAGGTTTGCGTCACCCTCTCAGGGGTTATGTAATCCCTCTCTGGGCAGCGCAGTGGCTTTCTAAGGCTAGAAGGGCTGACACTAGCGCTTCAGAGGAAGCGTTGGGGTTTCTAGGGCCAGATCCGAGCTGAGTCTTGTAAATCTCATTTGAGGATGTGGACCAGTCAGATATTTGGTTCTAGAACAACAGGTTAGCTGCAGATTTGATTTCTTTTATTCTCTGTCGGGTTTTCCAGATCTGGAACCCAGATTTACTGTACTCAAAATCTACTTAATAAAATAAACCCTCATATCTGCTGCACCAGTTTTCTCGCTTTGGGTTTCTCCTAGTACTTATGTCCAAAAATCCATGTGTCACTTTGTTGGATGAGCGTATTATTTAGTAAATGATCTGCATGTGTAGACTGTAGTTGTGTTTATTTCGGTATTTTCTGAATCTAATTTCTGGAAATAACTTGTAATAATTTAAATCAAGTAGGAGAAATAAACCATGATACTGCAGTAGATTTTTCATATGGTATTAGAGCGATAGCAGATCAAGTTGAATCTCCAGCAATCAACTGAAGAAAATTTTGTCTATAGGGTGGCAACAGAAGCAGCAGATCCGGAAAGGGCAACTTGACAGCAGAAGAACGCAGATCCAAGAAAGGACAATGTTGTATGTGCAAGGTCATGAGCTTACGAAATCTTCCTGAATGGTATGAGATTTGCGTCACCTACCTGGGGTTACGCACCACTTCGAGCAACGTTTTAGCTACGTTTGTTTACCAATGACGGCCTGATATTTCCACCATGGGAAAAGTTTTGCCAAGGTCCTGTAAAGCAGTTAGTGCCGTATCTTCATGAATGTCATGGTGGAGATTCTCAGGTGCAATTCAGCTAGCGAAGTCAATAAACGCAGAGAAGATAATTATCGTGATTCAAGCCAAACAGATCCGAGATTCGATCAAGATAGATCAAGAGTGTTGTCCAACGTTTTGGGTAGACTCTGAGGGGAAACTGGCCTCTTCAACATAAGTCATTGAAGCTAGGAGGGTTTCTAGTCACCAAGAAACCTAGATCCAAAGTTTCTGTAGCCACAGAAAGAGGGAGAAGAAGTATTGTTTCTGACAGATCTGAGCAAGATGGCGCGATATGGACTGAGAGATCAAGATAGGTTGGACGACATGTCCAGCTATGTTATCTGGAGGGCCAGAATCCTATCAGTTTTGGATGAGTATGGTCTAAAAGATCATGCAGAGAAGGTGCTTGTTGTATCAACCGATGCAGATCCTCTAAAGAAGTATGAAGAAAATCAAGCGCGGACTAAGCGTT
This sequence comes from Pinus albicaulis, assembly GCA_034641835.2. Lineage (NCBI taxonomy): Eukaryota > Viridiplantae > Streptophyta > Pinopsida > Pinales > Pinaceae > Pinus > Pinus albicaulis. Next base: position 430,256,075 of record CM076584.1, on the reverse strand, counting down.
TGATCATAGATGGACTCAAGGACCACGTTATACCTCATATTGCTAGAAAGACTACAGCAAATGACATGTGGGTAGCCTTGGACACGATGTACCAAGGAGGCTTTGTCCAACGAAGAATGCTTCTGGAGAACCAGATGCAGTTGTTCCAAGCAATGAAGGGTGAAGAGATAGATCCATTCCTCTTTAGGCTTCAAGCTATCCGAGATCAGCTGATTAGCATAGGTGCTACTCCAGATGAGGGGCTCTTAGTGAGGACTGCCCTGAATGTAGTCTCCGAAGAATGGGAAACATTTGTCCAAAGTATACTGGGCAGAGCAGCGTTACCTTCCTGGGCAGACATGTGGGCTATTCTTCGCCAAGAGGAGATCAGGAGGACTGGCCGTTGGAAGCAGCAGCATTACTGGGCAGGCGAGAAAGCGCAGCCCCTTGCACTGAAGCAGTGAAGCACATGGAAGAAGAAGGACCTCTCCAAGGTCCGGTGCTTTAACTGTGGTGTTCTTAGTCATTTCGCCAGCATTTGTCCTATGAAGAAGGATAAAGGAGGTTTTGATTCCAAGGCTCTAGTAGCAAATGACAATGGCTCTGATGATGATGCTACCATGAGTGCTCATGCACCTCGAGAGAAGAGGTGGGGTGACATGGATCTCAGAGCATCTACAACAATGGCAGGATCGAGAGCCGCCTCATTTTGATCATTTATTTAGGCCACGTGATTTTAAGACGGTAGCAGGATGAGTCGGGAGATGGTTGCAAAAGGTCACATTGAAGCAAAAGAGGGAGATGAAGAGCTGAAGAGGGAGCAGCGTAATGCAGAGGCAACAACACAAAGGGGTTGATGGGACTTCAACAGCGCAGAGAGGTTGTGCTCACGTAGTGCAGTGTTGCAGCATGACAGTGCCTCTAGGAGGACAGCGTAAATTAGCATCCAGGGAGCTTCAATGATGGAATCTTTCAGTTGCTTACTTCTTGGCAACTAAGTTGCAGTGCAAGAGTTAGCAGTGGCAGTGTTATGGGCAGCATGATGCAGCAAGTTGAGAGGGAGCTGCAGTACAAATGTGGCAGTGTCAATGGCAGTGGCATGAACAACAGTACAGAGAGCAGCAATGCAGTGGATGGAGGGCAGCAGGCCAAGCATCAACAGCACAGAATCCAGCTACAAGATCTTGTAGTGCATGGTGTGAGTGCATTGCTAGAGCACACTCTATGCGAAGAGGGAGTGTTGAGATTTTGTATAGTTGGTGTAGTATCGGGTGTGCTCTAGCCTTGAAATTTTGTGGAGGGGCTAGGACACACTTGAACTCCAAAACCTATAAAGTGTTTTGAGAAATTTCAGTTGGTGTTCAAGTTATTCAAATAATTAAGTATTTTAATGGATTTCCAAGTCTAAACTTAGGAAAATTAAATAATTAAAGTGAATTAATTAACACATGCGTTGAAATGTTCTAAAAGACACAGATCAAGCAGCCTTTTATTCTCAGTCGTTGATAAGTGTTTTAATCTCGGTCGTTGAAGGGTTCAACCAAAAAGTATAAGAGAAAGGCTTGAGGGTCAGTTGGAGACACACACACAATTGCAGAGCTAAGAAATATATCTGGAATTCTAGGGCAGGGTTTGCTAAGAATTTCCGGAGGAATTTTATGCAGCGAGGGGTAGTATTGGCTAAGGGGATGATCTGATCCCGGAGCTAAGAGTCAGTAAGAGGCAGAGGAGCAGCAATAAGGACAGCGCAGAGAAGCAGAGCAGCAGCTACGCAGGACAGCGTAGAGGCTCCAGAGGGCTTCTGAAATTACGCAGAGGGTCTCCAGGGCCAGCGTAAGGCCTGCGTCACCCTCTCAGGGGTTACGCAGTCCCTCTCTGGGCAGCGCAGTGGCATTTTGAGGCTAGCAGGGCTGACACTGGGGCTTCAGGGGCAGCACTGGGGTTTCTAGGGCCAGATCCGGGCTGAGCCTTGTAAATCTCGTTTGAGGGTGTGGATCAGTCAGATATTTGGTTCTAGAACAACAAGTTAGCTGCAGATTTGATTTCTATTATTCTCTGTCGGGTTTTCCAGATCTGGAACCCAGATTTATTGTACTCAAAATCTACTTAATAAAATAAACCCTCATATCTGCTGCACCGGTTTTCCCGCTTTAGGTTTTTCCGGGGACTTATGTCCAAAAATCCATGTGTCACTTTGTTGGATGAGCGTATTATTTAGTAAATGATCTGCATGTGTAGACTGTAGTTGTGCTTATTTCGGTATTTTCTAAATCTAATTTTTGGAAATAACTTGTAATAATTTAAACCAAGTAGGAGAAATAAACCATGATACTGCAGTAGGTTTTTCACATTGCAGATGAGAGCTAGATTAAATGAGAGCGTATCCAATATCCCCCAAGCCCCCTCATCAACAACCCTGGCAATAAGGGGTAGGCGAACCAGATGGATTTTCCTAGAAGGATTGTTTCCGGACCACAAGAATCTAGCCAAGATTGCATCTATCTTATGAATGATTTCCATTGGAAACATGTTATAAGTGCATCCAGTAAACCGATAATGACTTCAAGATAGATGTAATAAAAATAAGTCTACCTCCTATAGAAAGCCACCTGTATGACCAATGCGCCAATTTGAGTTCAAATTTTTGTATAATCCAACTCTAGTCTGCATTTAGATAATGGTTTGGCTTAATGTTGAAACCCAAGTATACAAATCCATAATCCAAAGACTGAGCATAGAACCCGAAAAGACCACATATATGCACAAACTCTCCATCTTCCAAGTGAGTAGATATCAATTTAGATTTTCTCGAGTTCATGATGAGACCAGAAGCAGAACCAAATCAAGTGAGGATGTGATGCAAATGAGTCCATTCTGAAATAGATGACGTACCACCAAATAGGAGATCATTAACAAACAGCAGGTGTGAGACGTTGATTTGTTGAGTCATTTTAATGCCCACAATCAATCCTCTGGCTCTGTAATCAACGATCTTCCTGCTAAGTGCTTCCATGAAGAGAAGAAAAAAAATGGGATACAGTGCGCATCCCTGACAAAGTCCTTTATAAGCTTTGAGAAAAGAAGTCAGGAATCCGTTGATAATAACAGAAAAATTGGCAGAATTCACACATGCCATAATCCAGTTGAGATTTTGTATAGTGAGACCGATTCTATGGAGGATCAATCTCAAGAATTCCCAGTCTATGTCAGTATGTTGCTTGTTCAATATCCGATTGAGAAGTGCATATTGAATACCCTCATCATGAATATTCCAAATGCCATTTTCTTTCCTCCTCATAGAGGAAAATATGTGAAAAATTGTGTATTCTTGTCTCCAACCACAACCCACGTTGCTCGACTTTTAAGACGCCAAGATTTTTCCGGTGTTTTATAAAATGTTCTCTTCCTAGATTCCATATCCAGAATCTGTTGTCTATGGGCTTCTGAAGAAAATAAAGGATCATCCGGATCGAATAAATCTTTTAGAGTGGCTTCAATGGAGTCCATGATCCGAGATTCAACAATTTTTTGGGTCTTAACCCACATTTGAAACACTCATTTCAAACATTTAAGTTTGTTGCATATACTATCCATTGGACTCGACTGAGTTTGTTGCTCCCTCCATACCCGATGTACAATATCAACGAATTCATCAAGAACCAACCACGATTGATTGAATTTAAAAGGAAGAGCCTTGTGGCCAGATTCCCCAACCCAAGAGAGAAGAATCGGGAGATGGTCTGAGGCGAAAGAAGGGATAACCGAGGAGTTAAGGTCCACCAGACCCACAACAAGTTGATCTTTGACCAAAAATTGTCCATACGCTTAGAAATACTTTAATTCCCCGTCTGACCATTTATCCAAGTAGGAACAATCTTATGTGGGGTGATGTCACGGAGAGACAGAGAATAAAAAAGAGAAGTAAAACGAGACTCGAGGATGTCGGACTTCGCCTTATTACCCCAATTCTCTTTACAATCAAGGGTCAAATTAAGGTCCCCAGCCACGATGAGTGAAGACGGGTCCAACAATCCAAGAGACAAGACCCTATCCCAAAAAGACCGCCTACCTTTGTATGGAGCATACATATTAATGATATGGAGACGAGAGGAAGAGCCCCGTGAATGACCTGATAAGACTCAAGAGTATACCTGCAGTAATAAAAAAAACCAAAAGCTTGAGATTAAAAGGCTTCCAGGCCACCGCTAATCCTCTAGAGAGACCACATGAACTAGTAGCACTGACGAGCCACCCTGGGCAAATATTAAGAAGAATTTCCGAAGATCTCTCCTTGGAGGTCATAGTTTATTGAAGAAGAACCACATCTGGATGATGTCAAGTGTATGAAAGGTGTATGAGACCTTTAAGAGAGTGATATTTGTGCTTAGCCCCCAACCCCCTAATGTTAAAAGACATAACGATCATTACGAAACCAAGATTTTGGGCTTGTCCTCTCTAAGGACCTGAGAATCAAGAGTCTGTAGCCAATAAATCCCCAAGTGAAGGAAAAGGAACCTTGTCATCCAATGGTAAAGCTAGGTACAGACAAGATGGAAGTTTGTAGCCAATAAATCCCCAAGTGAAGGAAAAGGAGCGTTGTCATCCAATGGTAAAGCTAGGTACAAACAAGATGGAAGTTTGTAGCCAATAAATCCCCAAGTGAAGGAAAAGGAACCTTGTCATCCAATGGTAAAGCTAGGTATAGACAAGATGGAAGTTTCTTGTATTTGGAAGATTTATTTATTTTTATTTTTTTTGAAATCCGGGGATGGTTGGATTTATTAGCTGTAGATAAAGAAGATGGGGTAGGTCCTTTCCCAAGCACCGCCCTCATATGAATAAAAGATTTCTTAATGGACAGAGGGTCCATATCAATAGAATCAGAAAAGGCGAAGGCTTCCAGCTCTTGGTCCAGAGAGATGGGAGAGGTTGGAGAAGCAGAAATGAAATGGATAACCGAAGAGGGGGGACCGGGAGGCCTCAGAGGAGAAAGAGGCAGGGGAGGGGAAGAGGGAACCAAGCCAAGATCTAAAGGAAGGGGAATCACGAAAAGCTTAGGAGAAGGGAAAGAGTCCCTATCCAGAGAAACCTTATCCGGGTTAGCTTCAGGGACAAAGCAAGAGAAGAGACATGTTCAGGGGACGAAAAATTAGCAGAATAAGGTATAAAATTACCTGGTACCGGCTGCGGCTGTTCATTTGGTACCAACCATACACGGTCCTCAGCTGAAATTGATTGAGAGCGTCTCCAAAATGAATGTCGACCAGGCGGAAGATGACTCAAACAATTAGCAAGGAGATGTCCCGTAGAGTGGCATGCCAAACAACTATAAGGGATTCCCCAGTAATCGATGCTAAGACTGAGAGTAAATGAGTCCCAAGATAAATCCAGTGTAGATAGGAGACCACCTCCAAGATTGACCTTTATGAATGAGCACCCATGCAATTTTTTTGTCCATCTGACCGATGCTCCCCTCATCTCAATAGTAGAAATTACCGATTGAATTAACAATATCAGTGATCGTCGAGCGATTCCATAATTCGAGAGGGAGGCCCAACAATTTGGCCCAAACAATCTTCCAACAAGGAGATTCCTTGAGGGGATTAAATCCAGCCTGCCATTTCTGCAACATGAATATGGATTCAATCTCTCTGTCTGCAAGAATAAACCAAAGCCAGGAATGAATCCTATTCAAAACATCCAAGTATTTACTCAAAAACCTCAAGACACTAATACCCGCCAGATGGATCTAGCTCCAAAAAACTGAAAACCTGCGAGTATAGATTAAAATTATTATAAGCTCCAAATGTTTGTGTAACTTTATATTCTCGACTCGAAGGCCTCCATATCCTTGTCCTTTCATTGTTCTTCTGTCAACCGCTTCTGTTCATGCTACTCAAAAACCTTCAGACAGTAAGTCTCGTCGGGTGGACCTCCAAAAAATCTGAAACCCTGCGAGAATGGAATATAATTACTATAAGCTCCAATAGGCTTGTGTGTCATTAATATTCCTCGAACTCGCAAACCTCCATATCCATGACCTTTCGATGTTACTTCTGTCAACCACTACGATTATGTATATCAGTTTTATCCATTGCCATGGCTAATGAATAGAGAACCTACAAAAATAACCAAAAAGAGGAATCAACTTGTTCACTAGGATGAAGGTTCAGTCATGTTCCTCGGCGTTCCATTTATAATTAAATTTCTTAAAGTTGTGATGTTTTTAACTTCTTTTTTAAATGAAGAAATATCTTTGGAGCACCTACATAGTAGTTAGTTTTTGTTTAAGATAGTAGTTAGTTTTGTTTAAGGTTGTGTTGTGCAAATCAAACCTCCACACATAACCGTTAAACGTTAGATCACAATATCAATATTTTTTAAAGGAATTTTTCATTAATTGTAAAATACTTTATGTGAATGTATATTTCATAAATTTAATTGTTTTAAATGAGTGGTAGTTATGCTTGTTATGGTAAGATTAACATTTTTGTTATCATGTTAAATTTATAAAATTATTAAGTTTAACATTTTGGTTATCATGTTAAATCTATAAAATTATTAAGTTTAATTTGGATATAGATAGCTTAGCTTTTAAATATGAGTAGATGAGAAAGGTGAATGAGAAAATTGATTATTTTTCACTGTTAATTTTTTTATTTAACTAATTAATGTATAACCATTGAATAATGTTTTATTAGATTTTTAATTGGAATAAGTTTCCTTCAACGTAGTTGATTAGAGATATTTTTCTTTTAATAAAATGGAACAAATGGTAATTATATTAAAAAAATAATTGTTGAAATATTTCAAAATTTTCAAAAAATGAAAAGGCATTTCTTATAGCCAACAACATTTTTATATTTTTCTTCATAAAATTAGATAACCTACTAATATATATTTTAATAAATTAGTTTAACAAAAGTATAAATTGACAATACATAAAAACTTGGATTTTTTAAAGGAAATCATGCCCATTGTAGGCTTCCTCAACTTCAAGTTCCTAAAATTCTTCTTCAATTTCCATATCTCCATGGATTTGTTGAAGTGTATCTTCCTCCATGGCCACTTCCTTGAGAGAGACAATTGAAACTTGTGAAGAAGTCCTAGAATCTAACCTCCTAGCTAGTTCTATGATGATTGAAACTGCATATGATATATCGTGAACTTCTCAACTTGATTAGGATGGTCACTACTTCTAATTGGGAGGACACTCTATTATTGAGGTGGAATACTACTAATTGAGCATTCTCACCCTAGCACACCACACTTCTCAATAACCAATGAGTATTTTTCAATTTCACATGGAATACATCTACTAGTGTTTCAATGTCCATCCATGGTGGAAAAGAGTCATCTCAATACTATAGAAACCTTATGAAGATCAAAAGAGATGCACCTAGGATGTTGAAGGTATGTAGAATAAAAATATAAAAATCCCTAAAGCTCAACAAGTTCACAAGATAGGACATACATATTGATAGAAAATTGTATAACCTCCATCCAAAATACCTCAAGAAAATATAGTCATTTCCTACATTCAAGGAGGTTCTAACATGCCATAAAATTGGTCAAAGCTCTACAAGGCTCAACAAGGCCACAAAACAAAACACAATGAGGTCACATGGCATAACTAACAAAATGAGAAGACTCCCTAGGTACACTAGAAATATCCCTCCTTTGTTGCAAGATGTAATCTCATTGCCCATAATATCTATCCTCAATCTATGCTTGAAGACATCAATGTGAAGTACACTGGAGCTAAGAGGTGTTAAACTAATATTCACATAACATAATGAGCCTCGTCATTTGATTAGTAATTCAAGATGCATGCCATTCCTAATGTTTAAATTGAGTATATTCATGGGAGATGTTAAATGATAGGGTCCCACCACCTCCCATTTTTATTGAGATAACCTTGATTCAATAACACTCCCTAATTTCTATGGAGTATGCTTGGTTGTTAAAAGATTGAAGTATTTGAAAATACTCAACTAATCAAAACACTTTGCAATTCTTTGAATTGTTAAAATCAATCTAGAAAGATATGATGATTATGGTGAAGTCAAGTCTTTCATTTGGCCAATGATAATCAAAGAGTCTATTGTGATTGGATGTTCATTATAATAGTTTTTATGCCTTCATATAAATCAAAGGATTTTTCCTTGATTAGATATTACTCACAAGCCCTAAGTGAAGGTCAATTCACATTGTCCCTTGGGATTGTAAACACCTCATGCAATTTCCACCCTAGTATATAAATTTATAGTACATGTGAATGGGTTGTGATCCATTTATGTGTACATGAATCATGAGATCAATCAATATAATATCTCTTGGTGTAACCACACATTTGACCTCTAACTCAAGGTGACGTAGTGGCTCTAGGAAAAATGTTCATAGGAATTGAACATTGTCTAATGGGGAAACACTCTTCCTAAGACACATATTTCATTTTTATACTTAATCACCATCCATTGCCTCCACTGCCTTCAACCCATTCCTTTCCTAGTGGGGATTCAATGGAAATTTAGTTACCTTCAATTTATATTACTTCTACTTTTAGGTAATTGTAGATACTTTATGGAGTGGAAACAAAGGAATGCATATCTTAGTTTCGATGTCTATATCAAATGCACATGTTCGAAAAGATTAAAATAATAATAATAAAGAAAATTTGTTGTGATCTTTCAAGGTCTTGGGATGTTATCGTGTGTGTGCAGATGTGTGTGCATGTGTGAACGCGCGCCTGTGTGTGTAAGAAAAACAAATTTTAACACCCTATTTTAGACCCTTAGACATGATGTTCATATTAATAGTTCAAGTGCACAAGTAAAGGACATAACCTATAACAAGATCAAAAGACACCAAGCATACACGATGGTGCATCCTTGTGAAAGGAGTATGATAACCTAATGGAAAGTAAGCTATGTATGTTACCACTTAATTTATTAGAAATCTTGTAAAATAATATTGATTAATAAATTTCACTTGGTGGTTAAAACAATCTAGGAGCACCATGGGGGTAATAAGGCAACAAGAGGGGAATGAAAGGGTAAATAGAGTTAACCATGTGACAAGTGGCAACTTGAGAAACTATTGAATTTTCCTTTTTTTTCATCAACTGTCCATTCCTCTAAATGCATTTCTCACTTGGGTAATGTTTTAATATGAGGATATTTGGTCATTTACTAGTAGTACACCAACAAAGTTATATATATAATGGAAAGGGAACATAATTAGTGGGAGACCAACAAATTAGCACTTTATTTATATATAACATAGTTACAGCAATTCCTTCCAACTTCTGTGTTACATCGATGAACTATCTAGACTACATGTTTAAGGTGCAAAGTGTAGAAATTATATAACTAATGCGTTATACATCCGAGATTCTCCTGATCACACACTATTTGACTTCATGCACAATATAGAATCTCTTCTACCATTGATCATTACTTGCAGAAATAAAATCAATTGCATGCACACATTAAAACCATACAAATTCACACATATGAACACAGTAATTTATGGGAAAGATTAAAGTTGAAAACCCCCAACTATATGTATATTATATGTCATAGAGATCATGTAACAATCATCATACAAAGCTCCTCACAAGCTCTCAATACAATCTCCAATTGCTACACACTAATCAAGTCCGATCTAGCAAATCTCATGCTCCAATCTCTGCCACCTGCTAGCCTGCCTCTACTGCGCAATCACTGCTGAAGAATGGCTCTGAATGAACTCGAATTGGTCTAGCCTTGCTCACGCAATCCTCATTGGCATCTCCAACCATGTGTGGTGCAAACTCATGCAACACTATAGTCACAACTGATAGTCACACTGCTCTTTCACCTACCTCTTCACTGGTCTCCACTGAAACTGTCCATGCACTGTAGTTAACTGATGTATTATTTAGTTGATTAATGGGTTAATAATTAGTGAATTAATTAATAATTAATTCACACCACTCTCACTAGTGTATCAATCAGTTAGACTAGATACAACTAGCTCAACTGTGTCTAACTGAGTTAAACTGAACACAACTCCACCAACTACCTCAATAACTCCACCAAACTCTGTCACATGAGTTCTAACTGAAGTCTCCATGCAATAGTTCCACTTAACCCTCAGGAATAGCGTAATTCCTTCTGTCAGCTCCTGTGCCACATCTGTGCACTTAACTGAAGTGCTCCAAGAGAATAAGATAATGTTTATAGTCCAAATATTATTAAGAGCTAATAATATTCGACATGTCTATTTTTAGACTGGAAATCTAAAAATAGATTCCACCCAATATGTCTAAAAATAGAAGTCCATCTATTTTTCCAACATGACCAACCATCCACAAATAGCATCCTGCAACTCATAGAATATGATCGACATGTCTAAAAATAGACTTGCGCCAAAAATAGCTTGTGGGCCCACTTAGTGAAGGCGACTCTTTTCACTAAGCTCATCATCTTGTTGCTCTCAACACAAAGTAGTTATAACTGCCTAATTATCCTAGTCATTCAACCCAAATTATTGGTTGACTGACTTACATTTTTACTTGTTCTGTTGACCCAACTTGCATGTTTGAATTACTTATATTAGACTTGATAGTGGATAAGGGTCGACTGTATCTAGCCAACTAAGTCAACTAGCCCTTCCAACATCTCCCCCCAACTAAATCCTTGCTTATCTCACACAAATGGGAGAGTCTGGATTACAATAATAAAATTTGAGAGAGAGATGATACTAGAAAGTTTTAATTTCATAAGTCTTGTGATTGTGGATGTTGGGGTTATTGAGTTCTTGGTTATTATTTTGATGTGGATGTTGGTGCCACTAAAGTTGATGTTGCAACCACTAATGCTTGTGGAGATGAACTCAATACTTCTTCAAAAATAGTCTTGGGCCATGTATAGAGAGGTACATCCTTTGCAAGTGATTTGACCCCTTTTTGTTGCCTTTTGTTTGACGGATAATTCTCTTATGTGGAAAAAAGTGAACTCCCTAGATCTAGTGGCTTGATTTAGAAACAACAAGAACAAAAATATTAATGCTTCCTTAGAGAAATTAGAACATGAAGTAAAGATTTACCTAGAGTCCAATGCAAGTTCTCCTCTTCTCCTCACTTGCAATCTTTAACTCCAACTCCAAATGCTCTAGATAGGATTTGCAAAACAACTAAAACAAGCAAGAGAAATACAACATACAAATATCATGTACTAACATCTCTAAAAAATGAGTGAAGAAGGAATTGTAATTCATATGCATTAATGAGACATAAGTATAGGAAAACAAAGTACTTTTGTATAAATGAAAGCAGGAGAAATTAAAACCCTTTACAGATCTTGACCTTGTAGATGTCGCCCAACTATCTTGTCCTTCCTTTCCCACAAAGCAAGCCTTCAATCACAACTCAAGTGCATGGCTGGATAATTATGGATCCTTAGGCACAAAGCAGCAGCATGAGGGCATAACTAAGAGTCTCTAAAATCAAACCCAGACTCTATGGGAGGAAGTGAATTTATAGGGTAAATAAGGTGGTTTGGGATTTACCAATGAAGGACTTAGATCCACATATGGGGGAGAATAAGTTCTAGTGATAAGAGATAATACCTCAAGTATAGGATTTTGAGATCCAATTTAATAGTAAATGGTTACAAACCACTCAAGAAGCTTCCTAAAAGAGAATATTCGGATTTTTTTTTTTTTTTTACAAAATTATATAGGCCATCGCACCTGTAGCAAAGGCAACATGCACTAGTCAGTGCAGTTGTTCAATGTACAACTTACAATAGTGAAACTTGCATGAAAGGAAAGTGTGATGGGTCCAAAAATTAGGATTTTAAGCTGTTCAACCCAAAATTCTTGGAATCTTTGGAGAGAGGATTATCTAGGCTTTGCAGGGGATGAATGAAAAGTACCAGTGGATGTTTATTGATCTAGTTTCCAGGCCATTTGATTGGATGTGAAAAAATGACTTGTAACATATTGCCCCCTAAAGTACAAAGTCAAAAGCAATGGTTGAGGACTGGAGTGCTTTACCATGTGAAAAGTCAGGATAAAAAATAGATTGGTTGAGATCATCATCTGTTACAATACATTATCATCATGATATCATTGTTGAGGTAGGCATACCCATACTCAGCACCAATGTCACATGGTTTGGGTTCAAATTTGGGTTCGGCAATAATTAGGTTCGATTCGAGTTCAAATTTTTTTATGGGGTTCTGATAAGGTTTTCCATTAGGTTCATCTATATACATTTTCTATATGTATAGATATATTAACTTGAAAATAAAATATGAGATAAAAATGTAAGAAATCAACATCAATACAAAAAAAAAAAAAAATTATATCACGAACATGGAAACTGCAAGGATATATTACAAGATTGAGTTGTGAAATGAGGTTATGAGTTTTTATCTATGGACTTGGTTAAAGGCCATGAGGTTTGATGAGGTTCATCGAAACTCAAAATATTTTTAGGGTTCACCAAAATTCGAACCTGAAGGTTGAAGTTCGATGAAACTCGTGACATAGGTCAGCACATTAGCCAATTTACATGTACAATAATCAAATTCACATCCACTAATGACAAATGGTGTACCCATGCTTAAACGAATTTCTGAATGATCGTAGCCATCATACTTTGTAATCTTGTATTAATCCTAAAATCATAACTCGGATTGATGAAACTAGATTTGGGGTCTTCTACATCATCACTCGATAGTACGAGTCTAACCATGCAAATAAATAAGATGGAGTCAAACATGGTAGACACCATCTGATTACTGACCAATGATGCAAGCCATTAACCGATGCAAAATAAACCACCGATAATGATAATGGTTCTCGAGGTACTACAGTACAATCTATGCGGTGCGAATAAATGAGCTAAATTTGAACACCACACAGAATCTTCTGGTCAAAGGCTAATGATGAGAACATGTCTCTGAAAGAAAGGAAACTTTCCATTGAGGTGTGCAAGCTCAAAGGTACTAAAGAGAGTTTCTAAGTCAACTTCCTAGATAGATTTTTGATGTCGAAAGGAAGAGACTCGTCGTAGGAGAGCCTTGATGTATCTCCCATCAACAACATGAAATGTGTGTAATGATGCAGAGGTGGTTCACGAGCGACAAACATGATGTGAGGCTTAAGGGTATTGTAGCAGATGTCAACTGAGGGTGTAATTTCTCTTGAACATATCGACGACACTAACATAGAGTTGGAAACATTGACTCAAAGACCCATAATGAAGGCTTTCATTAAGGTGTGATCGACAGAGAGGCAAATAGATTCCCCAACCCAAAGAAGTCACAGAGATAAAGTAAAAGAGTGTCATGTTCAAGAGAGCCTCACTACCATTAATAGGTATAATGCCCTGTTTTCCCAATTTCCCAACCATTTCTAGCCAATACCTTTTTATTTTTTACAAGCTTGAGGGGGATAACATATGATTGATCTATAATTTCATCCTTCAGATGAATCATTCTGAGTATTTTTAACGAACCTTGAGAAGGAGTGGTTATGCCTTTACATGCTTAACGATTCCAACAATGTTTAATAGTTTTATGAGTCCAACAAAGACATAACTCGACTTATTTCTCATGTTTAGAGAGTTTGAAAAAAGGGTGAAAAAGAAAAGTCCAAGATGTTCCTTTTCGTAAATTTGTCCCTTGGGCCCGAAAAGGCGTAAAAAAATTCCCAAGAGAATCTTTTAGCCATGTTCAACTAAAGTATTCATTTTTCGTAAATATTCTACCCAATCTGGAAAAGGGTTAAACTTATACTGGCAGACGCCTTTTCATTTACTTTAACGAGTTCGAAAAGAAAATTTCTTGGACATCTTTTCATGTTTTGGGAGTCTGAAAAGGGCTTAAATAAGACTTTTGGGTGTTCCTTTTTCGTAGGTTTAACGAGCCCAAAAAAATGATAAAAGTATACTCATTCATCAAAATGGCATGTATTCAATTTAGATCCTACATTACATCCTTTAGTCACCATTTAACCTGCTCAAAACACCATAAAATCATTAAATATACATGATGCATGGTAAAATTAGGTCAAAAACATTAAAAAAATATATTAAAATAATGACTTATTTTGACCATAACAGTGAAAAAAGTAATTTCATTTCTTACCATTTTCATTTTACCAAGTTGAGTGAGCTTTGAGTGGCTTTTACCTTCAATCTTCAGTAGTTGATTGCAGCCAATCCGGTGAACCATTTCCAGTATCGTTGGTTCCATGTAGGAGGTCTATCATTTCTCTTCATTTTTATGGTTTCCATTTCTCGTTTGATGCATTTTTGGGGAACTTTTTTTTAGTTTTTAGGACTGAAATGTTGCCCTCAACTCATCGCACTCCTCCTATATCGGGAGGTGCAATGGGTCAGCAAATTTAACACTAATCAGGTGACCCAACACATTCACCAGTGAGGGTTAGTGCGATGGATCGCTCTGTTCAAGAATGAACAATGCGATGGGTGCAACAAGGGTTTCAAAATTTTAATTTTGAGTCAGTTTTCTCCCAAAAAAATTCAAATTGTTGATTTTATGTTTTTTTCATATTATTGCAGGCATTTTGTTTGAAAGGGAGCATGAGGATCAAGATATGGTTTCTATCAATGATCCAACAACAGCACAAGCTTTGAGGAACTGTGGGCTTCTAAATGTTTTTATGATTCTAGATAAGAGGGCCCAATTGGAGTTATTGGAATATTTGGTAAAATGTTGGGATATACAGGGACAATACTTCAGGATTAGAGAACACATTATCACAATAGATGTTGAATACATCTACTTCCTAATAGGGATTTCAAGGAGAGGGCTCCAATTTCATTATCTAGATTCGGAAGAGCTGGAGATATATTGAAGGATTACATTGCTATTCATTGTCAACCTCGCTCTGAAATAACTGAAGATGGGAAACTTGAGATAAATGATGGAATTCAAGTTCCTCTCGGGACAATCCTTTTTACCATTAATTAGTTGGTCGGCAGTGCAGCTTTATGTTTATATACCAAGACCCAAAGGCAATATGCCTTAGAATGCTTGGAACCTACAATATTCAATTGGTGTGAAGTGGCCTTAGCCAATCTCAAGAAACATCTCAACAGAGCAAATACAAGACGACTAAATAAATTTGGGTATGGCTCCATTGTGATATATTTTTCTTTACAGAGTGTCGTGTCTATGACTGCAACAGGAAACTCACAAGCTTCTTATACCTAGAGAGCCTCACATGAGGCAATGAGTAGATTTGATGACACGACATGGAGAAGCATCGATGATGACATTCACTCCTATCTTCTTTGATCGACTATGCGAGAAAATGATTATGATTAAGGATTACCCATATGCTGAAGGTGATTTCTGTGGAGACCCAGGGCTCTTTTTACTTAAAGGTGAGAAATGGAATGATGCAGGTAAAAGAAAAGTCATTTTGAATATTTTTGTTTTTTGGGGTTTTACAATTTTTTTTTATGAATCTTTGGTTTGTGAAACCAAAGATTTTGGGTTCGATCCCCAGTGGAGGCACCAAGTTGTTTGATGAATAATTCTCTTCTGCGGACATAATTGAAGTCACTAGATCTAGTGGCTTGATATAGAAACATTAGGAACACAAATACTACAATTTTCCTTAGAGAAATTAGAACATGCATGAAAGACCAACCTGGAGTCCAATGAAAGTTATCCTCTTCTCCTTACTTTCATTAACATAGGACATCTCTAAATAATGAGTCAAGAAGGAATTTTAATACATATGCATTAATGAGACATAAGTATAGGAAAACAAAGCACTTTTGTATTAATGAAATTAGGAGAAATTACAAACCTTTACAAATCTTGACCTTGTAGATGTCTCCCAACTATATTTTCCTTCCTTTACCACAACGCAAACCTTGAATCACAACTCAAGTGCATGCATGGAAAATGGACCCTTAGGCACAAACAAACAACATTAGGGCATAACTAAGAGTCTCAAAAATCCAATCCAGACTCTATGGGAGGTAGTGAATTTATAAGGTAAATAGGGTGGTTTGGGATTTACCAATATAGGACTTAGATCCAAATATGGGGGAGGATAATTTATAGTGATAAGAGATAATACCTCAAGCATAAGAGTTTGAGATCTAATTCAATAGTAAATGGTTAAAACCACTCAGGAAGCTTCTAGAAAGAGAAGATTCAAAATTATTTTTTATCTTTTACCGAATTCTAGAGGCCATTGCACCTGCAGCAAAGGAAACGTGCATTGGTCAATGCAGTTGCTCAGTGTACAAATTGAAACAGTGTAGGTTGGAAAGTGTGATGGGTCCAAAAATTAGGATTTTAAGTTGTTAAACCCAAAATTCTTGGAATATTTGGAGAGAGGATGCTCTAGGCTTTGGAGGGGATGAATGCAAATTGTCAATGGATGTTTACTGATCCAGTTTCTAGGCCATTTGATTGGATGTGAAAAAATTAATTGTAACACCTTTGTTGCACTATCCATTTCACTGCTTCCGCCTCTATTTCCACACTCTAAATGTCTACTTATTGCTAGGAAATTTGACTATGACATTATAGGAGAAAAAAATTGAAATCTTCATCAAACAAGAGAGGTTTCAATACATGTTCATTGAGATGTTAGTTCCTATGAAATAATTATGATTATTGTAAGTATATGTGGTGCAATCCTTTTCAACTATTGGTTGAAATTTTATCATACATGAAAAATTTATTGATTTTTCACCACTACAAAAGTCATCTTGGCTAGGTACTCTAATTTTGTGCTAATGAAACTCCTTGTACTTCTTGTATGTCAGGCTTGCACTAATATTATAATTGTTATTCTTGGTCGAAGGATTAATTTAAGCATTGAAAGGATTTATTTGCTTCAATATGTGACCTCTTCTCTTCTCTAAACGATTGTCTCTCCTCCTAGATCATAACTTCCTTAACCTCCCATTCTACAAAAATCTATGTCAACAAGGTGTATTTTTCCCTAAACTCCAACATCATTTATTCTGTGTTAGTGAGGTATTTGATTAAGCTATGTTGTAACTTGAGTTGGTTCCATGTCATGACAAAGTATCTTGGCCAATTTCTCAAAATGGTTGACATGGGTTTCACAAAAATAGTTTTTGTCTCCATGTTCTTCGTTATTTGTTTTAATTTAACAAATTTAATTTTAGTATTACCTTTTTTGGTCGATATGTTCTTATCAACTCTGGTATTTCACTTATTGTTGATATTCCTTTAATTTTACATCCATTTCCACTAGTTGATGGAATGGGAATCAGAAGGATTCTAGACAGTCAGTTTATAGGTTGGGTGGACCAATTTGGAGCTTCTCTTATGCCAATTTGATGCACTCTTTCCATATCTTCTTCTCTCTAATTATTTTAAATTATGTTGATCATTCCCTTCTTATTGTATTCCTTGATCTCTATGTTTCTTCTTTATTTATATCATTATAATAGTTCAAATTTGTGATTGTCAGAAACCTCCCATGGGTTGAATGTGACTAGAACAGTTCATATTATCCCCTCAACTAGTCTGAATGTGGTCCATGTTTTGGTGCTTATTTTTCATGTCGTTTAGGACTTAGTTATGTCGGTTCAATTATTGGTCAGGATATTTTCATCCTTGGTTTTGTCATTTTATTTCCCTTACAAAGTTTCATCTATATATATAGGGTTTGTTGTTGTTGGGGCAATTTTTAAAACACTAGCTCTACTTGTTTTGTCTATGCATTTTCTTGTTCGAACTCCATTTCCTCTATTTTTTACTCCTCTCTTTACTTCTACTCATTCTATGCTTCATTGGTTTTCTTTTTATCTATCGAGTTTGGATCTAGATGAGTTGAAAATTATAGTATAGTTGATTCTCAAGCTCTAGTTCATTTTTCCTGATGGGTTGCTACTTTTGTTGAATTAATTCCATGTGGGTCAGGTCTTGAGGTTCCAAAGTTGGCAAATCCATAGATAACTCAACTGTCTCTTGTTCTACATTCTATTTTCCACCTTCACTCCTTGTAAAATCCTTAGAGATATACCGTCATTTGATTTGCCTTACTTTGACTAAGAAGTCTCCCCCTACTTTTATTTTCCCTTATCCTTGTTTGGTGAGAGTAGTGGTGGCTCATCTAAGTTATTTTGTTTTAATATTTGCAAGGATCTATTAAACAAGACCTCCTTTGCCGCTTATTTTGGTGACAATTAGTTTGTTCTAATATTTGCAAGGATCCATTAGATGAGACCTCCTCTGCCACTACTGTTGGTGACACTAGTGATGATTCCTAGGTCAAGTTGATGTTTATTGTTTGCCTTATTATTGATCGCTTAGGCACTAGATTCAATTTTTGTTATGGTTTTAATACAAAAATGGTTGTTTGTTGTTTTCCTTCGCCTCTTGTAGTCATTTTAAGCTCAATTTTCATTTTCTTGGCTTATGCGACTTTTCCCTTTATTGTTTTTCATGTGTTTTCATGTCACATATCAAATGGAGTGATTTTGAAACAACAAGATTTTAGTCAATTTTAATGTTGCATATATTCTTCACACAAGCCCAACAAGGATTTTTTCTCTTTTTGAACAAAGAGAAGAAAATAAAAGACATCAAAGAGAAAGAAATTTATTATTTTCATATTCACATTCGATAGCCTTATGTCCTAGCTTCGTCTAATATTTTGCAAAATCAGAAACAAAGACCATATGCCAAAGATATCATCATTTTCCCCTCATATCCCCATTAATTCCATCATTTTGCATAATCAAAAGAAAAGAACATATTCCAAAGACATCATTATTTACTTCTTCTCTGCACACTTCACACTCCATGCTTTATAACTTAGTCAAATTTTCAATCAATTTTACCCTTATTTACTTTTACTTCTTCACCTTACTTCTGCATTATATTATTTCTCATATTATGTTTATTCCTTATGGCACATGGTAACCTATTGGGTATATCATGGGACGACACCTGGAAGGTATTAGTTGGACACATATGACTAGGAAATGACTTAGCACAATGACTTGGCAATGAGGCGGTAAAAAATACTACATTATGTGTAAGCTATGTAGGGCTATGTGCCTCTTTCTAATTTATATAGAAATAGTATAAGGAGTCCCTTTTATTTTTAAATCATTATAAATTCCATCCCATAATGCATGTGGGATGAGTAGGACAGATTTATAAATCAAAATTCCAATATTTATGTGGATTAGATCAATGATTTCCAAGTCATTCTATGCATATAAATGAAGGTTTAGTCATGAAATTTCAAACTCCATAACTTGAGTTCTCAATGTCCAATTTGGGAAAACAAGATATTTATGGAAATTTGGAGGAATAAAGAAATCACTGGAAGTAGTATTGTTTTCACTACTACAACACCCTCCAAATTTTTGTTTTACATTCAAAATTTGGAGCCTTATTTGACCTTTAAATTTATCATTTCTAGCATTAAGAACCACCCCATGTATATTCTCTAAGTTTCCTAGTCCCTTTGTGAAGAAAACTCAAGTGTCTTCTTTTGGCATGGGAAGTGTCACACATCGTAAAAATCAGAGTTATGGTTCATTTCAAGGGGAAATTTTGGTGTCGATGGGTCCTTTTTATCATATTGACATGTATTAGACCCATTCCCAAAGTTTCATGCACTATCATCACTATCGTCGCAAAGTGTATCTTAAGTGTTGCACTTGGAGGAGTACATTGTTTTGTCATTGCATTAAAGGGACCATGTTGTTTTTGAGTGTTGAGTGTTTAATGTTGTGTCGTCAATTGATATGATTGTGTGATCATGTTCAAGTCCTACCTTGGTTTCATATATGGTTCATTGATCCCACACTTAGCCAAATCCTGGAAAATTTTCTGCCTGACCAACTTGAGTTCACTCTACCCTTCTTGAACTGCACATTATGTAGTGGAAGGCCTCAAGCATGCACCCTTACCCCTTGGAACTGTGTAATGCACAATTTATACCTCCAAGGACTGCGCATTGCGCAGTCATAGTGTTTAATCCTAACTTCCTAACCCTGAAAACCACGTAATCAATCCTCCTTGTCAGTCTCCTTCTACACATTGCAAAATCCCAACCTGCAGTTTGCCTCCTTGGCTCCCTGAACTGCACAACTGCACAATCTACTAGCCTCCCTCTCTCATGAATTGTACATTTCACAGTCTCTGTGGGAAAGTATGCCTCACTATGAACCTCAACTATGTAGACTTCTTGCCCATGCCTCCAATGTTTCACATTGCACAGTCATAAGCCTCAAGACCTCATTCCTAGACTCTGAAACTATGCACTATGCAATACTTGAGACTTCCTCCCAGTCGAGTACCCAATTCTAGTTCAATCAATTATTTTCATGAAGCATGTTAGACTAGGAGTTTTTCGGGCTAATTTTGTCTTGTCATGAGTGATTTCCAGCTGCAGGAACTACACCTTCACATGATAGGTTAATGATCAAGGAAAAAGAGAAGGAGACTATATTATAGGACACTTATGAAGCTACAAGGACAAGTTTATCATTGAATAAGAAGATGAAGGGACACTAGATTGCGACAGAAGCTGAAGATGAAGATCATAGTGAAGAATCCCTATCTTCAAGCCTTATGGAGGAATAGGAAGAGAATTTATCATCTCTCATGAAAAAACAAATATAACAGTAAAAAGAGTGGCTTGACATTGACATATCATCACCAAGTACATGTCAGCAATGGCATGCCATGTCTTGTCAAGGTGTCACTTCAAGGTGTCATACAAGTCATATTTTTCCACACCATTTGTGGATATAATCATGTAATTTTCAACAATATAAGAAATTTAATGTAAAGTGGAAGTCCAAAAGTCACCTATAGAATGTGAAAAGTCATGTAGAAGTCAAATAGTCTCATGGAAATTCGAAAAGCTAGATGAAAGCTCAAGAGTCATGAGGGGAGTCCAAGAGTCACAAGGGAGGTGGAGAGTCACCTCATTTGTTATCTATACACCCTCATAGCTCAAGCAAAGGAATTTTCACCTTGGCCTCTCCTAATTGGCACTAGAGAGGAAGATATTTCTTTTGGAGAACAAGTGGTAGCTCTAATGCTCCACTATTGGAGCGAGTGATGTTCATTGTATCGATGTATCTTGGAAGTTTTTCTTAATACTTGAAGCTCATTGAGCCGACACCCTTTCATGCACATATCATAAATATTGTAAGACTACTCTTTGAATGTTTATGGTGTATGGTGTTGTTATTTTATACTAAAGAAATTGAAATATTTCAATGGATTTGGTGCTTATCTTATTGAATGTGTGTCGTATACGTTTTAACAATTGTTACTGCTATATGAACTATTTCGATAGTTGTTTAATGATATATATATATATATATATGCTCATGTGTATTTATTAGATTATTACTATTACTCTTCTCTTAAAGGATCACTTTCATCTCCCTTCAGTGAAAGAACCTTGATACATTCTATAATTGAACATTTCACAAGGCATACTCACTTGTTCATTCAAAAGCACATGTAAATTACTCTCTTGTGCTAACCATTGTAGCCAAGGAAAATATTTAAGAATAATGACATCGAGAGCTTATTTCCGGAAGGGATCCTACACCAAAGAGGGTGAAGTCTAATTAGGACTTTTCATTGAGGTGACACCATTGCATGTTGGCAGGTTCTAGCGTCGTTAACATTCTAGCACTAGAAGGACGATAGCCATCTTTTTATGGTTGAAAACTCGCCACATCTTAACAAACAAAATTTTGTGCAAGGTAGTGAAGTTCCCATTACCAGTCCAACTCATACTCCTAAGAGAGAGGAAACTTCTCATCCTAGTCCAAGAAAAAAAATTAAATTTACTTACAATTAGCTCTAGACAATCCGATCTATTACTTTTCAATTTGTGAGAGCTCTTGGTTTACTCCTTGTTTATGGTATTCTAATTCATAAGCATGTAAATAAAGAAACGAATCCCAATAGTGTATTGGTTTCTCCAGTGTAATATTTGGTTATCGCAACCCTTGAAGAGTTGGTTGATCCTACATAAAGATAAAATTAGCAATGGGAACTTCCTCTTGTTGAGGATAATTTTGGAAGTGAAGGGGAGGATTTTCAGTTTTCTAATGAGGAACACCTTGATTATATCAAAGACTTTAGCGGTGAAGGAGAAGACTCTTCAAACTCAGAAGATGAGGAGGAGGAAGGAGAAGAGGACATGGCTGATGTAGACTTGGATTGGATGGTTTAAGTGCCACTTGCTCTTCCAAATAATCTTCATTGCATGCCTAAACATCCAGAAAAGTTGTTGTCAAAGTTCGATCTTGATAAGAAGACCAAAGCATAATACCATATAGCTGATTTCTACATGCATATATGAAAGCTTGAGGTAATTTTTGATGACATCACTCGTAGAATATTTCTGTACACTTTAGAAGGTAGATCATTTGTATGGTATCACAATCTTCCAGTCAATTCAATTTGTAGTTGGAGGGAGTTTAAGAATTTTTTTTGGAAAATTTTATTGACGATAAAACTCTCGCCATGTTATTAAAAGAACTTGGGAACCTGAAAATGGGGGACAAAGAAAGAGTCAAATATTTCAACCAAATATGTACTCGTTTGTTGAACAAGTTCCCCGTAGATGTGCAACCGCATGATGACATTACAAAATATTATTGTATAACTTCCTTTCCAACTAACATTTATGTGTTTGTCAAAAGAGCTACAAAGGATACTATGGATTTAAAATTTGTAGAATCTCTTGCTATCAAAAATAATTTGTGTTCTATTGGAGTCATTGAATACACTGACAATACTAAAGAGTCCAAGGAAACTAATAAGAAAACCCAAGCCTCTTCCAACAAATTTAAGGAGAAAGATTCTTTCGATATGGAAAGCTTAACCAAGTCTTTGAAGTTGATCAAAAATGAAGTATTAGAACTAAACAGGAGGTCAAGTGAGGCATCCAATACCAACATCAAGTGTTTTAGGCCAAATTTCTTTAAAAATAACAATAACTCTCAACCGGCTAAATCTACTCAAATTTTCAACGCAGTGTTCAATGTCGAAAGTTTGGGCATGGATAACTTTTGTACTTTTCACCAAGAGAAGCATTCAGAAAACATGCACATAGTGGAATCATAATATGAACACTATGATGGCTAATCTGGTTGACACCTTGTTAGCGAATGAACATGTCATGACCGAAGAAAGTTTGGGTGTTGGACACTCAGTGAATATGTTTAATGTTATATACAACATTGATAAACAGTGTTGATGAACCGTTAGTGAGTGAATCTCCTCCCAAAAAATCAATTGGCCATTATAATTTGAGGTGCAAGGGACCTGTTTCTGAGCAAGAACTTAAGAAGGAATTGTTGCGAAGAAATCTACCACCTTCTAATTCAGCTTAGAATTAAAAAAATAAGTCGGGAAGTGCTCCACCTTCCAAGAGAAATTCCACCAACAGTAAGAACAAGTATGCCCCTCCTAAAGCTTTAAATAAAGATACAACACTTGATCCATCAACACAACTCGTTAAGTTGGAAAGTATTGATTACAACATTATTGACGATATGAAAAGAGCTCAGGTCATCATTTCAATCTTTGAGCTCACAAAGATAATGGGACAACGAGAATTGATTATCTAGGCAATCTCATTGCACTCTTTGATAGGTAAGGAAGTTTATGCTTCTCAGGTAATGTACAGTAACTCTTGTGATATTATCGAATATGTAGTTAATGTTTCCAATTTGAATTATAATATACTCTTCCCTTTGTTTCTCTTAACATTTGAAATCTTTAATTATAATGTCCATAATTAATATGTTGATTCCAGTACATTTGTGAATGCCAGATCATTATCGGTTGCTCATAAAATGGATGCACAAATCATATAGCTCGACAGATCATTTGTCCAATCCATTACTGAACTCAACAATGTTATCATTTGTTTGTCATCAACCCATAGAGTTCATGAGTGCATAAATATTGTGACTGTGGACATTCCTAAAGCTTATGGTTTACTGTTGAGCATAGATTGGTATAGAAAGCGAATAGGGTACTTTTAAACGGATTGGACACATTTATGGCTTCCGTATAAGGGAAAAAATAACCAGATTCGAGTAGAAAGTGAACCTTATATGAAACATACCATGACACAGCTTTAGGGACACAACAGACTAGTAGGATTTTCATATGTAATTTTCATAAATTGTTTTCTCGAATTCTATCACAAATATTGTCTAGCATAAATGTCACCCATCCCACCAGATACACAGTTGGAACTCCTTCGTCGAAATCCAACTGGTACAAATGAAGTTTTTATAGTAGATGTAAATAGTAGTATTATAGAACATAGCTCTAGAATTGCGAACATTTGGATATTGTATCTTGATGGTTCAAAAACTTAAGAGGGATCTAGAGTTGGTTTCATTTTAATAGACCTACAACATAACAACCATCAGATCTCTTTCCACTTGGAATTTCAGTGCACCATCAACGTTGTCGAATATGAATCACCCATTCTAGGTTTGAAGAAATCCATCTATCTCAAAGTTGAAGCTCTCAAATCAATAAGTGACTTTGAAATTGTTAAATGACAGGTAAAAAATACAATACATTATGTGTCACCTAACCCAAAAAATTATCAACAAGGGTTATGGAATTTAATTTCACATTTCGAAGCTTTCGATATTATTTATATTCCTCGAATTCGCAATGTTGTTGCTTATACATTAGAAAATGTTGCTACTAGGTTTTCACCTTTAAGGGATGCCTTTTCAGTTGAGATTATTTTTAGGAAATCTGTTCCTAATTACATTACTAACTTTCATGTTTTCAATGACGACCATCAAATACTGGACTATATGGATAACGTTGATGTATTGAAGGATGCAACTATCGATGAAGACGAGCACGAAAAATAATTACAGAGGTCGGCACAAGCAAGTAAAGGAAACCCCATTCCCAAGGGTGCGGTATCACTAGAAAAGTTGTATGACCTGGAAAATCAGTTTAGGGGGCTAGTCAATTCCAAGACTCATAGCTCCACACTTTCACTCGAACAAGTAAATCTTGGCACAGAAGAAGATCCAAAGTATGTAAATCTCAGTGCTTGTTGTACACCTCAAGAGCATCAATATTTTATTTGCCTCGCTAAGAATTATTGAGAGGTCTTCATGTGGACATATGATGATCTTAAAATTTACAATATGTGAATAATACAGCATGCAATTCCCATCAAGGAAGGGGTCAAGCCTTTCCAGCAAAAACTGAGAAAAGTTCATCCTACACTTGAACCCCTCATTCAAAAAGTATTAATAAAATTTTTGGATGTTAGGATCATATTTAAAGTTTGTTATTCACCATGGGTTTCCAATTTGGTTCCTTTAAAGAAGAAGTCTAGGGAGTTACACCTGTGCATTGATTTTTAAAATTTGAATCGTGCCTTAGACAAGGATAATTATCTATTGTCATCTATGGAATAAATATTGCAAACAATATTGGGGTCGGAAATGTTCTCGTTGTTGGATAGTTTTTCTAGTTACAACCAAGCTCTGGTGGCAGAACCCGACAGATATAAGACCACTTTTAGGACAAAGTGGGGTACTTTTTCTTTTAAAATAATTCCTTTTGGACTTATCAATGCAAGAGCTACTTTCCAACGTGATATGGACATCACATTTCATGGTTTCATTGGAAAAAGTGTTTTGGTTTGCTTGGATGATGTGACAATGTTTTCAAAGAAATAATTTGATCACTTGTGTCATCTAAGGCAAATTTTAGAGCGATGTCACAAATACAAGATATCTATGAATCCTAAAAATAGCAATTTCGCAGTGTCAATGGAAAATATCTTGGGCCATATCATTGCAAAGAATGGGATTAAAGTGGACCCAAAATGGGTCGAAGCTATCACACAAATTCCCTTTTTAGTAAGCAAGAATTATATGCAATCCTTCTTAGGGAAAATAAATTTCCTTCGTAAGTTCATCTCAAACTATATTAAAAATATCAAAACCATTACAGGAGATAATCATGAAGGATGCAATCTACAAATGTGATAAAAGGGAAAAATATGCTTTCACCTGTATTAAGCAAATAATCATCAAATCTCCAACGCTATATAGTCCAGATTTCAACAAAGATTTAATGTTGTATACCTTTTCTTCTAATACTTCGCTTATAGTTGTTCTCACGCAGAAGTATGATCAAGGTAACAAGCGGCCTATATCATTCACGAGTGTTGTCTTGTAAGGACCTGAATTTAACTATCCTGCCATCGATAAGCAAGCTTACACAATGTATAATGTGGTGAAACATTTCAAGCCATACCTTTTGAAAAACCATGTTATCATATTTGTGCCTCCTTGAGCGGTTAGGTTGTTGTTTTCTCAACAAGAGTTGGGTGAAAGAAGGGAAACTACATGACAAGCTTGCAAGAGT
Organism: Pinus albicaulis; assembly: GCA_034641835.2. Classification (NCBI taxonomy): domain Eukaryota; kingdom Viridiplantae; phylum Streptophyta; class Pinopsida; order Pinales; family Pinaceae; genus Pinus; species Pinus albicaulis. Next base: position 430,229,658 of record CM076584.1, on the reverse strand, counting down.
ATGATCTCGATTTCAAGCTAATTTACACCATAAAAGGCCATGGTCTATTCTAGCTAGCAACATAAGCGGTCAATACAACATCGAATAAGCTACCCCCACTGTCACATCCACCTCTTGGTACGCAGATGTGCGATAGTATCTTGAGAACGATACATTTCCCTCACACTTATCGACGAGACAAAAGAGGGATACTTGACTTAAATATCTATCATATCAGTTGGTAAATGGAGTGATTTTAAGGAAACACCATAATGGGGCCCTACTCATATGCTTGGAAGCACCTAATTCAGAAAGGGTATTGCAGTGACCTTCATGACGAAACAGCTGGTGGACATTACACAGGTGACACTACTACGCACAAATTTATGTGGGCCAGTTACTATTGACCCACACTTTTCAAGGATGCTCGTTCTTATGCCCACAAATGTCAAGTTTGTCATAAATGCGCTGGCCAAGATATAAATTCAGTTGCCCAATTGTTGCCTATTGTTGTAGAAGAACCTTTCCAACAATGTGGATTGGATGCCATTGGTGAAATATTTCCACACTCATCGAAGAAACACCACTCTATTATCACTGCTACAAACTACTTTACACAATGGACAGAAGTGGTTCCTCTAAAAAAAGTGAATGATCAGGAAGTCATCAATTTCCTTAGACATAATATCATTACCAGGTTCGATGTTCCTACATCACTTTTTTTCAATAATGAAACTTATTTCTCATCGCTTAAACTTTATAATTTGCATTATAAAATGGCATTGTTTTGAAACATTAATATAACTATTATCCACAGGGTAACGATCTTTCTAAGTAAAATGATAAAAAAATGCTCTGCATTATTAAGAAAATCATTTACTCTGAACAAAGGAACTGCCATAATTCTTTGGTGAATGCTCTATGGGTTGACCATGTTACGCCTAAACCCTCTCAGAAGACTTCCGCTTACTTTCTAGTGTATTGAAAAGAAGCCATCCTACCTCTAAACATATACCTACCAACCCTTCAGCTTTCTCAAGAGTCGTAGGGTAAGTCATGTCTTGTGGTTCAGAGTAGGATAGATACTCTTTCGAAATTACAGAAAGAAAGGAGGAAAGCAAAAGAAAAATTTTCCATTCATCATAGTCAAATCAAGTGATGGTTTGATAAGAAGTCTGTAGGGAGTAAGGAGTTCAGTGTGGGAGACTTAGTATTGAAGTGGGATAAATACCAAGAAGAGAAAGGAAAAATCACTAAATTCCGGTCCCTGTGGATCAGACCATTTTTCATTCATGACAAGATTTTCCACCACACTTATCATCTCCAATATTTGGATAGGAATATGGACTCTCTTCTTCTCAATGGCAAAAAATTGAAACAATATTTTCAATAGAAATCTAGGGTTGCTCCCTACCCTATGTACATATTCCTTTTTCTTAGTTTGTTTGCTTGTCATGTTCATTCTTTTCCGTTTTCTTTTCATTCTTGTGAATGAACCTTGTGTAGAAGTGTTTTGTTTGGTTCCAATGTGTGTGGAAAAATGGAAAGGGGCCTTCTGACATTATAAAATTTGGCTAACATTTAGTCATTATTCTTTGTCATGGCCCATATATTTTGCTTGATGATGTTTCGATGGAAAATGTGATCCTTGCGTAAGGAGATATTTTTGTAGAACCTTGAGACCCATATCTATTATAGGAAACTCATTCCCATGTTCGGTTCTTTATATTTCAGTGTTTTGCACGCTGATCCAATTTAGTAGAGAAGTACAAGGGGAAAATATATAACGAACATGCTAATATCAAAGGTACACACACACACACACACACACACGGATATATATATCCTTCTATGAAGGAACAACCTCTTCTACTCTTAATAAGTTGGGATCCCTTTCCACCCCCATCAAATAATAAGTGTAGAAGTATAATTGTATAAATAAAATAAATAATGGGTGAAATAAGAGAAAGGCTTCTTGTGTAGAGAGGTGAATTAAGAAACTTCACCGCAGTACTGACCCAGCTCGCTGGAATTGAAGAAATTCTTGTGTTCCTGTAGTGACTCTGTCGGGGTACTATCCAGGCCTATTGGTAGCAGAGCAATGCTAGAGATGAAAACGAAGACTTTTAATATATTAAGCTATAAAATATATTACCCTTCTTGTGAATCGAAGCCATTGTGATATTGTTAATTATGTCGATGTGTTAACTGAGAAAGGAATAGAGGGAAATATATCTATAACCATGTCAAGTGGAAAAGTCAGAGTAATCCATTAAATGAATCAATACTTCCTGAAAAACTATACCTTGCACAAAAGGTTAGACCGAGGCAGAGAAGTTGGAGTTCTAGCAGTGTGTCACCAAGTGTTGTCGTTGCTAAAACACCCTCCAAAAATTTGGCTTACATTCAAATTTCATAGCCTTATTTTACCTTGCAAGATATTGTTTATAGTATTAAGAGCCATCTCATGAATATTATCTAAGTTTTCTAGTCTCTTTGTAATGAAAACTCATGTGTCGTCTTTTGTCATGGGAAGTGCCGCACATCACAAAAATAAGAGTTATAGATCATTTAAAAGGGAAATTTGGTGTTGATGGGTCCTATTTATCATATAGACATGTATTATACCCATTCCCAAAGTTTCATGCACTATCGCACAAGTGTCATCATTGTCATCGCAAAGTGTAGCTTAAGTGTTGCACTTGGAGGAGTATGTTGTTTTTTCGTCGCATTAAAGGGACCGTGTTGTTTATGAGTGTTGAGTGTTTAATTTTGTTTCATAAATTGATATGAGTGCATGATCATGTTCAATACCTACCTTGGTTTCATATATGCTTCATTGACCCCGCACTTAGCTAAATCCTGGAATATTTTCTACCCAACCAACTTAAGTTCAATATGCCCTCCCTGAACTACGCATTACACAGTGGAAAGTCTCAAGCATGCACCCTTACCTCCTGAAATTGTGCAATGTGTAGTTTATTCCTCCAAGGAATGCACATTGCATAGTCACAGTGCTCAATCTTGGCATCCTGACCCCCATAACTGCACAATCAAGTCTCCCTGTTAGTCTCCTTTTGCGCATTGCGCAATCCTAGTCTGCAGTCTTCCTCCATGGCTCCTTGAAATGCACAATTGTGCAATCTACTTCCCTCCCTCTCTCCTAAACTGCACATTATGCAATCACAGTAGACTATCTCGCCTTACTATGACCCTCAACTGAACAATATTCTTTACCATGCCTCCAGTGTTGCGCATTACGCAGTCATAAGCCTCAACACCTCACTCCTAGCCTCTAGAATTGCGTAGTCATGGGCCTCTGTAATTTAAATAAAATGTATGTATTGATGATGAAAATAACCATGAAGATATACAACATGTTCTTCTTTCAAAAAAATTGATGAAGAAAATCAAATAATACATCCTATAAATAATTATGATTTTCCTTATTATCTTGATGAATAAATACAAAATTGTCATGTGAATATGTTAGATAAGGATTTTAAAGAAAATTTTAATATATAATATTTTTCATCATATCATTCCATGATATCATTAAATTTTGTTGACAAATTTGGTAGTATTCCTACAAAAATTAGTCCACGTGAAACTAAAAACATTAAAAATAACCTAGCAGAATCTCAAAAGATCAATTAATAAAGATGCTACAACCTCTGCTTTTGCATGGGAAATATACATATATGAAAGTAATCAATATCAATACTTGTATAAATCACATAAATATACAGGGAAATGCTAGACCTATTAGACAACCTCAAATAAGGATGAATCCTTATTTGAGGGAAATTGTAAAAAAAGAATTGCAAAAAATGTTAAATGTGAACTTCATTTATCAAATTTCTGACAACCAATGGGTTTCACCATTTGTTATTGTGCCAGAGAAAAATGGTAAGTGGTAAGTTTTCATATACTATATAGTGTTAAATAAGGCTACCTTGAAAATATTATTTTCCACTTCCTTTCATAGATCAAGTTTTAGATACACTAGCAGGCAAGAAATATTTTTAATTTCTTTTTGGTTTCACGGGCTCTGATCAAATTCAAATAGCAGTGGAAGATCAAGACAAAACTAAATTTACATTTCCACGAGGAACATACACTTATAGAGTATTACCTTTTGGACTATGCAATGCTCTTGCTACATTCCAAAGAGTAATTTTAGGTATCTTTTTTTACTTGATTCATGATTGTGTTGAAGTATATATGGATGATTCCATGTTATGTCGAAATACTTTTGAAGAAGCCTTATAAAATCTCAAAAATTTTCTTATAAGATTCCAAGAAGCTAACCTCTCTTTAAGTCATGAAAAATGTTTTATGATTTTTAATGAAGGAATTGGTTTGGGACATTATATTTAAGGTAATTGAATTAAGGTTGAGTCAACAAAGATTGAGGTCATTGTCAAAATTTTGATACCTAAGTTTCAAATGGATGTAAGATTTTTCCTTGGATATGCATGCCATTATAAGAGGTTCATGGAAATTTTACAAAAAAAAAAATCACCACTTTTCAAATTACTCAAAAATATTTTGAATTTTATTGACATTCTTCATGTTAATTAGTTTTTTTATTCTTTGAAATAGAAACTTTTTAAAGCACCTATTTAAGAGGACCAAATTGGTCCATCCCATTCCATATATCTATAGATGCTTTAGATACAACTCTAGGGGTTGTACTTTGACAAAAATATCAACAAAATCCTTATGCAATTTATTATATAAGTAAAAATTTGACTCGTGCAGAGTTGAACTATATCTTTACTGAAAAGGAGTTTCTCACAATAGTCCATGCCATTAATAAATTCGGACATTATATCACTGGGTATGAAATATTTTTTCATGCTAATCATTCTGCTATTAAATATTTAATGAATAAACCTATAACTAAAGGAATAATTACTAAATGGATCTTATTATTACAAGAATATAATATCATTATATTAGATAAACCTAGAAAGGAGAACATGGTTGCTGAATTTATTTTTAGAATTTAGAATAATAATACAACAATTCTTGTAGAATATTATTTCCTGATAATAATATTTTTGCAGTTTCTACTAAATCTCCTTGGTTTGTATATAGTTATAAGGATTTGGAAACAAGAAAATTAGCACCACAATTATAATCAAGAGAGAAATAAAGTGCTATAAAAGTCAATGCACGTAACTCTTAGATAGAAGGAGATTTTTTTTTAATAGGACCATATTTGATAATCATAAGGTGTGTAAGAGAAGATGGGATACTAGATATATTAAAAGCATGCCATGATGAGTCATGAGGAGTACACTTTACTAACAATAGGACTACATACGAAGTTCTTCTTTCTGGTTATTGTCAGGTACCCTTTTCAATGATTCCAAACAATATGTCAAAATATGTAACAATTGTTAGAGAATGGGAAAACAATTCAAGCAAATGAGATGCCACTGCAATCTCAGATACTTTTAGAGCCATTTGAAAAATGGGCCCTAGATTTTGTAGGTCCAATTAATCCAACATCGAGGAAGAAAAGGTGTATTTTTTTTGTACAGATTATGTAACAATATGGGTAGAAGCTAAACCTTTAATTTTGCCGATAAAAATGTTACTGTAACATTTATTTTTGAGGACATGTTCACTCATTTTGGTGTCCCAAGAGAAATTGTTACATATCAAGGTGCACAATTTACATCCAAGCTTGTCCAGAATATTATGAAGCAATATAAAATCAAGCATCGAAATTATACTCCACATCACCCACAAGACAATGGGCAAGTCAAATCTACAAATAAAGTTCTAGAAGCCATTTTGACCAAGATAGTTCAACTACATTGCAAAGATTGGGTAGATAGGATTCCAAAAGAATTTTGGGCATACCAGACCACATGGAAGAATGCCACTAGACATACACCATATGAACTTGTTTATGGAAATCAAGTTTTTCTTCATATATAGTTTCAAGTGGAGACCTTGAAAACAACAACAAGATTGGGACTAAATCTCTCTGAAGCACAAAAGCAAAGGTTAGCAAAGTTAAATGAACTGGATGAAATTAGACAATATGTCATCCAAAGAAATAATAACATCTAGCAATAAATAAAAAGGTGGCATTAAAAGTTCATCAAGATGAATAAATTTAAACCAGGTGAATGGTGTTGGGTGAATAAATTGTCTTTTAATTAGAATAAATTAATTTGACACACATAAATTTTCAACCGGGGTAGGTCTATTTATTTCAAGGTTATTATCCAAAATATATGTAGTTAGAAACTAATAAATAACAATGATTAATACCAAATTATCTTTCCCTGATATCATGACATTCAACAAAAACATAGGTTGTTGTAACTCCTCACTGTTTGCACTCTAAAATCATCATTGTCAAAACCCTCAAGCATTTCAATCACTCTCCACACGATACTGAAATTGTAATCAATCTTACAGAATAAACATCACTCAGTCATTCTACACCACACTTGTGGGAAGATGAAATATCACTCATGGAAATAAACTGCACAAACCATTCAAATGAAATCACACAATAAACAAACCCATCACAATCATCAAACCATTGGCTGTGTAACACACTATGACATGTATAACAATAACAAGTCTAACACTTTGTTTCAACAATAATTTAGAAAATTGTAACGACAACTTAATAAAAGCAACACATGACTAAGAAAGGAATTGATCTAAGAACTATGTTATCACACAAGAAATCTATATGAAGTATTTTGCAAACAAGATAATAATCAATATATACAATGCATCAATAAGATTATGTAATAGTGATGGCTAAACAACACATAATATACGAGTGAATTAAAATATAACTACTGCACTACCTCACTAATAGAACAATCCCTGCTAAAGAGGAGGGTTTTTCCTCCTTAGCAGGGAACTAGTGATTCATAGCTTGCAAGTTAACATAAAAAACCACAATTGAGCCATGAACCCATGAAATATGGTATTAACTTAGAAAATAAAAAATGCACAATTCTCCAAAATATAATGGTGCCACCCCTGCACGAGACAAAGAGTTTCTATCTTTATAGAATTACAACATTTCTAATCTTGGTACCAAAATCGGCTATGAGAATATTTTGATCCTCAATTTGTCTAAACTAGGAGTCTTGTTTAACATATTACAACAATTTGTTGAAAATAAAGGAAAGGTTGTAACAACATCTTCATTTAACGAGAGGCAAAAGTGGGGAATCATAATTTTCATAACTAAGTTGACTATATTGTCAAAAAGTAGTCTAATACTTGCTGGCACAATGCTCTTGGTTGACTTAAATAAGTAGCAGCTCCCATGTTTACTCTCGAAAATGGCATTGGAAAAACAAAGTATCATAAAAAATAGTAGAAAAATCGCAGCAACAGAACCTGTCCTAGTGTGTTAACAATACAAAATCTTGGAGAAATAACATTGCATCACTTAAGAAAAAGTGAGTAGCATCATCCCAACAATCTGAGTTATCTTGAAACATCCTCCTTGTCATTTTCATTAGTAAAGTTACCCATAACAATTAACCTTTCATCAATATACAACCAAAAATGCATAAATTAAGGTGACATGAAGGGATAACATACATTGGTCAAAATGACAATCTTTGGAGTAAAATAATGTGATTGTAAGGGTAAAAGTGATTGAAAATGTGAGGAAATGATGGCAAAAAATATTTCAATGCCAAGAACCAACAATTGGGAACTTTTTTTTTCAAACTTAAATATTTTCAAGGAAAGCTTCAAACATGGTGTTTAGGTTCATATGAAATAGAAACAATCTCTAGACTGGATTAGTGAAAATCAAAACTTTTGATGAAGAGGATGTTACTTTTCTTGCTAATGGGCATAGATTAAATTTATATCATAAGCACCTAACAAGAGAAGAAATTTTTCAAAATATACAACAACATTCAATAATGGAGTTGGTGAAAAAGAGATATCACTCTCCTTCTCCACCAAACCCAATTTAATTTTTCTTCCAAATCTAAATAAAATAATAATAATAGTATTAATAAATTATAGTTATGAAAACCATGGTACTAGCATAACTATACAAGAATCTTAATTATAAACAATTTCTGGCAGTCAAGTTTCTCCTCTTTAATTTTCTGAAAATTTGAATTTTGTTGAAGTCTACATTTGCAACATGTAGAATTTTATTTCTCTCTAGAAGATCCAAATAATCAACAATGACAACATTAGAAGGCTATTATTTAAAAGATATGCATTAAATTTCAGTTCAAAATAGAGGCATGATGCTCTACAAAAAGTTGTATTATTCTGTCAAATTTTCATAGCTAAAGATATTTTCAGTAGCCATACAGTTCTTCAAAGAATCAGGTAGCAACAATATCAAAAAATCAACTTCAACAATAGTAGCAGCTTTAATCAAGGACCTATTTCAAGAATATTCAAACTTGTTAAAATTAACAAAAGGTAACATTTTTCTTCTTTTTTAAGGGAAACTATAGAACATATGATAATGGACATATATTTCTAACCTAAACTCAAAAAGGAACAATTCCAAAAGGCCTCCTTATCATTAAATGATAACAATTATTTCATAACATCTTGATTCACTATATCCTATTATCACAAAATGTGTCATAAGAAATCAATCCCAAATATCAGTTATGAAATCTCCCTATCAATTTCATTAATTATTCAAGTAATGATCATCAAATGATTTTTCCATTATTACTCTACCTATAACAGTACTCAACCATTATATGCCACCTTCTCCAATTTGATGCACCACTATCATTGTCCTTATTATCATTCTGTCATCATTCATTATTATCGTTCCACCACCTTCATCAATGATTGAGAGCAACATTTCAAAACCTATAATTCTTGAGCATTGAATATGGGCATCAATGTGAGGATTGAACCAGCTGGAAAATATTTGTTAGAAACATATCCCAAGTGCAAGAAATGAATACAAATAAAATGGCTTAAATTTTTTAAAAAAATTTAGGGACATGATGTAGAGGTAAGATCATTTTCCAGGGAATTGATGGAGTTGAAGATGAAATTGGTGACATCAAATTAAATATTATAGATGTTGAGATTGCAACAAGATGATGAGCTTAGTGAAAAGAGTCGCCTTCACTAAGTGGGCCCGTAGGCTATTTTTGGCGCAAAGTCTATTTTTAGACTATGTCTATTTTTAGACATGTCGATCATATTCTATGAGTTGCAGGATGCTATTTGTGGATGGTTGGTCAAGTTGGAAAAATATATGGACTTCTATTTTTAGACATATTGGGCGGAATCTATTTTTAGATTGCCGGTCTAAAAATAGATATGTCGAATATTATTAGCTCTTAATAATATTTGGACTCTAAACATTATCTTATTCTCTTGGAGCACTTCAGTTAAGTGCACAGATGTGGTAGAGGATATGACAGAAGGAATTACACTATTCCTGAGGGTTAAGTGGAGCTATTGCATGGAGACTTCGATTAGAACTCATGTGACAGAGTTTGGTGGGTGGATTGGGGAGACGAGTAGAGTTGTGTTCAGTTTAACTGAGTTAAAAATAGTTGAGCTAGTTGTATCTAGTCTAACTGATTGATACACTGGTGAGAGTGGTGTGAATTAATTATTGATTAATTCACTAATTATTAACTCATTAATCAACTAAAGAATACATCAGTTAACTACAGTGCATGGACAGTTTCAGTGGAGACCAATGAAGAGATAGGTGAAAGAGCAGTGTGAATATCAGTTGTGACTATACTGGTGCATGAGTTTGCACCACACATTGATGAAGATGCCAATGAGGATTGCCTGGATGCATACCGGAGAGGATTCGAACTCGGGATATTACAATTATTCGTCTTGGATTGCACAGTGAAAGCGAGGTAAGGTGGAAGCGATTGGAGCATGTGAAGTGTTTTGTATGATCGAGCTTGTGTAGTGTGCTGTGATTGGAGATTGTCTTGAGAGCTTGTGAGAGTTTGGCCTGATTGTTCTTGTGATCTCTGTCATTTTATAATATACATATAGTTGGGGGTTTTCAGCTTTAAAGCTTTCCACTAGAATATCTGTGTTTCTATGTAGTTGTTTGTGGTTTATTAATAACGTAAATTGTTTATATTTCTGCAATTAATGATCAATGGTAGAAGAGGTTATGTATTATGCATGAAGCTCAAATAGTGTGTGATCAGGATAATCTCGGTGAATAATTTAACAGTTATTCAAATTTCTACAATAGAGTCATTCTTATCATAGGCAACTAAGTTGCCCATAAATGGTGAAAATTAGTTCAAATGCCAAATATTAAAAGATTATTCATGGAAGATACTACTCATAAATCCCAAAAATGGAAACAAAAAATTGGACAAAAGGCATTCCCATAGCTACATTCAAGAAGAAGTAGCGAAGTCTTCTTTTCATCCTTCAAAAATTCATCACTTGCAAAGGGAGTTATGGAATGGTTTTATTTTACCATATTCACCTTCTAATGCACTTTAAAAAAGATAGTTGATCAATTTATATTATTATATAATAAAAAATCTTAGAAAGACGTCATTTAACTTTCATAGGAATTCAAGGAAAATTGATAGGAGTTTGTATCATTTTGGTCTCATTAAAATTCTAGTTGAGGAAGAATTGCACCAAAGGGGCAACAATTGGGAGGATTTCCTCCTAACAAATCATTTCAAGGAATTATCTGAAGAAGTGAACGACGAGGGTTCTAAACTAATACATAGGAAAGATGGGTTTTTTACTAAATAACCTTCAAACCCTAAGCTTTTATAAAATGCGTAGGTCGTGGAAATTCCAATTCATGAGCCCATAGAATTGGGCATGTAGAGTCTAAAGAACTCGTGGAAATTTCAATTCCCGAAGTTGTGGATATTATTGAGTCTATTGAAACTCCTATCTCTAATCCTGTGGAGTTGATAAAGTCTTGAAACCCTAATCCAATGGAGAAGAAAACTTGATATTTGAATCAACACAATATTTTAACTATGACTCAAAAAAAAAAGCATAAAGTTGAGGGTGAAAAAACTGCAGTAATGAAAAATCATAAAATGTTTTTATAACAAAAAAAATATATATGGTTGTAAAGAAGACTCCAAAGAACATAAACAAAATGGGTTTTGAAAAGAATTGGGTACAAAATGCAAAGGAAAATAGCGTAGAGTAACTCACAATATGAAAATATAAGATAATCGGTCAATGATTGACTCTACCCCTCTTTAATCAACAAAGATCAACAAATAAGTATCAAAGGTATCCACTCTTGCATGATCAACACCAGAATAAGGAAAGGAAGCCTAAATTTTGACAAATTTCAAGAAGAGGTTTATGATTATATTGATTCCTTGGAGAAACAAGCCCAACAAGAAAAGGTACAATAGTTCTTCTCTCATTTTCCTAATTATTCCCCTAATTATTGTATGCTAACATCTCTAGTTCATGGATCAATGCCATCTCCTAAATATTATCCACCATTTTATGTCCCTGACAAAATAAAATCAATGAAACAATAAATAATATAGCTTGAGGTCCTAGAAAGAAATATTTAGAATGAAAATGAAACCCTCAAAGCATAAAATCAGAAACTGCTCAAGAGGACGTATTATTGGTATAATAATAATTCAAAGTTTAAGAAGGCCAACATGACACTACAATATAAAATAAAGGATTTAAAGGATAAAGTTATCATGAAGAAACCAGGATAGTCAATTGCAATGAAGAAAAAAAGCACTCAAAGTAACCTAGATATTCTTATTCAGACCTTTGAGACTGTGTATGACTAGGAGAATTAAAAAAAAAAAAAAATCAATTTTTTCAGCGCACGAGGACATGCAAGTTTTTAAGTGTGGGGGAATGATGGGTCAAGGAATTAACTCCTTTTGATCTCTTTGTTGATTTAGTTTTAACCATTTTACATCTTAGGAAGCCATCATAACCATCCTTTTTTCATACTTTTGTCACTATCCATACATACAAATGCCATTAGAGCTACATAGGCTGCAATCAATATTTTCAAAGGTAATATGTACAATATTATATTATTTTATATGTTTTCTTTATAAAAGCAAGATAAAATGTAAAAGTTGTAAAATCTGAAATAATGTGTAGCTTCCCTCTAGTTTTGTAGCAAGATCCTAGGTTGGGGCACTTCAAGGAACATCTCAGTAGAACCAAGCATGGCATGTGGCAAAAATCATCAAGATGGTTACCTGACTATTAGGTGCATCAATAAGCAAAACATGTCATCGTTGCAACACAGTCAATGTTCCAGTCAACAAGATAAGTGGTGAACGGTTAGGCGAGGCATCATGGAAGAGCACCGGGGAAGGTATCATTGTGTCATGGCATGATCAAGTTGGAGAATGAGATTCGATGGCTAATATTTGGATCATCAAGATCCATACATTTTTATGCAATAATTCTAAGTCTTATACCTTGATTTGGATTGTAGCATTATGACTCTAATTCATTATATCTTGTTCTAATTTATAACAATATAATTCTGAAGACTATTACTACTAATAGAGACTATATAAATGAAACTTTGCTCATAAGAGCCAAGTGAGAATTGAATTTATTTTTTACTATATGAACTCTTTGTTTTTAATATAATTTTCAAATAAAAAAAGTTAGATCATTCCTCTGTGTAATGTCTATGTGATTCGAGTTAACAATTAGACTCTAAGTTTTCTCTAAGTGTGTATGACCACAAGAGGGCCCCTTGTGCTAGGACATGCGATGTTTCTTAACAATTTTATTTTCATAGTGCAGTTTTATCTATTTTCAAAGCTTAGATAATGATTTGTTTTTCATAATACTTCATTTTCAATAACTTCATTCGTAGTTCATAATTTAAAGAGCGTTAAAACTAGCTTCAATAGAATTCAAAGTTAGAATTAGTAAAGTGATCACTTATATTTATCTGCAATTTGCTTTGAATGAATTTAAATTCCAGCAGTGTGAATTTCAATTGCTTTTGTGCATCAATATAATGAAGGTTGATCACAACGAATTTCTGATTGAATATGAATTAAACTTTAAAGGCTACAAATGATCATACTTAAGAAGTTTGTTGTTAAAATCATTATAATTACCTGCATGGAAAAGAGGATCTATAAATTCTTTGGAACCACGGTTATATTGAGTTAAGTAGTTATCAATTACTTTCCTAGATTAACATTTATTTCAATTGTCATTCTCCACTAGATAAATTAGAAGTTATTGCAAATATTCTGCTTTACACTTCATAAGTTTACAAACTTGGATTGATAAGATTAAAATGTTATGGAATTCTAGTACAAATGAATTAAATGGCACATTATTTAATCTAAATGGAATTATTTTTTTTGTAAAAGAGTCGAATTCTAATATTCTCTTGATATTTTATAACAATTGGTACTTGGTTGTACCCTAAAAAACCACCAGTGAAGGCAATATTCGTATCATGTAGCCCCATTCATATTTTCTACAGCAAAAGGTGTTAGGAATGAATCAATCACCATTACTTTGTTGAAGCCTCCAAATTCGACCCAAATTCTAAGTCTTTTCGAGTCATGCTTCTTTGGCTAGATGACCATTTGACTAGCTTATTTTGATTTACCAATGGGGCATATTATCCCTACCGATAATGTCCCTTCATTTTCTTTCCAAATTATGGGTTTGTAGTTATGTGCTAACTTATATGGTTGTTTTTTAATTGGCTTATCACCAAGGATGAGATTTATTTTCATCTCCCCCATCTTATTTACCAGTCCTTTTGAATCTTTATAATTCCATGTAAAAACATCTTGATATGATTGGAGCAAGTCAACTATTTTTGTTGCTTGTTTTTTTTACCAATAGTTATCAATCTGACACAATGTTTGGTCAATTATATATATATATATATATATATATATATATATATATATAATTTCATTTTTATATCAACACTCATCCATTCAAATGATTTTGATTCATCTATTTCTATTTTGTCTTCAACCATTTGATTACACATTGGTGGGAAGTCAGTTTTTTAGTTTTATCACTATCTTTGGTGGATATTTTAATATTATTTGTATCTATTTATTCGTCTCTAGATCATCCTTCCTCCATTTAAAATTTGTAGATGAAAAACTTGTGTTTTCCATATATATTTGGAAGGCAACAAAATTGTGTTATGAGTATAATTTATATAAAAATAATATAACTATAAATAATGATAATGATAATAATAATAATAACAAATAGTACTAAAGAGGCATGTCTAAGGGGACATGACCATTCTTGAAGGGGAACCTGCCTAGGTATATAATTGGGCCTTCATTAGTAAAAATATCATATCATATCAATTATTTTATACACTATTCAATATATGTGTTTCTTATCCTCAATGGATGTCTTCGTGTACCAACTGTTCTGAAGATTATTACGAAGAACGAACTTTGTTCATTACATTTTTAACACCCCACCCCACATTCACCCTCTTTAACATAATTACCAGTAGATATGAGCTGAGAGTTACTATGCATGACCCAACTTCCATGACGCAATTATAGAAATGGGTTCTAACTTGCCAACACATCCTATTCATTTTTACAAACACTTTGTGACTATAGTACCTGTAAGTCATGGATGCATAGTTTGGTCACTGTTTACATTAGTTTCATTAGATGTTCATCAATAAGGCTTGCTTCCCTCTCATACTTTCTACAACAAACACATATTAGCTCATGCATCCATATAAAATAACCAAGAGCCTATCAAACCATGAATTAGATCTAGAACAAGAGAACATTATATAATAAAAAATACACCATGCATGTAGCATATACTTGAACAAAAATAAAGCCATGAAAATCCAATCATATAAAAAATAGTAAGTCAACAATTATGATCATTAATAATCAATAAACAATAGTACATATTAACATATGTAAAGTACCAACCAATTTAGGGACTTTCATGTACCACCCGACCAAATATTGGGCTGAACCAAATAGTTATTTATGCCAATCACCCCCGAGGAATATTCCAAGCATGGATGTGGGATCTCATGGAGTAAACCAATAAAAAACCAAACTAGGGATTCCAGAGGCCAAAACACCTCAACCCTCAGCCAGTGATTCCACCTCACGGCCGGACATCACTAGCACCAACTAGATTGGTCTCTATCTAAGCTGTCTAGGGCTTCAGGAAGTAGTAACTCAACCCATATCCTTCCAGGGCTCCAAATATTTTTTCCAACCCGGCTCTAGGGAATAGTAACTCAACCCACCAAGGGTTCTATATTGTTTGTCCCAACCTAGGCTCAAGGACTAGTAACTCATCCCAAACTGTTCCAGGGCTTCCAGAGCATTTGTTCTAACCCACAACCATAAGGAACATGAGGACGAATAAAAAAAAACAAGAAGTGGAAAAACCCAAAACACCATGGCTATCTAGGAAATGACAAGGCAAGGATGAAACCCATGTTAATCTAGGAAAATATCCAAGCCAATGACAGCACATAACCAAAGAACCACATGCATGCATCATGCATCCATCAACCAACAAGGAGATCATACATGCAATCTATTACCTGCAAAGCAATCCAACTGTAGTTGTTGATCCAACTATCTTCTTGCGCTTCTGTGTTGCCCTTGCTTGTCCTTTTCTTGCTTTCTCCAAATCCAAGAGAATACTAGAGTGCTCCAAGCATGCTCCAATAATTCTCTAAGTGTGCAAGAGTATGAGAGAGAGAGTGAATGAATTGAGAGCTCCAAAACTAGACTAGCAAAATCTATGAACTAATCCTTAGAAGCCTTTTTATCATAGAGGCCTCCTTTTTCTTCATTTTCCCTCTAATTTTCCTTGCATGCAAATATGTGACTCTTCATCTCCCTTTTCTCCCATTTTCCTTTATTTTCATAAATAAATTCCATTTATTGCCACTTTTCCTTTGCCAATGCCTTGGCTAATTTCCTTAGCCATTAAAAAATCGAAAGTGACACCCACTGGGATATTTTTCCCACCATTCAGCTTGGAATACATGTCCCATGACCTTGGTCTTGTATTTTTTTCATGGAAAAATCAACCAGAGGTCATTACAAACCCCTCCCCCTTGGGGGAACACTGTCCTCAGTGTTCAATGATGCTTATAACTAGAAAAGCATACTACTTATGGAGCTTTATAACACAACTCATTGTAGTATTTATTATAACCAACTGTTGAAAACATGACAAACATACCGCTTACTGGAGATTTATAACACAACTCAATGCAGTATTTACAATAGAAACACATATATATTCATGCACATTTGCTTCAACCAACAAATAATCATACTATCTATGGAGCTTTATAAACATAGCTCAATACAATACTTACAATAATATACACAGATACACATATTCACATTTTCTCAACAAGAAATTAAAAGGATATGATGATTACATCAGCAACAAGGGAATCCAGGGGCTCACACCTTTACCCTCAAAAGTAGTACCAGGATTCACCTCCTTCCCAGGAAGTCCATAATCCACTGTCAAAACCAAAGTCCGCATCCATTTTACAGTGCTATACTCCTTGCGCTACTTGTTCTCTCAGTGAACAATTACCGACTCATTGCTTCGGGGCACACTCCCAATGTGCTTTTGATCCTAGCTATAAATTATAATGACAAAAAAATTTATTCCCCGACATTCCCTTCTCTGCTACATAGTCCCTCAGGAAATCCGGTCACCCCCTTTCATGCAGTCACACACCTTCCAAGTTTCGTTGGCATCCCCTTCTCTTCTACACAGTCCCTCAGGCGATCCATACCTTGGAAAGGTTTCCTCACATCGGAAGGTCTAAAAACCAAGGCATATCCCTGCCTCAAAAACATCATACCGATCATAGCATGCTCATGGAAATCAATGGACACTATTGAGTACCAATGTCACAAAATGGCCCTGCTTCTAAAGTGATTTACCAACATATTGTTCTCTGTTCCAATTCCTTTTACTGCTACTACTGATACTCTTGCAGCCAATTCCAACCACCCAAACAGGGAATTTTCCATACTTTCATATACCAAGCACACAATTTCCATTATATTAAAAGAAATTGAAATGAATTCAAATCATACCTCATTGGTTAGCTCGTCAATAAGATGCACCTACATTTTTTTTTCCTTCCTGTAACAACAAGTCAAACTAGCTCTTCGATCAAATCATGATGTATTAACATATCACATCCGATTAGCTCAAAATTCCACAATCATACATCATAATCATAGATCACATGCAACCATCATAAATCATAGTCATAGATCACATGCTTAAAACTAAAATAAAATACTTATACTTATCCTTCAATCGATTCTTTGCTTTTTCCTTTTTCCTTTGTCATGTTTGTACACACATTGGATCAGTTACCACGCTCGACAAGCACCCAGTGCCTTCTCTTATCTTCAATCACATACATATACACATAGTGTACATCACATGCATGCAACCACACGCGGTTTACCACACAATACATACACTTACACACAGTATACAACACAACACATACACCTACACCCAGTATACAACATAACACACATATGTAGATACAGTAGAACACAATGGATACACATGTCATGATACACCGACTGCATAATACGCATAACACCATGTGCACAACACAATGTGTACGACGTGTGCACAACACAATGTGTACGACGTGTACACAACAACACATATACACAACACCACCTGCACAATGTGTACACAAAACTACCTCCAAAACGTATACACAACACCATGTGCACAATGTGTACACAACACCACATACACACAACATCACATGTAGCATAGGTACACAAAACCTCATGCACACAACATCACATGTAGCATAGGTACACAAAACCTCATGCACACAACATCACATGTACAACATGCACACAACACCACACGTACAACATGCACACAACACAATATGTACACAACACCACATATAAAACATGTAAATAGCACCATATGTACACAACACTCCATATCCAACATGCACACAACACTGCATATACATCATGTACACAACACCAACACTGCACATTCAGAGACCACACCATCTCTACCATGCAACCTTGCTTCTAGTGTCTCTCTATTATCCATGCGTGTACCAGCATATCACAAATTTCATTGCTTTCATTCAGCTGATGTATCCCTCAACATTACCTTTTATGGCATAGACATAGGCATACTATAAGCACACAATATCAATTCATATCTACACGATACTAACCTCATAGATATGTCAAGGCTACTCTTCCCACTTGATTCCTAATGAAAACATGAACCTCTTCATGCCATTCACCTGCATAAGAAATCATTATTCCACAAGAATTATCCCTGAAGACCCTGTCAGACAACAAAATACATACATACATGTATACATATATAGAAATCAACATAATCATGATCACGACGTCTCAACATGAACCTTACATCAAATTACAGATATGACCTTTTATGACCAAGACCAAAGGATCTCAAGAGAGAGATCATAATTCAACAACCAACATAATACCAACAATGCATTATTCTCAGCAAGGCTAATGCTCCCCCTAAACCTGTGCATCCTGAACATTTTCAATAGCAAATCCATCAAGCATATTCATCAAGTATATAATTATCTAGGAAAGGAAATGTAATATGAACTATGGAACCATAGAATGTACCCATCAACACCTGAGAAATAGAGTCAAAAATATGAAACAGACTGTTCTGAAGGCTAACCCATAGATTTTATGACATCAAGATCCATACGTGACTGTATAAAGAGAAACTTGCGTATATACGCGATTAGGCTTCATGAAACCTGCGTACTAAATTTAATGTTCTAAAATCAAACAAATTTGATAAGAGAGGCAGAGACAACTCCCAACTTCTGTCTGAGATATTCAAATGCTTCCCTGGGAAGATGTTTAATAAATATGTCAACAACTTGTTCTTTGGAGGGAACACATTCCAATTTAACCTTTTTCTCAAGCACTTATTCTCGTAAAAAATGATATTTGATAGGAATGTGCTTGGTTTTGGAATGAATAATAGGATTTTTCGAGATATTGATGGCACTTGTATTATCACACAAGATAAAGATGGGAGGAGAACATTTAATTTGAATATCTTGTAATGTCTACATCATCCAAAGAAGTTGTGTGCAACATGATGCGACAACCACATATTATGCTTTTATTGTAGATAAGGCAGTGGAAATTTGTTTCTTTCTTAACCAAGATACTAATTGGGGCCCCATATAAAAAGCACCACCACTAGTGCTTTTTCGATCATCAACATTTCCAGGCCAGTCCGCATCTGTGTAATAGAGTAAGACCAACATTCTTAGGATACCATATACCAAAATCTCGAGTTCCTTGTAGATATTTGAATATTATTTTTACAGCCTGAAGATGTGACTCCTTTGGATTGGCTTGAAATCATCCAAAAATCCCAACTGCATGCATGATATCTGGTTTATTCCCAGTTAGATAAAGCAGAATTCCAATCATAGATCTATACTCTGATTGGTTTAACATGGGAGAATCATCATGAGAACTAAGGTTACATTCGGTCACCATTGGAGTGCTCACAGGTTTGCAGTCTTCCATCCCACACTTCTTTAGGATGTGCTTGAGATATTTTGCTTGTGAGGGAAATATGCCATCTTTTGATTGTTGCACTTGTAAGCCAAGAAAATATGTTAGTTCCCCAAGTAAAGATATTTCAAATTTTTGCTGCATAACAGAAGAAAATTTCTGTCTCATGGATTCTTCATTACTCCCAAAAATGATGTCATCGACATAAACAAAAATAATTAATAGTTTATCTTCTCAATTTTTGTGTATAAGTTACTATCTGCAGATCCTTTTGTGAAACCTTGTTGTTGAAGATATTTGTCAAGACGATAGTACCATGACCGAGGAGCTTGTTTTAGACCATATAGGGCCTTTTTGATTTTGCAAACAAGTTTTTCATCATTTCACAAAATGAATCCTTATGGTTGTTCTATATAAACTTCTTCTTCTAGATCACCATTGAGGAAAGTAGATTTTACATCCATTTGATAAACCTTAAATTGTTGAAAACTTGAAAATGCAAGAAACATTCTTATGGCTTCAAGTTTGGCTACAGGTGAAAATATTTCTTCAAAGTCTATACCTTCTTGTTGTGCATACCCCTTACAAACAAGTATAGCTTTGTTTCTAATTACATCTCCATTTTCATTTAACTTGTTTTTGAATATCCATTTTGTTCCAATAACATTTTTATCACGAGGTCTTGCAACCAATTCCCAAGTATTATTATTTTCAATTTGATCAAGTTCTTCATTCACGGCATGAATCCAACGTTCATCTTTACTAGCTTGATTTGCATTATGTGGTTCAATGGTGGATAAGAATGCCAGATAATTGGGATATCCTACAAGATTTCTTCTTGTTTGAACCCCTGATTGCTTTTCTCCCAAAATTTGAGATTCTGGATGATTCTTTTGAACATACCTGGATGGAGCTTTTTCTGATATATCTTCTTCTGGTGCTTCATTAGGTTCTCCTTCTATATTGTTGTTATTTGATGAGGGAAAATATACATCATCATCATCCTCATTTGTTATTATTTCCCTTTTGGGAGTTGTGAGAGATTCATCAATTATAACATCAATACATTCAACAATCTTTCGAAGTCTTTTATTGTAGCATTTGTATGCTTTACTTCTAGAAGAGTAATCAAGAAATATTCCTTCATCTACTATACGCTCAAACTTACCAAGTTTTTCGTCATTATTTTTGATAAAACATTTGCTTCCAAAAACTCTAAAATGCTTCACAGTGGGAATATTACCATACCATAATTCATAAGGATTTTTATCATTGTTTACACGAACATGAGCCTTGTTGAGAATATTTATTGCAATATGCGCTGCTTCTCCCCAAAAGGTGTCAGGAGTCCCGGATTGATCAAGCATAGCACGAGCCATTTTCTGAACTGTTCTATTCATTCTTTCTGTCACACCATTTTGTTGTGGAGTTCCAGCTACATAAAACTGTCTTTTTATGCCATATTTTTCACAGAAATCAAAGAATTCATCTGATATGTATTCTCCTCCTTGGTCATATCTAAGACATTTGATTTTTATATCTAATTCATTTTCAACCAGAGCTTTGAAGATCTTAAATTTTCAAAATGCTTCATATTTATGTTTCAATAAACCGATCCAACACATTCTAGAAAAGTCATCAATGAATAGGATATAGTATTATTCTCCATGAGGTGAATTTTTCCTTACAGGACCACATAAATCAGTATGTATAAGTTCAAGAGGCTTACTTACTGATCCTTATTTGGCATTAAATTGCACCTTGGTTTGCTTACCAAATTGGCATGATTTGCATATGGTACTTTCGGGTAGAGTGATGTTGGGTAGATCACGAACAGCTTTGAGCCTGCTTGATTTGCTTATTTGAGAAAAGCTCAAATGTCCCAATCTTTTGTGCCATAACTAGTTTTCTGTAGATTTACCTAGATAACATTGACCTTGGCCACCTTTCAATATATATAGATTTCTTGGTGCTCATGTTCCTTTTATTACATCTTTCCTGTGTCAAGTTCACGAACCACACATTCTGTTGAATGAAAGACAACTTCATTTCCTTGATCACACATTTGACTCACACTGAACAAGTTATGATTTAATCCATCAACATACATAACATTGTTAGCTTTAACCTTTTCTTTTAGAAAAACAACTCCTTTACCCTTGATGATATTAGGAAATTCATTTCCAAAAGTAACATTCTTTTCTTTTTCAAAAGCATTGTATTAAATAAGTTTATCTCTATCACCCGTCATGTGTTTTGAACATCCGCTATCAATGTACCATTGATTTTCTTCTCCTTATGCAAATAATGCTATGCCGCAACTTTCAAATTGTAAGCCCTTCCTTCTCCATACCTTGGAACTTGTGGGTATCTATTCTTTTGGCTGAAGTTTGCTCCTGCATTCAAATTCTTCATGTCCAAAGTTATTGCAAAGTGAACATTCAATTTCACCTTGAAGAGGAGAAAAATTGTTATATGTATTCTTCTTTATTCCTGTCTCATTTCTTTGCTTTCTTGCTTCTCTGGTCATGATGGTTTTGTATGCAACACATTGAGCAACTTTGTGACCAAAATTATGACATGATAAACATTGTCCATTAAAGAAGAAATTCTGCGATCATAGAACCTTCTATTGTTGTTTAACTTCTAATTGATATTTCTGTTGTTTTTCATCCTTGTATTGGAGTGATCATGCTTTACTTGGGAATTTTATTTGTTCTTTTGCTGAGTGACGAAGTTTTTCTGGCTGGCTTTAGCTGCATTTAGATAGCTTGTAGCTTAAGACTGAGAATATTCACCGATATATCCAAGACCCATCTTCAGAAGAGGAGAGCGTTGAACCTTCATAATTTCATCTAACATTTCAGATCCTTTAGCAAATATAAGATTTAAAGTTTTTACTTTCTCAATTTCCTTTCTTAGACTTACTATTTCACATTCTAATTTCTCACCGTGCTTCTCCTTTTCTATGAGTTGATTCTTTAGAGTATCTATGGCTATTTTGTTCTCTTCCAAACATATTTTGAATTGATTTATTTCTTCAAGAAAATCATTTTCTTCTAAAGCATCCATAAAATTATCTTTAGCCTCACTAGTGTCTTTTTCAAATGCCATGAGCAGTCTAATATCTTGATCAAATTCTCCTTCTTCACTATTTGATAGACCATTACTATATTCATGAGTATAGTAACTTTTTCTATTGATAAATTGTTTCTTATTACTTTTTTCTAAATCCTTTCCCTTTCCATGATTATCTCTATGAGGAAATTTAGCAGTGTAATGACCAACTCTTCCACAAGAAAAAAAATTGAAAGGAAGCTTACCTCTGAACCTTCCAGTTCCAAGTTGAAGTTTCTTTACAAAATTTACCTCATCTTCTTCTGATACATACCCTGATTCTTTTTATTCTTCCTTGCCCTTGCCTTTTGCAGTAGCTCTAAAAGCAACTTATTTGACTTCTGACGAACCTCCTTTCCTCATTTCACACGCAGTCAAAATCCCATGAAGTTGAACAATAGTAAGAGTCTGTAGATCTTTCTTCTCTTCAATAGCAGACACTTTTGACTCGAATTTAGGATTCAGAGATTTTAATACTTTTTCTACTAGAGTGGTGTCACTTATGACTTCACCCAGATTTCTCATATGATTTACAATCTCATCTAGACGTAAAAATAAACTAGAAATACTTTCATCATTATGCATTCTGAGATTTTCATATTGAATTATGAGAGTTTAGAGTTTAACACATTTTACCTTGGCATCACCTTCATAGCTCAGAATGATTTTGTCCCATATCTCCTTTTTTGTATTTAATTGCATAACTTTGACAAATTATGGTTTAGTCAGACTTCCCAATAATGCATTGATAGCTTTTGCATTGGTTTCATAGTTCTTCCTTGCTACTGGATCTGTTGGAACCACGACTAGATATTAGTAACCGCCTTCAACTGTAGCCCAAACATCTGCTCCAAGAGACTGAAGATAGGATCTTGTCCTTGTCTTCCAGAAGATTAAATTGTTTCTGTTGAAGAGTGGTGGTCTGATAGATGTTGTCCCATCTTGACTGCTCATATTAGATGATCTTCCTTCTAACGATTAAGCTTCTTCAGAAGGACATGCTTTGATACATATTGTTGGGAAAATTACTAAGAGGGGGGGTGAATCAATATTTACAAGAATCACAATCTTTTACTTTTCTTTTACTGATTTCTATATGCGACTTTGATTAGCCCAACTAGCATATGTACGTGGCTATCCTAAAGAAAACTCGTGTATACCCAAATAACTTACTGTTCAGATATATATTCAGAAACATTACTTAGCCCAGTTCATCAGCTATGCATCAGATAGTTAAGAAGTAAACATGTGCAGTAATAACAGAATAAATCATCACACAAGGACATCACACATGAACACCAAGACTTAAGGTGGAAACCCAAATCGGGAGAAAACCATCGTTGTTGTCATCTCTGTCTTCAATATTTATTATATAGAAAATTGCTTACAATGTTGTATTGATGCAGACTCATATCAGTACGCAGGCACCCACCTGCAGAAGGCTGAAGCCTTCTCTCATTCTCCAACTGCTACTGGAAGAGAGCTCCAAACCCCTGATCTCATTTACCAGCCACTACTGGAAGGGAGCTACAACCCCCTAAACTGATTACCAGCTTCTACTGGCAGGAAGCTTCGACTTCCACACTGAAAGCTTCAACCCTCAAAACCACTGCAAACCACATTTCATTAATTTTCACATTGGATCCAACAGCTTCAACAAACACAATTTGTAGATCAACACCAATAGCCATAACCCAATATTTAAATAGAACAGTGAGATCACTATAACCATATCATAGCAATAAACCCAAACTTTTGAATTAACATGCAGAATCAACTTTAACCCTGATAGTTCATAAAACCAAATGTATACGCTACTTTACTCACTGCAAGCTGCGTATATACGTGCTTTCCTGTGGACGAACCTGTGTATAGATATTTATATATTGAATTTAGGAATCTGATCAGACTCAGATCATATCTGATACATTCAGGCATACTTTGTCAGATTTACAAAACCCTTATTCAGTCAGCATCATCCATCATATTCAATCACCTAGTCATTGATCATATTCATACACAGTATTCAAACAACCCATATATATGAAGACTTCATTGATAGACAACAAAAATATAGCAGAAATGACCAGACGTTCTCTTCATCAATCTTTAGAAAATACCTTAAGTGCCATACGCACTTTTTCTAAAATGAACTTGCGTGTATACGCGCTTTCACCATGATGAACCAACGTATAGATCTGTAAATATTCAGGACTACGTAAAATTTTAGATCAACATACTTACTCAGATCATACCCTTCACCTCAACAAACATGCGTCGGATCACAGATCTAAACATCTCACAAACAGATCAAGCAAATACATAGTCATTTCAGGTCTAGATATCCTGATCCATCATTGTATTCATAGGCGCATCATTATTTTAGATCTATTAATAAACTGTAACCCATTCCATGCAGATATACTTTAGAGTGAAGTATTCAATCAAAATCCATACACTTGCACACTTTTCACTATGATCTTCTTCTCCTTATATATTTTGAGCCCTTCCCAATACCATGAGCCAAAATCACACAAGTGTCGATGGTATCCTTGGACGGAATCAAATAGATGACACAATGCTCAATATTATGGGCTAAAACCATGGTAAGGACCCCTGGTATCATAAAATGAGTGTGCAAGTACATACGCGACTTGGCTTCTTCGTACCCATGTGTATACACGACTTCTCTTCATCAAAACTGCATATACACTAATTTTGGATGTATACGCAGGTCGCCTTCATCAAACCTGTGGGTATACTCGGGTTGCCTTCATAAAACCTACGTATACATTGTGAAACATTACCTTTATCATTTCTCTGTCACTGCATGGAATTCATTTTTCTGTCACATATGAACTGACCTGTAGATACATCATTTTACATATTTAACAAATAGGTTTCTATCAAAAGGCAAGTCATCAATTAGGTTGCCATTAAGGACAACATATCAACATATTACATCATAATGGCAACATGGATTTTTTCTGAAATTTAAAAACTATAGCGGTGCTCCTTCATAGTATGCACTAGGGAATTTTACTACATTAAGGGCACAAGTGTTATCGATTATTCAAGCACCAGTACATTGTGTTATTTATCCCACTATAATCCCCTCCTCCCAAATTTACTCACTTTCACCGGTTTTCCCGGGGTAAGCATGCGCTGAGGGTCACTATGATAAGACTTGACCTCCTATATGATCTTAAGGAAATGGAGTTGATAACTTAAGGCCTCACCGACCTCCCTCAGTTACTACAGGACCTCCAGGAGCAACCCAACCCTTCTAGGTGTCCAACCCCTGAGTTAACTCACTCTTTCACTAACCTAGAGCTTCATTTTCTCCCTTTTCAAGGCATGCAAGCAATTATAAGCCTACAGTCACTCCCATTGGCCTTCCCACCAGCAATTGTGGACTTTTCCAATCAGTTCTATGCCAACGACCTCAAATTCTGAGCCACTTTTTAGGGCTAAGACTTGGGCCTCTACCCATAACTCTGTGAAACTTCCAAAAATGATGAATGACATAGAAATAAAGTTTCCAAACCAAAACTTGAACATGGACTTGACCTGACCCCTTCCAACTAGGACTGGCATTCCATAAAACATATGATAAACATGCAACCTACAGGTCATGAATCCATATCTGAACATAAGGATCTAAAACATATCTAAGGTTTAACGAGAAGGACCAATTCCTTCTCACCATAGTTTTTATAACATCAACTAGGTCATGCATTCATTAACTAGGCATTCATTAATGAACATGTGATAATATCCATACATAGATCTGTCATCGAGTTGTATGTATGATTTCCTTGCTATTTTTGGCATGCATGGTTATGTATTTGTTCTTGGTTCTCTTGATGTCATTGGCATGGGTTTTTCCACGTGTGAGAGTGTTCTTCATCCTAGTCTTGCTATTTCCGGATAGCCATGGTGTGATGGAGTTCTCATGTTTTAGTTGAGATGGATTTTCGGATGGATTCGAAACTGAGTGAGGTGGTGTCTGAAAGAAAGAACACATGGCCCAGTGATCCCTAAATCAGACTGTGGATTGCGGTAAAGCCTTAGCCTAGTGACCCCTGAACCGAACTATGGCTTGCGGTAAAGCTAGATTTTTGTGTTACCTTGGTGGGTCTATGAATCCTCAACTGGTGAATGACAAGTTATACGGTAAATCCTAGAGGTGGGTGCCCTACATCAAGCCTAGGAATCCTTGGCTAGTGATTTCCAAGATATACGGTAAATCCTTGAGGGTGGAGTCTCGATTAGGCCTAGGAATCGCGACTGGTGAATGGTGGGATATACGGTAAATCCTAGAGACTAGGAGACAAGAAAATTCCTCATGGTGTAGATCATGGAGAATTTTTGTGGCATCAATGCTTTTTTAAGGCCTAGTGATCTGGTGGTGATTGTGGTAAAGATTGGTTCTATTTATGAGGGTGAGGTGGTTTAGCATCAAGAATCCCTGGTTGATTTCTTCTTATGAGTCCCAAATTCATGCTTGGAATATGCCACAGGGGTGATTGGCTGAAAGAAATATTTGTCTTAGCCAATCTATGGTCGGGTGGTATGTGGAAGTACCAAACCTAGTTGGATTTGCATTCATTAATAAGAGTTCCTTTCCTTGGTATTCTATGTGAAAATGTATTGGATCATATGTGGAATTTATGGTTGTTGTATCCTTGTTATTTATATTGTTTATATGTTGGTTATGAGTATGTTTTATGACAATGATGATGTATGGCTCTCATCATGTTTTTATTTGTAAATGATTAAACAATGAAAATATGACCTACTAGATGATACTGCAACTAATGTGATAAGGCACCAATTATTCTTAGTGATTCTCAGATAAGTATGAGACCCCTATGCTTAGATATGTTATTATGTACTGTAGAATGCATATTTGTGACATGTTTGACGAAATGCCTATCATGGCTAGTAGGGATCCAGTCAATTCATTGATCAAATGTTTGCATTAGTAATTTTGTTTCGATGTTATCTATCATTTCTGTAAGTCTCATGGAGTTCTGGCAGTGGCTTGAGTCTTGGCCTTGAAAAAGCGGCACATAATCCAAGGTCGCTAGCACACGACTACCTGAAAAAGTCTGCAATCGATGTGATGGCATTGCAGTGGGAGAACCTGGATGGTTCCAAACACATTGTTTCTTTGTCATGGGAGCGACTGGGGTGTTTGGCCAGTAAAATACAAGTGGCTTCAGGAGTTAAGCACCTGGAAAGTTTGGTTAGCTCTTGGAGGTTCTACACGATGCGTGAATGGTAAATTTGATTGCCTTCTGTCAGTTCCACCTTCTTAACATGACCTAGGAGGTTGAATCTCATCTAGTGGTATCTCGTCATATGTTTACCCTGGTGGACTGGTTAGCTTGGGTAAATGTGGGAGAAGGGAATTACAAAGTGGTATCAAAGCATGGTTCCATTCTCTTTGGGTGGTGTCTGATTTTCATTCTCTTGGTGTGATATCTGATAACATAGAGTGGTATTAGAGCATGTTTCACCCCTTGGATTGGATGGGCGGTATGTTGGTCATGCATTCATGTCAGTTACATATGTGTTCCTTATACTTATGGTCAATGTGTTTTTTGCATATGCATGGTGGTGGTCATGGTTGGAGTCGTGTTGCCATATGAAATTTGATGGTGTTGTTGTGGAATGTGTCATAATGAGTGTATGATTGGTTATGCATTGTTTATGCATGTTGGTGTTACATGTTGTTAAACATACATTGATATGGTTGTAGTTGTCATGCATGAGGTCATTATGTGTGGTTGACATGGTCATGCATTGATGACTGGAGTATGGTTAGGATGATATCTATATGATTTTATGATTATGTTTATAAATGTATTGAGCTAATCTAGTTGATCTTGCAGATGTGATCTGGTGGATCAATTTATGCTCAAAATTGAAAGTTGTTGGAATGGTTCGGAACCTGGATGACCACATAGATATCATCATTCTGAATTTGACACAACTCATTTCATGCAAAATTGACACTATATGATCCTGTAATTGCGTTTTGTTTATTTTTGGAAACAACACAAAAAAATTTGGCTTTTGGGTTTGCAGGGCTACACAGTAAATAGTCCATACTGTTGACTGGACCCTGACTGTACAGGCTAACTGTGTTTGGTTAACCACTCTCTGCTTTCCACTTGTCGGATTTCTATTGGTTCGTGGATGGTGGTATTTCATTGGATTTGGGGTTGGTGAAGTGGACCAACCAAGAGGGACCATGTGGGCTAACCAGAGGCTACCACATGGCCTCCTGGTGGCCACCAAAATTTTGGTAAGGTTGAACAACAAGCCGAGGATTTGAACTGAAGGCATCCATTAATGCATCTAAGCCATATATCATGTTCGCTACAATTGGTTCTTAACCAAATAAGTCTCCAACTGTATTGAAACTTTAACGATATTGTGAGCGGGGGTGGGGACCGGGGTTAACCCTCGACCTCGATCCGCAGACCAGGGTTAGGGGCTAAACCCGACCCAACATATATCAAAGTTTTGATAAAATAAATTCTTGGCATGAAATACTTTGGCAGATTAAAACGTTAATAAATAACCCAAAACCATATAATATATCATGTATAACAAAGTCTATGCAGCGGTTAGGCGGAACGTTAATAGTTGTGATGACAGACAGGTCACATGGTGGAGTACATAACATTTTTTTCCAAGTCTGGAGCAGGGTTTCGTGACAGTTACAACGACGGATAGTTGGAGCATTCACATGTCATGTCTCGGTTACGCTTTATGTTACCATCAGAGCCAGAACCACAAGAGGGTAGCAGAACTTGCAGGGGGTAGGGTTCCGCTAACCCAAATTGCCTTCAACCTCAAGTCACTGCCCGAAAACCAAATTCAACCAACCATGGTGGGAAAATGAGAAATAAACTTTGGGGTTTATGTGAAATGACAGAAATTTGGTTGAGTACGGGGGTCACTAGCTCGATTAAGGAGGCAAAAATTTGCCTCCTTGCCGGCGAGAATCTCGCTGGTGCCATGCCAAAATTTTGCTCCCCGACGTCGAAAAAGGTGCAATTTGTCTCCTGGGGCTGAAAAAAAGGGGAATTTGTAGAATGAATAGCAGATAACCTTTGGGAGATCATATCTTTTGCATTTTTTGGCCTTTCTAGGAGCAGAAAGAGGCTAGAATAGGGTTTTTTACATTTCTGAAGCCATTGGAGCCATCGCTGAAGCCTTTTGGGCACTATAAATTGACGTAAACACCATTTTTTGAGCATAATGAAAGAGGCACAACCATTGGAAGCTGGACTAGAAGATGTAGCCCAGGAGGGGTGAACTCCTTCATCATTTATTGTGTTGTGTTTGCTATTATGGTGATGTTGTCTCTTGTTTTCTGCAAAAATTGAACTTTTAATTCATGTTTATGTGTTTAATAATTTGACATAAGAGGATTATAAACCTAATTAATCACTTGCAAAATCTATATAATCCTCAAGTAGTTTCATATACATATTAAGATTATATATCCTCCTTGAATTATACTGAGGTACATTGGTTTGTTTATGATTTGGTTTAGATTACATAGTATGCCATGCAGGAAAGAGATCAAGATGAATAGAAAGATGGTATACTATAGTTCATGAGATTATTCTTATGGATTATATGAGTAGTGTGGTGGTGGGCACTCTTCTGACTTAGCAAACACATTGAGAAGTTTGAAGGTTGAAATAAGAATTTGTAAAGCAGACAATGAAAGAATCATGTAGGCACAGGAGAAACAAGAAGAAGTTAATGAGATAATCCTTCAGAGTTTGTCATAATTTCAGCGATAGGGACCACTTCAGATCATCCATTGGTAGGAGGATAGGACTAATGAGGCATACAACAGTAGGTCTCATGGCGGTCACAGGTCAGATAGGGATAACACGGTTAGAGATGGCAGGCTCTTGGATAATTCAGATACGTGAGGTGATGGATATAGGTTATATTATTCTAGTTCTGGTTCTAACAAGAACTACGATCGTCATCATTATCATCCTTAAAGGAGGAGTGAGAAGGGATATATGTCGGATGAGTTCAAGAAAGCTAAGCCACCTAATTTTGATGGAGATTTGAATAAATTATAGGATGCAGAGGCTTTGTTGCTTGGGTTGAAGAAATTATTTGAGTTGGATGAGTACACAGAGAATGTGAAGGCTAGAATAGCTATCTTCAGCCTCAAAGAGAAAGCATACATCTGGTGATAAGATGTAAAATGGGTCAGAGACATTAGGGCAAAAGATTTGAGTTGGCATGAATTCAAGAGTCTCTTCAGGAAGAAACACTTGTCAAAAAGGTACTATGATAGAAAATTCAAGGAATTATATGAGGTTAAGGTAGGGTCAATGATAAATGAGGAGTATGCGATAAAGTCCTTGGAGATATGGATGTATGTACTATATCTTGAGAAATAAAAGGCTAAAGTTCAAATATTTTTCAGTGGATTTCCATTAGCTTTTAGAGATTGGATTGAATATGATGAGCATCAGTCAATTGAGGAAGTTATTGGAAAATTGAAGCATTTTTATGAGTTGTCAAAGTGTAAGAATGAATCTCATCAAGGATGGAAAGGGAAAGATTAGAATAAAGGTAAATGAAAATCGAAAAGAACAAGGCCTCATAATGTAGAAGAGAAAGAGAATGTTGCACCATACAAGAATTTCAACGTAGTTAGACAGGGACATGAATCACAACAACATAATAGAGGTGATGGTATAGGGCGGTTGGAGTACTGGACATGTGGTAAGGAACATATTAAGAGATATTGACCACATAATTGGGGTGGTAGGCCTCAAATATATAGTGTAGAGGAGGTGTAGACTATTGGGGATGTTGGGAAAAGCATTCCTCATATCTATGCAGCGCTGGATAACATGTAGGAAAATCACCAGGAATCTATCATTGAGATGGAAGATAAGCTTTGTGATCAATTTGTTTCTATTTTTATAACCTATATCTAATTATGGTTATGTTAACCCCGACTTGGTGGATAAGTGTGGTTTGAACAAAGAAGTGCATACAGAATCTTGGTTAGTGCAATTGGCTACAGGTAAAAAGAAGAGAGTTCATCATTGGGTAAGAACTTATGCTTTTGAATTGAATGGTATGCCTACATCAACACACTTGTATGTATTGTCATTGGGATCATACAATATGTTGTTGGGTATGGACTGGTTGTATCTTCATAGGACCAAAGTGGATTGTTATGACACAACCATTGATTGTTTGGATGACAATGAGGAACAAAGAGTCTTATAGGGTAAGAAAAAAGCAGCATCAGTTAGGATGGTGAGAACGATGCAAGCAAAGCGCAGTCGCAGAAAAAGGTATGTGTTATTTGTAGTGCATTTTCTAGCGATAAATGTAAGTAAGATGAGGATGCAGAGATACTGAGCATGTACCTGGTTTTACAGTAATTTCAGGATGTGTTTCCAATAGAGATTTTAGAGTTATTGCCTCACAAGGAAGTATACTTTTCTATTGAGTTGGTACCAGGGGCAACACTAGCATCAAAGGCACCGTACAGAATGAGCACTCCATTGTTAGTAGAGTTGAAGTTGCAATTGAAGGAAATGGTTGAAAATATATACAGTAAGCCAAGTGCATCACCATGGGGTGCACTGGTATTTTTTATGAAGCAAAAGGATGGTACTCTCAGGCTATGCATCGATTACAGGCAGTTGAACAAAGTGACCATCAAGAATAGATATTTGTTGTCGAGGATTGATGACTTAGTCGATCAGTTGAAGGGAGAAGTAGTGTTCTCAAAGATTGATCTAAGATCAAGATACCATCAGGTACACATCAAGGAAAAGGACATTTACAAGACAAATTTCTGGAATACGTGTGTGCATTATGAGTTTTTTTTAGTTCCATTTGGTTTGAATAATGCTCCAGCTACTTTTATGTGCTTGATGAATAGTGTGTTGCATCCTTATCTCGGCACATTTTTTATTGTATTCATTGATGACATATTGATATATTCTAAGAATGAGGAATAACATGTTGAACATTTAACAACAATATTGAGATTTCTAAGAGAGGATCAGTTGTATGCCACGCTTAGACAATGTAGTTTCTTTCAGACATAGTTACGTTACTTGGGGCATGTTGTCTCCAAGGAAGGTATAGTAGTGGATCCAAAGAATATAAGACTATCATGGAGTGAGAAGCTCCAAAAAATGTAGAATAGGTAAGGCCATTCATGGGACTAGCAGGTTATTATAGGAGGTTCATCAGGAACTTCTCTCATATTTCATATCCTATTACGTCACTGCAGAGGCAAGGTAAGAAATTTGAATGGACAGAGGAATGTGAATTAAGTTTTGAACAGTTGAAACATTTGTTTACAATTAATCGAGTGTTAAAGATTGAAGATTTGGACAAGGAATTTGTGGTATGTATAGATACTTGCAAGAGAGAACTTGGTGGAGTCCTTATGTAGGAAGGATAGGTAGTATGATATGATTCATGGAAACTGATTGACCACGAGCAGAATTATCCAGTACGTGATCTTGAGTTTGAAGTGATCATCCATGCATTGAAGATGTGGAGGCACTATCTTCTTGGCAGGAGGTTTATATTAATGAGTGATCCCAGTGGGTTGAGATACTTGTTTGACCAGTTGAATCTAAATGCCAGGAAACCTAGATGGTTGGCCATGATCAGTGAGTTCAAATTTAAGATTAGGTACATCAAGGGTAAAGAGAACAAGGTTGCGTATTCTCTTAGCAAGCGGATACAAGTGAATCATATAACAACTATGAGTTCTTATGGGACATACTTACAAGATTGGATTTTACAGGTAGGATAATAGGATAATAGGTACATGGAGCTTAGGCTAAGGTTACAACATAGTACAAGACAGGTATAGGTACAGGTACAGGTGCACAGGACATGGACTATCGTCTCTCAATAGATGGCTTGATCAGATTTAGAGACTAGATATATGTTCCAGACAACATTGAGCTCAAGAAGGCTATCTTGAAAGATTTTCATGTGAAACCATATTCAGGTCACCTAGGATACCATAAGACATTGACATAAGTAAAGAAGTTATATCATTGGTTGAATCTTAAGAAGGATGTGGCAGAGTTCGTGGCTAGATGTTTGGACTGTTAATAGGTAAAGGTAGAGTGTAAACATTTTGGTGTACTACTACAACCGATTCTAATTCCAGAGTGGAAATGGGAGGTCATTTCCATGGATTTCATTAAATGTTTTTTGAGGACATCTAGACAACATGATTCCTTCATGGTTTTGGTGGACATGTTGACTAAGGTAGTTCACTTCTTTCTAGTGAAGACTATGTATTCAGCTAGTGATGTGGCACAGGTATTCATCAGAGATGTGGGAATATTTCATGGTGTTCCAAAGAATATTGTGCCATATAGGGATGCTAAGTTTACTTCCAAGTTTTGGAAGGAGTTGTTTACAGGATTAGGTATAGAGTTGTCCTTCAACACGGCTTGTCATCCACAAACATATGGAAAGATAGAGAGGGCCAGCGAGATATTGGAATACATGTTGATGATGTATGTGATGCATCAACAGAGGATATGGGAGGATTACCTTCTGTTGGTTGATTTTTCTTACAACAATGGTTACCAGGATTCAATGAGGATGAGTCCGTTTGAGGCATTGTATGGGCGGAGTTGTAATACTACCATCAATTGGAGTGATCTGGTAAACAGGGTATTGATAGGACAGTACATGTGTGCAGAAATGGAATAGGAAATGCAAGTAATCAAGAAGAATCTAAAGGCAACATAGGACAAGCAAAAAATTTATGCAAATCGGAATGGGTTGTTTAAGGAGTTCCAGGTTGGGGAACAGGGGTACTTGTGCATCAAGCCCAAGAAGAGCTCCTTGAGGATTGGATCATGCGCCAAGATGACACCTTGATATTTTGGACCTTTCAATATTATTGAAAGGATCGGACCAGTACCCTATCAACTTGCACTGCCTCCAACAATGAAAGTCCATGATGTTTTCCATGTGTCATTACTTAAGAAGTATGTTAAAGATGTTGATCATGTGATTCACTGGTCCATATTGCATGTGTAGCCAGAAGGAGAATTCTAGCCGGAACTAGAATTTATTTTGCAGAGAAAGATGTTCATGCTCCGGAACCGAGCAATTGAGCAGGTTAAAGTGCAATGGAAGCACTTTGGGCCCCATGAAACTGATGGGCCTCCAAATTAGACATAAATTAAGGCCCATCTAACCATCCTTCATCACATTAAACCTCTCACTTTTGCATTAGATGGCATATTTTTAGCTTCGATATGTTCATTAGGAAGGTTTAGAGATAATTGCATATTTTTCCTAATATTATTTATTTTTGTAACATATTGTGAGAATATTGGGTCGATTACGAAGATTTGGAGGAGGAGATAATCTAGGGAATTTCTCCTTGCTACAAGAGGATTGATATTGGATAATAAATGAAAAAAAATCATGATATTATTGAAAATTGCTAGAGCTCCAATGATTGAGAAAATCTAGGAATGTGTTTCGTGTCATTTAATGCAGATTCTTAGTGTTGGGAACCAAATCCACTATTTGAGAGATTTTAAAGGGGAAAAATTCTTCCTTTCAAAGATAATGCTTCCCCATCAATTTTTATAAGTACCAATTCGAATTTTCCTCTATGGGCATGTATTTCTTAGTCTTCTTGTGGAGAAAACTTGTTATTTAGCAACTCCACTTTCATTTCTAGTAGGGATGTACTTGGTTTGATTCAAATAATTAAGTTTGGTGCCATTTTTAGCTTCTAAATATTGGTTTCCTTCATTGGACTCTGATTTTCCTTGGGCTTGGACATCCTAGGAGCCATAGATCCCTCTTTTATAATTTATTTATGTCCCTTGAATGTCTTTTTCACTTGCATCTCTTATTTCTTCATTTACTCTTCATGCTTCTTTTCTTGTAGGTTACATTCGTTAAATGATTGAAGTGAGTTGTTTTGCAGGTTATTTACAAATTCACAAGCATGATGCGTCCTTAGAACAACTTTTAAAATTCATATTCATCATTGAGCTACTTGGATTGGTCTACTAGTTCACAAATCTATAATTTCTAGAAATCCCTTGTAGCAAAATAGTAGTAACTTTCTGTTATTTTTGAGAGCGTGCTAATGAGATTCGTTTGAGTTGATTCCACTTGTATTTTTTCAAAAAAAATCCAATTTAATAACAAAATTTACCCCATAGCATTTTCACTTGATTAAGTTAGGCATTTGGTAGGTTAACACGTCACTGGTTCTTGAATTTCCAGTTTTTAGAGTAGTAATTTTATGCTATTTTTTAGCACATGTTAACAGAGGTATTTTGGAGTGATTCCACTTGGAATGGAGTAATAATACATCCTAATTAATATATTAAAAAAAAAAAAAAAAAAAAAAAAAATCCCATCCCATTTTCAGTTGATTTACTTAGGCATTTGGCAAGTTATCTTTCTCTTGTAGCAAAACTGAGCCTCCTGTAGGGCTTCCTATAACACTACTGTAGCACTCCTGTAGCATGTGTAAACTTGACCAGATCTTCTCAAAAAGACTGGTTTTGACCCTTGTTCTTGAATAATGATCCCTAGTCTCTAAATACATGAATTAGGAAGAATAAAAACCACTTAGGACTTGTCTTTTTACAAAGTAGATTAGTCTTATTTATTTGAATTCACGCTCTTATGATTTCGATTACAAATTGTTGTTCTTGCATAGGATTACTTTCTTTTCAAGACAAATTTTCACATTATGAAATTAGACTAATGATTCATATTTTTACAAGTAGCACAAGGTTTACATTATGCAAATACAAATACTTTTCATTCTTGCAAATAGCATAACCTTTACCTTCTTGAAATTAGGATTAGTGTTTACATTTGAGAAAGTAGCATTTCCATTTCTTGCAAATAGAGTAACATTTCCATTTTTGCAATTAGTTTAGGCTAGTGTTTGATTTCATGGTATTCACTTCATTGCATCAGATCAACAAAATAAGGAAACATTACATGGTGCACATATAGTGTTGACACCTCTTAAGTTTGTACGAACCCCGGCTTGATAATTTAAGTCGATAGCCTCAAGGGTTGCAACGTTCTTGTTGCAATAATGGGGCTCATCACTTTTTGGCGTCATTGTCATGGAGGTGTCAAATCAAGGATTGTTTTCTTCCCTAGTTGATTCATTTCTTTTAATTTCTTCAAAAAAAAAAAAAAAAATGCATTAGGCATCTTTCATTTCAAGAACAAAAAATTGCATTATATTAGCATTCTAATTCAAATTTTTTTTTTTTATAAAAACATAAAAATAATTCTCCAACACCAACCCCCCCACTCATTTAACCACTTGGTGCAGTAAGAGCCACATCACCATCCACTTTTCCAAGTAGAAGAAGAATAGGTGGTAGAGAAGGTAGAAGAAATGGATGGAGACAATGAAAATGAGGAAGATCCTCTTGGATTTCTCATTCAAGATATTGATATCAATGTCCATATGAAGAGAATCCCTCCATATTTCCTTCCTAAGTTCCATGGGATGAGGTCAGGGGATCCAGAAACCTTTCTCTTTGAATTTTAAATCCTTTGTAGATATTATGGTTAGTTATTAAACACTCAAAAATTGATATTGTTTCTGGAAACATTGAAGTATAAAGCTCTAAATGGTTCATGAGTTTAGGGACTAATTTAATAATATCATGGAATGATATGCAAAATATATTTCTAGAAAAATATAAATATCATGATCTTAAAGAAGAAATATTTTTAATGACTCAAAAAGAAGATGAGAGCCTTGAGGATCTAATAGATAGATTCATGTATAATATTAAGAGGGAAAAATTACATCATTTAGGATTTGACACACTAAAAACCCTCTTACTTAGAAAAAATAGGGATGAGTGGATTGAATTCCTTGATCCCATGAGTAGATTTTATGTATACCAATTATCATTTGAAGAAATTTGTGAAACATGCAAGCGCATATCAAGAGGAAGGGCAAGGGTAAGTAAATCAACATCAAGACCAATAAATCAAGTTGAACTTGGAAATTTGTTTGATAAATTTAAAATATAAATTCTTAGCAATATAAATAAACAAGTAGAAATGTTAAGAATGCAAGATGAGAAAAACGATGCTGATATTTGTGTTTTCCGTGCAGAATCACATGCTATTAAATATTGTCCATCATTACCAAGGTTGAAGGAAGTTTACCAAGAGGACAATGGAGCAAGTCAATCACCAAAGAATGTATGTTATGTATCTCTAAGAAGACCATGGAATCCTAGTCAACCTGATATGATGCAAGAACTCAATTCACAATTTCAATCTTATGCACATCCATCTCAAAGTAATTGTAACACATTATTTCCTTGGAAACCTTGGCCATCTCAACCCCAAAACCAATCTTGGAAACAAGGTTGGAAATGAACTTATGGGAGAAATCCACAATATACTCAATATTTTCCTCAATATCCTCCATACCCAACTCCATGCTATCCCTACCATCCACCTCCACCACAACCACAACCTCAACCGCATCCATCTCAAAGATCTAATCCCACTCAACTACCTGTACCACCATTTCCAAACCCACACAAGAAAGTAGCTCAACCCACTTACAATGTCGAGGTAAAATACTTCCATAAAACTCCTCTTGATCTTAATGGTATTCATCTTAGATTAGGAAAGGTATTAAAAAAGAGAGTTTCTCTTAATGGCATTGAAGGACAAAATCTAGAAGATATTGGAATGAGGAGACCAAATGATCATGGGTTGCACTTGATGGAGAGAATACATCAGAATTAAATATTGAGGAAGTTACATCATGTTCACCATCATATCCTCTATGTGTTCAAGAGAATTTTGAACAAAAATAAGATCTTAATTTCATGGAAGAAGAAGACATACATGATTATTCAAATTAGCAAGTGGGTCGGGGGCATCACAACTATATTGAAATATGGCTCTAGAGAATTATTAAGTTGCAACAACATACTCTTCTTCAACAATTCTTGATATCATCTCAGTCAAAGCAGTTGGTCTCTCATATTCAGGTACATTTCAAAGTATATATTTCAATCCTACACATGATTTTATCCATAATTTTTATGTGCACATGGCTCCATTGGAAGTATTCCTATACCTGAAAGAGATTTTTTTTTTCAAGTAGAGTAGGATAGAAAAAAAAATATGAAAAATGAAAAAGAGAAAAAAATAAGAGGAAAACAATAAAATCTCAAGTGAAAACCTCCTTTGAGGCGCTTGATATTGGCTTATTGATTGAAAACCCCCATGAGGCGGTCAATGGATTGGAAAAAAGAGAAAAAAAATATATATTGGGTGAAAACCTCCTTTTGGGTGACTAGGCATACCTACTAGTTGAAAACCTCATTGAGGCGGCTAGTAGACCTAGGAAAAAAAGAAGGAAAAAACAAAAAATGAAAAATAAATAATTATTTGCTCCATGTATCCCTCTCGGATGAATGCAGGTGCTCTCCAATACTAGTAAGTAACAAGAACCATTTATCACCAAAAGAAAAAAAATGATCAAAAAACTAGTCAAAGGAAGTCAAACTTGGGCTTTCTCCTCCTTTGCCCAAATGTTCCAACAGGACCAAGGCCAT
Source organism: Pinus albicaulis (assembly GCA_034641835.2). Lineage (NCBI taxonomy): Eukaryota > Viridiplantae > Streptophyta > Pinopsida > Pinales > Pinaceae > Pinus > Pinus albicaulis. Next base: position 430,190,312 of record CM076584.1, on the reverse strand, counting down.
GCCAATCCATCACCCACATCTATTTCCAACATCCACCCATCATTTCCAAGCCATTCCCATTTATTTTCCTTGCTTTCCTAAAATGCTACAGGAGGGTTTTTTTTTTCCACAAGAGGCTAAAATACACAGGGCATAAATTATTTTTAGCATATCTTGAAAAATGTGCATCCATCAGCCAAGTTGTTTCATGGGGAGATGCATATCGCTGATGGTAACTGGTGAGCCCCGGTATTGCACCAAGATTGTTGCAACTCCCAGGGGCTACTCTACTTTAATTTATCAACCCGGGGTTCGTACAAACTTGGAGATGACAGTGCTATATACACAACAGATGCATTCTACTCATGTCATCATCTTCTCAGTTATACAATGAGGTTCTATTGATAGGGTTACTTTTAGGGAAGAAAATTTGTCACACTTCTGAATGAAAGCTAAGATTGAAAATAACTCATGACCATTACTCTATCAACAAGAACATAAACTATTCTAGATCAAAATGACTCATCTAGATATCTCCAAGAAAGGAAATCCACACTTAAGCTAATGCAAGAAATAACGTTAAACTAAGTGGCATTCATGATTTAAATTTTTGAATTGCACTTGTAGAAAGGGAAAATAATCTAGGCACACATGCTGAACCAAATGATTGATTGAACTCTATCTATCTCATGCTTAACTGTTATGCTTAACAATGAATCTATAAATGACCTAATTATGCTTGTAAATAAATTTGTTTTGCAGCAAAATAGGGAGGCCATAAGGTGACCTAAGAGGGTCTTGGACTCATGGTTTCAAAGCTGAAGGTGTCTTGGAGGTTTTTTTAGGTCTAGATGAGGTGAAAGAGAGGTTTTGGTTTCAAGAAGTGATTGATTGATGTTGCTACAAGATGTCCACGCTATAGGAAACATGCCGAGGGTAGTTTGAGGCCAACAATGGTGAGGAAAGGGGTAGGAGAGGTGAAATGACGGTGGATCTAGGTGGATGAAAGGTATCCAACCTTTTGGAAAATCTCAAAACTTCTCTCAAAGTCTGTCTTGCACCTCCAAGATGGATCTCTGTGTTGTGGTGGAGATGTCCAAAAACATGGTTGAAGGCAATTTGGTTGGAAGTAGGTTGATGAGGGGTGGAAACTGAAGCTAATGGTGTTGGTGGAGCCCTCCTCTACTGCTCTACTCAAACATGCAAGCAAAATACATGTTCATGCATTCATCATTGACAAATATATCATGAAAGTGGTGGAAAATATGAGTTGAATTTAAGAAAACCTACCTATCCACTTGAAATATAAAAATAACTCTGCATCTACAACATATTTATGGTAAACAAAGAAACCTATCTAAATTTTCCAATAAATCATAAACTGAAAGCAAGTTTGGGTCTGTGGTGAACATCTACCCTCCTCAAGCTCCAATGGAAGAGGTGAGAGAGGGAGGCTTTAACACACAATTTTGGAGTTTTATATGCTACTACAACACGAATTGAAAGAGACTAACTATTGCAACATGAAAGGTAAATAACTAATGACAGCAACATGAAATGGAAGAAAACTAAATACAGTGAGATGAAATGTAAGCAAGCTAACAACATCACATGAAATGGAAGAAAACTAAATATAGTGAGATGAAATGGAAGAAAACTAACTACAACAGCATGAAAGGTAAACACAAATACATAAGAGAGATTGAGGCCAATGGATTGGGCCCTAACCCACAAGCTCAGTTCCCTAAAACTAACTCAGTGAAGAAGAAATTGAATACTCATTTTATTTCATAACCAATCTTGTTACATAGCATATGAAAGTCAGAAAAGTTTATTACAATAGCTACAAGTGCTCTATATATCTCCAAAAATCAAACCCTAATGAGATCTTGCTCTGCCCTATTTATCCTAAAGGGTAGCTACCAACAACTCCCTAAGGTGATTTGTCTCCTTGGAACTCGAGAGAAGTGGAGCTTGGCTCCACTTGATCTTCCACTTGCTTGGTTGCCTTTGATTTTGAGCCGTTGGAGGAGAATCTAGAGGAAACCTTGATTGCCTTTAGGATTTAAGGAGGTGGTCAACCCCCTACAATCACTCTTTTATGTCTACTTCGAGCCTTGATTGTGCAATATTCAGCAAAAATGGCATATTCTCTTGATTTTGCTACATTTAAACCACATTAGGCCTTCAGAGTATGACATCGTTAATACACCATCTACACTAAGCAACATATGACCATAATGAAATTAAATGTGAGAAAGAGATACTAATAAGGTTAAAAAGGTGACAATTAACCCCTTAAAATGTACCTAGTGATGGTGCTCATCAATAACATGCTCAAGCAATTTCAACAAATTCCAATGCACACTTTTCAAGAAATTGGCCTCCATCACCTACAACCATTTTTATTTTTTCTCGATATTCGTGCCTCCATTGGTCAAGATGTTTTATGGGGAGATGCATAAGGATGATGGAAACATTCTCAAAAACTTTTAGGTCAATATAGTCTACCATTTGAGAGATATGGATAAAAAAATTATGTTACAAGAGATTGTCCTAAAATGCTACAGGAGCAACCAAAAGTGATACATGAGGGAGATAAACTTGGAAAAAGAGCCCCAAAGGTCCTATTTTAATTGGGAAAGGTCCACTCAAATTCCTTCACCCCAATCACCACTCCATTCAACCAAACCCATCACCAATATTCCACCTTTGACCACACATGAAAAACACATAGAAAAGGGACTCTGACTTCATATTTTTTTTCCTTTCTCGCAACTTTCACCACCTTCTAAAGATGTTATTCTTGTCCCTAAAACCCACTATAATTTTTCCAATTCCCTGAATGCAGTGTGAGATTGTGAGAAGAAATTGAATAAATTTTACGGGAGGAAACCAGTCTTGTAGCAACCTTCACAAATTCATCAGAAAACATGATCCAAGGATTCTTATTACTCCATAATGAAGAGTTGTGCCCCCTTGAAGCTTGAGAAAGCCACACCATCCTTGAGGAGAAATTGTAAGGTCAACCATCCACTCCAACAATAGCATATCGAACTATGGAGAGATACTTGCAAGAGAGAAAGGTTCCATAAGTCAACTACATCATGTAAATACCTATGCACCAGCAGAACAAGGAAATTATCACCTCCAGAGAACCATTGATCAATCATCAACTCATCAGCAACATGCATGCCTCTCCAACAACCATCAGGTAGGTACAAGTATGAAATATTCTTCACCTCTTTTCTTGAGCGTGTTATGGCTATAAATTTGTTAGCAATGCATGAGAGATGTGGTTTTATAAGCTAAGGATGGGTCAGCAGTCTCAACCACCCTCAACCAGCTGAGTGCAGCTAACTCCCTCACTCATGCAATGTGGAAAAGAAAAATTGAGAAGGGTGATGATTTGAGGTGTGGGGAAAATGGTTAAAAGGGGAAATTCATGCAAAGGCCAAGTCACCTAAGTGTACGAATCCCACTATCACAGAAAGAAGTAAAATAACAAGGCTCAACTTCAGTTGTATCATTTCTCATTCCCAAAACATTTAGAGAGGCTCATTAAGGCATCGATGGTAGAGCTAGATGATACGAGGGGATGCCTAGGGTTATACATAAGAGATACAGAGTTGATTTGCAGGTGCTACAGGATCGGGCATAACTTCTACAGGAGAAACAAGGCTGCTACAGGAGAAACAAGGCTACTATAGGAGAGACATACTATGTGCTATAAGAGAAACATAACTGCTACATGAAGGAAAAATTTGTTGCAAAAGACCATGATTTTGAAAAATTTCACCCCCAAACCCTAGGATTCAAATGAAAACATCCAAAGGAAGGATAAATACATATTTCTCCTTGCCATATGTCAACAAGAAGCCTACAAAATTTCATTTTTTTTCTTCAGTATTACAACCTATGGGAAACTTTTGATAAAAGTTTTCAAATAAAAAATGAAATGTGAATGTTTCCTTTGAATTAAGCATGATAAGAAGGGGAATTGTAATTATTTTTTGGTGAGCATGAAATCAACCTTCCTCCAGGAATATAAGAAAAATTTTCTTTTTGCCTCTATCTTTAAAACCCTCATTACACAAAATATCTAAAACTTGTAGCATAAATAGAGAATTGTCTTGTCAACTTTGGAAAGTTGCATTGAAGGCTATGGGGGGTGGACTTAACCATAGAAATCCCACAATCAAGAATAAATAGAAGAATAAGGAAACCAAAGGCAAGAAGGCATTCACCATAAAAATATAAATAAAACCACAGTAATGAAAAGAGGTTTTCCAAGAGGTCTTTAATCTCTTTCTAGCTTGTGTCCAAGGCCTAGAAGATGTTATAGAAATGTAAGAGGAAACAATTAAGCATGAGGTACAATTTTGGTCAATATTTGATAGATTTTGTGATGTGCTACAAATGTGCTACAGGTGTGCTACAGGTCTACTACAGGATGCTCTGTATTGCTACAATATCGCATCCAAGGGCATTTTGAGGGTTTCAAAGGTGTCCAAATGGTGGAAAAAGGTAACAGGAAGTTGGAAAAGGTGTGGAAGACCTTTCCAAACTGAATAATATTCAATAAACCATCTTGAAAAATGGTAAAAAGGTGGGCTAATTATATCTAGAACACTGTAATTTTTCTATGCACAAACAATTTTGGAAAAATGAGTGAAAATAAAATGAAGGTGTCAAGGGAGAGGGTGTTAATGTAATGGACCTACAAGCCAATAGAGTTCACTTGCAAATTGGAAAGTTATATTTTTGCGCTTGAAAGACTAATAAAATATCATGAAAAGAACAACCACATTTCTGTGCTTGTCCTTGCATAACCTACAACCAAGCTTCTGAGGAGAAAGGAAAGAGGAATGTACAAGAGAGAGGCCAGAGGGCCATGAATGAGGCACAATTAAGTAACTAAGTTGTTGAGAGGATGAACAACAATTTTAGTAGGGGGTATGATGGGCCTCCAAATTAGACATAAATTAAGGCTCATCTGACCATCCTTCGACACATTAAACCTCTATTTTTTGAATTAGATGACATATTTTTAGTATTAATATGTTCATCAGGAAGGTTTAGAGATAATTGCATATTTGTGCCTAATATTATTTATTTTTGTAGAATATTGTGAGAATATTGGGCAGATTATGAAGGTTTGGAGGAGGAGGTAGTCTAGGGACTTTCTCCCTACTATAGGAGGATCAATATTGGATAATAAATGAGCACAATATCATGAAATTATTGAAAAAATTGGAGCTCCAGTGATTGAGAAAAATCTAGGAATGTGTTCTCTGTCATTTAATGCAGATTCCTAATGTTGGGAACCAGATCCACTATTTGAGGGTTTTTGCAGGGGAAAGCTTCCTCCTTTCAAGGAAAATGATTTCCCATCAATTTTCATAAGTACCAATTCGAATTTTCCTCTATGGGAATGTATTTCATAGTGTTATTGTGGAGAAAAATTGTTATTTAGAAACTCCACTTTCATTTCTGGCAGGGATGTACTTGCATTGATTCAAATAATGAAGTTTGGTGTCATTTTTAGCTTCTAAAGCTTGGTTTAATTCATAGGAATCTTATTTTCCTTGGTATTTTCCATCACAATATCCTCATATTCCTCTTATATAATTTATTTATGTCATTTATTTGAATGTCTTTTTCAATTGCATCTCTTATCTCTGCATTTACTATTCATTTTTCTTTTGATTCAGGTTACATTAGTTAAATGATTGAAGTGAGTTGTTTTGCAAGTTATTTAAATTTCACAAGAATGATGCATCCATAGAAAAACTTTGAAAATTCATATTCATCATTGAGCTACTTGGATTGGTCTACTAGTTCACAGACCTAGAATTTCTAGAAATCCCTTGTAGAAAAATAGTAGTAATTTTCTGCTATTTTTTAGAACATGCTAATGAGATTCATTTGATTTTATTCCACTTCTATTGGGCCATAAAAAAATTCAAGTTAATAGAATTTTTTACCCCATATCATTTTCACTTGATTAGGTTAGGTATTTGATAGGTTAACTAGCTCACTAGTTCTTAATTTCCAGTTTTTAGAGTAGTAATTTTCTGATGTTTTTTAGCACGTGTTAACAGGGGTAGTTTGGAGTGATTCCACTTGGAATGGAGTCCTAAGACATCCTACTTAATAATAAAAACAATCCCAACCCATTTTCAGTTGATTTCTTAGGAATTTGGAAAGTTATCTCGCTCTTGTAGCAGAACAGGGCCTCATGTAGCACCTCCTGTAGCACTCCTATAGCATGTGTAACTTGACCAGATCTGCTCCAAAATATTTGTTTTTGTCCCTTTGGCTTAAATAATGATCCCTAGGATCTAAATCCATGATTGAAGAAGAATAATCACCACTTTGGTCTTGTCTTTTTACAAATTAGATTAGGTTTATTTATTTGAATTCATGCTCTTATGATTTCAATTACAAATTGTTGTTCTTGCATAGGATTGATTTCTTTTCAAGGAAAATTTTCACATTCTGCAATTATACCAATGATTCAAATTGCTGAAAGTAGCACAAGGTTTAAATTATGCAAATAGACAAGTACTTTTCATTCCTGTAAATAACATAACCTTTACCTTCTTGCAATTAGGATTAGTGTTTACATTTGAGCAAGTAGCATTTCCATTTCTTGCAAATAGAGTAACATTTACATTTCTACAATTAGTTTAGGCTAGTGTTTGATTTCATGATATTCACTTCATTGCATCAGATCAATGAAAGAAGGAAACATTGCATGTTTCACATATATTGTCAACACCTCTTAAGTTTGTATGAACCTCGAGTTGATAATTTAAGTTGATAGCCTCAAGGGTTGCAACATTCTTGTAGAAATAATAGGGCTCATCAGAAGCTACATGGGAGATGGAAGATCATATGTGGGATATGTATCCTTCTTTATTCATTGGTTAAGTGAATTTCCTTGATATATGTTTTGGTGTGATGTTTTGGTATGTATATATATGTATATGGATGTAAATATCACCATGATTTGTGTTATAAAGCTACAATAAACGGTATGGGTTTCATGTCATTATGGTTGTCATGTTGTTATGTTGGCATGTTGGCATGCTTCTTACCAGGTTGATCATTATAAGAACTGAAATGAGCTAAGTTATAAAAATCCATAGGCAATATGTTTTTCTTTCAGCAGTCTTGTTTGTTGTAGGTGTCATTGAACACTGAGGATGGTGTTCCCTCAAGGGGGAGGATTCTGTAACAGCGTTGGTGAAAATTCCATGTAATAAAAGTTAATAAAGGCAAAATAATAACCACAATTACGGTACACGTATTCCAAGTTGAATGTTGGGCAAAAACATCCTACTTCGGTGTTCATTCAATTTATTATGGTTAAGGAAATTAGCAAAGGAAATGGAAAAGGATTTGGAAAGGAAAAGTGGAATTAATTGGAATTTTGTTAATGAAAATAATGGAAATTAGGAGAAAAGGTAGGTGAAATGTCATAGGTTTCATGTGAGGAGGAAAAATAAGGAAAATAATGGAAAATTGAAGAAAATAGAGGCATCATTAATAAAAAGGTTTGTGAGGCTCAGTTGGTACCTTTTGTCCATGTAACCTTTTGTCAGTTCAGTTTTGGAGATCTGTCTCTAGTCTCTCTCTCTCTCACTCTTGGACACACAGATTTTTCTTGGAGCATTTCAGCATTGGATCAAGAAAATAAAACAAGGCAAAGAGGAATCAAGGATCGAGTAAAGAAGAGCAGGATCAAGCGGCCATAGTGGGATTATTTGAAGGTATCGAGTTGCATGTATGATTTCATTTCTATTTTTGGCATGAATGGTTATGCATGTGTGTTCTTGGTTCTCTTGTTGTCATTGGCATATGTTTTTCCAGGTGTGATAGTGTTCTTCATCCTTGCCTTTCCATTTCCGGATAGCCATGGTGTGATGGGGTTCTCATTTTTTGGTTGAGCTGGATTGTCAAATGGATTTGGAACTAAGTGAGGTGGTCTCTGAAAGAAATAAAACATGGCCTAGAGATCCCTGAATCAGGCTATGGATTGCATTAAATCCTTGGCTTAGAGACCCCTGAGCCGGACTGTGGGTTGCGGTAAAGATGGATTTTTGTGTTACCTTTGTGGGCCTAAGAATCCTCGACTGGTGAATGGTGGGATATGCGATAAAACCTAGAGGTGGGTGCCCTCCATCAAGCCTAGGAATCCTTGGTCAGTGATTGGCAGGATATATGGTAAATCATGGAGGGTGGAGTCTTGATTCATCCTAGGAATATTGATTGGTGAATGGTGGGATATAAGATAAAGTCTAGAGACTAGGAGATAGGAAAATTCTTCACGATGTAGGTGGATAAATCTAGTGGAATCCATGCTTGTTTAGGGCCCAGTGATCCGGTGGGGATTGTGGTAAAACCTAGTTATATTGATGAGGGTGAGGTGGTTTAGCCTCGGGAATCCCTAGTTGATTTCTGGTTATGAGTCCCGCATTCATGCTTGGAATATGGCACGGGGGTGATTGGCTGAAATAAATATTTGGTTCAGCCAATCTATGGTCGAGTGATACATGGAAGTCCCAAACCTGGTTGGCTTTGAATTCATTACAAGTGTTCCTTTCCTTAGTATTTTATGTGCAAATGTACTGCTTCATATATGGAATTTATGGAAATTGTATCCTTGTTATTTATGTTGTTTATATGTTGTTTATGAGTATATTTTATAACAGTGATGATGTATGGCTCTCATCATGTTTTGATTTGTAAATGATTCAACAATAAATATATGACCTAATAAATGATACTGCAGCTAATATGATAAGGCATCAATGATTCTTAACGATTCTAAGATAAGTATGATACCCCTAAGCTCAGATCTTTTATTATGTCCTGTAGAATGCATATTTGATGAAATGTTTGGCATGGATAGTAGGGGTCCAGTAAATTCATTGATTAAATGTTTGCATTAGTACTTTTTTTTCAGCCTTATCTATCATTTGTATAAGTCTCATGGAGTTCTGGGTAGTGGCCTGAGTCTTGGCCCTGAAAAAGTGGCATAGAATCTGGGTCCGCTGGCACATTACTACTTGAAAAATTCCACAGTCGCTAGGATAGCCTTGTTATGGGAGTGACTAGAGGGTTCCAGTCGCACTGTATCCTTGTCATGGGAGTGACTCGGGTGTTTGGTCAGTAAACGATAAGTGGCTTCAAGGGTTAAGCACCTGGAAAGGTTGGTTGGCTTTTACAGGTTCTGTAGGATGTGTGAACCGTTAGTTTGATTTTCTTCCATCGGTTCCAATTCCTTAAGGTGACCTAGGAGGTTAAATCTCATCATAGTGGCCTCTCATCACATGTTTACCCCTGTGGACTGGTTAGCTTGGGTAAATGTGGTATGGAGGTGTTATAACATAGCTCGCATCTGATCATCCATCTGCAATGTAGCTTCCTCGGTCCCAAAGTTCTTCCATTGCACTTTAACTTGATCGATTTCTATGTTCCAAAGCATGAACTATTTCCACTGCAATATACAGTGAGGTTCCAGCTGGAATTATCCTTCTGGATCCACCTGGAATACAAACCAATCAATAACACTATCAACATCCTTTACATATATTTTAAGACATGAAACATTGAAAAAATCATCGACTTTCACTGTTGGAGGCAGTGCAAGTTTGTAGCCCACTGGTCCAATCCTCTCAAGGATCTCGAAAGGCCCAAAATACTGTGGTGATGATCCAATCCTCAAGGAGCTCTTCTTAGGCTTGATGGATAAATACACATGCTCCCCAACCTAAAACTCCTTAAATTCCCTGTGTTGATCTGCATAAATCTTATGGATGTCCTATGATGCATTTAAATTCCTCTTTATAACATGCATTTCTTGTTCCATCTCTACCAACATGTTTGGTCCAATGATTACACTGTTAACTGTATCACTCCAGCTGATGGGAGTATTACAACTTCAACCATATAGTGCCTTATACAGGCTCATACCCAGTGACTCTGGATAACCATTGTTGTAAGGAAACTCAACCAATGGAAGGTACTCCTCCCATCTGCTCTGCTGGTGCATGACATACATCCTCAGCATGTCCTACAAAATCCTATTGACCCTCTTTGTTTGTCCATTTTTCTGCGGATGATAAGTTGTACTGAAGGCCAACTTTGTCCCCAAACCTGCAAAAAAATCCTTCCAAAACTTGGAAGTTAACTTAGCATCCCTGTCTAACAAAATATTCTTTAGAACACCGTGCAACTGCACTATCTCTTTGATGAAGACCTGTGCTACTTCACTAGTTGAATAAGTAGTCTTTACTGGAATGAAGTGAGCTACCTTTCTCAACCTGTCGACCACAACCATCATATAATCATGTTGCCTCGATGTCCTCATAATATCTATAATGAAATCCATGGAAATGACCTCCCATTTCCATTCTGGAATCAGAATAGGCTGAAGAAATCCACCTGGATGCTTACACTCCTGTTATCACTCGGATTTTCTATTGATTATTTGGAAGGAAAGGGTAGAAATAACCACAAACCAGACAGCCAGTCTGAAGTCAACCAATCACATTTTGAGTTCTAAGGCCTCTCTGCAGCAAATTCAGCTGTTTTGCAGGTATATATCCTTTAGTTTAGTCCGAGTTTTGATTTTGTTTTGGGTTGATGGAATTCTTTGGGCGGGATTAAAGATCAATTAGTTTCGGAGTCCGTGGTGCAATGAGTCAAAGTTGGGTTTGCCTTTGGCTTAGATCTTTCAACGAGGAAGATGGTTTTAAAGATGGTTTATCAGGGCAAGATAATCAAACTAGAAACAATTATAGATCTAAAGTGAATGGAATGGAAATCAAACGGATGAAAGGCAACTAAGAATCTTTCAACACATTCAAGAGAAGAGAAATAGATTGATTATCAATAAAGAGCAGTTAAGTATTCTTTACTAAATAACCAAAGATGTATAAACTAGAAAAACAGGAGCAATTAAGAATTCGCTGCTTAAACCAGTTTAGAGGAAAACATTTAAAATATTAACGACTGAAATCAGATTACACCTAAGTACTTTCTGATTTAATCTTTTTCGTTAAATATTAAGATAATGAAACACAGATGATATCATAAACAAATGTAAAAATTTAAAACATGGGATAGAGATGACTTATTGATCCTTCATTCGACACATGAATCCTGAGAAAAGTCTTCTGCCTCAATTCCTTGTCCAGTTTTGCCACGAAAAATTTCTCCAAAAGCTCTTTATTCCAAAATATTCAATGTTACATCAGAGTATAAGAATCCACCCTCAATAATTCGATTGAGGGCTTATTTATACAAAAAATCATACAAAATATCTCTTAACAAAACGAGATATAATCTAAAATGACTCATAAATAAGTTACAATAAAAATAGAGACAGATGGTCTCATAGATAAGCCACAAAGCAATTGATGTTGTGTTGTTTTCCTCCTTTTGAGGATGTGCTGGAGGCAGGACCTATATTTTAGTTCATCATTGTCCTCTTCAGTAATTTTGTTCTAACTAACTTGCTTCACTGATACTCTTTGTTCTTACTGATACACTTTAACTGAACTGATACTCTTTGACCTTTGTTTGTCCCTTTATCCTTTATACTGTAGTAAATAGGAAAAATTTCATATAAGGATAAATTTTACAAAAGTTCCAATAGATCTTCCCACCATTTATCTTCTGCTATTTTGGTCCGTTGAAGCTTCCTTAATGTTTCATCAGCCTCGGTATATCTGAAGAAATTAGGCTGATTAGGAAACAAATGTTTTACTTCATGTTCAAGATAAAACAAATTCTCTAATCTGTCATGAAGATTCCTTCCTGTAGGTAATGTTGCTTCTGATGAAATGGTTGAGGAACTAGCAATGAAATGATTGTGAGCATGTATGTCCAATTTCTTGACATAAGTTTCCAGGTCCATTATTTTATCTTTTGAAACCATAGGGCTGGGCAACCCTTTATTCAATAAAACATTAAACCTTTCTCTGAAAGCAATGATTTCACTTTGCATGTCAAAACACCTTCGTTCTAAATTTTGCATAAGAGTTCTTTTAGTAAAAACTCTTTTTATCTCCAAGATTGTTGCAGTTATGTCCTGAATACCCACATTTTCAAGTTGATGTCTGGTTTGAGTGTTTAGGAATTGTATAAGTTGATTGGCTTCCTCAGGCCTATTTCCTAATTCTGCTCGTGTATTCTCAACTTCATTCAGAGCTACTTTGACCAAATCATTCTGCTCGTATATTATCTGGATTGAGGACCATATATCTTTTATTGACTGAATAATATCATCCCAAATAATGTCATTTATTTCTCTCAAAGGTTTCTCCAATGTGAGATCCCTTTCCAAAGCTTTAACCAAATTTTCCAAGTTTTTGACTTCTCTTGTTTTGTCAACAATAGTCATTTTTGAAAGATCATATTTCTGTTCCAAACTAACAAGCTGTAACTTTGTGCGTTGAAGTTCTGTTACTTGCAGTTTCAAGTCATTCATTTGCTTTACTAATTCCTCTGTACTCAAAGTTGAAGTATTTACCTGTGATGGTTCTGTTGGCTGACCTGTTGGTTGACTTGTTGTACCTGTGATAACTACTGCTGTAGATACTGGAACATTGGACTGCTTGTCTTTTAAAGCTTGTTCCAGTTATTTTTTTGTTTCAATCAGTTGCTCATTCATTTTTAAGAGCAAATCCATCATTTCTTCTTCAGAATTCTTCTTTATTACTTCCTCAGTTTGAGGATGTCTGGAGGCTGGCAATTTCAACTGCTTTCTCAAAGCAGCAATGTCATCATCTTTTTTCTTGATTAGAGCTTCTATACCTTTGACATCCTTTGGATTGTGTCCCAAACCAATTATTATTTCTTCCAATGTTTTTATCCTATTGTCTTTGGCTTGAGAAGAAGCCTTTTCAAGCTGTAACTGTGTATTGGTGTTCTCCAAAGAATCTTGTAACCTGTGAGCTGCCATTGCCTTATCAGTCAAAGTAGAATAGATCATTTCACCAGTCTGCTTATGTAACTCAATCTGATCTAAAGGATGGATATCCTTTGCTAGGACTTCAAAGTTTGTCCTAATATAATCAGCAGCTGTTTGGGGTTGTTGCACCTTGGGTTTGAAATGGCTCATTAACATTTTTCCCTGTTGGATGTCAAAAGATGACATCAATCTTTCTTGATTCTTTGGAGCCATTTTCAGATATTGATTATATACTTGAATTCTCAGTGTATCATTCCTGGCCTTGATATTGATAAATGTCTTCTTTATATCTCCTATATCTTTAACTAGTGTTTTGAAAGAATATATTTCAACACTCTGTTGCTTCTATAGCTTTTTCATTTGTGAGGTAGTGGATGCTTCACTGACTGTACCTGTTTGTTGACTACCCAATTGTTCTGGTCCTTGACTATCAAGGATTTCATTAATAGATTCTATTTCTGGAGGATTATTCAATTTTTGTCTCTTGGCCTGAGGCTGTTGTGAAGATCCAATGAAAGGGGTAGCAGCTTTAGCTTCTCTCCTTTTTCCTTTTTCCACATTTAATGGAGTCTGCAAAATTGATACTTCTACTGGATTGGTTTTAACGGGAGAGACTTGTGCCTAACCTTGTTCTTTTGATGTCTCTGGTTGCTCTGTCATTGTGAACTTTTCAATTACTTGTATGTCTAGTTCTTTGTCTTTTCCTTTTGATTCTACTGCCACTATACTGATCTCCTGCAAATGTTGTTGTGAAGTTCCTGCTGAAGAAGGTCCTACTGTCTGTACTTGCCCAATAGAGTCCAGGTCAAGTATCTTTTCAAGGTCTTTCATTATATTATCAATATTGACCTGTTCACTATGTTGCTCTATAAAAGTTCCTTCCACCCATTCATCTGTATTTGCATATTGTTCAATTTCTGGCATCCTAAAATGAATGTATGGAGATAATTTGTTTTTCACTCTTCTGTCACAAATAAATCTATATGGATCATAGGGTGCCCAGTAGAAACTCTTTTGTAATTTGAGGTAGTCTTCTAAAATCCTTTCGGCTTCTTTCCCAACCTCCCTAGAATTACAAACAAAGGGACCTAATTGGCTCTTTATCCTGAGTTGTGCCTTCTTCTTGGCATTACAGAAATGAACTATATCTGAATTATTCATCTGTCTGAAATACTCAAGTGCAAAAAGTCTCATTGGAACATATCTGGGCAACTTGAATGGACACAATTCACATCCATAAATCCTAATTTCAGTATAATTATGATATAAGTACCAATCTCCCACTTTATATTGTTTTGAGAGTTGAAGGGTTCTCTTGATTTCATTACTGACTCTGGGAGGAGAAATTCCAGTTAACAAAGTGGTTGCTGGATGTACAAACAGATCAATAAACTCATTGTAGGAGTAAGGAGAATCATAAGAATGATGGGTGATAGCAGACCAAAAGATAATTGACCTAGGGTTTCCTTTAGCATCAAGTTTCTGAATATGGAAAGGAAAACTTTCTGACTGATAGTATATCATGAGATGATATATGAAGGAAGAATATTTGAATACTCTCTCATTTCCAAATCTCATGAATTGATCATGGATTTTGTCAGCAATATAAGATGCAAAGTCATACCTAACAGCAGGAGGTTGTCCAGGAGTAAATATAGAGAATAACACTAGGGTCAATTGGTCAACAAAATCACTCGTATTAAAACCCATTATTGAAGATATCATGTTTAAAATGAGTCTGCCTTCATCAGTAAAATAGGTGTGGCCATAAGGGGGAGGTCCTTTAGGCTGATGCTGTGGCAGCATGAAAGTCTGACAAAGACGGTTTAACTCTTCATGGGACAATTGGTTAGACTTCTCAAGTAATTCAACCATGTACAGAGGAGTGAGGGCTTGAATAGGTTGGAAATGTAGCATCTCATTTATGGATTGAGTAGTTATTAGGAAGAGGATATATTAATTTTGGGATAAGACTGCTCTTTGGTTAGGATCATAGTTGGCATGGAAAATATGGATGATTTCAGGGAAGATACAGACTTCTGGGAGAAGGTACATGGGCATATTGGACTCCCAGAGTCCAATTATGTCAGAACCATTCAAATAATTGTCTCTGCAGTGACAAAATATTCGAAGGGGATTCTCACTAATACCCAGGTCTTTAATTTGAAAATCCATATCGGCTAAAGGTAAATAATCCAAATCTTTGTGAGGGGCATTCAACGGTGCTACGTTTAAAGCCACATGAACTTCCATTTTTGGTTCTTGTGGATTCAAAAATGGAAATTCGGGTTTTGATGGGAAAAACTGGTGCAATTTCAAGTTTGGGAATATAATTACACTTCTCAGGATTTAGAACTGAACTAGCAATTAATTTTTAACTCTGTTTCAGTGAAAGGAGTTGGAATGTCAAGTTTCTTACAGAGTTCAGTGCGTATTTAGGGTAAATACCTGTTTTTCTGAGGATGATGCTGGTTTCAAACAGGTACTGGATAAGGCGAATGATTTTTTGGATGCTTGACTGAAATTTTCTTAGACGAGGCAAAGGTTGGTGGTCTTCAGCTATGAAAATTTTGAATTACAGTGCATTGAAGTGTAGTCGTTCTCTGCGAATGAGAAAAATGAAAAACGCGGGCTTATTTTGTTTTATTCACAAAGTCAATGGGTGGCGGAATTTTTTATTATTTTATTGGATGACGTCAGCATGGTACAGTGGTCATGTCACGAGCGGAAATGTGGTAAGTGGTTTTTATCGCACCGCTTATGAGGGGAGGCAGTTTTAGGCGGAAGGGCAGCGATGCGATAAAACGACTGACACGTAGCACGACATTGTTTCAAAACCAGTTGGCCATCGCGCGTTATCTTTCGTATGCAGATGGCCAGCGAAATAGATGAGGACCTTATATCTTTGATGGTTCGATCGGACGGTCGACGGGACAGGGAGATGGAGGGGATTTAACGGTGCAGGCCCAATGTAATTAACTGTTAATTAAACCCATCGAGCAGAGTTTGATTGGCTGGGGTCGGTTATTAATTAATCGTGTGGATTAATTAATCCCTGGTACGGTGGATGGTCGGGAATTGCTTATTTTTATTTTTAAACACATATATAATATGTTTAAACAATTTTTTCATATATTTTTATTTATACAATAATTAAATCAACGCGATTTATTTACTGTAGGGGGGTGGGAATAATAATAATGTTATATTTTAGCCAAAAAGGGGGTATATTGTGGGTTTTTGATTTGAATAAATAGGAATTAAATACTTTTGGCTAAAAAATCATAATATAAGGGTTTTGGGGATATTACTATAAAAGGATTTATATATAATAGGAAAAGGTGATTTTCATAGGGAGTTAATATATAAATTAGAGTTAATATGACAAAGGGACAATGTAAACTCAAAACACTTAAATATAACCAAGAAAGTGAAGATTCAAAAGTAAATGGCATTATTATACTTTCATCACTTAGACTTAGAATAAAAGTGATTTTGAGGGCTTTTCATGAAATATTGAAGGATTTTCCTAAGTAAAATGGGATTTTACTTAGGAAAAGATTTTTGAAAGATGAATGAATGTGATAATGGATGATTTCAAGTATTTAAGTCTTTTCAATTATTGGGCCGAGGTTCCGGTCCCTCCAAAAGTCAAGGAAATGCCTTGAGCCCCTTTAATCTTCAAATACCTTAGTACTTAGGGAAATTAGTGAAATCTTTAAGGGAAAATGAAGGGGAAGTTAATAATCTTGACTTTTCTTTGCTGTGAACTTTTTCCAATGCAGTATCTGCCTTTGCACTTGTGATGAAAGTAAAATTGAACACATTTAGAACCATCATTCATCACATGTAATTCTGCAACAACATCTACCTACCCTACTTACTTTACTCTACCATTTTCTCTTCTTTATTAGGGTGCACTTAGACTGGAAAACCCTTATCAATCTTCTTTTTCTTTTACATGGCAAACCTATCTAAGTCTACACTTATTACATCCAAGGGCTCAGATTAAGCTGTTGAGCACCTTTTATTCACTCTACCTATCTACCTATCTGCCAAGATTAAACTGTTTGGTCAGATATTTATTCTCTATTCTACAACATGAAATTGAAAAATGAATGAGTCAAGTTTAAACAGTTTGGCTCTTCATAAATTGTGGCAAAAGTTTGACAAGCTGCACACAATTTTGTTTATTACAAAAATGAAATAGTAGTGGCATTTGGACTTGCACACTTTCCTGGTCTATTTTTGTTTGGGGTTCATTTCTTTCACTTTTTTGACCATTTTATTCTTTTCACCCTTTGATTTTTCTTTTAGGGTATACCCTCTTTATATTTTTTAAATTTTTTGATTTTTTGATTTTTTAAGAATATGGAACACCTTTGCACAAGAAAAAGGTTTGAACATATTGCATAGTTCACCAAGTCAATCATGAAAAATGACACCTATTGGTATAGGAGTCTAACACTGGCTCCACTTGGGGATGGCTTTTCCTGGTGAAAAGTCAAGAACAACAGGTCAGATGCCTTAAAATGTCTTTTAACTGAACCATGAAATCTTCTTTTTCTGGTGGCTTTATTGTATATATGATAGTAAAACTTCTGAAGCTTAGGGCCTTCACTTCGGGCTTCAACTCCAGCAAGTCACCATCCAATCAAAACTGATGCATTAGAAAGGATATATTATGTACATGTTAAAAAATCAGAACATCCTAGTAAATAGGATCAAAGTAGTGTTTTAGCATTCGACCATTGACTGGTCCTTCCTCAGCTTCTGAACCATCCAAATTCTTCAAAAAATATGTGTTATTTCCCTGTAAAGCATGAATGATGTAAGGTCCTTTCCATAAGAAATCAAATTTTCCATGTTTCCCTTTATCTTCCCTTCTGGAATCCCATCTTAAAACTTTGTCTCCTAGTTGAAAATCTTCTGCTTTAGTCCTTTTGTCAAACATCTTCTTTAATTTTTCCTGCAAAACTTGGGATCGTTGATACACTTCTTCTCTGGTCTGCTGCAAGTGAATTGTTTGATTTATTCTTCTCTGAATATCATTTGGTTCTACTTGAGCCTCCTGAAGTAACTTCATAACAGGAATTCCTAAGGATGATGGAAATCTAGCCTCAATACCATAAACTAATTCATATGGACTGGTCCCAATTGATTTCTTGGTTGTAAGTCTGTCTGCCCACAATGCATTGGTAAGTTTCTTATGCCAATTCTTCTTATTCTCTTCCAATAATTTTTTAATGATATTAATGAGGCTTTTATTGGAGGATTCAGCCAGTCCATTACCTTGAGGATAATAGGTTGTTGAATGGCCTAAAGTGATGTGATACTTATTGCAGAAACTAATCATTTTCTTAGACTTAAAAGCAGCAGCATTATCAGTTATTATTTTTTCAGGACAGCCAAATCTTGAAAGTATATTGGTTTCTAAGAATCCTATAATTACAGAATCATTGGCCTGTCTGGATGGGATAGCTTCAATCCATTTAGTAAAGTAATCTATGGCAGTGAGGATCCATCTGTGTTGCCCAGAAGAAGGAGGATGGATTTCTCCAATAAAATCCAGTCCCCATTGTTGAAAGGGTCTCTCGGTGGAAATTGGTTTTAATGGTAAAGGCAGTAATTTCCTCTTGCCTTCAAAGATCTGACACTTATGGCAAGCAGTTACGAATCTCTTAACATCTAAAAACAAGGTTGGCCAATAAAAACCAGCCCTTAATATATTATCTACAGTTGACTTCCAGTAGAGGTGTCCACCACAATCTCCTGCATGGAATTCATTGAGAACCTTGTCAGCTTCATCTTTTAATAAACAATTTAATAGAATTCCATCATGATTCTTCCAAAAAAGAGCATTATCTAAAATACAATACTTTAAAGATGTCATTTTCAAAAACCTTTGTTTCGTTCTGGATAACCCTGGAGGAGCTTGCAGGTTTAACAAAACATAAATGATATCAGCATACCAAGGTGAGTCTAAAAAGGCCTCACTGATCTGTGGATTCCCCATCTCCTGTTCGTCATCCAGTTCATTAATATTCAGGGCTTGGAAATTTGTTTTAGTCATGAGTTGAGCCAAACCTTGTCCTTTTATGAGTTTTGTAGGTCTTATTTCAATATCATATTCTAATATGGTAGCTATCCATTTACCTCTTTTGCCTTCAATACCATCTTGAGTTAAGATGTCTGTAACGACAGCATTAGGTACATAAGCTATCACATGAGAATACAATATATAAACTCTGAAATATTTAATTGCTTTCACAAGTGCAAAAGCTTGTTTCTCCATGATATTGTATTTCAATGATGCATATCTAAGTGCTTTACTAAAAAAGGCTATAGGTTTTTCACATCCTTGGTCATCCTTTTGTAGTAAAACTGCTGCAACTAAATGTTCAGAAGCAAATGAAAAAATTATGAAATATCTATCAAATTTTGGACTGGTAAGAACTGGTGTTCTGGTCAAAGCCATTTTGATTTATTCAAATGATTTCTTGGCTTCTACTGTCCACTTAATACTCGAATCATTTCTTAACATGTTAGTAAGCAGTCTAAGTAATTCAGCTAAACTAGAAATGAATCTTCTCAAAAAATTGATTTTACCTATGAAAGCTTGAAGTTCTTTAATATTCCTGGGATGAGGTATCTGCAAAATGGCTTGTATTCTTTCAGGATCAATTCTAATGCCATATTTTGAAATGATATGACCTAGGAGTTTACCTTCTTCAAGACCAAACAATGACTTTTTAGGATTTAAAGAAATACCATATTTTCTACATTTAATGAACACCTGTCTTAGATGATCTAAATGTTGTTGATCTGTTTTGGAAAAAACAATCAAATCATCCAGATATATGACTAGAAAATCATGAATTTCTTTGGCAAAGGCAATGTCCATTTCTCTTTGGAAGGTCTCTCCTGCATTTTTGAGTCCAAAAGGCATCTTAACATATTTGAATGTACCCCATGGGGTCGTAAAAGTTGTTTTGTCTTCGTCATCAGGATGAACCAGAATCTGGTTGTATCCTGAGAATCCATCCAGAAGAGAAATCGTTGAAGATCCTACTACCCTTTGTAAGATATGGTTCATTTTAGGCAAAGGATAGTTATCTTTTAAAGAAACTTTGTTTAAATTTCTCAAATCGACACATAGTCTAATCTCTCCAGTCTTCTTTCTTGTTGGTACTAAATTAGAAACCCATTCAGAGAACCTAATAGGAGCTATAATTCCTGCTTCATACATTCTTTTAATTTCTTTCTCAATTGAAGGTAGTAAAACAGGGTTGATCCTTCTAAGTTTTTGTTTGAAAGGTTTCTGATCTGGTTTCAAAGGTATTGTATGTTGAATTATTGATGTATCATATGATTTAAGATCTTCATAACTCCAGGCAAAAACATCCTGGAATTCTTTTAAAAGTTCAACATATTTAACTTTTTGATCCTCTGGCAGAGATTTAGATAACTTAACCATCTTAGGATTTCCTTCAGTTCCCAAATTGTATTCTTCAATATCAGCTTTTAACGGTTCCATTTTGGGTTTTAGTGGAATGTCATTTGAGTCAAAAAGATCTTCTAAAGGAGTTAATCCTTTAGGTAAATGATTATCTTTTAGATTAATAATTTCAGATTCATCTTCTATAATCTCATCGAATTCCATTTGTTTCAAATCCTGCATATCTTTTTTAGTGAATTTGGTTGGGTGAAGCATGTGAATTGCAGTCTCTTCTGAAATATTCATTTCTTGTTCATCTAGTTGATTAGATTCATTGATTGTTGTGTCTTCATCTATACTACTGTTAGAGAATTCATTTTCTAAGGTCAAAAAATTATTGATCTGATTATTATTTACAAACACTTGCCAATTCATGAGATTGTCCGGTATAGCAGGTCTATGTCTAATCTCAGCTGTGAACTGATGATTAGGTCCAAAAGGTAATTTACAGGTGCTAGCGAACATTGCAAGACTGTGAGCATGCAAATTTTGTTTTCTAGGAATTTTGGCAAGTTGAGCTTGTAGAAAAGTGTTGAGAATTTCCACAACTGTTTCTTTGTATTGTCTTAATCTGGGGTCTTTTGTTGAACATTCACCATTGATCTGTTGAATAATTAACTCAGAGTCTCCTATGATTGATACTCTAATTGCTCCTAATTTTTTGACATGTTTAAGCCCTAGCAAAAGAGCCTCATACTCTGCCATATTATTAGTGCATCTAAAGTTCAATCTATAAGCATGGCCTTCGGCATGATCATTTTCAACGTTATGTATCCAAATTCCAGCTCCTACTCCTAACTTATTTACTGAACCATCAAATTCTAAATGCCACAGAATTTCATGTTCATAATCTTCATCGACTGTTTTAACATGTTTCTTAACAAGGAGCTCTGGTTTTTCGATTTTTTTTGGTATTTCTTGTATGTCTGATGTTTCTTTGTTTTCAGAAATTTCTTCGATTTGAACATTAGATTTATTTGCAGTTTCTGTTTCTGGTGCTTCTAGTTCAATAGGAAGGTCAAATTCATCATTATAAAGGATGAATGAGTCCATATCAGAATGTACTGAATAGACAGGTAAGTTTTCAGGCTTCTCCTGACTACTTACTAAATATTTCATCAAGGTCTCTCTGTATAGTCTTTTAGGTTGACCAAATACTGAAATAGTAGCATATGACATATCTAGTTGAAGAGATCCTCTGAGTTTGGCACCCCAGGATCTGGACAACAACATACCATATTTAGGAGGAATATCTGCAACTACTATATCCATCAGAATAGATTTTGCAGGGTATTGCACCAAAGTAACACATAAATCTTTAATCAAACCTAAACATCTTACCTGACTCGAATCAAAAGAAAAAAGATCTTTATATGGTCTGGTAATGTCTAGATTTAATCTTTCCATCACAGCTTTGGGCATTAAATTGTGAGACGCTCCAGAATCAAGCATGGCGTTATGAAGTATTTTTTCATGTACATTTAAACTCACATAAAATGGAGGAGTTCCTCCACTTTCTGGTTTACCATTTACTTCAGGGCCAAAAAGTAGTTTGGGTTGATCATCAAAAACATTTACTGAATCATCCATTCCAGTAATGTTAAGGGATCTGCTGATTTGGCTTCTATAGACATCGTGTTTAGCTAATTCTGCTAATGGAACAACTATCTTTAATTTTCCTATTTCAGCTTCTAGATTGAAAGATTTTTCTGTTTGAGCTCTAGTATTTTGAACAGTTGGATTTTCTCTATTTTTTGGGTCTTCAGTGTTTTTCTCTTTTTCATGAGTGGGATTATGAGTTGAAGGTGTTTCTGAATTAACTTCTGCTGGTTCTTCTACGTTTCCTGCAGGGGGAAAAGTATTAGAAAGTTGTTTATTATTTGGTTGATTATCAGACACATCTTCAATTATTGGATTTGCGGGGTTAGGACTTGTTCTAGAAAGAATTTGTACAGGAGGAGTGTTAGTTTTACCTTTGATGTTTTGTTTTGCAACTTTCTGTTTTCTATTCTCTGGCACGTCAATCCATCTGCTTCTCAAATTGTATTGTTTATGAACTTCATAAATTGCTGAATCATATCCTTCTTTAAAATCAAAAGTTTCTCCTGAATGAGTTTGAAATGTTTCAAGAATGTGATTTTCTTGATCATCTTGAGATAGGAAAACTTCTGGTTCATTCTTGTTTTCAGTCAAGTTATTTATTTCAACATCCTCAGTTGGTTCCTCAGAAGATGAACCTTCAACAAAATTTTCCTGGAATGGTGGCCTGATGTTTTGGTCAGGAACATTTTTCCCAGTATTTTGGTTTTGATTTCTTCTGAAGTTTGGGTTTCTAACAACATTTTGACCATCGCCAAAAGAATTTATTTCGATTGTCTCTACTCTGTCTCCCAGTATTTCCATCCCTTTAATAATTGCATCCAGATTTCTTTCAAAAGCCGAAGGCTCTTCGTTTATGGGCATCCTTCTTTCAGCTCTAGCTCTAGCTCGTTTTTCTATGAGGTTAGCTTCAACACTAACAACTATGCTTTGCATCTCTTCTAGAGTTTGAGGAGCTCTTTCCCTAAGTGAATATGCTATGTCAGAGTCAAAACCATCAGGGAATTTGACCAATACTGAATCCGGGGGAGGTCTAAGGTTTTGAGGAACAACGTTGTAGGCTTCGTTAAATCTAATGATATAATCTTGCACTGCTTCATTAGGTCCTCTTTTCAATTTTCCAAAGTCATATAGGATTTGAAGAGGGTCTTTATTCTTCTCCCATCTATTTAAAAATGCCCTATACAGGGCTGGTAAGTCAGCAATACTGTTTGGAGCAAGAGCCCTAAACCATGTCCTGACTTCCCCAGTAAGACTCTGGACAAAAATTCTCATTCGAACATCATCAGCGTCTATTTCATAAAATTCAAAGTAATATGTCATCCTTTTGGTATGTTGTTGAGGAGTATAAGCACCTAAACCATCAAAAGGGGTGATTTTACTCTGATAATCTTGAGGCAAAGCAGATATCTATTGGCCATTGGAAGGTGTAATGGAATAACAGGTGATGATGGTCTGGAAGGAGTGGGTGGAGGAGTAGAAGGAGTGGGTGGAGGAGTAGAAGGAGTAGAAACGTGTTTGAGAAGTTTAAGGAAAAATGATTCATTGAAGTAGTACGATAAATTACGAAAATCTTGAAAGTTTCTTTAATTAATATTCAGAGAATGAATGGAATTTTGTAAATGTACGTAGAAGATGAAATGAAACAAATTTCAGTTGTAAATCTTCAAGAAATAGTAGATTAGTCTTAGGAACTTGATGGATAATTCGGTTTCGAGAAAAATTCACAAATAAAGATGTTTCAAATTGCTCTCCAAGAAGGTTCTTCATCAAAATAAATCCATTTTCACGGACAAATCTTGATCTATAAAAGAGGTCTAAAGGCTTCCGGGCTTTCTTGACTTTCCTTTTGGAGACTTTCTTGACTTCTAAGAATCCTAGGAATCGGTCGGATTTTAGATGTAGTTGGTGGGTTAGGCTCGCATTTTTGACCTGGTATAATGAGTCCTCTCTAAAGCCAGTTTTCCTATTAATGTTTCTTTTTTAGTTTTTTGTTTTAAATGGAATGAAAATACAACTTCGACAAATTCTCCAAGAAATTAAAGATTTTTAATTAAAATTTTCTCAAAGATTTATTGAACTAGAGAAACTGATTGAATGTTTGAAACCAAAGTTAAGTCTATAAACTAGACCGGATATTGACTGAAGTAGCATTTATTTACTATGCAATTGCAGAGCAAAAATCATTTCAAAGGCTACCTGGCTAATCTTCAGACTCCGTCTGTAGTTTATAAATCAAACAATAGTACCAATAAAATGATTCAGGTCCCTAGTGGAGTCGCCACTATGTTATCACTCAGATTTTCCTTGAAGTTGTTGGAAGAGGAAAGGGGTCCGAGGTAACCACAAACCAACCTTCAGATACAGAATCTAGCCAATCTGTATCCAGAGATGGCTCTCTCTATAAAATAAAGCTTTGTTTTTAGAAGATATTAGGCTAGTTGTAAAGTCTAGGGGTTTTGATTTTGTTTGAGTTGATGGAATTATTTAGCTAAGATTAAGATCAAGTAGTTTCAGTACATTGGGCTATGGAGTCAAAGGATTGGCTGCATTGGCTTAAGTTTTTTAACAAAAGATGGTTTATCAGGGCAAGATAATCAAACTAGAAACAATTATAGATCTAAAGTGAATGGAATGGAATTCAAACGGATGAAAGGCAATAAAGAATCTTTCAACACATTCAAGAGAAGAGAAATAGATTGATTATCAATAAAGAGCAGTTAAGTATTCTTTACTAAATAACCAAAGATATATGAACTAGACAAACAGGAGCAATTAAGAATTCCTTGTTTAAACCAGTTTAGAAGAAAACATTTAGAATAAAACGACTGAAATCAGATTACACCTAAGTACCTTCTGATTTAATCCTTTTCGTTAATTATCAAGATAATGAAACACAGATGATATTGTAAACAAATATAAAACTTCAAAACATGAGATAGAGATGACTTATTGATCCTTCATTCGACACATGAATCCTGAGAAAAGTCTTCTGCCTCAATTCCTTGTCCAGTTTTGCCACGAAAAATTTCTCCAAAAGCTCTTTATTCCAAAATATTCAATGTTACATCAGAGTATAAGAATCCACCTTCAATAATTCGATTGAGGGCTTATTTATACAAAAAATCATACAAAATATCTCTTAACAAAACGAGATATAATCTAAAATGACTCACAAATAAGTTACAATAAAAATAGAGACAGATGGTCTCATAGATAAGACGAAAAAAGCAACCAATGTTGTGCTGTTTCCTCCTTTTGAGAATGTGCTGGAGGCAGGACCTATATTTTAGCTCTTCGTTGTCCTCTTTAGTAATTTTGTTCTAACTGACTTGCTTCACTGATACTCTTTGTTCTCACTGATACACTTTAACCGAACTGATACTCTTTGACCTTTGTTTGTCCCTTTATCCTTTATACTGTAGTAAAATAGGCAAAATTTCATATAAGGATAAATTTTACAAAAGCTCCAATAGATCTTCCCACCATTTATCTTCTGCTATTTTGGTCCGTTGAAGCTTCCTTAATGTTTCATCAGCCTCGGTATATCTGAAGAAAGTAGGCTGATTAGGAAACAAATGTCTTACTTCATGTTCAAGATAAAATAAATTCTCTAATCTGTCATGAAGATTCCTTCCTGTGGGTAATGTTGCTTCTGATGAAATGGTTGAGGAACTAGCAATGAAATGATTGTGAGCATGTATGTCCAATTTCTTGACATAAGTTTCCAGGTCCATTATTTTATCTTCTGAAACCATAGGGTTGGGCAACCCTTTATTCAATAAAACATTAAACCTTTCTCTGAAAGCAATGATTTCACTTTGCATGTCAAAACACCTTCGTTCTAAATTTTGCATAAGAGTCCTTTTAGTAAAAACTCTTTTTATCTCCAAGATTGTTGCAGTTTTGTCCTGAATACCCACATATGCAAGTTGTTGTCTGGTTTGGGTGTTTAGAAACTGTATAAGTTGATTGGCTTCCTCAGGCCTATTTCCTAATTCTGCTCGTGTATTCTCAACTTCATCCAGAGCTACTTTGACCAAATCATTCTGCTCGTATATTATCTGGACTGAGGACCGGATATCTTTTATTGAATGAATAATATCATCCCAAAGAATGTCATTTATTTCTCTTAAAGGTTTCTCCAATGTGAGATCCCTTTCCAAAGCTTTAACCAATTTTTCCAACTTTTTGACTTCTCTTGTTTTGTCAGCAACAGTCATTTTTGAAAGATCATATTTCTGTTCCAAACTAATAAGTTGTAACTTTGTGTGCTGAAGTTCTGTTACTTGAAGTTTTAAGTCATTCATTTCCTTTACTAATTCCTCTGTACTCAAAGTTGAAGTATTTACCTGTGATGGCTCTGCTGGCTGACTTGTTGGTTGACTTGTTGTACCTGTGATAACTACTGCTGTAGATACTAGAACATTAGACTGATTGTCTTTTATAGCTTGTTCCAGTTCTTTTTCTGTTTCAATCAGTTTCTCATTCATTTTTAAGAGCAACTCCATCATTTCTTATTCAAAATTCTTCTTTATTACTTCCTCAGTTTGAGGATGTCTGGAGGCTGGCAATTTCAACTGCTTTCTCAAAGCAGCAATGTCATCATCTTTTTTCTTGATTAGAGCTTCTATACCCTTGACATCCTTTGGATTGTGTCCCAAACTAATTATTATTTCTTCCAATGTTTTTATCCTGTTGTCTTTGGCTTGAGAAGAAGCCTTTTCAAGCTGTAACTGTTTATTGGTGTTTTCCAAAGAATCCTGTAACCTGTGAGCTGCCATTGCCTTATCAGTCAAAGTAGAATAGATCATTTCCCCAGTCTGCTTATGTAACTCAATCTGAACTAAAGGATGGATATCCTTTGTTAGGACTTCAAATTTTGTCCTAATATAGTCAGCAGTTGTTTGGGGTTGTTGCACTTTGGGTTTGAAATGGCTCATTATCATTTTTCCCTGTTGGATGTCAAAAGCTGACATCAATCTTTCTTGATTCTTTGGAGCCATTTTCAGATATTGATTATATACTTGAATTCTCAGTGGATCATTCCTGGCCTTGATATTGATAAATTTCTTCTTTATATCTCATGTATCTTTAACTGGTGTTTTAAAAGAAGATATTTCAACACTCTGTTGTTTCTGTAGCTCTTTCCTTTGTGAGGTAGTGGATGCTTCACTGACTGTACCTGTTTGTTGACTGCCCAATTGTTCTGGTCCTTTACTATCAAGGATTTCATCAATAGATTCTATTTCTGGAGGAGTATTCAATTTATGTCTCTTGGCCTAAGGCTGTTGTGAAGATCCAATGAAAGGGGTAGCAGCTTCAGCTTCTCTCCTTTTTCCCTTTTCCACATTTAATGGAGTCTGCAAAGTTGACACTTCTACTGGATTGGTTTGAACGGGAGAGATTTGTGCCTATCCTTGTTCTTTGGATGTCTCTAGTTGCTCTGTCATTGTGCACTTTTCGATTACTTGTATGTTTGGTTCTTTTTCTTTTCCTTTTGATTCTAATGCTACTGCACTGATCTCCTGCAAATGTTGTTGTCAAGTTCTTGCTGAAGAAGGTCTAGCTATCTGTACCTGCCCAATAGAGTCCAGGTCAAGTATATTTTCAAGGTCTTTCATTATATTATCAATATTGACCTGTTCACTATCTTGCTCTACCAAATTTTCTTCCACCCATTCATCTGTATTTGCATATTGTTCAATTTCTGGCATCCTAAAATGAATGTATGGAGATAATTTGTTTTTCACTCTTCTGTCGCAAATAAAGCTATATGGATCATAGGGTGCCCAGTAGAAACTCTTTTGTAATTTGAGGTAGTCTTCTAAAATCCTTTCGGCTTCTTTCCCAGCCTTCCTAGAATTACAAACAAAGGGACCTAATTGGCTCTTTATCTTGAGTTGCGCCTTCTTCTTTGCATTACAGAAATGAACTATATCAGAATTGTTCATCTATCTAAAATACTCAAGTGCAAAAAGTCTCATTGGAACATATCTGGGCAACTTGAATGGACACAATTCACATCCATAAATCCGAATTTCAGTATAATTCTGATATAAGTACCAATCTCCCACTTTATATTGTTTTGAGAGTTGAAGGGTTCTCTTGATTTCATTACTGACTCTGGGAGGAGAAATTCCAGTTAACAAAGTGGTTGCTAGATGTACAAACAGATCAATAAACTCATTGGAGTAAGGAGAATCATAAGAATGATGGGTGATAGCAAACCAAAAGATAACTGACCTAGGGTTTCCTTTAGCATCAAGTTTCTGAATATGGAAAGGAAACTTTTCTGACTGATAGTATATCATGAGATGATATATGAAGGAAGAATATTTAAATACTCTCTCATTTCCAAATCTCATGAATTGATCATGGATTTTGTCAGCAATATAAGATGCAAAGTAATATTTAACAGCAAGAGGTTGTCCAGGGGTAAAAATAGACAATAACACGGGTCAATTGGTCAACAAACTCACTAGTATTTAAAACCAATCTTGAAGATATCATGTTTAAAATGGTACGCTTTCATTGTAGGAAATAGGTGTGGCCACTGGGGAAGTCCTTTAGGGCGATCTTTGTGGCCGGCATGAAAAGTTTGACAAAGCGGTTTGCTCTTCATAGGACAAATTTGTGAACTTCTCCAAGTAATTCAACCATGTGTACGGTGAGGGAAGACTTCGACTTTCATACTGGAAATGCGCGCATTTATTGATTGGCCGATTGTTAGGAAGAGGACATCTTGACTTGGGGATAAAGTGCCTCTTTGGTTAGGATCATAGTTGGCATGGAAAAGATGGATGATTTGGAAAATACCCATTCTTCTGGGAAGGTATGGGCATATTGGACTCTGATCCAATTATGCTCAGAACCATTCAAATAATTGTCTGCGGGCGGAAAAATATTAAGAGGATTTCATAATACCCGAATTAAATTTCGTCCATATGTCGGCTAAAGGTAAATAATCAATTCTTTGACGAGGGTATTCAACGTTGCTACGTTTTAAGCCATGAGGAACTTCCATTTTTGGTTCTTGTGGATTCAAGTGAAAGTCAGGTTTGACGGAAAAAAACGATTGCAATTGCAAGTTTGGGAATATAATTACACTTCTCGAGTTTAGGCGAACCGCAATTAATTTTTTAACCCGTTTAGGTGAAAATGCGAAAATCGGGTTTATTACGGTTGAGTTTAGGGTAAATACTATTTTAAGAGATGTTCTTTGGTTTCAAGCAGTCTTGAATGGGCGATGATTTCTTGAATGTGTTGTTCTTCGACGAAGTTCAAGGTTGGCGAACTTGACTTTGAGGTTGAATTTTTCCGTGGAGGGTGTATTCGTCTGCTTTAACGTACGAAAATGATAACGTGAATTTTTTTTATTGGCAAAGTTAATAGGTGGTGGAATTTTTTGTTATTTTATTGGATAAGCGTCAACATGGTACGGTGTCGTATCGCAATTGGAAAGGTGGTAAGTAGTTTTATCCTGTGCTTATGAGGAAGAAGCGGTTTTAGGCGGAAGAAGCTGATGCGATCTGATAGTAGAAGCAATGGTCTGATGCTATTTGAAAACACCGGCCATCGCATGTTATCTTTGGTATCGCAGATGGCGGTAAAAATGGATGAAAACGTGAATCTTGTTGAGTCGTGGTCATTGAAGATGAGAAGATGGCGAAGAGGATTAACGGCATGAACTAATATGATGCTTTATTAATTAAACTCGTAATTAAGTTTGGTCATGGCGAGTTGAATTATTATTAATTAACGATGAAGTTAATTAATCTCTTTGTATGGTGAAGATGAAAAATGCTGCGAGGATGGACTATTTTCAAAGTTTGGTTTTTAATTAAATTTGGATTTATTTTTTGTTTTAAACATATATACATATGTTGTTTTTTTCATAAACCCATTATTAGGCGATAATTGAATTAAATTAAACCAATTACTTTAGGGGGCGGGAATAGAACTAAAGATATATTTTTAGCCAAAAGGGGGGTATATTGTGGGTTTTTAGTTGAATAAATAGAATTAAATACTTTTATGGCTAAAAAGTCATAATATAAGGAGTTTTAGGCAGATATTATTATAAAAGGATTTATATATAATAGGACAAATTAAGTCTTCATGAGGAGTTAATATGTAAATTGAAGTTAATATGTTAATGAGAATAATGTAAGCTCAAAATACTTAAATATCACCAAAAGTGAAGATTTCAAAAGTAAATGGCATTATTATACTTTCATCATAAACTTAGGCAAAGTGATTTTGAGGCGCACCCTGTAAGAAATATTGAAGGATTTTCCTAAGTAAATGGGTTCTTGAAAAGGATACCGAAGGGATGAATGAATGTGATAATGGATGATTTCAAGTACTTAGCTTTTTTCAATTATTGAGCAGGATTTGATCTATCAAAAATCAATGCGCTTGAGCCTCTAATCTTCAAATATGCTTGTAGAAGTGTTGATATTTTGAGAAAATGAGAGGGAAGTTAACAATTTGACTTTATGAACTTTCAATGTTGCATTTGTGCTGTGATGAAGAAATGATGGTTTCATTGAGAACCATTATTCATCACATGTAATTCTGCAACAACATCTACCCTACTGCTTACTTTGTTTTCTTTATTTGAGTGCCTTAGGTAACAAATACTTATGAGTCTAACATTTTTACATGGCAAATCTATCTATTTCTACACTTATTACATCAGGCTGGAATTAATTGTTGAGCACCTTTTATTCGCTACTATGTGTATATCTTTGAGTTAAAGTACATTTAGTCGAATGTTTATTCTATTCTACAACATGAAATTGAAAAATGAATGAGTCAATTTCTTGATTTGAATATTGTAAATTGTGGCAAAAGTTTGACAAGTTGCACACAATTTGTTTATTACAAAAAATGAAATAGTAGTGGCATTTAGACTTTTGCACCGCAGTCTATTTTTGTTTGGGTTCATTTCTTTCACTTCTTGTATTTGTTCTTTCTTGTACGAGTTCCTCTTTAGGTATACCCTCTTTAATTTTTTTGTTTTGATTTTGAAATATGGAAAACCTTTGCAACTGAAAAGGTATGAACATATTGCATAACTCATCAAATGATAAAAAATAAGCACCTGTTGGTATAGAGTCTAACAACAGCTCGCAGGATGTTTTCATTGAAAATGAAGAATAGCAAATGGATACTCTAAATACATACTAAACGAACAAATGTTTTTATGGTGGCTTTCTTGTATATATAATGATAAACATGACTTAGGGCTGTTATGCAGACTGTACGATGAATGTATCCCAATCGTGATGCATTAGAAAGGATATATTGTGTACAATTAAAAGTCGAGAACATCCTAGTAAATAGGATCAAAGTAGTTTTTAACGTTCGACCATTGGTGGTTATCCTAAACGAATAATAAAATTCTTCAAAAATATTGTTATTTCACATATGTAAGCATGAATGATATACTAGTTCTTTCCATAAGAAATCAAGTTTCATGTTTCCTTTATCTTCCTTGAATCATCTCAGCACATCCTCTAGGTTGAAAATACCTTTAGTTCTTTTGTCAAACATTTCCTTTGCTTTTCTTTTGTTTTAGGATCAATTGATACACTTCTTGTCTGATATAACGTAAGTGAATTGTTTTTATTTATTCTTCTCTGAGTATCATTTGGTTCTACTTGAGCCTCCTGAAGCCTTTATTCACGAGGAACTCCTAAAGATGATGAAATCTAGCCTCAATACCATAAGCTTCATTCATGGACTAATTAACCCAATTGATTTTTGGTTACATAAATGCAATACACTTACAATGCATTGGTAAGTTTCTTATGCAATTCTTCTTGTTTCTTCCAATAATTTTTTAATGATGTTAATGAGACTTTTATTGGAAGATTCAACTTGAATCCATTACTGAGGATAATAGGCGTGGTTGACTAAAGTGATGTTGATATTTATTAGAAACTAATCATTTTTTGGACTTGAAAGCATGGCTTATCGATTTATAATTTTTTCCCGGACGAATGACAGTTCGTAATTATAGGGTTCTCCTAATTTTAATAACTTGAGATATGCAAAGTTTGATGATAAAGAGCTTCAACGGACAAAAATAACGAGAAGAAAATGGTGGGGAAGATATGTTAGAACTTTTATGGTATCATATATAGGGTGCCTATTTATGAGAAGTATAAAAAGGATAACAAAGGTTAAAGTATACGTTCGATTAAAAGTGTATCGGTAAAAACAAGAAGTATCGATTGAAGCAAGTCAATTAGAACAAAATTGAAGAGACAGCAAACTAAAATATAGGTCAACCTCCAGCACATTCTTGAAAAAGAGGAACAACACAACATCGGTTGCTCTTTGTCTTATCTATGAATATGTCTCTATTTTTATTGTAACTTATTGGTGATTCATCTTAGATTATATCTCATTTTGTTAAGAGATATTTTGTATGATTTTTTGTATAAATAAGCCCTCAATGGATTGTTAATTGGATTCTTGGGCTACCGATGTAACATTGAATATTTTTGGAATAAAGAGCTTTGGAAAGTTTTAGGTAAGCAAAAGTATGGACAAGGAATTGAGGTAGAATACTTTTCTCGGGATTCATGTGTCGAATGAAGGATCAATAGCGTCATCTCTATCCCATGTTTTGAAGTTTTATATTTTTACAATATCATCTGTGTTTATTATCTTCAATATTTAACGAGATTAAATCGAAAGTACTTAGGTATATTGATTCAGTCGTTATTATTCTAAATGTTTTCTTGTTGGTTTAAACATGAATTCTTTAATTGCTCTGTTTGTCTAGTTCATACATCTTTGGTTATTTAGTAAAATATTACTTCTTTCTTTATTGATAATCAATCTATTTCTCTTCTCTTGAATGTGTTGAAAAGATTCTTTATTGCCTTTCATACGTTTGGTTACATTCCATTCACTTTAAATCTGTGATTGTTTCTAGTTTGATTATCTTTCCACTGATAAACCATCTTTTGTTAAAAACTTCAAAGCCGATTACAGCAATCCTTTGACTCCATTAGCCCAATGGACTGAAACTACTTGATCTTAATCTCGGTAAAGAATTCCATCAAACGAACAAAATCAAAACCTAGACTTTATAACTAGCCTAATACCTTGCAAAACAAAGCTAAGTATAGAGAGCCCTCTCTTGAGTACGGATTGGCTAGATTAAGCGAAGGAGTTGGTTTGTGGTTACCTCAGAACCCTTTCTCTTGCTGTTGAGAAAATCGAGTGATAACAATATGAACCTAAGTTTCCAAAGAATAAACAATCTTGTTTCAAATTCGAGTCCAAAAAAAGGTAAATACGGTTAATTAGCTCAAAATACGAACCGATTGACAAAGGAAAGACAACTCAAAACAAAATTCAAAACAGAGCTGTAAAATGGAAAAGTAGCATTGAGATCTTAAACCTTCCTTTTATTTAATTGTAAAATAAGATCTACGTGCAACTTATTTTTATGCCATATGAATCGACATCAAGTTAAATTGTTCAATCTGACTTGTATGATTTTAAATTCATTGTGGGAATTTAGTGGTCTAAAAAAACTGTTGGATAGTTTAATCCCAACAAATAGTAGATTAGGTAGAGAATCATATGGGCTCAAGTGATGGTAGGATTCCATGGAGAAATAAGGAATAGAAATAGATTAGTTTTCCTTGCTTTCAAGAATAAATATTGTAAAAATTTTTCCAATCCAAATGCACTCCTAAAGAGAAATTTTTTGAGATCTGGGATTAGGTGGTAGAAAGCTTGTTGATGAAATATCCATTGTTTGTATGGGCACTAACCGATTTCAAACCAAAGATCATCCAAAAAGAAAGAAAACCCAAAGGATGAGGCAACGATCGACCTCCGGAAGAGAATGCATGTACGGGGGGGGGGGGGAGGATGTGATGCCTTCAAGAAAAAGAGAACTACCATCTGATAGACAACGCTGGTAGCCACTTATAAAAAATTTTATACCAAAAGGTGGGCTAAATCATTTTTACAGAGCCTTGAGAACAAATTTTATTGCAAAAAGTGTTGGCTCTTGAAGACTCTTGAAGCCTCATGCCTGTCCAAAAATCTTCCTCTGTGCCCATTTTTATACTTTGGAATTCGGTTCAGCGAGGGCGCCGTCATCCATTTCCCCTACTCCTCTGTTGAAAAGCTAACCTTCATTCTCCTCACTTTTCTCATAAAACTCCTTTCAACGTTCCTTTCTTCCATTCATAAAAATCATTTTGTAGTTTCGTATCCCAATTTTAAGTTTGTGCCGAAACCCCAAAACCCTCGGAAAACCGAGAAAAAATCATAAAAAATACATATTTTTGTATGATAAGGTTTAAGCACGGGTAAGATGTAAACCACTTCCCCCACATGCCCGCGCCCTCTGAGCAGGCGCTAACCCCTCGTAAGCGCTAATCGCATCGCAAACTCTAAAAATGGTTAGATCAAGGCGAAGTCAGTTAGGGTGTAGCCTTTTTTGTATACGCTTTGGGCATGTTAGATTACATAGGGCCACGGGCCGCGACGGGCGCCAAGCCGGTTAATTCTCTCCCCGTAGGTGCATAACGGCTTAATTCTCCCCACCATCGTCTGATGCGCAAATCGACGGCCCACAAATCGATCGCCCGGTGGTCCCCACGGTCAATCACTATACAAAATCGGGTCATTTGGTGCCTTTGAAAAAGCTATTTTCCCCATTTGGTCGCGATCAATACCACGAATTGTGTGTGGTGGTTTAAATCTTCATCCCCAGGCAGTAAAGGTCGTGTGAGCTCATCGCGATATTGGCGTATGCCATCCGATATGAGGCCAGCTCTCATGGGACGGTGATCGCACTCACAAAAGTATCCTGAGAATGAACTAAGGTACGACGCATTTATCAAAACTTCCTTGCGGGTGATCGCTCAGGATCAATATTAAATATTGGATCATTTTAACGATGGATGCAACATTTGTTTCCCCAACGATTGCGATCCTTCGTTAGATAGACCATCCATGTGCAGATTGGGCCAGTTGAATCTTTCCTCATGGTTTCATCGCCTCGCCGTCCACCAAAGTTTTTAAGCAATCTCTGTGATCTGCAACGCGATCGGCCCGGATTACGACTTATTCTTCCCTACACTCTCCTTTGTAACTCTTAATTAATCTCGACCGTTGGATGATGCTGCATCTAGCAGCCATTATCCTCCCCATAGCCTTCAGTAGTTTTACCCAAGCCAGCACAATGTTCTTGTTTTATTTTTGTTTTGTGATTTGGTAGTTTGTTACAACCATAATAAAAAGCGAAGGTACAAGGAATGACGATTCTCATGCCTTTGATTTATCAAAAGGAACCATTCACGGGGTTCTACTCACATGTCTCATGTGTTAAAGGCATTGAGCTACCATATGAGCCCTGCGTCGTACACATCAACAAGACACAAAGTTAAATAAATTAAAGAAGAGTATGGGTGTCGAAGACGAACACAGCACGGAAAGATTAGAACAATTTGGGGATTGTAGCTAAAATCGATTATCAACAGCCTAATCCTCCAAATTAAATAATAATTAAATAAAATCATAAATATCTACGAACGACCCCCATAGCCACATCGAGCAAATTGATTCCTCCCGGCTTCTACAAAGCCACGTACCTCCAAAGAATTCAAACGAGAAGGTGAAGTTATTGATACGAATCGGATATTTGCCTCAAATGTGGTAAGATATTTAATTAAAAAAAACTTAATGAAAAATATCGGCGGAAGATATCCGTCTAAACGAAACCTAAAAGTCAATAAAAGCTCTGCAAGGCTTTAATCTTAGTGTAAAACATTTAATACGGAGGACACATATGTAAAATTCTCCATTGAGCGCCTCAAAAGCCAAAGAAGTCATTAACGTATTAATTGTCTTGGGAGATCTTTTTATCCTCTCCCACCTCCTCATTCTTCTACGTCACATATGAAAGATGAGAAGTTGTTGGTTGGTTGATCACTAGTTGTATCTTTGAAAAACTCTTTGAAACAATACAAAATGCATTGAAGTTGAAGAAAAATTGAAGTCTTGGAAATACTGATGATGTTGTTGCATGCTTGTTACGAGAGAGAATATCATTGGATCCATGGGCTTGGATATTGGTGAAGTAATGCAGTATTTCAATATTTCTCCTGTTTCCATTTTTGATGTAATTCCTTTACGATGGGTTGAAAGTTTTTAGGCTAAGAAATGACTCCACCGGAAGCACCTTGAACTGTTCATCCTTCATTATTTCATGTTTTCTTCTTTGAGGTATTTTAGAGTCTTTAATCTCTCTCTTTAGTCCTCATGCTTGTTTATTTCTATGATAGTTCGAATAAGTTGGCTTGACATGATTTGTAGTTCTCCCACCAGCATCTCTTTGTATGAAATTTGTTAAATCTCCCTTTCAGTATTGTCATTGTAGTAGGCAAAGTGCATTACGATCTTGCCCTTTGTCACTGCTTAAACAATTGTCTTAAGGTCTTTGTAGTTGTAATCATATATGTGTTAAGTGTTCCCTCTTCTATAGTGGAATTATCGATGAATCTTTCATGTTTCGAAGTCATTTGAAATAAAATCTTTGTGAGGAAACGAAGGTGTTCCCCAAATCTTAGATTTCATTTTAAAAATTGTTTGAGAAGTCATTATTTTCTTAAAAGTGTGATTTGTAGAATTCATGGCCAGCCGTATATCAAATATATTTTATTCAAGTTATGCTTTCAAATTCCCTTTGTTTGGTTAGATTCTCTTTCCAAATCATTGATGTCCATCTCATTTGCTCAAAGGATCTGGCCAGAAAAGTTAGATTTGCCTACGATATATCCCATCGATTGATAAGTTTGTCATGACCTCTTTTGACTCATTTCCAATCGACTACTACTTCCTCTACCTACCTTTCCCTGAATAACATGTTCTTCTGTCAATTCAGCAAAAAAACAATCAAACACTGCCATGTCCTTTAATTAAAACCAATACTCTAGCTGAAGATAAACCTTTGCAAAACAAAATTTTGAGAGAATCCTCTGCGAAAACCGAGAGAGACTAGATCCTGTAACTCTAAAGATTGGTTCTAATGTTGCCTTGTCTTTTGATTTTCCAAACTATCAAAACACAGGACACCGACATCTTCAACCCTTGTTGCTAAATACAAAGATGTTAACAAAAAGACTCCTTCTTGTCAAACATTCCCAACTTCTTCTACCTCTCAATCCACATCAAATACCTTAGTGGTCTTAGATACCATCGAGTATAAGATAGGAAGAAATTTAAAGAAAATATCTCTATGTATGATTTGAGTAAATTAAAACTGCAGTAGAAAATCTTAATAAAAGAGAAGAATGCAG